>CM038679.1:695851104-697051104 GCA_021605205.1 Aegilops longissima
CACTGGTTGGTTTGAGCTAAACTCAAGCCGCTACCGCCCCCATGAACCACTTGTCATCGTGCTCCGGAGGCACCAACATATGTAGGAGAAATTGTATATGTATATACATGTGTATGTGTGAATAATGGTGTTGGTTGTGAGACATTCGATGGTATATATATATATATGCGGTTCTATACGTACGAGAAAATCTATTTATATATATGCATAACGTGTACAATTTGTAGTATCGTGAAATACCAGCAAACAAAAAAAAGTAATGAAAAATTAAAAAAAACACCCAAACATTTAGTACCGGTTGGTGTTACCAACCGGTACTAAAGCCCTACGCGCACCCGGGCCTGGCTCGTGCCACGTGTTCGCACTTTAGCGCCGGTTCGTGACGAACCGGTACTAAAGGGGGGGACCTTTAGTCCCCACTCTTTAGTGCCGATTGTGGAACCGGCACTAAAGGCCGGTTCTGCACTAGTGAGCTCTTGCAAGAGTATTACTTCATGTATGAACAATTAGAATGCTTGCCCTATACTTCGAATTTTTGTGCCCCGGACGGCTATTACTCTCTGCTAAAATTCTCGATTTCGCAGAAAGATTTACTCAAGAAGCAACAATGAGACCATATGTCATGGAAAAATATATTATAATAACAGATTTACTCGAAGCGGAATGGCAGTCAGGTAGACTATTTCTTTTAACAAGAACAAATTGAAGAACTATAGCATAGTCTATCCTCGCATTTGCACCTCTCACGCCAACTAAGATAAACCAAAGCATGGACTTGGACAGGGAAATCGAAGAGACGAAAATGAGTTGGTACACCTGTGGATGGGTTAGACAGCAAGTAGTCGCCGACAAGGACGCCCAGGCCTGGATGAGAACACACGCCCCCACGCGCAGTTCGGATCTAGGCAGACAAAAAAAGCACACACTGCAACATAACCAAATGGTATGAAAGTACCAGCAGCGACCAACCAAACCGAATAAACCACATGAATGGTTGTGAAGGAAGCTAATATTATATGCATCTCACAACTCGTGACCAAATGTAACTGAAAATTCAAAATACTGAAGATCTGCTCTGCATTTTTAGAAAGTCAAAATACTAAAGATCTCTAATGCAATATAACAATAAGGAAGCAAACAAGGCACACATGATTTAAATTATGGTCGCTTAGCTTCTAAAATTTTCCCCTTATATGACAGCCTTGCTCCCAGAAAGAGCCATTACTGTATTTGGATTTCTTATATGAAAAAAGATCAAGAACTAAAAACTATGTTCGGCAAGACATCCTCTGCACCAATGGTACCAGCAAAACTCACCAGAGATATTTCCATTAGCAATCTCCAAGGCTCAAGTAGGAAAAAAAATCAAAAAGGAGTAAACTGAATGGGACGGAGCTGAAATACCCGCGGACGGGTTGGAGACTGCGATGCCATTGGCAAGGACGCCCATCAAACTATGTTTCTTCTGTTATAAGCTTTTCTTTTACTTCATCTTGAAGCTGTGAATAAAACCATCTAGATATGAGCCTTCGATCTTTAAACCAACCATTTGCATGCATAAATTAGCTGCCTCAGTTTCCTTGGGCTGTATCATATAACAAAGAACAAAATAAAATAGATCTCTACCAGAGCCGTAATTGTCTTGAGTAAATGGAAGTTAGAGAGATAAATGAGAATCCATGAGGTAAAAACGGATTAGAAAAATTGCCGCCAAAATCCTCAGTGTCTGCCATTCTTCTCTGCGTGGTCAGGCCGCTGCAACCAAAACAGAAGGTATCACAACTCATAGGTATCGGAAGTTCTAAACTGTAACCAAAGCATAGCTAACCATCAGCATCTCACCTGACCTACCAAAATTATTGAAAGACCAGCACCAAAATTACACCCCATCAATAATGCAGGCCAAGCAAAGACAAAAAGTAAAGCAGCTAGCAACAAGATATAATCCAGGAACGACATAAATTTTGAGACCTTGCATCCAAAGCTGGTGAAACCACTCTGTAATACAAAAACATTCTCACAAGATGGACCAACCCGGTGAAGCACGGCAGAGAGCAATGGCTATGTCAGAGCACCAGACCTAATCATGCACATCCTTTCCTTGAAGGATCACATCCTTACAATTAATCTTCATATAGAGTTATTTTTGTTAGCAAGCCAGTTCCCAAATCTGCACCTCTCCTTTTGCATCTGTATCTACCAGCTCTCCTTTTGCATATGTATCGACGATAAACCAAAATAGGTAAAAAGGTAGATCGAGTACATTGCACACCCAACAAGCATAAACCAAAGTGTGGTTTGAGCAGAAAAATAAGGGAACAAGCGGGAACAAGTTGCAATACCTGCAGGTGGGTTGGAGATGGCGAGGTCGCCAGCAAGGACAGCCAACGCTGGCCGAGGTCACTCAACGTTTCCGGCATGCCATGTGCATCTCCCTGGTGCTCCACCTTCTTGCTGCTGCATATGAGCATACACTCAGATCAATTAATATAATTGTTTCTTTCTTTGAGGAAATGAAAACTAACAGGAATAAGTCACCTGCTCAATCTATCTTTTGGCATGTTCTTCTTCTCCTTATGGTTCATTGTCAACCACTGACTGTAGTATGTCAAATTACCAACCAGTGCAGCAGCAGCAGATTCCACCCTGCAACCCAATCACAATACTAAGAAAATGAAAGCACCAGCATAACATATATTATTCTGAAACAGCAGCACAAAATGAAATGGCCTTAAAAACGTATTAATACAGATGCAAAGCAAACCAAAAGGCATCCCGAGTACTTCCAGAATAGCAGGGAGAACAAAAGGGAAGAAGCCAACAGAGAAAGCATCAGATTTCAGGACGTACTCCCTCCGTTCCAAAATACTTGTCGCAGAAATGGATGTATCTAGAACTAAAATACATCTAGATACATCCATATCTGCGACAAGTAATTCGGAACGGAGGGAGTACCTGGCAAGTATTGATCTGGTCTATTCGATTCCGAGGAAAAAGGGGACGATGCCCAGCAGAAGTGGCGGATGGGGCGTCGCGACCTGACCGAGCCGTCTTCGTGGCTGAGCCCGGCATCCTCCTCCTCCCTCCTCTGCAGCTCCACCCATCGCAACGGGAGCGCCTCCTGGTGCTCTGCCCCCGCTGCTCCTTGGACCCGACACCAACCTCTCCTCCACCCTGTGACTCCTTCCCTCCACCACCGGCCTCCAAACTCTCCCTGCTCCTCCACCCCAGCATGAAGAAAGATCACCTCTTCTCCTGCTCCCTCTCACTTGCTGCCCTCCATCCTCAGCGGATCCACAACGCTGGAAGCTGGTGGGGCGAGGTGGCGGAAGGAGGAGGCGTGTGGATCTGGGTCGGCCGGATCAGCAACCCCGGCTCCTCATTTTCTCTTTCTTCCGCAAGGACCGATCCATGGCGCTGGATCGATTCGAGCGTCGCCATTCCCTTGCAGGTCGCCGCCGCGCCCGCACGCCTCAGGTCCGGTGGGATCCGGGATGACGAGGGGGGATGGGATGCGTGAGGGGAAGGTCGCCGCCGTGCCTCCTCCTCCGCCATGTCCCCCCTCCTCCGCCACCAGAGGGCGCCGCCGCCACCATCTCCCCCCCTCCTCCTCCGCCACCAGAGGGCGCCGCCGCCACCGTTGTCGAGGGAGTGGAGGGGATGAGGAGCTTGGGAAGGCGGCTGTAGGGGAGGGGGAAAAGATTTAGGGTTGGAGACGAGGGAACGGGGATGAAGGAGAAAGCGGACGGGCGCAGGGCTCACCACGGCCTGCACGTCGAGCGCGTCTCTCGCGCGGTGCGGTGGTTTTCCCCTCGCGTGGTGCGCTGCACCTGGCTGTTTTTTCCCACGCGCGGCGCGGCGCGGTGTGGTGGTGTTTTTTCCCTCGCGTCGTACCATGCACTCGAGGCATTGGTTGTGCCTAGCACTTCTTGAAACTTTATATGTTAGATAACACGACTAACTGAGTGTGGTTATTCATTAGCTGTGCACGCTTGAGTTTGACGTACGACGTCCGTCGTACTACTGGGTACTTGTTGCCTTGGGCTTGTACCAGCCGTATGTTTGGGAGTATTCAAGGCTGAACATATCACATAATGTTATGTCTAAAAGAAAGGTATGTTATTAATTGAGAAACCAACGTTACCCTGTTTGATCTATATTTATTGTCCTTGTTCTGTTGCAGTTGAATCGGCTTGTGACAGGATGGGTGGGATGATCCTCGTTTGTTAACACTGGCAGGACTGCGTCGACGGGGGGTGTCAGCAGCTGCAATTAATTCATTTATCAGTGGAATGGGGATAACAAGAAGGTAAATGCATGGATGATAGTTAACAAACAGCTTTGCATGAACTGTGCTTTGTGCCAGGCGCACAATCGCAAAATCTCCGTTTCTGCTACTGATTGCCCTTGATATTCTTTATATGTCCAGTGAAAATAGCTTAATTCCTTTCGAACGTCTTGAATATCACATCAGAGAAGAACTTAACAAAACAGCTTCTCGAGCCATGGTGGTTCTGCATCCTCGGTATGGCATCTGGTTCCTGCTGCAAGTCACTCCATGTCTTCAGCCCTTAGAAGTCCCCAACGCATTCATGGTGCCTCCTTTTGCTAAATTAGGTTGTAATAACTAACTTGGAAGATGGAAAAATCATAGACCTTGATGGAAAGAAGTGGCCTGATGCTCCTGCTGATGAAGCTTCGTCGTACTACAAGGTGCCTCTCTTGTTCAGTATATATATATATATATTTTTGCGGGGCTCTTGTTCAGTATATGATGGGAAGAATAGGTGTTGTTGCTATGGCACAAGTGGTTTAAAATTCTGTTTTAGGAATGCAGTAATGGAAATATTATACGTTTTACCTTATGCATGCTTCATAATTTATAACACGCTGTCTTTTGACAGGTTCCTTTCTCAAGAACTGTCTACATTGAAAAAACTGATTTTCGCCTTGAGGACTCGAAAGATTATTATGGGCTAGCTCCTGGTAAATCTGCCCTGCTAAGGTAATTGATATACAACTAGTGTTCTTTTGTGGAGAAAGTTTATCTGGATTTACTTGTCAATTTAATTTCTAGGTATGCATTCCCGATAAAATGCACAGAGGTTATTTATGGTGATAATCCAGAAGACATTGTTGAGATTCGAGCTGAGTATGACCCCTCAAAGACTTCTAAACCCAAGTTAACTGGTCACTTATATCTTTACATTCAAGTCTGAAAATTCTAGTTAGCGAGTTGGGACACAATAAAGAGATGCTGACTTGGTTTGCGATTTGTTCAGGGTGTTCTGCACTGGGTTGCTGAGCCAGCGCCTGGAGTCGAGCCGCTAAAGGCCGAAATAAGACTGTTTGAGAAGCTGTTCTTATCAGAGGTATAGTTTTGCTCGCCGTTCTTGCTCCCTGTCATAACAACAGACCTGCCTGCCAGAAAGTAGTCATCGGAATCATTGTAATAATCCAATTGACGGCATCAGTCATGATGTATATGAGACCTGCAGCCGAACTTGGAGAAGAATCTATTACTCTCTGGAACCATAGAGTTTGCAGAGAGCAAGACAGGGCCATGATGCGCAGCTATGCTGCTATTTTCCTCCCCACCTCATAATCTTCTTTTTCGGCTGTTGCAGGCTTGGCTATTTAGATGATTACCAGCCCTAGGATAATGTGGTATTCCAAACAGAGGGTGACATTCTACAGAGAAAGTATTGAACAGCGTCATACGAACAATTCCGATGATAACAAAGTAGTAGTATACACTTGCAGAGAAGGATTCACAACATAACACATTTGAGTCATCTATTTTGGAACGGAGGGAGTACTCTAGAAGGCACCGGATAAGTAACACAGACGGGCACTACATCAAATTAAACCCAAAGTAGATTGACAGAAAGCATCGCATATCTTCATCGACATTGGAACTCGATCCAATTCCAGAGAGCAGAGCAGTCAGCCACGCAGCACGATGAAACCGTCTTCGTTCACCGGATACGAAGAGTAATCTTTGTACTCAAATCTCTTGACGCCATCAGACGTATACTCTCCCCAGTACTTCTCGTGCTCCTCTTCCAGCTTAGCTATGAAAGTGTCGAAATCCTCGGCCGATTCCTCCTGCCCCTGCTTTTGCTTCGAGATCTTGCCTACCTCGGAGAAGCCGGCATCTGCCTCCGTGTTCTTGAAGGCCGCTGCTTCTCCGTCGGAACAGCAGCCCTTGCGCGGACGGCGACGACCGGCCGCCGGAGCCTTCCTTTTGGTGCTGCGCTTGCCCTCCCCGCAGACGGCCGCGTCCTCCGCCTTGCTGCACAGCTTGGGCGAAGACCCTCCACTGGCCATCGCTCCTCGTCGGCTGGACGGAATTTGATGATTTGCTTATTGGTTTGGCTTGGTTGAAGGGGAAATCGGGGAACTTGTGGGGCGGCTGCGCCTCCTCGCTTCTATTTATTTATAGGCGAACCCTAGCAGCTCTGCTCCGGTCCCGGAGACGGATTCCTTCTTCGTGTCCAATTCCTAGATAAGGCCAGCCCGGTGCTCCTACTATTCTTAATATTATCCCGGAGCAGGCTGGCGGCCCATTTAGCGCTGCCCGCGGTAAAAAAAAAACCTCAGGCCGCGGTTTTCTGTGGTTTTCTTATTTTCCCATCAAATAAAAATTTCCCCTAAAAGAAGCTATTGGGTCTGTTTTTCTTTTCTCTGTGTTTTTCTTTGTTGGTCATGGATATTGCAGGCAGGGGCGGATCTACACCCCAGGCCCCCAGGGCCCAGGCCCGGGGCGTCGGTTTTTTCTTTAGTTATTACCATGCTACGTTTTTCATATGGGCCCGGGGCCTAGCCCATGACAGAGCCAAGGCCCAGATGCGCAGCCTCCTCAGCCACGACCTAGGCAGCGCAGTTCGCACGCACGCACGCTAGCCAGGACCGGAGCGACCGCGACAGCCGCCAACCCTCCTATGCGCCGCGCGGCCGCCTGGCTGCCGGCGACTTCCCCACGCCCCGTCCAGTCCCAGGGACTGCCTCGCTCCTTGCGGCTCCTCTCCACAATATAGCCCGGGACCGTCGCTCTTCTTCAATGCCTCGCTTGCTCGCTTCCCCGCTGCTCAGATCGTGGATCGCCGGTCTGCGCCGCTTTGCTCTAGCCGGGCGGCGCCGCCGGTCTACTCCGGCCACTGCCTGAATCCGGACTTCCCGTTTCCGCGTCGCCGATCTACTCACTGCCCGACTTCGGATTGCGATTTAATTGATGTACGTATAGCCCATGTCTATGTACGATATGAAGAAAGTTTAACTGAACCTTGAACCAACTATTCAGTCATCGTTCCTGCCTAATTCTATATGTATTAGTGATTTGAAACTGAAGCATTTTTGTGTCAATTCATTTCATATCGCAGAAATAGAAAACGAAGAGATGTTTTTCATCATTGTCGGCAAGTATACCCGATGATGATATTTTGTATCACTATCAAGCCTATAGGGATCACAGAGGGCTTTTACCTCCTCATAGAGGTGGTAAGGTTTTAGATTTTAATTAATCATTATTATTTCACTATGTTGATGCCTTTTCTTATGAGATTCACGTTTGATGTCTGCAAGGTGTTGGTTCTTTTTCTGCAGTTGATCATGTTATGGAAGGCACATACGAAATAAACAACTAATTTGGTATTCTTTTATATCCCCGTATTAGTTCTACTTTTACCATATTTTGTCTCTTGTGTTGGATTGTTAAGCACCAAGATTAAATTCTAGATTTAATTAACAATTGGGATTTTTTTTTGTATTCCATATGATCTTCTTTTAAATGTCATGATGTGTTTTTGGGAAGTTATAAGTGCCAAAGCTTTTCCTTGTTGCCAAATTTTTTTTGGGCCCGGGCTTTCCTTCAATCCTGGCTCCGCCACTGATTGCAGGGCAGGGAAGGCCGGAAGGGAACTTCACCACCGAAAAGCGCCTCCAATGTTGGAGCATCTGCACGCGTGCGCCCTCCAGAGAAAGTGGCCGAGCCACATCAGAAAAATAGAGGGTGGCCATGGCGCGGTGGTGGAAGGCTGGCCATGGCGGGGTGAACCGGGTGGTGGAAGCGTGGTTGGTGGCGGCGGGACGGCGCGGAGCTCCGGTGGCATGCCGGCCAGATGGCTCCAGTGGGAATGGCCGAGCGCAGCACTTCGCAGCGTGAGGGGGTGGCTAGACGTAGAGGTGGGGGATGAAGATTCGGGAGAGTAGGCGGCGGCGGCTGATTGCTTTTCTTTTTCTTATTGGTTAAGAGGGACAGGGGGAGAGAGTGTGTGTTTTTTTTCTTGACCCACATGTAAGTGACAGATGAAAACGGGCAAAATTGTTAGGAAACGTCCCAAACACGGTTAAGCCCCTTTGACCGGACAGGAACCGCATGGACAGGTATTATTAACAGAAGAGGCGTATAACTGAGCGCTGTTTTTATTTAGGGATAAAAATGAGGCCGGAGGAAAATTAAGTGAAAAAATGTAAATGTCCCAATTCATTTCGATAGTTTAGCTAAGGCCATGTACAATGGTGTTATCTTAGGAGTGCCATGTACAATGAGGAGAGAAAACTCATAAGAAAAGACTTGTCTTCTTTTATTTAAGAGAATACAAGAGATGATCTCTTTACACAATATGTCTCGCCATGTTTTAGGAATAGCTAGTTATTGAAAATAAGGCTACCCATTGTAGGCTTTTTTTTTGTCATCTCTAAATTACATGCAATATTTAAAATAAAAATATCTTATCAACCATTGTACATGCCCTAAGCATTGCTATAGTACTAGATCTTCTAGTTTTTTGGACGGCTCTATCCCTGATTTTAGTTCTCTATTTATCTATTATCCGAGGAATAAAGTCATATTGCTTTAAAGAAAAACAATGCATGCGAAAAAAGATGTAACATCAAATTCATAGAAAAACTGCTATTACTTCCCCGTAGAAGTACAAATCAGTACTTAAAGCATGACATGCACCAAAAAGACAGCGATATCAGTACAAATCAAGCCAGTAAAGCATGTTAACCACTGTGCTCGACGTATCCTGAAGATATTCTTCCCTAGTTTGCTGCATGTTAACCACTGCTAGAGGGGTATCGTGATGCAATTCTTCCCTAGATCGCTGTACTTAACCACTATGCTAGAGGTATCTTGAAGCAATGCTTCCCTAAATTCCTGTATCTAGCATCTCCGAGGGACATCATACGGTATCATACAAAACTTTATGAGCAAACACCATGCACCGAAACATCCCGTCACAAAGAAATCCATCCGAAACTCCATCTAAGCTGGTGACACTGTCATGTCTGGCTCTCACACCTAGTAGGAACACAGAGGTAGGGGAAAGATGTATTAGTAAAAGAGTAATGCAACAGAGTAAGAAACTATTATGAGAACTGATATATGCTGAGAAGAAGCATATACCAACATCGACTTGAAACTTTTACATATATTTACAAAAGAAAAAACTTAAAATCAACAATACCTCCTCCGTTACAAAATTTTTGAAGTTCTAGTTTTGTCCTAAGTCAAACTTTAAGTTTGACCAAATCTATGGAACAATATATTAACGTCTAAAACATCAAACTAGTTGCATTAGATTCATCATAAAACATATTTACATAATATATATTTGATGTTGTAGATATTAGCATATTTCCCTATATATACTCCCTCTGTAAACAAATATAAGAGCGTTTAGATCACTAAATTAGTTATCTAAACGCTTTTATATTTCTTTACCGAGGGAATACATGATATTTGAACAAGCTCGGCGCTATGGTGCAGTCCATGATGCAACACACGGGTATGGCTTCTGAAAGATCCCCTACTGTTGATGTGGTAGCTACAGCAGGAGCATTCTTAAATGCAAAATCTCAAAATCATATCATGCCTTTGCCATTCTACCAAAGCCATATCCTTGCTCATCCAACTCTTATCTTGAGGCATGTCTCAAATATTGCAAATTTCAAGACAAACAGATCTACTCCAACAATAAAACGCTCTTATATTATGGGACGGAGGGTGTAGCTTGTAAGAATTCAAAATAAAAATAAACATCATGAAGTTAGAAAACCTTAATAGGTAGTAACGAATATAAGTTTCCCTTTGTTTTCTTCAAATTTGTTTTTTCAGTTAACTATATACTCCGTACTTATTATGTTCAGCACACACACAAAAATCCCACCAAAAAAGAAATAAATAATCATTGGGTAACTGACTACACAAACGAGCAGACAAAAGTTTTATCATGACTTGAAGCTAAATCCACCACTTTGGACTAAAAAGTAATAATAAATACTCCCTCTGTTCCGAAAAATAGTCTTTTTAGAGATTCCAATACAAACTACAAACGGATGTATATAGACATATTTTAGAATGTAGATTCACTCATTTTGCTCCGTATGTAGTCCTCATTGGAATATCCAAAAAGACTTGTATTTAGGAACGGAGGGAGTATCAGATCATGTGGTAGTGTAGAAAAGGTACCATTATCGAAGTTGAACCCAATTGGGGAATAAGAATGTTGAGAGGGACTCCAAGCTAACTTTGAAATTTAAGTCTGAAAGTTATACATATGCATATCAGTTAACTCTGAAAGTTATATATGGCAAGCAAACAAAACTGAACGATATAATATACAACGACATGTAAAATTGTGGATCAACCAGGTAGTGAGCATAATTACTCTTATAAAACAAACTGATGGTTGTGTGAGATAGCCCTATGATTAAGAGTTCAATGGGATCAATTGACTTATATTGTCTATCAGGAAAACAGTAAGCATGCTCCAAACAATCAATGAGAGCCTAGATGATGCACAACTCTAGCAAATCCTTTTCTAGTATCAAGCCTCTGTCGCTGAAAAGGAGATAACTATTTCAACTGCTAAGAAGTGAGGACTGCGACAAATTTGCAAACCAGGGATAGAAAGTGCATCTAAGCGCTGCTCAGAAGAGGCATATAAGCTTGATCAGAAATACTTGTATGCAGAGTTGCAGACATAACATACTTAGTCGTCTTATTGCAGACAGAAAAATAAAGAACAACTACTTTTCTGCAGATCAAATTGCGACATAATACATGCACCTTATCGATTTGTCCAAGATGAGTTAAACATATCATATTATGTGGTAGTGCGGAAAAGGTACTTTCATAGAAGTTGAACTGAAGCAAAAAGATAAAACCGGCACTGTAAAATAACCATGGCTGAAGCAATTTAAAGGCTCATTTTTGTTTTCTTCGCCAAGAATACCACCGATGTTGTTACCTCACGAAACTTCACATCTGAGTGTACCCCCCCCCCACCAAAAAGAACTTCACATGTGAGAGTTCGCCATTTTTGTGGCATGTTCACCTTTGTACTTTCGAAATTTACATCCCTAAGGCTGGTCATAGTGGAGAGTAACATATACTAGTATCATGCATATGATACTAGTGTATGATACTACATCTATAGTGCATAGTATCATAGATGGTATCATTTATTGCCATGCATGACACATAGTAGCATAACATTTATTATGTTACAGTATCTACCTATGTTATTACTATCCTCTCTTTCTTCTTTAATTGTCTGCCACATAAGCATATTTGCGAGTCCCAAGTATATGATACTAGCTATAGCTATGTTACCCCACTATGGCCAGCCTAAGAAAATGATGACAGCAACACGCTGCCATCCAGGTCCACCCTCATAAACCCTCTGTGATCTGGCCCACATTATCCATCACCCATATCCCCAGGCTCACATACATCCACGTAGCACCACTCATATCCCCCCACGTGGCACCCCTCCCCGCTCTTCCCTCCACCTTCCTCCCTCCCCCCATCTTCCACATAGCCCCCTTGACTCTCAAAAACCTCACCTCCCAGTCCACGAAATGCTCCACCACCTCCACTTCTCCTCCGCCTCCTCCTTCCCTCCCGCCGCGCAATCCCTCCTCCTCCTCCCGCGACCGCCGGCCGCCAGCCTCCGCGCCCTCCTCTCCATGGCCGACGCCGCCTCAACCTCCACCTCGAGCTCGATCCCGTTCCGCCCCCCGCGCGCCGTGCTGGCGGCAGCGGTGCCGTCCCTCGGCGCCGAGGAGACCGCGGCCGCGGCCGACGAGGCCTTCCGGAGGCACACCTCGCCGGGCATGCGGAGGGCAGTCGGCGCGGGCGGCGTGGCCGTCGTGTGGTTCAGGAGCGACCTCCGGGTGCTGGACAACGAGGCGCTGGCGCGCGCGTGGGCCGCCTCCGGCGCCGTCCTCCCCGTCTACTGCGTCGACCCCCGCGCCCTCGCCGGCGCCACCCACCGCTTCGGCTTCCCCAAGACCGGAGGTGAGGCACACCACAACACAGCAAATTTCCATGGCATCGACGACGATTGATCCGACTGACCGACTGAGTGATCGATCGTCGCAGCATTGAGGGCGCAGTTCCTGATAGAGTGCCTGGGAGACCTGAAGCAGAACCTGCAGAAACGCGGCCTCGACCTGCTCGTCCGGCACGGCAAGCCCGAGGACATCCTCCCTGCGATCGCCAAGGCCGTCAGCGCACACACAGTAAGCTAGCCCATCAATCTGAGCCGGTTGATTTCTTCAGCTTGATACTGAATCTCCGGGTCGATCCTCAGGTCTATGCCCACAAGGAGGCCTGCAGCGAGGAGCTCCTGGTCGAGCGCCTCGTGCGCCGAGGCTTGGAGCAGGTGGTCGTCCCTCAAGGACAAGCAGGAGCTTCTGGCCAGAGTAATAAGCCTCTCAGCCCCAAGCTTCAGCTCGTCTGGGGAGCGACGATGTACCACAACGACGATCTCCCGTTCCCGGTGAGCGGCCTGCCGGACGTGTACACGCAGTTCAGAAAGGTGGAGCAACATTCTCCTTCAATGCTCTGTAAATTGTGGTAAGGCTTGGTGGTGGCTGTTGTTCATGAAATGTTATTCTTCCGCCGTGCAGGCGGTCGAGTCGAAGTCCTCGGTCCGGAGCTGCGGCAAGCTGCCGCCTTCGCTCGGTCCGGCCCCGAGCTCCGGCCTCGATGAGATCGGAGGGTGGGGGTCGATACCGACTCTGGAGTCACTGGGCCTAAGTGTGACGAAGGCAGGTTCAGTTAACTGTATTCTACATACTAATCTTCAGTACACGACTGTAGTACCTTGTTGGATATGGTTCTAGAATTTCACTTACAGTTGGTACTGTTTAATTTGCCTCTCTGTGTAGTCAGAGAAGGGAATGCGTTTCGTCGGAGGAGAGAGCGCCGCTCTCGGGAGAGTTCATGAGTACTTCTGGAAGAATGATCAGGTGAAAGTCTACAAAGAGACCAGGAACGGCATGCTTGGGCCGGACTACTCCACCAAGTTCTCCCCCTGGCTTGCCTCGGGCAGTCTTTCGCCGCGCTATGTCTGCGAAGAGGTGGATATTTAATGTTTTCTGCGCACATTATCAGCTCTCTCTCTTGTGCTAAATGTTTGGTGATTATGCAGGTAAAGAGATACGAGAAGCAGAGAGTGGCAAATGATTCCACATACTGGTTAGTCAGTGTGCATATCTGGCCTAAATTTCATGTTGAAGGTTTTGTAAGGAGTGATCAGATTCGTACTGTCTGTCCTGACATGGCAATGGTTTCAGGGTTTTGTTTGAGCTGATATGGAGGGACTACTTTAGATTCCTTTCGGCAAAATATGGGAACTCCATTTTCCACTTGGGTAAGGATACAATTGTCTCTCATCGTGAGAAAATGTGTCATCCCGAATTCTTTCTTTTCCAGTTTATTATGAAAATAATGCGCAGATGTTTTATCTGGAAAAAAAGGCCACGGCCAGCAAAAGAGCATAATCCTTCTGTGAATGTTGTAGGGGGTCCAAGGAAAGTGGCGTCCAAGTGGAGCCAAGATCAGGCATTGTTCGAATCTTGGAAAGATGGTCGGACCGGGTACGGCATCGGCATACTCCAAGTTGCTCCATCTTTTTGCTGTTTGCCATACCTTCTGAGTTCTGAATCTGGTCATGGTGAATTTCAGGTACCCTCTTATTGATGCCAACATGAAGGAGCTCTTAGCTACTGGTTTCATGTCCAACCGTGGCCGTCAGGTAACTTTGAACATACTGCTCATCAGCGGCATGACTGCATGAGGGTTTAATGCATGCCATCTTTTCCCCATTTGCCAATCATTCAAATTCAACCATCTTATATGCAGATTGTCTGCTCTTTTTTGGTCCGGGACATGGGCATCGATTGGCGAATGGGAGCTGAATGGTTTGAAACATGCCTTCTGGATTATGACCCAGCTTCTAATTATGGCAATTGGACATATGGAGCAGGTCAGTGTTTCCTTGTGCCAATTACCATCTTTGGTACTTCATACTAGATAGCATAGCATGATTCAAGCACATGATACTCCTACAAAATTAGGAGCTCATGTACACATAAATTTCTGAGATACTTGAACTGACTGAACTGCTGCTGGGCCCTTGACAGGAGTTGGCAATGATCCACGAGAAGACCGATACTTTAGCATCCCCAAGCAAGTAAGCATCAAGACTAAATACCACCAGCATCTGAATACTTGTTTTTAACAGACTGAACTCCAGTCAATCATACTACCTAAAACCACCATAGCTAGCATATTGGCAAATGAGCATGGTGACCTAAGAACAACCATGAAAGTGTAGGTTTTGAGCATCAATGTATTGCCTCCTAACCCTAAGATTTTAATATCAGAGCACAGTGGTTTTTTTACTAGTCATACCTTAGTCTGATCACGAGTGAACATTCCTCTGTAGGCCAAGACGTACGATCCTGACGGCGAATATGTCGCGTACTGGTTACCGGAGCTCCGGTCGCTCGCAAAGGAAAGGAGAAACTTCCCAGGCGCCTCATATATCAAGCAGGTCGTCCCACTGAAATTTGATGGTGGGCATCAGAGAAAAGATCAGCAATTCAACAGGCAGACAAGGCCAAAGAACATTTACAGAAGACAAAAATGATAGTGTGTGTGTTGATAACATATACCATCGATCCAGAGTCAGTGGGAGATAGAGCAAATGTTACAGCAATTGGTTGAAAATCAAATGAGGCGTGAAGCTTCAGAAAGCTTCTGTGAAATGTATGTATCAGTGACAAGGTGAGCTCAGAAATACAAAACATGATCCTGATCTTGCTGTACTGACCAACAGTCAATGGGTTCCAGAAATAATCGTGACAAAAAAGCAGCTCATAACACATCCAGAACAGATTAACACGACAGTTAGAAGCTAAAGAAATGCTGTCATTTCCATTAAACCTGAACAAAAACCTCAATTCTCAACAACAGAGTTTGACAAATTTATTTGCCAAAACTAGCCTCGCTGCCCGCAAAACTGAACGAAAAGATATATACACATAACTACCGATGACATGCCACAAAAAACCTCGAAAACAGAAGCTTCCGAAGGTGATGACTTCCTATGTACAATTTTCCCTTGTTACAACTACAACTTCACAGCGAGGTCATGAAACTGATAAATGTAGCTTCAATCCTCTGTAGTAGACCCTCCCCTTTTGTTGTAGCCAACGCGGTAGCCCCTGGTTGGTATAGGAATGCCGAGTGACTCATCAACGCTTTGTACTTTCCAAGCACGGAACTGTCTGTCATTGACAAGGGGATTGCTTGCACGAACTGGCGGAGATCCCATGAAGTATGGAGGAGAAGCCTGCAGATTGTTGAATCAACTATTATTAAGAGGGACTTGGTTAAATGACAAGTAAACGTCAGACTATTTGTTTAGCTGTGCTAACAATTTACTCCAACACAGCTCAAAAGAAAAAGATGAAAAGAAAGTTCAATCCAAAATGAAATAGCCTATGACTGGAAAGTGCAACAAGCACATTTTTCACGAACACCAGAGAGAGAGAGAGAGAGAGACTAACCTTGCTCACCATAAAATCAGAGAGATCTTGTGCACTTTTAAAATCATACTCCCTGTAAGGTCTGAATAAAGAAGAAGAAAAATCATGAGTCTTAATAAAGATCAAAATATCAAAACGAAAATCTGATCAATTTTGAAGATGTTTAAAAGCCCAATTAATTATGAAAAATTCATATCAGAGCAGAGTGTACTAGCTGTAAAATCATTTGCATAGTGTTTATCCAATAAAAATAAAAATGAGAACATCCTGATTGGGACAACTCTAGATGATCCAAATGATTTCAGGCTTCAAAATAGTTAAATTTGGTAATTTCTTAGAAACATGTATTTAAAGACCATGGTGGGTTTATAATAAGTACTGATTAATACATATACAAGATGCAGACTGTGAACCGTAGTAAATTCTAGTTGACCAGAGAATTGAAAAAATACCTGCTGCTTTTGCATGGAATTGGACATCTGATCACTCCATCTCTGCTTTCTGTGTTTTGGTAGGCTTCCATCATTCGTTCTGACCTCTGCTTCTGTAGGTCTTTCTTTTCCTCCATCGTCCCATCACCACGGCGTTCGAGACCTCTTTGTAAGGTGTAACCTATGCACAAACAGTCAGTCAGTCACAATTTGTTATGCACAGAAACTATATTGGCAGAGGGAAACGTTTGGTGGCTAACCTGATGAAGGATTCACGACACTCATCAAATGCTCCATACCCATTGTGTCAGAAAAAGGAAGGAAGATGCTTCACTCAACAAGGACCTGCACATTGATTGAAGTATTCCCCAATCATGACTAGGAGTAGATCGACCTTAAATAAAGATAAAGTATCCTTGCACAGTTTCATGCTTGCATTGAATGGCGAGAGCCCATCAGAGATCTCCCTACTCATTTTACACGCCACTAGAAAAAACAAGTAATAAAATTCTTTGAGCATGGTGTACAGAATCAAGTTCTGCTTCAATTATTCTGCATAGCATTAAATTTCATTATGCCTCAGTTATTCTGCATAACTACAACTAGTTCTGCTTCAGTGACCCAGCATAACAATCTCAGATTTTTTTTCTTCTTGATAAATAATATCTGGTCTTGCCACTATCCATGTCGACATGCTACAGAATCGTAAAATTCAACCGTCTCTTTCGCATAAAGACTGAAAATTTTCATCGACTGATACGCATCTTAGCAAACACCTTCAGGAACCAAAGAAGTCTCGCAGCGAACTTTCCCCCGCACAGACAGACAGGATTTAAACCCCTAGCGCCTGGCCCGCCACCCCTACGGCGGAGCGGCTCAATCTCAGGACGCCGGCGCGGCAAGCACGGCCACGACGGCGGAGAAGGGAGCCAAAGAAGCCGCTAAGCAGAGGCACCAGAGACGAAACCAGGAAGGAGGAGGATAAGGGCCAAGAACTCACCTGGAGCGCGTCGTAGGCGGAGGCAGGGAAGGGGGCGAGACGTGGAGAACCGGCAGCGTCTGGCTGGCGGGTGGCGGGCGCGAGCGGAGGGGAAAGCGACGGCCGCCGGAGAGGAGAGGAGAGGGCTTGGGTTCGGGTGGGACTGGGGGTTTGGTTGGCTCGGGCCGAGGTATTTATTTATCTGCCCGGGGCGCACGGGACGGATGGACGGCTGGGATGCGAGGGCGGGGGATCTTTTTGCGGGGAGGAAAGGGAAAGCCACGGCGGGTTGGGTTGCATCATGTGACGGTTGTTGTTCGGGTCATGTGGCGCGCACGCGCCCCGAGGGTGCACGCGCCCCAAGGGGGCCGTGACGGGGTGCCCCGCGCCGAGCGCCACGTGCGTTCTAACTTTCTTTTCCTTTGTCTTTTTATTATCGCTAACTTTCCTTTTCCCTTTGTGTGTGATATGTTACGCTTTTTTAGCTGTGTTCGACATATTCCGTGCAAGCAAGATCCATCGTCTACTCCCTTCGTTTCAAAATAAGTGTCTTGAGCTTAGTATAAATTTATACTAGGGCTAGCACATAGTCGAGACATTTATTTTGGAACGAAGGGAGTAGTAATTAGTACGCTATGCTCTTAATTTCGAAGCCGTTTCACTCAATCCAGGGGTTTAATGCTGGATTTGCCTCAACGATTTTCTTAATTCACGATATTGACCGGATCAGTGATTTCTCAAAATAATTGACAACGACCAGTCTAGAAACACATCGGTCCTACACTTCCACTCACGATCTAGATAAAAAGAACACCAGAGTATGCGTGTGTGCGTTCATAGGGGTGGATATACGACGCCAGTATACGAAACATTTTTCATCTCGATCACTCAAAAAAACATGTTACACCACAGCACCAACGGCGCAACGAAACATGCTCAACCTTCTACTAGTTTTATTTAATCAAAGCGTACTATTTCACGGGAATTCTTACTACTCCCTCAGATCAGGTCTTCGCTTTGACCGATATAATATCTTACTCCCTCCGTTCCTAAATATAGGGTGTATAGTTTTTGGCACGGAAATTAAAGAACGCACATGGAGGGAAAATTTCACAAGTTTTGGGCGAGATTGCACCTGACTAATTGACATGAGAAAATAGAAGAGCTTGACCTGTATAAAGAAATGTAATCAAATCCTTTAAAAATTATTCAAATGAGTGGTGAAACGCAATACACCTTATATTTTGGACTTTTTCTCAAAAATCAATACACCTTATATCAAGGAACGGAGGTTGCTTTTTTTGTTTGTTTGTAGTATAGTCATTGTTTGTAGCACATAATCACATTTTCATGCCGAGTCAAGACCTTTTTTGGTAATAAAATTTTTATATTCTTGATGTTTATGTCAAGACCTTATGTATTTTTTTACTAGCAAATATGCCTGTGCATTGTAGCAGGGGAAAACAATTAGATTATATATATGTGGTAGAGATAAAAAAAAAGTCTACAACATATGCTAGGATGAGATAAGGTATTTTAAAAGATCATTTCATAAACTACATCTGAATCATATCATGATGAGACAGGGACTTTTAAAAAGTCATTTTAAAAATTGAAAATATGATGGTCTCATCATGACTTGATTTCCTATGGCACCACAACAAAATATTTTTTGGCCGAGCAAACTGTATTGATGGACCCTTCATGAGCTAGAATAATGAATGATGTGTCTCGCATTGACCTAGCGTCATGGTGTTTTTCATGACCAGTAAAATGGTGATAGCAAAATAAACATAATTGTGTATGGAGGCAAATTAGACATTTTGTCATTTTCATATACTGTGCAAAAACTAACCCACAGGAAGTTGTGTCAATTTTTTTGGGGCTCAGCGTTGTACAGAACACAAAAACCTTTTATTTACACGACACGTGATGGACTAAATAAAATCATAAAACAAACCCTAATGATTCCCTAATAAAACCTCTATGTAAGCGATGGTTTGTTTTGTTTGTTATTTACGAATCTGTTTGAATTTTTGTGAATGTTTTATAATATTTCATGGATTTCTTTTACAAATTCGCGAATGTGTTTTGAATACACTATTTTTTATAAACAATGAACTTTTTTTCAAAATCGTGATTTTTTATAGTATGTGAACAATTTTTATAGAATCATGAACCTTTTATGATTTCTTGAACTTTTTTTGAATTAATGAACATTTTAAGATTTATTGATTATTTTTAAAAAATCACAATTTCTGAAATTTGGAATTTTATAAAACATCAAATTAATTTAAATAAGAAAAAACAAAAAATAACAAAAGAAAAAGCAAAAAATGAAATGAAAAAAAGGGGCCGTCACGCCCCGCACATGGGCCGGCCCATGAACGTGTGCGGTGACACATTTCTATTCAAAAAGAAAAAGTGTATAATCGAACCCGAGTCTCCAGTGTGGAAGACTGAGGCTTTAGCTATTGTGGTGCTTGTGTGCTTGTGATATATGAGGGTATCACGGTAAAAGAACCGAACCAGATGGCGACTTTGGAAAAAAATTTGAATCGTTTTCTTCACTTATGGGTTACATAGTGAGTTACTTATGGACGGATGGGCAGAAGCACTAATTACTTTATTAGTGGGTATAGATAAACCAATGTTTTTTTTCAGAATTGAACTCTATATAAATTGTTTTAATTTGCAACAAATATATATATTATTTAAAGTATTTTTCTACAATGTGCTTCACATGAAGATTTAAATCTACTCAAATATCTCGAAAACATTATTTTCTTTTTTCTATGATCCAACTAAACTTACTTAATTAATGTCGACTTGTAGTAGGCACGAAGTGAACCATACATCTATACCTTTTTTTTGAAAATAACCATACATTTATACCTACTAATAAAGGGAATAGATTTTTTGGTTTGTCATGCTATTTTGCAGAAAAACCCTAGGCCTTTACGAGAATCAACCCATAGTTAAACATTTAACGTTTCATGTATGTATTTTATTTTATTGTGAGCGAACATTTCGCACGTGCAAAAACAGTTTCAGTGCAATGCATTTGTGGGCATCGCTAACTTGGGCCTGGCCGGCCCATGGAGCATATAGTAACAATTGAATGAAAAAATATACCTGTATAGTTTATTTACACGACACGTGATGGACTAAATAAAATCATAAAACAAACTCTACAGATTCCCTAATAAAACCTCTATGTAAGCGATGGTTTGTTTTGTTTGTTATTTACGAATCTGTTTGAATTTTTGTGAATGTTTTATAATATTTCATGGATTTTTTTTACAAATTCGCGAATGTGTTTTCAATACACTATTTTTTATAAACAATGAATTTTTTTTCAAAATCGTTATTTTTTTATAGTATGTGAACCATTTTTATAGAATCATGAACCTTTTATGATTTATTGAACTTTTTTTGAATTCATGAACATTTTAAGATTTATCGATTATTTTTAAAAAATCACAATTTTCTGAAATTTGGAATTTTGTAAAACATCAAATTATTTTAAATAATAAAAAACAAAAAAAGAATAAAAGAAAAAGCAAAAAATGAAATGAAAAAAAGGGGCCGTCACGCCCCGCACATGGGCCGGCCCATGAACATGTGCGGTGACACATTTCTATTCAAAAAGAAAAAGTGTATAATCGAACCCGAGTCTCCAGTGTGGAAGACTGAGGCTTTAGCTATTGTGGTGCTTGTGTGCTTGTGATATATGAGGGTATCACAGTAAAAGAACCGAACCAGATGGCGACTTTGGAAAAAAATTGAATCGTTTTCCTCACTTATGGGTTACATAGTGAGTTATTTATGGACGGATGGGCAGAAGCACTAATTACTTTATTAGTGGGTATAGATAAACCAATGTTTTTTTTTCAGAATTGAACTCTATATAAATTGTTTTAATTTGCAACAAAAATATAAATTATTTAAAGTATTTTTCTACAATGTGCTTCACATGAAGATTTAAATCTACTCAAATATCTCGAAAACATTATTTTCTTTTTTCTATGATCCAACTAAACTTATTTAATTAATGTCGACTTGTAGTAGGCACGACCTGAACCATACATCTATACCTTTTTTTTTTGAAAATAACCATACATTTATACCTACTAATAAAGGGAATAGATTTTTTTGGTTTGTCATGCTATTTTGCAGAAAAACCCTAGGCCTTTACGAGAATCAACCCATAGTTAAACATTTAACGTTTCATGTATGTATTTTATTTTATTGTGAGCGAACATTTCGCACGTGCAAAAACAGTTTCAGTGCAATGCATTTGTGGGCATCGCTAACTTGGGCCTGGCCGGTCCATGGAGCATATAGTAATAATTGAATGAAAAAATATACCTGCATGTGGGAATCGTCCATCTCTAAATCTCACACACCGTTCTATCTCTCCTAACCAACTAGGCAATGATACGCTTTTGAATAGAAAAGTTGCATTATGTTTATACGTGTTTAAGGAACTGCATAGGGCAGACGGCTGTAATGGGCTCGACCTGCATTCTAGCTGTCGGGCCAGCTGAAGCACAAAACATCATCAACGGACTAAAACCTTGCACGGTGACCAAGACGCATAATTATAGACGCGTTAGGACAAAATTACCCCTAGCAAATTTGTTGGTTAGTGGCAAGTAAATCTGTGTGTATAGGAAAGTAATAGAGACATGCAATGAAGAGAGAGATAGTTTCCTTCTTTTGATACAAGGAGAGATATAGAAAATCAAGAAAGAGACACTTTCCTCTTTCTGGAGGGATAAAAAGGGAATTATATGGATTTAGAAGAAATGCACCTTACATTGTGAAATTTTATCAAAAAACAAATACACCTTATGTAAAAGAACGGAGGGAGTATTGAATAGTCCCACCTTGCTACACAAAACCGATTCTCATCAATTTATATATGTTCGGCATCGTTGTCTGCCATGAGCTAACTAAACGGGATCCCTCAAAGAAAAAGTTAGGAGAGGCTGGATTTCTCAAATAAAAAGGCGGGAGAGGCTTTGCGGCCCATGACATGGCTATAAAAAGGCGGGGGAGGATTTGGGTGGGGTGGAAAAAAAGTGCGTAATTGACGAGGAAAGATTATGGGCTGGAATAAATTGATTCAACAAATATTTGTGATCTAGAGAAAAGGTGCATAATTAATGAAAGTATTGTGTGGGATGGAGTAGAAGAGAAGATAGCAGGGCTATAAACAAAAGAGCATAATTAAAGAGGAAGGATTATGGGTTTAAATTAATTTAATAATTTGTTTTTTGAGGATCAACGTCGCCGACATAAATTAAACGAAGCTTGGAATGTCATCAGACAAGATCTCCAGAATATGCTCTGGGGGTACAGATAACCAAACCTTACATAAATCATCACCTAACCCTACCTTAGCTAGTTTGTCGGCAGCACGATTTGCTTCACGGCTCCTCCACGACACCTTCATAGCAGTGAACATCTGGAGCAAATTCTTGATTTCTTGGACGGCCGGCCCAATCAAAGAGAGATCCTTCTTGTTGCCATTGATAGCCTGAACTACAACAGCACAATCAAGTTCCAAATGTAGTCTTTCCACATTGATCTCAGCGGCCACTTGAATCGCCCTCTTGCAGGCGAGAGCCTCAGCTACCTCGGGGCACACCACATGGTTGAAAGAGTGGCACGCCGCAGCCAAGAATCCACCATTGTGGTCTCAGATAACTACGCCAGCCCCTCCTCGCTCCCTTTGCACAGACAAAGCCCCATCAGTGTTGGCCTTCACCCACCCCTCCTCCGCACCCGGTGCTTCCCATTTTGCTCGGACTCTTAGCTTCAGTTGCGGGGGAGATCGCTCATGGACTTGCTTCCATTCCTCCACGAGAGACACCACATGCGGAGCGTTCGCCAACGGTTCCTCAATGCGCTTCCCATCCCTAGCTTCATTCCGCACCAACCACAAGGCATACACTGCTTGAATCACCAAAGCTCGCTCCTCGTCCTGGGCAACAGCAAACCAGGCCAACAGCCATCGGGAGAGAGCACTCTGGGAATCCATATGACAGGGTGGGATCGCCACCCTCATTCCCGTTTCCGAGCACAATCTCTTCCAGAATAAGGCTGAATGCGGGCATCCCCAGAAGCGGTGATAGACAGTCTCGTCCCTCCCGCAAGCAGCACAGAACACTCCCGCCTTAATGCTTCGTCTTCTCAGCTCGTGCCCAACAACAAGGCCATTTTTCATCAGGCGCCACATATGTATCTTGGCTTTCCCCGGGGCGGCCGAATCCCACAACACCAGCCAGCTCTTGTGATTGCTCGCAGATGAGGACTCCGCCCGGTTGCAGCTGGCCTTGTTCATCTCCATGCATAGGTGATACGCAGACCGAACCGTGAACTGATCGTTCTTCATGTAGTTCCACGCGAGGCAGTCCTCAACTCCCGGCCCTCCCACAGTAATCTGCTTGATATCTCTAGCATCATCATTTGAGAACATAGAATCCACTTTCTGCGCATACCATTTAGCCCCCGACTGGTCCAAGAGGTGGCCAACTTTGGTCACGCCAGGGACGAACTCAGCACCCAGTGGCGCCAGGCTCCCCTTCCTCGGGATCCACAGATCATGGTGGATGTTAACCTTCATATATCCTCCACACCAGCCTAGCACGCAACAGGTCTCGTCCATGGATGATGCTTCTGAACATATACAATCCACCCGCCGGACAGGAAGCATTGAGAATTCCCCCATCCTTGAAATAACGAGCCTTCAAAACCCTTGCACAGAGGGAGGAGGGTACCTAGAGCACCCTCCATGTTTGTTTCGCCAGAAGGGCCTGGTTGAATGCTTCCCGATCTCTAAACCCCATGCCACCCGCTCTCTTAGCTGCACACATCTTATCCCAAGCAATCTAGTGTACCTTGCGCTCACCATTGATTGCACCCCACCAGAATTTAGAGGAGATTGATGACAAATTCCGGCACATCTTCTTTGTGAGGTGGAAACAACTCATGGTGAACGTGGGGGTAGACTGCAGCCCGGACTTCACTAAAACCTCTCATGCCTTCTTTGACAGTCCCTGACCCTTCCATCCCGTGACCTTCTTTTTTGAGCTTTTCGTGACATATTTGAATACACCATCTTTGGCTCTCCCCACCACTGTAGGAAGGCCCAAGTATCTTTCACTTAAAGCCTCCGACACAATCCCAATCGCATTCTTGAGCTCCTCCTTTTTGCTTTGTGAGCATCCCTTCCCAAAGAAGATAGAAGATTTACTCATGTTCACTTTTTGCCCAGACGCTTCCTCATACACCTCCAAGATGGCTTTCAACTTCTCAAGATTATCCGTAGATCCCTGGAGGAAGACAATGCTATCATCCGCAAACAAGAGATGTGTCACTTGGGGGCCAGTGCTCCCAAACGACACCCCCTTCAACTCATTCTCCTCCTGAGCACGCTTCAACAAAGCCGAGAAGCCCTCAACACAAAAAAAGAACAAATTAGGGGATAAAGGGTCCCCTTGACGCAGTCCTCTAGATGGGAAAAATCTCCTGGAGTAGCCCCCGTTGAGCTTCACCACAAAGTTAGCAGAGGAGACGCATCTCATAATCATATCTATCCATCCAGTGTCAAAATCGAACCGTATCATCATTTGTTTAAGGAAGCTCCATTCAACCCTATCGTACACCTTCATCATGTCCAGTTTAACAGCACAAAGTGGTCTCTTCCTTTTCCTCGTTCTAATGGCATTAACAGACTCATAGGCAACAATAACATTATCAGTAATAAGTCTCCCCGATACAAAGGCGCTTTGTTCTTCAGAAATGAGAACCGGCAGGATCAACTTAAGCCTATTGGCAAGAACCTTGGACGCTATCTTGTACAAGACGTTACACAGGCTGATCGGGCGGAATTGCGAGAGCAGCTCCGATGAGCTAACCTTCGGAACCATAACAATGAGAGTGGCGTTGAAAGCATCGGGCGCCTCCACGCCAGCAAGAAAATCCTTCACTACACGGCAAACATCGTCCTTGACAAGCGACCAATGTCGCTGGTAAACTATGCTAAATATTTGTGGGCTAGAGAAAAGGTGCATAATTAAAGGGATTATTGTGTGGACTGGTGTAAAAGGGAAGATCGAAGGGGAAATTTGTGGGCTGGAAAAAAGGTGTATAGCCCGAAACTGATGATATTCGTGCTCGACTTGCCTACCTGCAATCAAAGTGGATCGGCCAACATGCAATTTTGTACTTTCACATAACTGACAATTTTTTCTTTCGTGCAATGCATGAGCATATGTGAATAATGTGAGGCAGATATGCATTTTTTTCTAGACTTTGGCGTGCAAATTCATCCGGATGTTTCACTGTTTGTCGCTTTGGTGGACGGGACAACTAGCATTTTTATCGTGTCGAATTCGCTACAGGAAGTTGTGCTTGCATATAACTGATATTTTTTTCCTATTGCAACATACAGACATATGTGCTAGTCAATAAAATGGGCCGGGAAATTGCATCCGGACAAAAATAGTACTATTTTCTAATGCTAAGACACTTTTTTTGTATAATAAGACAAAAGTAGTACTATTTTCTAAGGCTAAGCCACTTTGTCTGTATAATTGCTTAGAACCATAGTTTCATATATGTCTGGGAAAACATGTACCCGAAGTGGGTACTAAACAACAAACATGCATGTCGCGCCAAATTTTAAGCATATCGAAACTTTGTGACGTGGTTATCTATTATGACGTCATGGCTCAATAGGAGTGATAGACTACTCATATTAACAAAGGTGCGACTTCATTGCCTTACTAACCAGTACTCATCATCTTGTCATTGTCGCCGGTCCACTGCTTGTTCCCGTGGATCCTTTGGGGCTCTTGCTCCTCACATACGTGCACTCCACCCTGTCGTAGAGCAGCCCTACCATCGGACTTGGAGCCTTCACCAGTTTATGGACGCGTCGCGCACACCAACGAGACACACAATCGATGATATTGATGTTGAGCTTGCCAGCGCAGATGCTGTGATACATGCACCGCCACCCCCCTCGAGTACAGTTTGGTGGTAGAGAGAGTGTTCGTGTCTAGTAACCATGGTAGGGCAAGGGTCACTGGCCCCCTACCCTTCACGACACTAGTATATGTTTTCAATGTTTGTTTACATTGGAGCAGATGTATAGTGTGTGGAAATATTGTGAAGCGTTTCAATTCTCCCGTAGGATAGCCCATAAGTTTATATTGATATAATGAGGCTTAACTCGTGAGAGCATACAAGCGCATGACTGGGACCGTGGCATACTTCGGTGATTGTCTTGGAGAGATAAGAGAGAATAAGAATTTTACCCATGGGTATGGCCGTATGGACACCCACGGATACAGTACCCGCATGGGCGGGGTATGGACACAATTTTATATCCATGGTTAGTACATATTCCCTCTTCATTAAGTCATAGGTTGGGCACGGGTATATCCTTTTACCCATGAATATATCCATACCCTACCCGTTTATACTGACATGTGGACCTTACCCGTGATTCCTAAGTGTACCTATATTAAAGTTGTGTAATAAGCTTGTGAACCTCTATTAAAGTTGTCATCAATTGTCAATTTTAATTGAGATAATTGTTATGTACTCATCTATCTGTTATTGAGTTGAGATCAATTTTTTTGTCAAATGTGTTGCAGATGAATGTAAATTTGCGAATAACTTATGATCTGTTTAATCTACCCGTTGGGCACCGAATGGGTATGGGCACAGGTGAAGTTACATACCCATGGGTACGGGTATGGGTAGAATTTTTTACCCATTGACTACACGGGTATGGGTATGGTATTTCTCTATCCGCCCCATACCCTACCCATTGTCATCCTTAAATCTTACTAACTACTGCTAACTCCACAACAAAAAGAGATATATGTGCGCGTGCACACCAAGAAGTCTAACATCATCCCTTAATCACAACTTTATCAAGTCCTCAAGTTGATATTAGGCTTGAATTCTTCAAAGTTTCCCATGGGCAATGCTTTTGTAAAGCCATATGCAAGCTGGTGCTTTGAAAGAATATTATTTGCAATTCATCCTCTACAAAGTGAAAGTCTATTTCAATATTCTTACTCCTGGCATGAAAATTGGATTAACATATAGGTAAGTTGCACCAAGATTATCACATCAAAGACAAGGAGATTGAGCTTGTGACACTCCAAGTTCTTTGAGTATAGGCCAATCCCAAATGACCTCAGCTGATGCATTTGGTAATTATTTATATTCTACCTCTGTGCTTGACCTAAAAATAGTGGCCTGTCTATTCGCACATCATGCAATTAAATTTGGTCCATAGAAGATGGCAAACTCACCTGTTGACTTTCTATCATCCAAGCAACCAGCACACTCCACATAAGAAAAAGGCACTAATGCAAGCAGAAGATTTATTGAACGTCATACCAACGCCCAGGTGTTCTTCACATACCTTAGAATATGTATATACATGGATAGTGGGTGCATGAAGAAACTGATAAACTTTATTTACAATGTACATGGGCCAAACAAGCAGAACAATCCAATGGAGGAAGATATAAGAGGAAGTAATCACTTGTAATATTGATAGTCCGGCGCATTACATCCTTTTGAGCATGTCATGAAAAATGTAGCATTATATACCAAAGCAAATCCTAACGGTAGTAGTCCAAGAGAACCAATATATATGGTTCTACCAATTCTGATCCCATCTTTGAGAGAAACTACCAGTTCACACATATCCTAATTTTGGTCCCATCTTTTTATACCCAAGAGTTCAATAGCTAATTCAACATCAACATCACAAGGGAGTGTGGCACCCTTTTGCATTTGAATCGGTTGAACAATTAAAACTCTGCACAAACAAAATCCGCAAAGCACGTTTCAAACATCTTAGAGTATGCTCACAATATACGACAACAATAAATGGACCGCAAGACAATAATAAAGGCCCTAACTTCACAAAATCTGAAAAATGCTCAATTCAATTTCTTCAATAGTTAGATCTACATATTTTTCCATGAGAAGTTTCTATTACAACCAAGTCTGCAGCTCAAACAAAAATACTTTAGCATTACTAACCACAATGTTTTCTGTTTTTTGTAAGGTGTAGATCTGACTGAAGATATGCACCCTGATCAGTACATTGTAGTAAATTTAAGTCCATCCATGCATAATGGATATTAAAGAGTGTTAGGCCCATGCGTCGTCGATCGGGTCTCGGCGAGGTGTTAGGCTAGTTCTAAGCTTATGTTGTATCTTTTGATCTGCTTTTGTGAGGGCTTCCCAACCATATTTTATCGTTCAGTCATGTACCTTGTTGTGTTGTTTTATTTATAAAGTGGGGCGAAAGTCTGTTTCAAGAGAAATATTAAAGAGTTTTTCTTTTCTGTAAATAGGACGTAGGTTAGTACACACAACATGATTCCATGGTACTAAATATTTAGAAAAGAAATATATCATGACAGCCATATTAACTAACTTAATGTAATGAAAATTGCAAAAAGAGAAAAATTTCTTCCAATGCAGAATCTGAAATAGTCATGATAACTAATATATTTAAATTTTAAGAAGTGAACAATAATACCTCTTAGACTGACCAAAACTTAAATTTTTTAACTCCAATCTTAGCTAAGGCTAACGTTATGGGTGATGAGAAAGAGCGGCACTTGCAGTCAAGAAAACTAAATCAATTTTTGTGGCACCATAAAACTGGATTGATCTCAATCAAATCAACAACTAGTAGAACGCAATCTAAGCAGCGAGAATATATTTTCCCTAAGGATTAGTGTCAAATTTATTTTCCGAAGGGTCAGAGGAGGCGCAAGCTAGCAGGGTAGAGAGGGTTGAACCGAGGAGATTTTATCGTGTGTGCACGTCTAGGGTTTCACCATGGTGAAGCTG
Source organism: Aegilops longissima (assembly GCA_021605205.1). Classification (NCBI taxonomy): domain Eukaryota; kingdom Viridiplantae; phylum Streptophyta; class Magnoliopsida; order Poales; family Poaceae; genus Aegilops; species Aegilops longissima. The sequence goes on from CM038679.1 coordinate 695,880,274, forward strand.
CCCTTTTTGTACATTGCGAGGTGAAATCCCCAAACTGCCCCCAACAAAGCACATGCATTACTAACCAATGCAATTTAAATTTTATCAGACGGCTGAGAGTGATTGGCCCCAATGGCTTGGACGGAATCAACCCCGGGTCCAACGGTTAGCATCACAGAGAATCTTCGATCGAACGGCAATAAGTCCCTGGGATCTACCAGGCCTGCATTTCTTGCAAGTCTTTACTCCTGGGATATGCATCACCACATCACGTCGATGGAGTAAAGGATCTAGAAATAATGCAAGTGGGGTGATGCTTATAGTTATTTTTTTTTGAGAAGATAGATGCTTATGGTTAAAAGCCACATGTTTGAAATAGCCAAAGTATCTCTTTCCTCCTCCACAAGAAAAGCTCTTCTCCTCCCGTCGGCACGGCCGCCGGTCCGCCCCATCTCCAATAACCTCTAAGCCATGGAGGTGCGGAGGATCTCGGCCCCCGCCAGCGGGAGGACCCTGTTCTCGTTCTTATTAGGTTCAACGTCTTGGTTGAGACTGTGTGGCGGCAGCGACATCACTTAGTAGGAATAATGTCTCCCACGTTCTATCCCCGTCCCGATGATGCATCTAGCATCATTGGAAGGCATGTGGAGATGTGTCTTCGTCGGATCTCACGGGTTTTGGTTGGTGCTGGTCTTCGGTTGATTTGTTTGGATCCGACTTTTGTTAGTTTTCGTTTGGGTGTTTACAGGTTTGATCCTTCTGATCTAGACTTTCTTCATCAGCGATGGTTGTTACTCTGGTGTGCTGGTCCTATGGATTTTTAGCATGACGACTTTTACGACTATCTACTACAACAAAGTTTGCCCGGCTCCGGTAAGGAAGGGGCGGTGACAGCGGTGCGCATTCGGCTCCCTCTAGTGCTTGTAGTTGTTGCTAGGTGGTCCACATACATAGTTGTAAATTTTATTACTATACCTCTGTTCTTTGTACTGTAATGATTGAAAATAAATAGACTGGAAGTTTCTTGCAATTTTTTTTAACTCATGTGGATTTGGCCGGATAGTAGAGGAAACATGCATGTGTATTTGGAATCACAGAAACGTGCAATGGTTAGTGCGCTGCCTCGCTTCACTTGAACTTGGACATGACGCCGTTCAAGTGGGAGTACGTGTCCGCGGACACGACACCCTATGGGTATCCTTTATTTGTCCTTCATTTGCCTGCTCAAATCATCCGTGCACTTGATTGAACACATGACGCGCGAATATGCGTTGAATATGCAAAAATGTATTATATCTCATTGAAATTATATCACTGGATTCATATACGGGCGAAGCTTCTTATGTGTCAATTTTTTGATTCCCATAATTGAATTTTATGGGCCTGTTTGTGACTGCGACGCTCCCTAAATTTCATCTCCGCTCTAGAAAACACAAACCAAATGAAGTAGCTTTATGATATGCCACTGTAAAAACTAGAATCGGGGTATAATTCTCTGTTTTTCGTGAAGCTCTTCAGGGGTGCTTCAACTCTAGAAGCCGGAGTTGGGGGCAAATTATCCACCACTGTCATCGTAAGTGGACACCCTTTTGTTTTCCCCTACGTCATCCAATCAATAGATCCTTTCCATCAAAATTTTCATTTTTGAAGTTGTAGCTAGTTGTAAGCCAAACATGATAAAGTGCTCATTGGTGGAGCTGCAGCTCCTGTAGGAAACTATTTCAAAGCGGATTTGGTGAAGTGAAATTGATTCTGATGAAGACGGATCTGTCCCAAACAGGCCCCATATAAATAGTTTGAAATGTTTTCTACTTACAAAGTACGAGGATTTACACCCACTGAAACATCCTGGAAATAATTTTTTAATTGATGCAATTAAACTAACAAAAATCATGCAGTACAATTTTAGTAGGCACAACATCCAACTCTGTATTTCTCACATCCCCTGGTAGACCCACATGAATTGAATAGGCCTTTGATCGAAGAAATCACCGCAAAAGTACTACTCCCTTCATCTTATAATATAGTGCGCACTAGTTTTCATGAAAGTCAAACTTTGTAAACTTTGATCAAATTTATAGAGAAAATTGTCGTATATGTCTAGAAAATGAAATATATATCATATGCAAATATATTTCATGATATTCACAAAAATGGAAATATATTTCATGATGAATCTAACGGTATTGATTTGGTATTCTAGATGTTGATAAATATTTTAAAATACCTAATCAAAGCGTAAAAAGTTTGACTTTAAATAATTCTAATACACATAATATTTTGGGGTGAAGAGAATATTTCCTAAGCCATAATTTCTTATAAAATTCTTTGAAATAAGAGTTTCAAATACCTTAGTAGACAACCTGTAGCTGGAGTGGGTACTAATAAATAAACATGTCTCTAAAAAAACATGTTTTGCCCAAGTTTAAGGGTTTCAAATTTTAATGTGTTCTGGATTGTATAAGATGTCAACGAATTATTTAGACATTACTTAGGGCTATAGATGAATATGTTTATAATTTTACGCCCAGACTTACACGACGAACCACCTTCACTTCCACATACTCTCTCATGTAACTTCTCAAAATAACTAGAAGGCATATTATTTTAACCACTTTATCATTAAGGACAGTAAAACCAAGGTTAAATGAGCCTTCTCAGCGATTCATGTTATTACCTGTCTGTTTTCATAATCTGGGTGTTTCTGGTCGTTGGATCTCTGTGTAAAGCGATTTGTCCTGTATCACTACAAGAAATATGTCAACTTATGACCTTCTGTCAGTGATCCTGGAAGAATTGGTCATAAATTTATGACCATTTTAGACCAATTGGTCAAAAGCTGTTCAGGGGGCTCCAAACCCTAACCCATAACGACCATTCTGGTCAGAAAGGTCGTAATTTCATTAGAGGAAATGGTCATAAAGCAGACAGCCCTGGTTCATGTCTCATTTCTAACAAATTACGACCAATATGAATGGTCGTTACACTTGAGTTTTAATGCAGTTGTATGATTAGGCGGCCACCTCAGCAGTCTCGCCTATGTGGAGTGCTTAGTTGTCATTTTCGCTTACATGTGTATATTCAACAAGAGCTCGTTTAAAGGAGGGACCCATTTGATAGGCCCTAAATTTGTTAGTAAAAAAGATGCGCGAGGCGGGACTCGAACCCACGACCTCGCGCTGTTTAACTTGTTCGCTACCACTGGGCTAGAGAGGGATTGTTGTCCATCTAGCGGAATGGCTCTGTATATTATATTATAGCGCCAAATCTAAGTCATTGACAAGTGGGACCTATTCCGACCAGGTGGCGGCAGGCTGCGGGCAGAGCCAACACTTAGCCAAAAATTTCTAGGTCTTCCAACCGGTGGCGGCAGGCTGCAGGCGGGGCGTGGGCGTGAGACGAGGGCGGGGCGGGCGTCAAGCGACCAGCGAGGCGAGGCGGCCGGCGGTGGTGAGGGGCGGGGCAGGAACGGCCTCGCCGCAGGTGACCTCGCCACAGCCTCGCCTTCGCCTTGTCCCAGCCGTGGCGCAAAGCAATGAAGCAACCGGCGGGTGTGGGCGGGTGACTCACCACCGGCGACCAGCAGGCGTGGGCCACTTACGGTGGTGTGACGCCTCGATTCAATCGTACACTAATCATACTGCGCAAATGTGTACGATCAAGATCAAGGACTCACGGAAGATATCACAACACAACTCTAGACACAAATTAAAATAGTACAAGCTTTATGTTACAAGCCGTGGCCTCGAGGGCTCGAATACATAAGCTCAAAACACAAGAGTCGTGAAGCAACAATATCTGAGTACGACATGAGTTAGACAAGTTTGCCTTAAGAAGGCTAGCACAAAAGCAACATCGATCGAAAAGGCAAGGCCTCTGCTGCAGGAGCCTCCTAACTACTCCCGGTCATCGGCGGCCTCCACGTAGTAGCAAGCCTCGGCGGTGGCATCCGCTTCGGGCTCCGTCATCCGGTTGCATCAACCGGAAAGAAGAAGAAAGGGGAAAAGGGGAGCAAAGCAACCGTGAGTACTCATCCAAAGTACTGCAAGCAAGGATCTACACTACATATGCAACATTATCAAAGGAAGGTCTGTATATGTGGACTGGGCTGCAGAAATGCGAGAATAGAGAGAAGGCCTAGCCCTATCGAAGACTAGCATCTTTCGAAACCACCATCTTGCAAACAACCGGAAGGAGTAGAGTAGCATAAAGTAAAGAAGTAGTGTTATCAACCTCGGCCGAGATCCTTTCTCGACTCCTGCGAGAAAGGCATCCCGAGCCATACTATCCGATTATCATCACAATCCAATTCTCATCGCAATCCATTGCTCATATCCATGTCTCATCTCAAGTATCCAGTTCTAGTTGTATCGATCGGGATACAACTCCAAGTGTCCGTTATCAGAGGACAGGCTATCGATAGATGTTTTCTTCCTGCAGGGTGCACCAACTTACCCACCACGCCGCTTAACTCCGCCGGACACACTTTCCGTGGTCATGCCCAGCCTCGGCCAAACAATACGCCGCAACCCGACCTAGGCTTAATAGAGAGGCCAGCACGCCGGACTAAACCTATGCCCCCAGGGGTCATGGGCCATCTCCCCGGGAACTCCTGCATGTTGTGTGGGCGGCCGGTGAGCAGACCTAGCTACCTCCTTCAACAAGGCAGGCGCTTACGCAGTCCAACCCGACGCGCGCCGCTCAGTCGCTGACGTCTATTAAGCTTCGGCTGATGTATACGACGCAGAACGCCCATACTATGCCCACGTGATGGTTAGTGCTATCGGCCGAGGCCCTCGGATCAAATATCCAAATCGCGGTGGATTAGGAACAGCGGTAACAAGCGAGACTCACGAAGATGTGACCCGTTGCCCGTCTCGAGGACTTGCGGCAAGGGCTAGGAATGCCCGCCACGCCAGTATTTATCTCGCGGGCACCCTCCAGTTAACCCGACTCCACATCACTGCAATTAAGCTCACGCGGTACCCTCGGGGTCGACCCGTCTTTAGTAACATGGCTCGGTGTAAAGTCATAGTAATCGTAGTAGCGTGTGTCTAAACATCAAGGAGAAAACCGAGGAATCACCCGGTGAATTCCACTTGATGTAGTCATCAAGGTGAGCGTAAGAGGATTCACCCTCGAGGTCCACACTTGAGGGTTGCACGCACGAGTCGTATCGAAGTGGTTAAAGAGGAAATCACCCTCGATGACCATGACCGAATAGCTACACTACTGAGGTTAACATCCGAAGTGATGTAGAGGTCTCACCCTCGGCACTCGATAGTAACCCGGTGAGAGTCGAGCAACTAAGGGTAAAGTGATGTGCGGTGCGGGGCCTGGTCTTGATCCGTTGATCGGGTCTTCGATAATCCAGCCAGGCGGTCGGGACAAGGCGGGGTCAGCGATGGATCACTAACCAACCTATACTAAGCAGTTTAGGATAAGCGGTAAGGTACAACAGTAGATACAAAAGCAGGCTATGCATCAGAATAGGAGCAAACAATAATAGTAGCAAAATCTAATGCAAGCATGAGAGAATGGAATGGGCGATATCGGGATGATCAAAAGGGGGGGCTTGCCTGGTTGCTCTGGCAAGGAGGGGTCGTTGTTGACGACGTAGTCGATCACCGGGGCATCAGCGGCCTCGGGGTCTATCAGAGAGAAGAGGGGGAAGAATCAGTAAATACATAGCAAACAGAGGTAACACTAAGCATGACATGACGATACGTAGCGCTAAGCGTGCTCTAACGCGGTACTACACGTTGCAGACGAAGGGGGGAAACATCCGAGGATGAATTCCCGACGTTAGGTGGCTTCCGGACAAGGAAAAGAGGGGGAAAGTTCCATGTTCAGCATGCTAGGGGCATGTGACAGATGAATGGACCACGTATTCGGATTCGTTGGATTTTTCTGAGCAACTTTCATATAGAAAACATTTTCATCCGAGTTACAGATTATTTTATATGAATATTTCAAGTTTAAACAATATTCTGGAATTATAAAAAAAACAGAAAAGGAAAATGACGTCATCATGGCGTCATTATTGCATCAGCGGTCAACAGACTAGTTGACTAGTCAACAGGCCCGGGGGCCCATTGGCGATGTTGGCGATGCCCGATCAGCCATCGACTAGGTCAGCAGGCCAGCCGCCCCCGGGCCACGGGCGGTGACCCGAGGCGGGCCCTGTGTGTGCCGGCTCGGCGGGCGGCGGGTGAACGCGGCGAGCACGAACGCGGCGGAGGCACCCGGCCTCATCGGATTTGCCGTCCGCGCCAAAATTGTTAGGGAACGTAGTAATTTCAAAAATTTCCCACGATCACGCAAGACCATGGTGATGGCATAGCGAGAGGGAGAGTGTCCGTCCACGTACCCTCGTGAGAACGAAAGCGAAGCGTTATAACAACGCTGTTGATGTAGTCGACGTCTTCACGATCCGACCGATCCAAGCACCGAGCGTCACGGCACCTCCGAGTTACGCACACGTTCAGCTCGATGGCGATCCCGGACTCCGATCCAGCAAAGTGTCGGGATGAGTTCCGTCGACCGACGGCGTGGTGGCGATGTTGATGCTCCACCGACGCAGGGCTTCGCCTAAGCTCATGACGATATGACTTCTCCGGCGCAGGCTTCGCCTAAGCTCTCGACGATATGACCGAAGTGGAATATGGTGGAAGGGGCACCGACACGGCTAAGGAACGATCCGTAGATCAACTTGTGTGTCCTAGGGTGCCCCCTTGCCCCCGTATATAAAGGAGCAAAGGGGGGGTGCGGCCGGCCCTAGGGAGGCGCGCCTGGAGGAGTCCTACTCCCGGTTGGAGTAGGATTGGGGAGGGGGAAGAGGGAAGGGGGCGCCGCCCCCCCTCTCCTTGTCCTATTCGGACTAGAGGGGGGAGGGGGGCGCGCGGCCTGCCCTGGCCGGCCCTTCCTCTTCTCCCTTGTGGCCCATTAAGGCCCATATACCCCCCGGGGGGTTCCGGTAACCCCCCGGTGTTCCGGTAACTTCCAGTTTTCATTCGGAACCCTTCCGAAGTCCAAACATAGGATTCCAATATATCAATCTTTATGTATCGACCATTTGAGACTCCTCGTCATGTCCGTGATCACATCCGGGACTCGAACAACCTTGGTGCATCAATACTTATAAACTCATAATGAACTGTCATCGAAGCGTTAAGCGTGCGGACCCTACGGGTTCGAGAACTATGTAGACATGACCTAGAACCATTCTCGGTCAATAACCAATAGCGGAACCTGGATGCCCATATTGGTTCCTACATATTCTCTGAAGATCTTTATCGGTCAAACCGCATAACGACATACGTTGTTCCCTTTGTCATCGGTATGTTACTTACCCGAGATTCGATCGTCGGTATCCAATACCTAGTTCAATCTCGTTACGGTAAGTCTCTTTACTCGTTACGTAATACATCATCTCACAACTAACTCATTAGTTGTAATGCTTGCAAGGCTTAAGTGATGTGTATCACCGAGAAGGCCTAGAGATACCTCTCCAGACAATCGGAGTGACAAAACCTAATCTCGAAATCGCCAACCCAACAAGTACCTTTGGAGACACCTGTAGTACTCCTTTATAATCACCCGATTCACGTTGTGACGTTTGGTAGTACCAAAGTGTTCCTCCGTAAAGCGGAGTTGCATAATCTCATAGTTACAGGAACATGTATGAGTCATGAAGAAAGCATTAGCAACATACTAAGCGATCAAGTGCTAAGCTAATGGAATGGGTCATGTCAATCACATCATTCTCCTAATGAGGTGATCCCATTAATCAAATGACAACACATGTCTATGGTTAGGAAACATAACCATCTTTGATTAATGAGCTAGTCCAAGAGAGGCATACTAGTGACTATCTGTTTGTCTATGTATTCACACATGTATTATGTTTCCGGTTAATACAATTCTAGCATGAATAATAAACATTTATCATGGTATAAGGAAATAAATAATAACTTTATTATTGCCTCTAGGGCATATTTCCTTGATCTCCCACTTGCACTAGAGTCAATAATCTAGATTACATAGTAATGATTCTAACACCCATGGAGTCTTGGTGCTGATCATGTTTTGCTCGTGGAAGAGGCTTAGTCAACGGGTTTGCAACATTCAGATCCGTATGTATTTTGCAAATTTCTATGTCTCCCACTTGGACTTGGTCCCGAATGGAATTGAAGCGTCTCTTGATATGCTTGGTCCTCTTGTGAAATCTGGATTCCTTTGCCAAGGCAATTGCACAATATTGTCACAGAAGATCTTCATCGGTCCCGATGCACTAGGTATGACACCTAGATCGGAAATGAACTCTTTCATCCAGACTCCTTCATTTGCTGCTTCAAGCAGCTATGTACTCCGCTTCACATGTAGATCCCGCCACGACGCTTTGTTTAGAACTGCACCAACCGACAGCTCCACCGTTTAATAAAAACACGTATCCGGTTTGCGATTTAGAATCGTCCGGATCAGTGTCAAAGCTTACATCGGCGTAACCATTTACGACTAGCTCTTTGTCACCTCCATATCGAGAAACATATCCTTAGTCCTTTTCGGTATTTCGGGATGTTCTTGACCGCTGTCCGATGATCCACTCTGGATTACTTTGGTACCTTCCTGCCAAGCTTACAACTAAGCATCGTCAGTCTGGTACACAGCATTGCATACATGATAGAGCCTATGGCTGAAGCATAGGAACATCTTTCATTTCTCTCTATCTTCTGCTGTGGTCGGGCATTGAGTCGACTCAATCTTACACCTTGTAATACTGGTAAAAACCTTTCTTTGCTGATCCATTTTGAACTTTTCAAAACTTTATCAAGGTATGTGCTTTGTGAAAGTCCAATCAAGCGTCTTGATCTATCTCTATAGATCTTGATGCCCAATATGTAAGCAGCTTCACGAGGTCTTTCATTGAAAAACTTTTATTCAAGTATCCTTTTATGCTATCCAGAAATTCTATATCATTTCCAATCAATAATATATCGTCCACATATAATATTAGAAATGCTATAGAGCTCCCACTCACTTTCTTGTAAATACAAAGCTTCTCCAAAAGTCATATAAACCCATATGCTTTGATCACACTATCAAAGCGTTTATTCCAACTCGAGAGGCTTGCACGGACCATAAATTGATCATTGGAGCTTGCACACTTTGTTAGTACCCTTTGGATCGACAAAACCTTCGGTTGCATCATATACAACTCTTCTTCTAGAAATCCATTCAAGAATGCAGTTTTACATCCATTTGCCAAATTTCATAATCATAAAATGCGGCAATTGCTAACATGATTCGGACAGACTTAAGCATCGCTCTGGTGAGAAAGTCTCATCGTAGTCAACCCCTTGAACTTGTCGAAAACCTTTCGCAACAAGTCGAGCTTTGTAGACAGTTATATTACCATCGGCGTCGGTCTTCTTCTTAAAGATCCATTTATTTTCAATGGCTTGCCGATCATCGGGCAAGTCAACCAAAGTCCATACTTTGTTCTCATACATGGATCCCATCTCAGATTTCATGGCTTCCAGCCATTTTGCGGAATCTGGGCTCACCATCGCTTCTTCATAGTTTGTAGGTTCGCCATGGTCAAGTAACATGACTTCCAGAATAAGATTACCGTACCACTCTGGTGCGTATTTTACTCTGGTTGACCTATGAAGTTCAGTAGTAACTTGATCTGAAGCTTCATGATCATCATCATTAGTTTCCTCACTAATTGGTGTAGTTGTCACAGGAACCATTTCTTGTGATGAACTACTTTCCAATAAGGGAGCAGATCTGATTATCTCATCAAGTTCTACTTTCCTCCCACTCACTTCTTTCGAGAGAAACTCCTTCTCTAGAAAGGATCCGAATTTAGCAACGAAAATCTTGCCTTCAGATCTGTGATAGAAGGTGTACCCAACAGTCTCCTTTGGGTATCCTATGAAGACACATTTTTCCGATTTGGGTTCGAGCTTATCTGGTTGAAGTTTCTTTACATAAGCATCGCAGCCCCAAACTTTAAGAAACGACAACTTTGGTTTCTTGCCAAACCACAGTTCATAAGGCGTCGTCTCAACGGATTTTGACGGTGTCCTATTTAACGTGAATGCGGCCGTCTCTAAAGCATAACCCCAAAGCGATAGCGGTAAATCGAAATAGACATCATAGATCGCACCATATCTAGTAAAGCACGATTCTGACGTTCGGACACACCATTTCTCTGTGGTGTTCCGGGTGGCGTGAGTTCTTGAAACTATTCCACATTGTTTCAAATGTAAACCAAACTCGTAACTCAAATATTCTCCTCCACGATCAGATCGTAGAAACTTTATTTTCTTGTTACGATGATTTTGCACTTCACTCTGAAATTCTTTGAACTTTTCAAATGTTTCAGATTTGTGTTTCATTAAGTAGATATACCCATATCTGCTCAAATCATCTGTGAAGGTGAGAAAATAACGATACCCTTGGCGTGCCTCAACATTCATTGGACCACAAACATCGGTATGTATGATTTCCAACAAATCAGTTGCTCGCTCCATAGTTCCGGAGAACGGCGTTTTGTCATCTTGCCCATGAGGCACGGTTCGCAAGTACCAAGTGATTCATAATCAAGTGATTCGAAGCCCATCGGTATGGAGTTTCTTCATGCGTTTTACACGATATGACCTAAGCGGCGAGTGCCACAAATAAGTTGCACTATCATTATCAACTCTGCATCTTTTGGCTTCAACATTATGAATATGTGTATCACTCTGTCGAGATTCAACAAGAATAGACCATTCTTCAAGGGTGCATGACCATAAAAGATATTACTCATATAAATAGAACAACCATTATTCTCTGATTTAAATGAATAACCGTCTCGCATTAAACAAGATCCAGATATAATGTTCATGCTCAACGCTGGCACCAAATAACAATTATTTAGGTCTAAAACTAATCCGAAGGTAGATGTAGAGGTAGCGTGCCGACCGCGATCACATTGACTTTGGAACCATTTCCCACGCGCATCGTCACCTCGTCCTTTGCGGTGCTCGTCTATTCGTAGTCCCTGTTTGAGTTGCAAATATTAGCAGAACCGATATCAAATACCAGTGCTACTACGAGCTCTAGTAAGGTACACATCAATAACATGTATATCACATATACCTTTGTTCACCTTGCCATCCTTTTATCCGCCAAATACTTGGGGCAGTTCCGCTTCCGGTGTCGATCGCTTGCGGTAAAACACTCGGTTTCAGGCTTAGGTCCAGACTTGGGTTTCTTCTCTTGATCACAACTTTCTTGCTGTTCTTTTGAAGTTTCCTTCTTCTTCCCTTTGCCCTTTTCTTGAAACTAGTGGTCTTGTTGACCATCAACACTTGATGCTCTTTCTTGATTTCTACCTCCATGCTTTTAGCATCGCGAAGAGCTCAGAATTGTCTTAGTCATCCCTTGCATATTATAGTTCATCACGAAGCTCTTGTAGCTTGGTGGCGATGATTGGAGAATTCATCAATGACACTATCATCCGGAAGATTAACTCCCAGCTGAATTAAGTGATTGTTATACCCGGACATTTTGAGTATGTGCTCACCGACGTGAACTATTCTCCTCCATCTTGCAGTTATAGAACTTATTGGATACTTCATATCTCTCAATCCGGGCATTTGCTTGAAATATTAACTTCAACTCCTGGAACATCTCATATGCTCCATGACGTTCAAAACGTCGTTGAAGACCGGTTCTAAGCCGTAAAGCATGGCACTTGAACTATTGAGTAGTCATCAGCTTTGCTTTGCGGACGTTCACAACTTCGGCTCAAGACTGCAGCAGAGCTGTCACCCAGCGGTGCTTCGGGGCGTAATTTTTACGTGCAGCAATGAGGATAATCCTCAAGTTACGGACCCATCCGTGTAATTGCTACCATCATCTTTCAACTTTGCTTTCTCAAGGGCGCATTAAAATTCAACGAAACAACAGCACGAGCCATCTATCTACAGTAAACATAGACAAGCAAAATACTATCGGTACTAAGTTCATGATAAATTTAAGTTCAATTAATCATATTAAAAACTCCCACTTAGACGACATCTCTCTAGTCATCTAAGTGATCACGTGATCAAATCAACTAAACCATGTCCGATCATCACGTGAGATGGAGTAGTTTCAATGGTGAACATCACTATGTTGATCATATCTACTATATGATTCACGTTCGACCTTTCGGTCTCCGTGTTCCGCCATATCTGTTATATGCAAGGCTCGTCAAGTTTAACTCGAGTATTCTGCGTGCAACTGTTTTGCACCGTTGTAGATGGACGTAGAACTTATCACACCCGATCATCACGTGGTGTCCGGGTACTACGAACTTTGGCAGCGGTGCATACTCGTGGAGAACACTTCTTGATAATTTTGGTGAGAGATCATCTTATAATGCTACCGCCAATCAAAGCAAGATAAGATGCATAAAGGATAAACATCACATGCAATCAATATAAGTGATATGATATGGTCATCATCATCTTGTGCTTGTGATCTCCATCGCCAAGCACCGTCATGATCACCATCGTCACCGGCGCGACACCTTGATCTCCATCGTAGCATCGTTGTCGTCTCGCCAACTATTGCTTCTCGACTATCGCTACTCCTTAGTGATAAAGTAAAGCAATTACATGGCGTTGCATTTCATACAATAAGCGACAACCATATGGCTCCTGCCGATTGCCGATAACTCGGTTACAAAACATGATCATCTCATACAATAAAATATAGCATCACGTCTTGACCATATCACATCACAACATGCCCTGCAAAAACAAGTTAGGCGTCCTCTACTTTGTTGTTGCAAGTTTTACGTGGCTGCTACGGGCTGAGCAAGAACCGTTCTTACCTACGCATCAAAACCACAGCGATAGTTTGTCAAATAGACTCCGTTTTAACCTTCTCAAGGACCGGGCGTAGTCATACTCGGTTCAACTAAAGTGAGAGAGACAGACACCCGTCGGTCACCTTTAAGCAACGAGTGCTCGGGCGGTGAAACCAGTCTCGCGTAAGCGTCACGCGTAATGTCGGTCGGGCGCTTCATCTCACAATACCGCTGAACCAAAGTATGACATGCTGGTAGGCAGTATGACTTGTATCGCCCACAACTCACTTGTGTTCTACTCGTGCACATGACATCAACGCATAAAACCAGGCTCGGATGCCTTTGTTAGGGAGCGTAGTAATTTCAAAAATTTCCTACGATCACGCAAGAATATGGTGATGGCATAGCAACGAGAGGGAGAGTGTCCGTCCCGTACCCTCGTGAGACCGAAAGCGAAGCGTTATAACAACGCGGTTGATGTAGTCGTGCGTCTTCACGATCCGACCGATCCAAGCACCGAGCGTCACGGCACCTCCGAGTTACGCACACGTTCAGCTCGATGGCGATCCCGGACTCGATCCAGCAAAGTGTCGGGATGAGTTCCGTCGACGACGGCGTGGTGACGATGTTGATGCTCCACCGACGCAGGACTTCGCCTAAGTTCGCGACGATATGACTTCTCGGCGCAGGCTTCGCCTAAGCTCTACGACGATATGACCGAAGTGGAATATGGTGGAAGGGGCACCGCACACGGCTAAGGAACGATCCGTAGATCAACTTGTGTGTCCTAGGGTGCCCCTTGCCCCGTATATAAAGGAGCAAGGGGGTGCGGCCGGCCCTAGGGAGGCGCTGGAGGAGTCCTACTCCCAGGGAGTAGGACTCCCCCTTCCTAGTTGGAGTAGGATTGGGGAGGGAAGAGGGAAGGCGCCGCCCCCTCTCCTGTCCTATTCGGACTAGAGGGGGGGGGCGGCCTGCCTGGGCGGCCCTTCCTCTTCTCCCTTGTGGCCCATTAAGGCCCATATACCCCGGGGTTCCAGTAACCCCGGTGTTCCAGAACTTCCAGTTTTCATTGGAACCCTTCGAAGTCAAACATAGGCTTCAATATATCAATCTTTATGTCTCGACCATTTGAGACTCCTCGTCATGTCCGTGATCACATCCGGGACTCGAACAACCTTGGTGCATCAATACTTATAAACTCATAATGAACTGTCATCGAAGCGTTAAGCGTGCGGACCCTACGGGTTCGAGAACTATGTAGACATGACCTAGAACCATTCTCGGTCAATAACCAATAGCGGAACCTGGATGCCCATATTGGTTCCTACATATTCTCGAAGATCTTTATCGGTCAAACCGCATAACGACATCGTTGTTCCCTTTGTCATCGGTATGTTACTTACCCGAGATTCGATCGTCGGTATCCAATACCTAGTTCAATCTCGTTACGGTAAGTCTCTTTACTCGTTCGTAATACATCATCTCACAACTAACTCATTAGTTGTAATGCTTGCAAGGCTTAAGTGATGTGTATCACCGAGAAGGCCTAGAGATACCTCTCCGACAATCGGAGTGACAAAACCTAATCTCGAAATCGCCAACCCAACAAGTACCTTTGGAGACACCTGTAGTACTCCTTTATAATCACCCGATTCACGTTGTGACGTTTGGTAGTACCAAAGTGTTCCTCCGGTGGCACGGAGTTGCATAATCTCATAGTTACAGGAACATGTATGAGTCATGAAGAAAGCATTAGCAACATACTAAGCGATCAAGTGCTAAGCTAATGGAATGGGTCATGTCAATCACATCATTCTCCTAATGAGGTGATCCCATTAATCAAATGACAACACATGTCTATGGTTAGGAAACATAACCATCTTTGATTAATGAGCTAGTCCAGTAGAGGCATACTAGTGACTATCTGTTTGTCTATGTATTCACACATGTATTATGTTTCCGGTTAATACAATTCTAGCATGAATAATAAACATTTATCATGGTATAAGGAAATAAATAATAACTTTATTATTGCCTCTAGGGCATATTTCCTTCAAAAATGGCCGCGGGCGGGTGCGTTCGAATGGGGAGAAGATGCCGCGTCCAACCGAGGTGATTACGAGGCCAGAGCTGGATGGAGGTGACGGCGGCGAGCACCACAATGGACGCTTGAGACTTGAGCGTCGTCGGATCTGGCGCTACATGGCACGGGAAAGCGCGCTAGGGGTCTCGTTGGACTCGCCACGAGCTCGAGAGCTCGTCTCTGAGCTCGGACGCGAGCTCGGGACTCTGATGGTCACGGCGGCGAGCTCATCTCTGGCGACAATACAGCCATGCGTGGTCGGCGGCTCTGGCCGGGATGAGCAGGGAGTGAGGGGAGAAGGAGAGGAGCTCACATCGCTCCTGCAGATGTGCAAAGCGGGCTCGGGGGAGAGCTCGGCGGAGCGAATCGACGGCGGCGAGATCGGGCGTCCCGAGGAGGAAGACGGGGTGGATCTGGCGATGCGGAGCCTTCCGGCTCCAACGGTGGGCACCGTTCGACATGGAGGACGGCGGCGGACGCCTACGGCATGTTGGCGACGCGAGGCGAAGACGGTGGCCGCGGGATCGACGCGGCGACGGCGGCGGGCGCTCGGGTCAGAGAGAGAGGGGAGTGCTCGAGGGGGATCTGAAGGGGAATGGGAGGCGCAAAGGAGAGCGAGAGGGGGGGCAAGTGGGAGAGATGGGTGGAGGCCGAGGCGTCGGGGCGGCCTTATCCCCTCCCGGCGTTGGCGCCGGCGAGGTGGTCGGCGGGGCGTGCCTGTGAGCGACACGCACTGGGGAACAGGAAGGCGCGGTGCAAGGGAGCTGGGCCGGCTGGTTGAGGTGGGCGAGGCCAATGGGGGCACGGTGGCAGTGGGCGGTCGGCCCGATTGAGGTGGGGGCTTTTCCTTTTCTTTGTTTTTTTAAAATTTCCAGCAGCAATTTGCATTTTCTTTTTAGCCAATAAAGATTTTGCAAAAATTATGCCATGGCCAAAATAATTTCAAAGAAGTATATTGCCTTTGCCACAAAAAGGGTGGGAGGCTTTTGGAATAGTTGCCAATTTTATAAATTAAAAGGGCATTTAATTTATTGCTTAGGTCACTTTGCTTTAAGTAGCTTAGGCCATAAACCTTTTGCAAAATGTTGGTTCACCACCAATATTAGTTGTGGATTATTTGGCACATGATGAACATTTTTGTGTTCATGTCTGAGCATTTTGAATTTCACACAGAATTTGAATTTGAATTCAACTGGAATGTGAAAGAGCATGAGACAATAATGATCAGGCACATGTTTAGCAAAACAATTAACTAAACCCCAGGGGTTACTGTAGCATCATTACACCGGGGGTGTTATAGGTGGTGGGGGCGGGCGCAGGAACGACACCCACGCAAGGAGAGGCTCGCCGAGCATGGGGGACTCACCGCCGCCGCAAGCACACCTCCCGGTATGCACCCCTCTCCTCTTCCCCCCTCTCCTCTCTCAGTATCTGCACCTCGTCGCCAAGCATAGATGAATTTTGTTGATGAATTTTGTCAGATGTTCTTCAGCATATATGAATATTGTTGATGCTGTGTTAGGAATTAGGAGATAGCTTGCTTGTTTGGTAGGTATTGCATAGATGAATTTTCTTGATGTACTGTTGGGAGTTCTTCAGCTTGTTTGTTAAGAATTGTTCAGGCCTTGTTCGGTTAAGATTTGGAGGGAATTTCAGCTAGATGGGATTTAATCCCTGCCAATATCTGTTAACCCCTCTCATTTATCAAGGCCAGAAACAAGGCCTTGGTCTTCAATTGTTTGTCTACAGATTGTTAGGATAATTGTAATTGTAATTGATAGAAACAACATAGTATTTGTTAGGAGCTAGCTAGCTAGTTTAGTTTAATTTGAATTAGCCTTCTCTACAACATAAATTCATGCCAATTTCAGTGTTGGTTTGATTTATAGTTTGGTTTGTTTCAATGTTGTGGTTAGGCAATTAGCATATAAAATTTTCTGGAATTTTAGCTTCCATTACTTCCATCCATTTTCATTAATTAATGTTGATGCACTTAGATTGATTTGCTAAGTTGCAACAATTTGTTGTCTTTGGTAGATGGACAGAAGCTGGATTAGAAAAGGATTTAGAAAGTTTTCGAAAGAACATATGAAAGGAGTTGATGATTTCATGGCATTTGTTCGAGCAAATTTTGCCAACGATGCTCACATTCTTTGCCCATGCTGCGAATGCCTCAACCGTTCAAGAATGGCTCAAGGAAGAGTGGAAGATCATCTGCTTCTTAATGGGATGTCCAGCACATATGATAGATGGATATATCATGGAGAACCTTTGGACAGACAACCTCAACATTTTGAAGCTGATACAGAGGCCCCTCATATGATGGGTGGTGGTGATGCTAGCATTGATTTCATGGAAAATGTTTTGCGAGATAATGCTGTTTTGGAGGAATAGGATGGGCATGAAGACGATAGGATTCCTGACCTATTGAAGGATTTGTACGATCTTTGAAGGTCGTCTTGATGGATGTAAGTCGTTGTTTCTTTGAGGTGTTAGAGGAGGCGAAGCGCACAGCTCATGAATGGGGTAAATTTTCAAGATTTACCTTCACTGTGAAGTTACTCCACATCAAGTCTTTCTACTGGATTAGCAATGCCGCATTCAACGCAATACTCCGTCTTTTGAGCTTGCAATTCCCTGATAGTTGTGTTCCCAGATCTTATGATGAAGCATTGAGCATAATCCGCAGGCTGGGGCCGGTTAGGTTATGTGTCAATACATGTGTGCCCAAATAACTGTGTCTTGTTTCAGAAGGATTTAGCAAAGCATGACAACTGTCCAAAATGCAATGCCTCTAGGTGGAAAGATGCTGATGGGAAGAAGTCAATACCGGAGAAGGTACCGAGCCACTTTCCCTTGATACCAAGGCTGCAGCGGATGTTCATCTCGAAGAAATCATCGCGTGAGGTACAGTGGCACAAGCTGAAGCGGCAACCTGTGGACAATGAGCTGAGCCATCCGGCGGACGAAGAGGCATGGATAGAGTTTGACCGTATACATTTAGATTTTGCTGCAGATCCAAGGAACATAAAACTTGGCATTGCCACACATGGGTTTAATCCGTTTGGGAACATGAGCACGTCTTATAGCATGTGGCCAGTTTTTGTGGTGCCGTACAACCTGCCACCATGGGCATGCATGGATCAGTCCAACTTCATGATGTCATTGCTTATCCCAGGTCCAGAGTCTCCAGGAAAGGATTTTGATGTCTTTATGGAGCCCCTCGTAGAAGAACTGCTCCAGCTCTGGACTGGTGTACCTACATACGATGCCTTGAGTCCAGAAGAAAAGTTCAATCTATGTGCTGCAATCATATGGTCCATCCATGATTTCCGGCTCTACACACTCTGCTGGGAGGATCACGGTGGGTTATCGGGCTTGTGTCCTTTGTGACAAAGACCCTTGCTCAAAGAGAATAAGGAGCAAGATCTTCTATATTGGGCACCGCCGCTTTCTTCCCCGAAACCATCGCTGGCGAAGAAGCAAAGATTTTAATGGTGAGCATGAAACCCGTGACAAGCCAGCTGAATTCACTAAAGAAGAGCTGGAGCAGCAACTTGAAAAGGTGAAAGATGTGAGACCAGGAAAGCTGGCGAGGAAAAGAAAGCGCGAGGAAGGTCAATGTTGGGACCGGAGGTCTTGTTTGTGGGACCTGCCATACTGGGCTGATCTGAAATTAAGGCATAATCTCGATGTAATGCACATTGAGAAAAACATATGCGAGAATCTGCTAGGGACGTTTCTGAACATTGAAGGGAAGACAAAGGACACGGTTAGTTCTAGGCTTGATTCGGAGGACATGGGCATAAGAGAAGATTTGCATCTACAGCACAATGAAGATGAAGATTCATTTGAAATGCCACGAGCATGGTATACAATGAGTAAAGAACAAAAGCTTGCATTCTGTGAATTCTAAGAGCGGTGAAATTTCCAGATGGTTATGCTGCTAACCTAGCAAAGTGTGTTACTTCTGATGGATTCAAGCTTTCAGTACTGAAAACCCATGATTGTCACATCCTCCTCCAGAGGATTTTACCGGCGCGCCTCCGAGGAATCATGGACAAGGATATATATGAAGCGGTTGCTGAGCTGGGAAATTTCTTTAGAGAACTGTGCTACAAAACACTCAAGTTAAGCATCACGGAAAGACTTGAAAAAGAAATCCCAATTATTCTTTGCAAGCTTGAGAAGATTTTCCCTCGACTTTCTTCATCGTGATGGTTCATTTGGCGGTGCACTTACCAAAAGAGGCAATGCTTAGAGGCCCGTGCAATACGGTTGGATGTACCAATCGAAAGAAGGCTGCTTACTTGTAAGCGTTATGTGCGAAACACGGAAAGACCCTGAAGGTTCTATTGCTGAAGCATATGTCGTTGACGAGTGCTTGACTTTTTGCTCTAGATACTTTGGCGATGTGGAAACAAGATGGAACCGGCCGGGCAGAAATAGAGAGCGGTCTGATTCGCAAAGTGGTGATGTCTTTGTTTTCAACCATGGTGTGAACTTTCTTGGAGCCTCACAATACTTGGAGGCTGGTGATGAGTATGACAAGATGGTTTGGTTTGTGCTCAGCAATTGCGCTGAGGTTCTACCATATATCGAGTACGTTATATCTTGTGCACTCATTATATATATTTTTTGCTTGGGTTGGCACCAGCCTAATGTTTTAATTCACATGTTTTGTTGGCATTGCAGGAAATGCAAGGAAGAGTTAAATCAGGAAGAAAGCAATATCCATGTTGATAAAAGGGTTGCCAAGGGGTTTGCTAAGTGGTTTAAGAATCATGTGAGATCTTTAGCCACATGTTTTATGTTTTCTGTGTTATTCACCAATTCTTAAATACCATTATTTGCTAAATGGTTTATTTGTGCAGATTGGAAAGTTGCATGAGGAGAAGAAGGTCAGTGATGATCTATTTGCTTTGGCATGCTTACCAGATAAGCGAGTGAGAGTGTATTCAGCATGCATTGCTGACGGTGTCCGGTACCACACCATTGACCGCGAGGAAAAAAAGGAAGACACAGAATAGTGGAATCGTCACTGAGGGGTCACATGATCGTGAGATCATTGACTTCTATGGTCAGTTGAGAAGCATCGTAGAGTTGCAGTACAACTCTAGTGGAGGCATCCATCACTCGGTTGTCTTATTTCGCTAGGACTGGTTTGAGCTTGGTAGAAAGAAGAAGAGAGAATCTTTTGTCAAATATGATGGCCACTTCAAAAGCATCAACACTGCAAGGTGCTTGTATAAGAGTGATCCCTTTATTCTAACAACACAAGCAACAATGGTGTTTTATCTGCCAGACAATCTTTTGCACGGAAAATGGCGAGTTGTGCAAAACTTTGAGCACAAACACTTGTGGAGTGTGACTGAAACTGAAGTGCAAAAGGGCCCCAGTGATGGTGGACTAACATACCAAGATGATGACTCTACGGAAGTTCCGTTGCAAGCTGATGATGACTCTATGGAAGTTCCGGTGCAAAGCAGAGTGCTAAGGGACCGGGAACGTGTGATCGTTGGTGCTGCAACAGTTGAAGGCATCAAGAAAAGAAGAAAGGTGGTAGCGGATGGACATGAGAGCGAGGATGAGGAAAACCGGACTGATCATACTTTGCTGCAATATTGTAGTGATGATGAGGAAAACAGGAGTGGACATAGAGTTTCTTTTTTTCGTATCGACGACGATGAGTAGCGAATGGACATCAAGGTAAATTTGGTCTCCTTGGTGATCCTTCTAACTCTTTGTAGTTTTCCTTCTTGTGCATATGCATGGTGATCCTGATGTACTACAATTATCTCCAGGTAGCAAAATGCTTGAAGATCCTGATGGCTGTAGTGGTGTGATCCTGATGGCTGTAGTGGTGTGATCTTGATGGCTGTATTTGATGCAAAATGCAAAACATTTGATTTCCTTGTGTAAGCATTTGATGTGATCCTAATGGTTGTAGTATTTTGTAAGCATTTTGGATGCAAAACACTTGTTGTGCATTTTGGATATCAAACTGAAGAAAATTTCTTCACTGAATGAGACTTATGGTTGTGATGTGATGAAGATACTGATGTAGTTTTTGGTTGTGATGTGATGCTGTTTTTGGTGAACTGAAGATGCACATGCTGTAGAAGATGCTGTTTTTGGTTGTGATGTGATGCTGTTTTATTTCATTGTGAGCAAAAAAATATGCGCGAGCGGGGACTGAATTGAGATGGTATGTTTTATGAAGTTTTTTTGAACTGAATTGAGATGTTGTGTTCTAATGGCATGGAGCTGATGGCAAAATGAAGTTTTGTACTGATGGATGTTCAAATTTTGGTGATCTACAAGTTGTGTTCTGATGGCATGGAGCTGTTGTGCTCAGAATGTTGTCAAAATGTTGTCTTGTAATGCAAAAGATTGCAAAATGATCATACAGAAGATTTTTTGAACATCTTTAGTTCAAGTTTTGGTGATCATTTAGTTCAAGTTTTGGTCAGATCATACAAAATGTTGTCTAGAAGTTTTTTTGATCATTTAGTAGTTTTTTTGAACTGAAGATGCTATTTTAACTGAATTTGGGGACTCGAACCCATGACCGTGCGCTTGTTTCACTATGTTTCTACCATTGGGCTAGGACGAGACTATTAGTCTTCCACTCTATGCCAACCCTTTTGAATATATCAAACAAGTCAAGTATCAAGCACACACCTCACTGACAAGTGGGCCACTCGACCCACTCGCTGACAAGTGGTACATTTTGCTATTGTACCCAAGCTACCAAAAATATGCGCGTGGCCAAAAAATATGCACGCGCTGGGGCTCGAACCCACGACCTGGCACTTATTTCTTGTGTTTGACCCTTTGGGCTAGGAAGAGGCTGTTGGTTTTGTAATCTATGCCCACCCTTTTCAATATATCAAACCAGTCACGTAGCAAACACAGAACTCGCTGATAAGTGGACCTTCTCCCTCTCTTTTCCCCACTTCTCCTCACCACTCGACCCACTCCTCCTCTCCATCGATGGCGCCACCCACCGCTGCCGACTCCTTCCTCTCCCACCGCGGGCCTCCCCACCGCCGCCGGCTCCTTCCTCTCACACCGCTGCCGACTCCTTCCTCTCCCACCGCCACTGACTCCTTCCTCTCTCTCCCGAGGTATGAATCCTTCCTCTCTCTCTCCTTCCTGGTTGGATTAGTTTTCTGCTACTGGTTAGATTAGGGTTCTTGCCATCGCCTAGATTGGATTAGATTAGATAGGGATTGGATTAGATTAGGGTTTGATTTGGTTAGGGTTTGATTGGGACTGCATTAGATTAGATTAGTGTTGGATTAGATTAGGGTTTTATTAGTGGGAATTGATTCAGTTAAGGATTATGCTATCAAGTATGCTTTGTGCCTTTAGATAAGAGTGGGAAGTATGCTGTCAAGGATTATTCAGTTAAGTATTATTCAGTTAAGGGTTCTTGTCAAGTATTCATTTAAGGATTCAGTTAAGGAATTAGATAAGTACAGGATGTATGAGACACTTGGTATGAGCTGTAGAATGTTACATGCCATTTGATATGCAGACAAGTATGAGCATTATGAGGCAAAGTGAGACACTAGTGTGTTCTAATTTGTTTTCTTTTGTAATGTTTTACCGAGTGGCTAAGCTTTGCTATGTAGGTGTACAAATACAATGTGATCATGCTAAGCCTTTGCTATGTTGGTGCTTATGTTTTGATGTGTACAAATACAATTCTATCTAGGTGTTTGCACTGCTAAGATTTTCTTGGTCTCTTGTTTTTTCTATTTTGATGTTATATTCATAGAAGTTTGCATATGTGTGCATCATGTAATGTGATCATGCTAGCTCAAATGATCATAATCTCTTGATGATCCATGAAGTATTTCCTGCTATAATTTTCTTGATCCACACTTTGTTGTTTTCTTTGTGCTTGATAAACCTGAGACTTCTTTCTATTGTAATATTGAAACTGTTGTTTTGCTGTACACTAGTGGTCCATTTATAATAGATATGGTTCTGGTCAATTTATAATAGATATGGTTCTGGTCAATTTATATTGCTGTGTTCTGGTCAATTTATAGTAGATTTTAGTATTGTTGCTGTTGGTGGTCACCTGATGATGTTGCTGTTGGTGTGTTAGTTTACTATGCTATTGATGTTGATGTGCTTGTTTACAGTAGGAGCAAATTGAGGCCATTTCCATTTATAGTAGTATTCCAAATTGAGGCCCTGGCAAACACATGTAGTAATTATTCTACTGTTTTGAAGTGCTTGTTTCCTATTTCTGTCCAATCCTGTTGTTTAATTTACAATGCTGCTTTTCAAAGAAGTGAGATGGCTGGCTTGGAAGGTTTCGAGTTCTTCGAGATCGTAATTGAGAAATCTTGCAGTAGGCAGGTATATTTATCATCACTCTTTTCTTTATCATCACTCTGCTGTCTAGTGCTTGATTGCCACAATTAACCTTTGCTTGACCCTCATTGCAGAGGTTGCACGACAAGTTTGCGAAGATGCTTTGGCCGTGAGCCCCACAAAGTGAAGCTGCGGGAGGCGGCAGCGGGCTTCACATGCTGTGGGACGTGTTGGTGGTGTTCGATGGTGAAGGCCACATGTACCTAGGGCCCGGCTGGGAGCATTTTACCTGCGCCCATGAGCTACAGCTCGGGTACTTCCTTGTCTTCCGCTACGACGGCGACGCCATGTTCACCATGAAGATGTTCGACAACACCATGTGTCGCATGTACTACCAACATGACGATGATGCCAGTAAGCTCTCTGCCTCTCTTCTTCCTGTCCTTTTGGCTTCCTCTACCTGCACGACGACAACACCATGTTCACACTTTGTTGCATTTGGCCAGGCAATGGGAGCAGCAACGGGGATGACAAGGAGCAGCCTATTCTGGCTGACGACGACCATGCTATGATGGTGGCCGACGACAACCCTGCTATGGTGGTGGCAGATGACGACCTTTCTATGGTGGTGGCGGACGACGACCTTGCTATGGTGGTGGTGGACGACGACCTTGCTATGGTGGTGGCGGACGACGACCTTGCTATGGTGGTGGCGGACGACGACCTCGCGATGGTGGTGGCGCCTACAATCCCACAGCTTGGTGACAGGACCATGCCAATTGTGGTAGAGGAGTACATCCGCGTTGGGATTCGCCACTCTGAGCGCATCAGGTTGATGAAGGAGAAGAAGGAGGAGTGAAGATGTTAAGAAAATGAAGTGACAATGTTAAGCATGTTAGGTTTAAGCTTGTTAGTGTAATCTGAACATGTCAATGTTAAGTATGTCAGGCTTAATTTTGTGCATGCTCATGGATGCTGTATGACAGTGTCATCTAAACATGTCAATTTGTTAACAATGAATATTCAGTTTGGTAATTGATGGGAATTGAAATTTTTTATGCATGCTCATGGATGAAAGATAAAATTATGGGTTTTTGTGCATGCTCATGTATGAAACAATATAAGTTTCATTTTTTGAATGCTAAAAACATGACTCAAACCCTAGCCACAGACGACGCCAGGTGGAAATCCTTGTTTTTGAAAACACCGTAAAAAATTCAAAAACCGTTTTTCATTTTTTGAATGCTAAAGACATGTGTTTTTCGTGAAGCGGCTACAAGGAGGGTCACCCCAAATGGCGCCATTCCATGTCTATCTCAAAGTAGACCCTATTTTACGGATGGTCGCCAAAAAGCATGCATTTCCGACCCTCGTAGCTACTCCCGGCAATTCAGACCACCTTCGGCCGATTCAGCTGGAACAAGCCGGAATTTGAACTGCGGGTCCTCCATAGCTTGCCCGTTATTTTCACTAAAAATGCTTTTTAGCTTGACAGGTAGGCATTTTATCACAGAATCGACAACAGATTCGCACGACTCAAACCCTAGCCACGGACGGCCGCCGCGACGAAATCGGCCGGTTTTTGAAAACACCATAAAAAATTCAAAAAATGGGAGACCTCGCGTCACATCATCAAATGTGGCCTACCAACTAGCAAAAATACTAAACTTGCAATACCGGCGTTTTATTGAGCTACTCGGTATGATTTCAACCATGATTTCTACAAAGTTTACAAAAAAAACCCTATTTTTTCTACCCCCAAATCCAAAAGAATTTCCCTCCCACACCAAAATTTTCCCTCCACCAAAATTTCCCTCTCCCAAAATTTCCCTCCACTCCCTCCACTCCCACTCCCACTACCAGGCGGGAACCACCACTCCCTCTCCCACTAACACTGTGATCCCTCCCTCCCTCCCAAAATTTCCCCTCCCTCTCCCATTCCCCACCCCGCAACCCTAGCACCGCCCCTTGTAACACCCCCAGTGTCAAGCTACAGTGATCTCGCCCTAATGGTGGTCGTGTCATCATAATTACTTTGCAAATTGCCACTTGTCAGAGATCACATTCATAATTCACTCTGAAATGCAATTCAAATTTTACATTTTCATAAGTGCAAACAAAATAGTTCATAATTTTGCAAATAATCCCCAAGTAATTATCATGTATAAGCCAACCTCATTTGGATTCCCAAAATGTCCCTGGGAATTATTTTGATGGACCAACGGCCAATTATTTGACCTTTACCATTTCTAAAAATAGTTGAACACTCCAATGCTTTGAAACTTTTTGTGCCAACCCATAATATTGCCAAGTAATTATGGGTCAAGTTTCTGTAAATAAAATTCAAGTGTGGCCAAAATAAAATACAAACAGCAGTAGAAATAATTATCAAGGGGTAAATAAGATAAAATGGAAAATAAGGCAGCCCACTGCGCACATGGGCCATGTGTGCACAGTGTGCAGGTCCAGCCCACCTCCCCATCTCCTTCATCCTCTGTTCACAGAAGCCCCCGTGGACGCGGGCGCACGTTCACGCCACCGATGGACACGAGGCAGCCATCCGCCGGTGCCCCAAGAGGATAAGAGACCGGCCCCTCCTCCCCGAAACCATAGCTCACTTTCCCCTTTCCCTCGCTCTCTCTCTTCTCTCCGTGTGAAATCGCCGCTGCCGTCGCCATGGCCGTGGCCACCGTCCCCCCCGCGCCTCGAGACCCTGCTTAGAAGACGCGCCGTCGTCCGCTACTTCCTCTACGCCCAGGAACGCGAGCCGGGGAGCACTCCGTCGCCGGATCGCCTTCGTCTTCCTCCCCGGCACCGACGAACTTCGTCGCCCCGATTCGCCGCCCTCCTGCGCTCCTAAGCCCATCGTCGGCCACCGTGTGCCTCACTGTGAGCCCTGCACCTTTTTCCCCCTCTCCTCGTTGCCCCGTGCACCGTAGCCACTTCCCCTGCTCGAGGCCGACGCTGCCGTCCGCCAAGTGGTCGACGAGCACGTCGTTGCCGTGCCTCTTAGCGTTGTCTGAGGATGCGTGCATGCTCTAGGAGCTGCGTAGATGCCGCCTACCACCTCCGTTTGGTCGATCCGTGGCCATTTTTCTCAGACTCGTCATGTCCGAGCCGCCACCGTCGCGAGCATTCGTCGCTGCCGTTGTCCCCGTGCCCCCAGTCACCTTAGCTCGATGCGCGGCTTCGTCCACATCCCTCGCCGCGCCCCTGCTCGTGTCGCCGAGTCCCTGCCTGTGCGCCCTCGCGTCCACGGCCGCGTTCGGCTTTGCCCTGCCACGCCTCCGTGTGCACCGGCCTGCGCGTGGCCTCACCCACCTGCTCCTGGCCGCGCCCCTACGCCTACCCACGCTCGCGCGTCCGCCCGCTGCCTGTACCTGATGCTCTTGTGCTACTGCGGTTGTTGCTACCTTGCTGATGATACTCTGCTTCATTCATTGGTGCTTGCCATCGCTACTGCTCCTAGATGCAGCTGCTTGCCGCTGCTGCTTCCTCTGCTACCGCTGCTAGCGGATGCTCCAAAACGGCTGCTGCTGCTACTAATGGCCTTGGTGAGGCCATGGCCGAGCACAAGCTTTGTGCTTTGTGCGTGCCACAGGCACCACTGGCCGACCCTTGCAAATTAGCTTGGGGGCTAAATACTAGTTAGTTTAGCTACTAGCCAATGACAGTATCCCCCACTATTAGTTAATACAATTTAATTAAAAGTCTAAATGACCATAGTCAATGACACGTGGAACCCGCTTACACTATTCACTCTTTGCCTATTCAAACTTTGACTGGGTCAACCCAACCTCATGGCCCCACTGTCAAACTCATAGGCTAGAGTAATACTAGGTGACTAAAGTATTTTTGCTATTTTATTTTCGAATTAAAATAAATCCTTAAATTTTCAGAAAACCTTTTAAACTTCGATTAATCATAGAAAACAAACCGTAGCTCGGATCGAAAAGCTTTATACATGAAAGTTGCTCAGAAAAATCCAACGAATCCGAATGCCCGGTCCGTTCATCTGTCAGATGCCTCTAACTATTTCAACATGGAACTTTTCCCTCCGGTCATCTGTCTAACACAAGTTAGGAATCGGAAAACATTCCGGATGTTTTCCCCTTAAATCGGTTTTCGTGTAGTACCGTGTTAGAACACGTCTAGCTCTGCCTGCTGTCCTGTTATGCACCGCTTGCTATGTATTTACTGTTTCTTCCCCCCTCTTCTCTTCGGTAGGCCCCGTGACGGCTGCCGATACCGTTGTGATCGACTATGTCGACGACGACGACCCCTCTTCACTTTCAGGGGAGCTTCCAGGCAAGCCCCCCCTTTGATCATCCTGATATCGCCCATTCCATTCTCTCATGCTTGCATTAGATTTTGCTACTGTTATTGTTTGCTCCTATTACGATGCATAGCCTGCTTTTATATCTCTTGTTGTACCTTACACCTTATCCTAAACTGCTTAGTATAGGTTGGTTAGTGATCCATCGGTGACCCCACTTTGTCCCGATCGCCTTGCAGATTATGAAGACCCGATCAGCGGGATCGAAGACCAGGCCCCGCACCGCACATCACTTTCCCTTAGTTGCTCGACAATCTTGGGTTACTATCGAGTACCGAGGGTGAGACCTCATCGATTTCGATGTTAACCTGTAGTGTAGCTATTCGATTCGTAGTCATCGAGGGTGATTTCCTCTTTAACCACTTACGACACGACTCGTCGTGCAATCCCTCAAGTGTGGACCTCGAGGGTGAATCCTCTTACGTTCACCTTGATGATTACATCAGTGGAATTCACGGGGGTGATTCCTCGGGCTTTCCCTTGATGTTTAGACACACAGTTACTATGATTACTATGACTTTACTTTGAGCCATGTCACTAAAGGCGGGTCGACCACGAGGGGTACCAGCATGAGCTTAATTGCGAGTGATGTGGAGTCGGGTTGACACGGAGGTGCCCGCGAGATAATTACGAGGCGTGGTCGGGCATTCTTAGCCCTTGCTGCAAGTCCTCGAGGCGGGAAGCGGGTCACATCTTTCGTGAGTCTCTGCTTGTTACCGCGTTCCTAATCCACTCGATTTGGATATTTGATCAGGGGCCTCGGCCCGATAGCACTAACCATCACGTGGGCATAGTATGGGCGTTCTGCGTCATATACATCAGCGAAGCTTAATAGGCGTCGGCGGCCGAGCGTGGCTGCCGGGTTGGACTGCGTGGCGCTGCCTTGTTGAAGGAGGTAGCTAGGTCTGCTCACGGCCGCCTCGCATAGCGTCTGGGAGTTCCGGGAGATGGCCCATGACCCCGGGGCATAGGTTTAGTCCGCGTGCTGGCCTCTCTATTAAGCCTAGGTCGGGTTGCGGCGTATTGTTTGGCGAGGCTGGGCATGACCACGGAAAGTGTGTCCGGCGGAGTTAAGCGGCGTGGTGGGTAAGTTGGTGCACCCTGCAGGAAGAAAACATCTATCGATAGTCGTCCTCTGATAACGGAAACTTGGAGTTGTATCCCGATCGATACAACTAGAACTGGATACTTGAGATGAGACATGGATATGAGCAATGGATTGCGATGAGAATTGGATTGTGATGATAACTGGATAGTATGGCTCTGGGATGCCTTTCTCGCAGGGAGTCGAGAAAGGATCTCTGGCCGAGGTTGATAACACTTCTACTACTTTTTTATGCTACTCTACTCCCTCCGGATGCTGCAAGATGGTGGTTTCCAACAGATGCTAGTCTTCGATAGGACTAGGCCTTCTCTCTATTCTGGCATTTCTACAGCCCAGTCCACATATACAACCTTCCTTTGATAATGTTGCATATGTAGTGTAGATCCTTGCTTGCGAGTACTTTGGATGAGTACTCACGGTTGCTTTGCTCCCCCTTTTCCCCCTTTCTTCTTCTTTCCGATTGATGCAACCAGATGTCGGAGCCCAGGAGCCAGATGCCACCTTTGACGACTGCTACTACCCCGAGGGTGCCTACTACTACGTGGAGACCGTCGACGACCAAGAGTAGTTAGGAGGCTCCCAGGCAGGAGGCCTTGCCTTTGCGGTCGTTGCTGCTTTTTGGTGCTAGCCTTCTTAAGGCAAACTTGTCTAACTCATGTCTGTACTCAGATATTGTTGCTTCCGCTGACTCTTGTGTATTCGAGCTTATGTATTCGAGCCCTCGAGGCCCCTGGCTTGTAATATAAAGTTTGTATTATTTTAATTTGTGTCTAGAGTTGTGTTGTGATATCTTCCCGTGAGTCCTTGATCTTGACCGTACATTTGCGTGCATGATTAGTGTACGATTGAATCGAGGCGTCACACCCTCCTCCTGCTCCGCCCGACGAACCGCCGCTCCTCCTCCCTCCCTCCACGCCGCCCGCTCCCCTCCCTCCCTACTCCGTGCTGCCCCTTGCGCCCTGTGTGCGCCGCCCACCCCGACGACGAATCCACCTTTCTCTCTCCCCTCGACGACGGTTGCTACATCGACGGCTACATCGACCGCCCGGGCTACGACTACATCAATGACAGTGAGTACATCGACGACGGTGGCTACATCATCCACATCATCAACGATCGACGACGGTGACAGGTACCCCTCTCCTCTCCCCTCTCCCCTCGATCTTCTAGGGTTCGGTAGATCCCCCTCCTGATCGACCTAGGGTTAGGATTCAGTTGATCTAGGGTTAGGATTCGGTCGATCT
Source organism: Aegilops longissima (assembly GCA_021605205.1). NCBI lineage: Eukaryota > Viridiplantae > Streptophyta > Magnoliopsida > Poales > Poaceae > Aegilops > Aegilops longissima. Next base: position 695,910,205 of record CM038679.1, read on the forward strand.
AGGGTTAGGATTCGGTTGATCTACGGGCTCCTGGTGGTTCTTGTTCATGTTCATCGGACAAGTTGTTCATGTTCATCGAGCTCCTGGTTCTTGTTCTTGTTCATGTCGATCTAGGGTTAGGATTCGTTTTCTTGTCAATCTAGGGTTAGGATTCGCGCGTCGGCTCCTCCCTCCCTGCTCGAACCCTTGATCCGAGCGTGCTGCTTGATTCACTCATGGTGCTTGGCTTAGGTCACGATTGGTTATGTTGCATGCGTGTCCTTGTGCACTTGTAGTCTTTGGTGGTTTAAAACCTTGAGAATTGGAAGCGGCGCTTATGGCAATTTAGATCTCATCTAGTAGTTCTTAGTTTGATCCGATCGTTTGTGGCAATGTAGAATTGGAAGCGGGCGCTTATGGCAACCGATTGAGTGGAGTATCCTTCTCACCAAGCACAAATCTGCTTGTTTTAAATGCCCAATTGATGATAATTGCACGTTACGCAAGACATTGCTTTTTATGCTTATTATTATTACTGTTTAAAGGTTGCACCGTTTATCGATATATTGTTTATTTGTTTGGATCTTTCATGTCATAACCTTAAAAAAATGCTTGTTTGATACTCACTGGAGCTCATGGTGCTTTGTTTGATCCCCCTCATGGTTTAGGGTTCATGTTGATGGAGAGGAAGTGCATGATTTTAGGGGATGGGGATGGATGAGGAAGTGGATGAGGTTTGAGGAAGACCTCCCTCTGGTTCATGTTGCTTGTGTATGATTTAATTATTTAGCTTGTATCGGTAGCACTTGGAGAAGGTGCCCCTCAGGGCCTCTCATGCTGCCCATTCCTGTTGTTTTGAGGTTATGGGTGGGTTTGCTATGCGTTTGGTTATATTGTGCTTGTGCGTTGGTCTGGTTCATGGCGTGTTTCCCGCTCTTGTGAGCGGGGCGCTGTGTCACTGATGTTTCTGAACCTGATGTTCCTGTCGTATCTCTCTGATGAGATGTATGGCCAAGTGAATGCTGTCATCATCACGATTCACCCCTATGAAACCAGAAGTTTATTTCCCTTTGATTTCATCGAAACTGATGCCTTGTGCTGGCCCAAGATGTTGTAATATCGTTCTATGGCTGCCCATGATCTGGCCTTTTTTTGCGGGTATGGCATTCTTTCTGTACTCAAACACAAAAGCAATCTGTGTTTAGTAGACGGTGTTGTGTTCAGTCACCAAGCTATAGTGGAATTACATGATTCAGATGAGCATTTCTTTACCAGCATAGAGGCCGTCCCGTGTGGCCCTCTCGCCTTTTCTTTGTTGTTGTTGAAAAGACCGCGAACTTTATTGAGCAGTTGAGAATAATTTTTTCATCTGCTTTTGTACTTCTGCAAGTACTGTTGTTTCATGCTTTACTAGTGGAAACATCTAGTTGTTTTGAAGGTCCTCATGACATACTCGTCTAGCTTGTTGTCAGACTGTCTAAGCATGTGTACATGACACCAATTCACTAGTTCATGTTGCTTGCTTGCTAACATACATGTTGCTTGCAAGCATACATGCTTAATTAGGGTTTCCATCAGCAGTACTTTCTTGTATCAGTAGCACATGGAGAAGAAGCTACTTGCTTGCTTATTAATTAGGGTTTGTATCAATAGTATTTGCTTGCTTCTTTTCAATTTCCTTCATTGCTTGCTTGTTTCTATCAGTAGCACTTTGCTTGCTTGCTTGTTTAGTGTACATATATTTCCACTGTACATGCATGCTTGTTTAGTGCACTTACATGTTTGCTTAATTAATAACAGTACATCACTGTATGTGCATGATGGTCCAAATGCTTTCCTTTATTGATACAAGTGCATCATTTACTTTATCCCTGTTGTATTCGATTGTTGTTTATTCTATTTTGCAAGCACCACCTCAAGATCATCCATGGCAAGGATGACAAGGTCAAACATGAGGCCAACCGTTGGTATGCAACTTGCTCCTTGTGGTTATACTGTCAGTTTCATAAAATCTGTGTCTTAATATGCTAAGTGAAATGTATTGCTGCAATCTGAATAAGCTGGCTTAATTATGCCTGTGTGCTGTTAGTCTTCCTTACCTGAATAACTAGGATTAAATGATAATAAAATTTCATAAGATATGTTTGGTTGTCTGTCCATGCATTCCAAACATTCACCTAATAGTTATGTTTCCTTTATCATGCAAAGAAGAGCCTCTCACCGAGTACGAGAAGGTTAGGGCTAGAAATATCATGAGGAAGAATAGGATGTTCCAGTCCGTTGGCAACGGTGCAATAGCGTCGATGATTAGGAAAACAAATGGTGTACAAGAACGTAGAAGTGATGAGGTTCAAGAAGGTAGTGGAGTTATCAATGATGACCCAGAGTACAATCCTAAGGAGGATGAAGTTATTGATGGAGAGGAAGTGGATGATGTTGTAGTGAACAAGACTGTTAAGGTGCAAACTCTGTCTTGCTTGGAGGGTTGGGGTTCTTTTATGCTATGTTATTCCTTGTGCTCACATATTTCTCTTGTGATCTAATGCTTTTTTCCGTGCTGTTTATACGAGGCACTGAAGGAATCTAGGATGAAGAGGCCTGGTGTTAAGAAGACAGTCAGCAACAAGAAGAAGAGCTCAGAAACATCTGCTGCAATGCCTCCAGGAAGGGTGATGGCCCCAGCTCCAGGACAAAAAAAGAGGATCCTAGAACTTTATGAACCCGCCCTTGATAGAGTCACAAGGCAGAAAGCAAAGATGGCGACTGCGACGGACCATCAGGAAAGTCCATTGCGCATGGACTCTGAGACCTTGGTGCAAATGGGTGATGAGTTGCCGACCATGGATGAAGGAACCACTCTCAGCATGGATGGAAGTGGCACTGTCTGCCTAGATGAAGGAGGAACCATATGCATTGATGAAGCAGGAACTGTCCACACAGACCTCAGCCCTGTTGCACCTTCTATTGACAGGAATGCTATCATCAATGAAGAAGAACCGTAGCTTGTGCTTCAATCAGGCAAGTTGACCTTTGCAATGCTATCTTTTACTAGTGCATTTTCCAAATGGAATGATCATGTATGCTTTTGTTGATTCCTGCATTTGTCGATTTCTATTCTAATTTATGAGTTCAACTTCATTTTCAGATGCAATGACTACCAAGACTAGACTTAGAAAGGGCAAAGGGCTAGAGAGGATCACCAAGTCGCTTGGTAGCAAGGTGCCTATCCAAATTGCCGAAGGGATGAAGCATCTAGAGAAGCCTCTGTAGGCAGCAAAGCTTGCTTCTGAGTGTGGACTCGTTGCAAGAAGCCATCTTCCGGTTCTTCCTCACTTCAAGCTATACAAAAAATGCTAGTCTATTGGAGAACTACATTGGGAAAGTTGCTGTAAGCTACTTGTTTCATAGTTAATGTGCTATCTATTTTCTGTTACACCTATGCATGATCACTAATATTGTTCCTACCTTGTTTGTTGTCTTGGTAGGCAAATTTTGAGATGAACACGGACTCGGAGACCATCAAGACCGCGTGCAAAGATATTCTGCAGAAAAATTCAAAGAATAGACGCCATCAGATCAAGAAGAAGTATTTTGATACCATAGCCGCAAATAAAGTCAGCATTAAGTCTCCGATTGCACGATCGGCGGATGGTGAATGGTAAGCTCTGGTGGAGATGTGGTCTACCCCAAGACACAAGGTTTGTCTCGCTTTGTTTGATGCTTTATGTTACGCACATGATATGCTAGTGCTAGATCATCTTGAGATGCTTTTTTGTAGGAAACACGTGTGTCGAACAAGATGAATCGAGAAAAGTCGTGTACAATCGGAGAAGCGGTTCGGGCACTACACAACACACATTTTGCCCTTTGTGAGAACTTTTCTCTAGAGACCGTACCGTTTGATCCTCGTTGAATAACATTTCGATTCTTCTTGAATAACATTTTGATTTTTTAAAACATTTCGTAAAGAAGAAGCGTAAGGGTGAGGAGCTGTCTGCGATTGACTTGTTTAAGGCCACCCACATCAGCAAGAAGCACGGGTTTTCTGAGCCAGTCAAGACTGCTATAGTAAGTCACTCCATGCTTTGCCCTATTTGATTCGCAGCCAGCTTTGATGATTTGATCTTTGTTTGATTGAGCCGATCAAGAACACACGCTATGTTCCATGCTTTGATCTTTGTTTGATAGTTCAACAAAGATATCGAACTTCTTGTAGCTATTTGTTGCATTTTTATGATATGATGAAATTTGATCTGAATGTTAGTTTGATGATCGGCTCACTTGGGAAGCCATCTTATATAGAACCACCATTCTAGGCTTAATGAAGCGATCATATTGTTCCAATTGCATGTCTCGGTCACTAGTCATCATCTTCTTGTATAGATTTTGTGTCTGGTTTGGTTACTTCAAATAATCCATTTGTGTGCTGGTTTGGTTTCTCTTGCTTGGTTTGGTTTGCAAAGCGTGAAATAGATCGCCCACTAATGCCTATCATTTTCCTCCATATGCTAGCTTGAGATGGAAAAAAATGAAGGCGCGCCCGTACCGGAAGGTCAAGAGCCAAAGTCTGCTTTGTTGAAATTGTCGAAGAAGTGCTCAAGACCAAAGTCAAGCAAAGCACATTCCTCAGAATGTTGGGCTCGATCATCTAGGAACAACTCGGCAAAGCAAGCTGCTGAATTCTTGCTCATGTTTGTGACCTTGAGCGAGAAGTGGAGAGGTCGAGCTTCAAGCTGAAGTGATGTAAGAAGAATTGGCGGCAATCAAGATGAAGGCGAAGAATCGAAGCTGCACGCTACAAGGAACTTGAGCTGGTGCGCAAGAAGCCTCAAGAAGCGAAGAAAGCCAGCCCACTTGATGTCTCTCTTTGGAGCTAAGGCGGTTTGATGGTCGTGCGGTTTGAGCGAGTAGTTGCATTGCTGCCTAGTTTGATGGCTATGAACCTCTTGTGCAGTTTGTCTTTGAGCATTTTGTTGCATTGCTGCCTAGTTTGAACCTGTGAAGTTATGTGAACCTGTGAAAAAAATTAAATGGGCTGAATTATTGGGCTTGGCCCATGTAGACGGCTGAAATGGACCGGGCTGATTCTTTTTTACGACCTTTTCACTTGGTCGTAATTCTGCCACGTCAGCTTGCCACGGTGGATCTGACGTGGTGTGGTCGGATTGCTAGTGACCAAAATAATTGGTCATTAAATCTACGACCTTTTTTTTTGTCATAAACGTCTATGACCATTCCAGAAGAAAGGTCGCTAATGTCAGTTTACGGCGGCCAGCTTTTGACCTTATGTTTTTGGTCACAAAAAGGTCACAAATGGAAAACTGTGACCATTCGGTGACCAATAGTGGTGGTCAAGTTGACATATTTCTTGTATTGCATGTGGTAAATCTTGGGCCCTCTTGTCCTATGGGCGGTTGCCCACGGGCCAAAGCGGTTCCTCGTGGTTAAGCGGGGCGTGGCGAGGCCATTCCTAGTGATCGTTCGTTCCCCTCCGTTCCACCTTGACCTATCGTCCTTCAAAGGTGCTAGCAAGTTTGTGTAATGTTTTTTACAAGATCGCTTCAAATGTGCTAGCAAATCGGCTTAAGTTAATTCTCCCGGAGATTATATCAGAGGAGCAGTCGGCTTTCGTCCCCAGAAGGCTGATAACTGACAACATAACACTACTAGAAAAATAGCTGTTAGTGGCGCACCTATTTTGGCTATTAATGGCGCACTATAGGTGCGCCACTATTACCACGCCACTAGTAACAAATACTAATGGCGCACCTCTTGTGCGCCATTAGTATTGCAGGTAACAGTGGCACACATTGTAGTGCGCCATCAGTATTGCAGGTAACAGTGGCGCACCTTGTAGTGGCGCACCGTCTAACCCCCACCATGCGCCATTGCTATTTTTGAATTTTGAATTTGGATCTGGATCGTGATTTTTTTGCTCGTTTTTTTTGCACGATATTTTTTCAAATTTTGTTCTCATTTTTGGATCTTGTACGTTCTTTTCTTTGGAGAGGAGTTCACGGAGAGGAGGGCCGAGGAGAGACCGTGAGGAGGAGGAGGAGGAGGAGGAGGTCACTGGAGAGGAGCTCGCCTACATCGCCGGAGAGGAGGAGGAGGTCGCCGGAGAGGAGTTCACCAGAGAGGAGGGAGGAGAAACCGTGAGGGGAGGAGAGGAGAGGAGGGAGGAGGAGCTCACCAAAGAGGAGGGAGGAGGAGATCACCTGAGAGGAGGGAGGAGAAACCGTGAGGGGAGGGGAGGAGAGGAGGGAGGAGGAGGTCGCCGGAGAGGAGGGAGGAGGAGGTCGCCGGAGAGGAGGAGGAGGAGGTCGCCGGAGAGGAGGAGGGGAGTATGGTGGAGGAGAGGAGGGGAGATGGAGTGGAGGAGAGGAGGAGATGGAGTGGAGGAGAGGTGGAGTGGAGGAGTAAAATGAAGAGGTAAGGAGGAGAGGACCCTTGACCATATATCTGACATAGTAATGGCGCACCGTGGGCAGGTGCGCCATTACTAACTTTTTTTATTTATTTTATTTATTTTGAATTTTGAAGGCGGGAAGATAGTAATGGCGCACCTTAGGCAGGTGCGCCATTACTAACTTTTTTTATTTTTTTTGATTTATTTTGAATTTTGAAGGCGGGAAGATAGTAATGGCGCACCATGGGCAGGTGCGCCATTACTGAGTTTGATTTTTTTTATTTTTTTGCCTCTCCAGATCTTGAAAGCCCCGTAACTTTTTTTCTGTTTGGTTTTTGAGGATTCTAAAAATCTTGATATAACTTTTCGAGTAGATGATTTTTCATATAAAAAACTTTTTCATCGAAGTACGTATGCAAAAGTTATGCCCATTTTACAAATTCTCGAGAGATTTTGCAAAAAAGTCGAAAATTCATGTTTGTAAATTTTGCTAACAACTAGACCACATATCACATGGGAATCTTATTTTCTTTTATTTTTTTGACATTTCTATCATTTTCTTTTATTTTTTTGAAACTGAAAAGGCGGTCCAGGGGGGGGGGTTGTGTTTGTGTGTGTGAGACATAGTAATGGCGCACCACACCTAGGTAGCATACTAGTGGCGCACCTAGGTGTGGTGCGCCATTGCTATGTCTGGTGGAGTGGGGGTGGACCAAAGAAAAGCAATGGCGCACCACACCTAGGTGCGCCACTACATAGTAGTGGCACACCTAGGTGTGGTGCGCCAATGCTATGTCACAGTGGGGTGGGGTGGACCCAAAAAATAGCAATGGCGCACTTCTCATGTGGTGCGCCATTAGTAAAATATAGCAATGGCGATTTGATTCAGTGCGCCATCTGCTATCTAGCGATGGCGCACCACATGCATGGTGCGCCATTAATGTCCATATTAGCTATAGTCGTTTTTGTAGTAGTGTAATATCGACATCTGAATGTTTACATTTCATGAAGAGGAACAGATCGAAGAACAACAGTTATGCAGCTCTGAAGCTTGATATGATGAAGGCATATGATCGGGTGGAGTGGACTTATTTGAGATCAATCATGGAAAAGTTGGGTTTTGCAGCACCTTTTCTTGTTAGCAGCAGAGGGCCTTTTGTGCCTCTTAAAATCCCAGAACCAATCATCCCAGCTCAGTGGCATTAAGGTGGCACCGTCGGCACCAGCGGTAAACCATCTTTTATTTGCGGATGATAGCCTGCTATTTTTTAGGGCAAGTGTTGATGGAACTGAAGCAGTGTCAAACCTGTTGGACACTTATTGTATGGCATCTGGTCAAAGGATAAACAAAGAGAAATCTTCAATTTTCTTTAGCAAGGGCTGCCCAGAGATAGTTTGAGACGCTGTCAAAGGCCACTTGCAGGTGCCCAATGAAATGTTGAGCGACAGATACTTGGGCATGCCAACGGACGTGGGTCATTCTAAAAAGGGGACTTTCAAATACTTGAGTGAAAGAGTTTGGGACAAGGTGAAGGGTTGGATGAGCAAATGCTTGTCTGCGGGTGGAAAGGACGTGCTAATTAAGTCGGTAGCCCAAGTTATCCCGGTCTTCTCTATGTCATGTTTCAAACTCCCAAGAGGCTTGTGTGATCATATCAAATCCATCATCAGGAAGTTTTGGTGGGGCTGCAAGCAGGGTGAACGCAAGTCGGCTTGGGTGTCATGGGATGTGATGACACGTCCGAAACACCTAGGTAGGCTGGGCTTTCGAGATCTGGAGATATTCAACCTATCTTTGTTGGCACGCCATGCTTGGAGACTCTTGCAAGAACCGTTGAGTTTGAGCGCAAGGATTCTGAAGGCTGCATACTACCCTGACAGGACGATCCTAAACGCTGAGTTGGGGTCTCGAACTTCTCAGATATGGCGAGCTATGCTGGAGGTGCTGGATTTGGTAAAGCAGGGAATCATTCGCAGGGTTGTTAATGGACAAACAATGGAGATATGGAGCGATAACTGGATACCAAAGGAGATGACACCACAGCCCATCACGTCGCTGGTTGCCAATCCCCCAAGGTATGTATCAGAGTTGCTCTCCCTAGCAACAACCTCATGGAATGAGACTCTAGTCCGGACAGTTTTCTTGCCTATAGATGCTGATGCTATTTTGAAGATCCCGGTATGCACGCGTAATATAGAGGATTTTTGGGCTTGGTACCCAGACAAGAAAGGCAAGTTCAGTGTTAGCTCAGCCTACAATTTTTTGCTCAAGACAAAGTTGCACAGGGAGGAGTGGCTGAACGGAGGGAGCGGATCATCTCGCTCTGATAAAGATGAAAAAGCTTGTACCTCTCTATGGAAATTGAAAATCCCGTTGAAGGTGAGAATCTTCCTATGGAGGCTTGCACATCATTCACTATCCACAATGGATGTTCGGAAGAGGCGAAACATGTCAGATCGCGATGTATGTCCGCTGTGTGGATGTGAAGATTCATCGCGCCATGCTTTGGTTGCATGCACGATGGCCCGTTGTGTTTGGGCGCTTTCGGATGAAACATTGGTGTCACTCATGTCTGAAAATGAGGAATCCAACGCAAGAACTTGGTTGTTTGAACTCAGTGAGAAGATGGACCATGCTAGCTTTACAAGGATGTTCATCACGCTGTGGTCATTATGGTATGCTAGGAGAAAGGATATCTATGAATCTATTTTTCAGAGCCCTCAACATACGGCGTCTTTTATCAATAACTACATTGACGAGCTGGGCCAAGTGAACGCCGGAGGAGTGCAGGAAGGTACTCCTAGTGTTGCACTACCACGACCGAAGCGGTGGTTTCCTCCACCGAGTGGCAATGCGAAGATTAACGTTGATGGGGCTGTGGTGAGATCACGGAGAGGTGGAGTTGTTGCAGCTCTATGTCGCGACCAGGATGGACAATATTTGGGGTCATTGGCAGTGGTTTACTATGGGATCACTGATCCCTTAACTTTGGAGACTTATGCATGCCGCGAGGCCCTTGCTTTGGCAGACGACCTGGGAGAGCAGAAGGTTTGCGTGGCCTAGGACTGCCAAGAGGCGGTGAATGGCATCAATAGGGGAACAGGAGGCCCCAATGCTGCGTTGGTACAGGAAATAATGAACCACTGTAATAGTTTTATTTCTTGCTCTTTTGTCTTCGAGCATAGCAGCTTTAATTTTGAAGCTCACAATCTCGCCCAGAAATCATTATAAAATAAAATATATGTTTTTACAAAACATTACAAACATATTTCATCCAAAATTTCTAACACACGGGCGCAACAACGCGCGCCATTCACAATCTAGTTGTGCTAACAATTGTGCTTACTCTAAGACCATGCAATGCGTGGCTTATTTGGTGCACCTTATGAAATACTATGTACTATTTGGTTGGGATTGAGATCAATTTTTATTTATGAGCAAAATAACTTGGCGCATGCATGTTACAAACTCTGTCTTACGTCACAATGGACCAAACACGCATGCTGGCTAACCAATTATGAACCATGAAGGATGCAAGTGCAAGACTTAACCTCACAATAACAAAATAAATAACATTGAAAATAGAATCAATGAAAGAAATGATGATAGCAACTAGCAAGGACAAGTTGTAAATTCGAGGACATTTCACTTTTTGACACCTCATACGTTGTTCTTACAACTGTACTAGACAATCATATTAGATAAAAAGACTAGACTATTACACTCTACATATAAACTTTGGTTAGGATACTTGTTAGAATAATAATTGTACCTGTACTAAGATATTTTAAGATAGTAAACTATATACAAACACATATAAATAAAATATAGTACATCAAAGTGTCACAAATTATTTAGGGGATGAATGAGAATTTGTTATCTTTTTATGATTAACTTTGATTTAAATGGAATTTAGTTTGTTAACACGTTTCAAACTAAATATTTAAAAATAATACCGTTCTCAAGACAGAATACATTTCTACTCATTTAGTAAATCATTGTTCTATCTTTAATGATTCAATTGTATAGCATTGAAGCTGGAGCTACAACATTCCATGCGTTATTTGATATTGTTTTTATACATCGTGTGCTAAATGTTATATAAGAAAATATATTTAGATTTACTATAATAATAATAATAATAATAATAATTAAAAGGGTAAAAATAATTAGTATAAACATCGACATACTATTTATGTTAGTCCATTCAGAAATGATTAATTGATAAACATGAATAAAACCTATAAGCGCGACAAATTATCCGTTACGAAGTTATTCTCCCATTGTATCGAGTGAGTTTTATAATTCGGATAAGATACTAGTTAGCTCAAAGCCAACCAGCAAACAACATCGTCGAGCAGTGTTGACAATGATGAATTAAAGCGAGAGAGGAAGAATGCGGTGGTGAATTCTGGCAGGAAATGAAGAAAAGTGAACTCACGGCATGAATTCTTGAAAATTGAATAATATTAAACTATTTGCTTTGCAGTTTGAAATTGAGTATGTTTTAAAACTCTTGAAAGTTTATATGAATTCTCATATATTTATATTTGCCTTCATTTGAGTTCTTATTTAGATTTTGAAATACTCACAATAATTTTCCAAATCAAATACGGGAGAAGATAATATGACTTCTTCAAAATAATAGATTGAAAATACTTGAATATTTTCTAGAGTTCAAGAATATTTGGAGACTTAATTGATGTTTAATAGTATTTTAGCAAAATATTTAACACCCAAAGTAACTTTAAGAAAACAAAATAAACTTCTAAAATTTAGTTTGACTCGAAATAGTTTTACTAGGCCCTATATAAGTATTTAATTTTATGATATTTTTAGAAATTCGTTTGGACTAGTTTTGAGCCAAAATTTCTTCTGGTTTATTAGGGAAATCCCAGTGAACTCTGTTCCTATATGGACCACACTACACAACTACAACTCATTAGCCGAGCCAACTCTTCTTTTGTCCTGGCTGGTTTCCTTCCAAAGCGCATCTAGCAATCACATCTGCCTAATTTTATGGATGATCAACGTTTATGTGTTGCCACTCTCTTTCCTCACCCCTCTCTCTGATGGTCGGGACCCGACCTGTCATTCCTCTCCTCTCGCCAAATCCTACTTCCCTGAGAACATCATGACGCGTCCTATCTAATATCCTATAAACTGCCCCTCAGATCATCCTCTCGAAAACCCTCAAACACATAGCTCAATTTGAAGCTCTGAATCTCGCCGAAGTTCTGCTGCCAACGTTCTGTCTTTCGATCGGTTCTGTCGACCACGAAGCTTCCCAAGCCCCTTTCTCCTCGACTAGGTCAAACTCAATTCAATGCACCGCATACGTGAATTCAAGCCTCACGGAGAAGTTCGGCGCCGCCGAGCTACACTAGAGCAAGATGCCACCGGAGAAAGCCGCCTCATTGCGATCGAGGATTGCGCTATTTTTTCGTGTCGCGCCGCCCTCCGACATGAAGTGACTAGAGCCCAAGGACCACCAAAGCGTCGTCGACATCAACTCCCCAAAGCTTGTGTCACCTTCTTCGCGATGCTGCCCGCTTTTCGGTGATAAATCACCGCCCGCTCAAACCCTAATCCATTTTGCTCTTGGTGTCATGTCTTCATAAAATCTAATGGCCGACATTAACTCCGATCATATCGAACCGTCTGACTCAATCTTAGCAGTTAGCTTTCACTCAAATAAAAGGTTCTGTTTTATTCAACTTTGAAGTGGTATGGCTCGAGTGAGAATGCCACATTTGATCGCTCCATACTTGTTTTACGTGTTTTGGTAGGCTTCCATCATTCTTCCCATCCTGTGGTTTTGTATCTCTTTAATTTCCTCCATCGTTCCATCACCATGGACTTTCGATGCCTCTTTGTATAATGTAACCTATGTGCAAATGGTGGACCACGATTCGCCATCCACGAAACTATATTATGAGATGGAAACCTTTGGTTAACGATGATGGATTCACGACACTCATCAAATGCTCCATAACCATTTCACAGAAAAGGAAGGAAGATGCTTCACGCAACAAGAACCTGCACGTTGATTGAAGTATTCCTCAACCATGAGTAAATCAAGCTTAAAGAAAAATATACTTTTTGCACAGGCTCATGCTCGCATTGAACAACGTTAGCATACAAAGGTGTCCCTACTCATTTTACATGCCACTAAAAATAATAGTAATGAAATTCTTTTGAGCATGTTGTACGCCATCAGCTTCCACTTCAATTATTCTGCATAAGAATTAGTTATATTTCACTTTTTTTTGGAAAAGGAGGATTACCCCGGCCTCTGCATCAGAGTGAGGCATGCAGCCAAAATATCCATATTATGCTTCAATTATTCTCTGTGACCCGGGATGGCAATCTCAGCTATTTCTTGTTGATAAATATCCAAATATCTGGTCTTGCCACAATCCATGTCGACATGCTACAAAAATCGTAAATTCAACCGTCTTTTTCCCTAGAAAGACTCAAAATTTTCATCGATTGATACGCATCTTAGCAATGGCCTTGGAAACCTAACACTTATACACATGAAACCCTTCCTCGGAGATCCCATGCAGGCACGAACGAACCATCAGTCGACCACCACCGCAAGAAGTCTCGCAGCGAAGTTTCTCCCGCACAGATTTAAACCCCATAGCACCTAGCGCCTAGCCGCCACCCCATGGAAGCAAGAACTCACGGCGGAGCGGCTCATTGGATCTCTGTGTAAAGCGATTTGTCCTGTATCCCTACAAGAAATATGTCAACTTATGACCTTCTGTCAGTGATCCTGGAAGAATTGGTCATAAATTTATGACCATTTTAGACCAATTGGTCAAAAGCTGTTCAGGGGGCTCCAAACCCTAACCCATAACGACCATTCTGGTCAGAAAGGTCATAATTTCATTAGAGGAAATGGTCATAAAGCAGACAGCCCTGGTTCATGCCTCATTTCTAACAAATTACGACCAATATGAATGGTCGTTACACTTGAGTTTTAATGCAGTTGTATGATTAGGCGGCCACCTCAGCAGTCTCGCCTATGTGGAGTGCTTAGTTGTCATTTTCGCTTACATGTGTATATTCAACAAGAGCTCTTTTAAAGGAGGGACCAACTTGATAGGCCCTAAATTTGTTAGTAAAAAAGATGCGCGAGGCGGGACTCGAACCCACGACCTCATATTTGTTTAACTGTTCGCTACCCTTTGGGCTAGAGAGGATTGTTGTCCATCTAGCGGAATGGCTCTGTATATTATATTATAGCGCCAAATCTAAGTCATTGACAAGTCGACCTATTCCGACCAGGTGGCGGCGGGCTGCAGGCGAGCCAACACTTAGCCAAAATTTCTAGGTCTTGAGCCAGGTGGCGGCGGGCTGCAGGCGGGCGTGGCCGGCGAGGGCGGGGCGGGGCGGTCAAGCGACCAGCAGGCGAGGCGGCCGGCGGTGGTGAGGCGGGGCGAGGCAGCCTCACCGCGGTGACCTCGCCACGGCCTCGCCGCTCGCCTTGTCCCAGTGGTGCAGAATGGAAGCAATCATGGCGGGTGTGGAGGCGGGGCTGGCTACCGAAGCGACCAGCAGGGGCATGGGCCACCTACGGTGGTGGGGGCGGGCGCAGGAACGACACCCACGCAAGGAGAGGCTCGTCGAGCATGGGGGACTCACCGCCGCCGCAAGCACACCTCCCGGTATGCACCCCTCTCCTCTTTCCCCCTCTCCTCTCTCAGTATCTGCACCTCGTCGCCGAGCATAGATGAATTTTGTTGATGAATTTTGTCAGATGTTCTTCAACATATATGAATATTGTTGATGCTGTGTTAGGAATTAGGAGATAGCTTGCTTGTTTGGTAGGTATTGCATAGATGAATTTTCTTGATGTACTATTGGGAGTTTTTCAGCTTGTTTGTTAAGAATTGTTCAGGCCTTGTTCGGTTAAGATTTGGAGGGAATTTCCGCTAGATGGGATCTAATCCCTGCCAATATCTGTTGACCCCTCTCATTTATCAAGGCCAGAAACAAGGCCTTGGTCTTCAATTGTTTGTCTACAGATTGTTAGGATAGTTGTAATTGTAATTGATAGAAACATCATAGTATTTGTTAGGAGCTAGCTAGCTAGTTTAGTTTAATTTGAATTAGCCTTCTCTACAACATAAATTCATGCCAATTTCAGTGTTGGTTTGATTTATAGTTTGGTTTGTTTCAATGTTGTGGTTAGGCAATTAGCATATAAATTTTTATGGAATTTTAGCTTCCATTACTTCCATCCATTTTCATTAATTAATGTTGATGCACTTAGATTGATTTGCTAAGTTGCAACAATTTGTTGTCTTTGGTAGATGGACAGAAGCTGGATTAGAAAAGGATTTATAAAGTTTTCGAAAGAACATATGAAAGGAGTTGATGATTTCATGGCATTTGTTCGAGCAAATTTTGCCAACGATGCTCACATTCTTTGCCCATGCTGCGAATGCCTCAACCGTTCAAGAATGGCTCAAGGAAGAGTGGAAGATCATACGCTTCTTAATGGGATGTCCAGCACATATGATAGATGGATATATCATGGAGAACCTTTGGACGAACAACCTCAACATTTTGAAGCGATCTGAGGCCCCTCATATGATGGGTGGTGGTGATGTTGGCATTGATTTCATGGAAAAGGTTTTGCGGGATAATGCTGTTTTGGAGGAATAGGATGGGCATGAAGATGATAGGATTCTGACCTATTGAAGGATTTGTACGATCTTTGAAGATCGTCTTGATGGATGTAAGTCGTTGTTTCTTTGAGGTGTTAGAGGAGGCGGCGCGCAGCTCATGAATGGGGTAAATTTTCAAGATTTACCTTCACCGTGAAGTTACTCCACATCAAGTCTTTCTACGGGTTAGCAATGCGCATTCAGCATAATACTCCGTCTTTTGAGCTTGCAATTCCACGATAGTTGTGTTCCCGGATCTTATGATGAAGCATTGAGCATAATCTGCAGGCTGGGGCCGGTTAGGTTATGTGTCAATACATGTGTGCCCAAATAACTGTGTCTTGTTTCGGAAGGATTTAGCAAAGCATGACAACTGTCCAAAATGCAATGCCTCTAGGTGGAAAGATGCCAATGGGAAGAAGTCAATACCGGAGAAGGTACCGAGGCACTTTCCCTTGATACCAAGGCTGCAGCGGATGTTCATCTCGAAGAAATCATCGCGTGAGGTACAGTGGCACAAGCTGAAGCGGCAACCTGTGGACAATGAGCTGAGCCATCCAGCGGACGAAGAGGCATGGATAGAGTTTGACCGTATACATTTAGATTTTGCTGCAGATCCAAGGAACATAAAACTTGGCATTGCCACACATGGGTTTAATCCGTTTGGGAACATGAGCACGTCTTATAGCATGTGGCCAGTTTTTGTGGTGCCGTACAACCTGCCACCATGGGCATGCATGGATCAGTCCAACTTCATGATGTCATTGCTTATCCCAGGTCCAGAGTCTCCAGGAAAGGATTTTGATGTCTTTATGGATCCCCTCATAGAAGAACTGCTCCAGCTCTGGACTGGTGTACCTACATATGATGCCTTGAGTCCGGAAGAAAAGTTCAATCTATGTGCTGTAATCATATGGTCCATCCATGATTTCTCGGCTCTGCACACTCTACCTGGGAGGATCACAGCGGGTTATCAGGCTTGTGTCCACTGTGACAAAGACCCTTGCTCAAAGAGAATAAGGAGCAAGATCTTCTATATTGGGCACCGCCGCTTTCTTCCCCGAAACCATCGCTGGCGAAGAAGCAAAGATTTTAATGGTGAGCATGAAACCCGTGACAAGCCAGCTGAATTCACTAAAGAAGAGCTGGAGGAGCAACTTGAAAAGGTGAAAGATGTGAGACCAGGAAAGCTGGCGAAGAAAATAAAGCGTGAGGAAGGTCAATGTTGGGACCGGAGGTCTTGTTTGTGGGACCTGCCATACTGGGCTGATCTGAAATTAAGGCATAATCTCGATGTAATGCACATTGAGAAAAACATATGCGAGAATCTGCTAGGGACGTTTCGAACATTGAAGGAAGACAAAGGACACGGTTAGTTCTAGGCTTGATTTGGAGGACATGGGCATAAGAGAAGATTTGCATCTACAGCACAATGAAGATGAAGATTCATTTGAAATGCCACGAGCATGGTATACAATGAGTAAAGAACAAAAGCTTGCATTACGTGAATTCTAAGGCGGTGAAATTTCCGGATGGTTATGCTGCTAACCTAGCAAAGTGTGTTACTTGATGGATTCAAGCTTTCGATCTGAAAACCCATGATTGTCACATCCTCCTCCAGAGGATTTTACCGTGAAACCTCAGGAATCATGGACAAGGATATATATGAAGCGGTTCTTTGGTGGGAAATTTCTTTAGAGAGCGTGCTACAAAACACTCAAGTTAAGCATCACGGAAAGACTTGAAAAAGAAATCCCAATTATTCTTTGCAAGCTTGAGAAGATTTTCCCTCCAGCTTTCTTCATCGTGATGGTTCATTTGGCGGTGCACTTACCAAAAGAGGCAATGCTTAGAGGCCCCGTGCAATACGGTTGGATGTACCCAATCGAAAGAAGGCTGCTTACTTGTAAGCGTTATGTGCGAAACACGGAAAGACCTGAAGGTTCTATTGCTGAAGCATATGTCGTTGATGAGTGCTTGACTTTTTGCTCTAGATACTTTGGCGATGTGGAAACAAGATGGAACCGGCCGGGCAGAAATAGAGAGCGGTCTGATTCGCAAAGTGGTGATGTCTCTGTTTTCAACCATGGTGTGAACTTTCTTGGAGCCTCACAATACTTGGAGGCTGGTGATGAGTATGACAAGATGGTTTGGTTTGTGCTCAGCAATTGCGCCGGGGTTCTACCATATATCGAGTACGTTATATCTTGTGCACTCATTATATATATTTTTTGCTTGGGTTGGCACCAGCCTAATGTTTTAATTCACATGTTTTGATGGCATTGCAGGAAATGCAAGGAAGAGTTAAATCAGGAAGAAAGCAATATCCATGTTGATAAAAGGGTTGCCAATGGGTTTTCTAAGTGGTTTAAGAATCATGTGAGATCTTTAGCCACATGTTTTATGTTTTCTATGTTATTCACCAATTGTTAAATACCATTATTTGCTAAATGGTTTATTTGTGCAGATTGGAAAGTTGCATGAGGAGAAGAAGGTCAGTGATGATCTATTTGCTTTGGCATGCTTACTGGATAAGCGAGTGAGAGTGTATTCAGCATGCATTGCTGACGGTGTCCGGTACCACACCATTGACCGCGAGGAAAAAAAGGAAGACACGGAATAGTGGAATCGTCACTGAGGGGTCACATGATCGTGAGATCATTGACTTCTATGGTCAGTTGAGAAGCATCGTAGAGTTGCAGTACAACTCTAGTGGAGGCATCCATCACTCGGTTGTCTTATTTCGCTGGGACTGGTTTGAGCTTGGTAGCAAGAAGAAGAGAGAATCTTTTGTCAAATATGATGGCCACTTCAAAAGCATCAACACTGCAAGGTGCTTGTATAAGAGTGATCCCTTTATTCTAACAACACAAGCAACAATGGTGTTTTATCTGCCAGACACTCTTTTGCACGGAAAATGGCGAGTTGTGCAAAACTTTGAGCACAAACACTTGTGGAGTGTGACTGAAACTGAAGGGAAAAGGGCCCCGGTGATGGTGGACTAACATACCAAGATGATGACTCTACGGAAGTTCCGTTGCAAGCTGATGATGACTCTATGGAAGTTCTGGTGCAAAGCGAGTCTTGAAGGGACCGGAGCGATGTGATCGTTGGTGCTGCAACAGTTGAAGGCATCAAGAAAAGAAGAAAGGTGGTAGCGGATGGACATGAGAGCGAGGATGAGGAAAACCGGACTGATCATACTTTGCTGCAATATTGTAGTGATGATGAGGAAAACAGGAGTGGACATAGAGTTCCTTGTTTTCGTATCGACGACGATGAGTAGTGAATGGACATCAAGGTAAATTTGGTCTCCTTGGTGATCCTTCTAACTCTTTGTAGTTTTCCTTCTTGTGCATATGCATGGTGATCCTGATGTACTACAATTATCTCCAGGTAGCAAAATGCTTGAAGATCCTGATGGCTGTAGTGGTGTGATCCTGATGGCTGTATTTGATGCAAAATGCAAAACATTTGATTTCCTTGTGTAAGCATTTGATGTGATCCTGATGGTTGTAGTATTTTGTAAGCATTTTGGATGCGAAACACTTGTTGTGCATTTTGGATATCAAACTGAATAAAATTTCTTCACTGAATGAGACTTATGGTTGTGATGTGATGAAGATACTGATGTAGTTTTTGGTTGTGATGTGATGCTATTTTTGGTGAACTGAAGATGCACATGCTGTAGAAGATGCTATTTTTGGTTGTGATGTGATGCTGTTTTATTTCATTGTGAGCAAAAAATTATGCGCGAGCAGGGACTGAATTGAGATGGTATGTTTTATGAAGGTTTTTTGAACTGAATTGAGATGTTGTGTTCTAATGGCATGGAGCTAATGGCAAAATGAAGTTTTGTACTGATGGATATTCAAATTTTGGTGATCTACAAGTTGTGTTCTGATGGCATGGAGCTGTTGTGCTCCGAATGTTGTCAAAATGTTGTCTTGTAATGCAAAAGATTGCAAAATGATCATACAGAAGATTTTTTGAACATCTTTAGTTCAAGTTTTGGTGATCATTTAGTTCAAGTTTTGGTCAGATCATACAAAATGTTGTCTAGAAGTTTTTTTGATCATTTAGTAGTTTTTTTGAACTGAAGATGCTATTTTAACTGAATTTGGGGACTCGAACCCATGACCGTGCGCTTGTTTCACTATGTTTCTACCATTGGGCTAGGACGAGACTATTAGTCTTCCACTCTATGCCAACCCTTTTGAATATATCAAACTAGTCAAGTATCAAGCACACACCTCTCTAACAAGTGGGCCACTCGACCCACTCGCTGACAAGTGGTGCATTTTGCTATTGTACCCAAGCTACCAAAAATATGCGCGTGGCCAAAAAATATCTTGTGAGGCTCGAACCCACGACCGGCACTTATTTCAACGTGTTTGACCTTTGGGCTAGGAAGAGGCTGTTGGTTTTGTAATCTATGCCCACCCTTTTCAATATATCAAACCAGTCACGTAGCAAACACAGAACGCGCTGATAAGTGGACCCGCTCCCTCTCTTTTCCCCACTTCTCCTCACCACTCGACCCACTCCTCCTCTCCATCGATGGCGCCGCCCACCGCTGCCGACTGCTTCCTCTCCCACCGCCGGCCTCCTCACCACCGTCGGCTCCTTCCTCTCCCACCGCTGCCGACTCCTTCCTCTCCCACCGCCGCTGACTCCTTCCTCTCTCTCCCGAGGTATGAATCCTTCCTCTCTCTCTCTCTCCTTCCTGGTTGGATTAGTTTTCTGCTACTGGTTAGATTAGGGTTCTTGCCGTCGCCTAGATTGGATTAGATTAGATAGGGATTGGATTAGATTAGGGTTTGATTGGGACTGCATTATATTAGATTAGTGTTGGATTAGATTAGGGTTTTATTAGTGGGAATTGATTCAGTTAAGGATTATGCTATCAAGTATGCTTTGTGCCTTTTGATAAGAGTGGGAAGTATGCTGTCAAGGATTATTCAGTTAAGTATTATTCAGTTAAGGGTTCTTGTCAAGTATTCATTTAAGGATTCAGTTAAGTAATTAGATAAGTACAGATGTATGATACACTTGGTATGAGCTGTAGAATGTTCTGTGCCATTTGATATGCAGCAAGTATGAGCATTATGAGGCAGTGAGACACTAGTGTGTTCTAATTTGTTTTTCTTTTTGTAATGTTTTACCCGAGTGGCTAAGCCTTTGCTATGTAGGTGTACAAATACAATGTGATCATGCTAAGCCTGCTGTGTTGGTGCTTATGTTACGATGTGTACAAATACAATTCTATCTAGGTGTTTGCCAATTGCTAAGATTTTCTTGGTCTCTTGTTTTTTCTGTTTTGATGTTATATTCATAGAAGTTTGCATATGTGTGCATCATGTAATGTGATCATGCTAGCTCAAATGATCATAATCTCTTGATGATGCATGAAGTATTTCCTGCTATAATTTTCTTGATCCTGCTTGTTGTTTTCTTTGTGCTTGATAAACTGAGACTTCTTTCTATTATAATATTCAAACTGTTGTTTTGCTGTACACTATTGGTCCATTTATAATAGATATGGTTCTGGTCAATTTATAGTAGATATGGTTCTGGTCAATTTATATTGCTGTGTTCTGGTCAATTTATAGTAGATTTTAGTATTGTTGTTGTTGGTGGTCACCTGATGATGTTGCTGTTGGTGTGTTAGTTTACTATGCTATTGATGTTGATGTGCTTGTTTATAGTAGGAGCAAATTGAGGCCATTGCCATTTATAGTAGTATTCCAAATTGAATACAGCAAACACATTTAGTAATTATTCTACTGTTTTGAAGTGCTTGTTTCCTATTTCTGTCCAGTCCTGTTGTTTAATTTACAATGCTGCTTTTCAGAGAAGTGAGATGGCTGGCTTGGAAGGTTTCGAGCTCTTCGAGATCATAATTGAGAAATCTTGCAGTAGGCAGGTATATTTATCATCGCTCATTTCTTTATCATCACTCTGCTGTCTAGTGCTTGATTGCCATAATTAACCACTGCTTGACCCTCGCTGCAGAGGTTGCCTGACAAGTTTGCGAAGATGCTCGCCGGCCGTGAGCCCCAGAAAGTGAAGCTGCGGGAGGCCGGCAGCGGGCTTCACATGCCGTGGGACGTGTTGGTGGTGTTCGATGGTGAAGGCCACATGTACCTAGGGCCCGGCTGGGAGCATTTTACCCGCGCCCATGAGCTACAGCTCGGGTACTTCCTTGTCTTTCGCTACGACGGCGACGCCATGTTCACCGTGAACATGTTCGACAACACCATGTGCCGCATGTACTACCAGCATGACGATGATGCCAGTAAGCTCTCTGCCTCTCTTCTTCCTGTCCTTTTGGCTTCCTCTACCTGCACGACGACAACACCATGTTCACACTTTGTTGCATTTGGCCAGGCAATGGGAGCAGCAACGGGGATGACAAGGAGCAGCCTATTCTGGCTGACGACGACCATGCTATGATGGTGGCTGACGACGACCCTGCTATGGTGGTGGCGGATGACGACCTTGCTATGGTGGTGGCGGACGACGACCTTGCTATGGTGGTGGCGGACGACGACCTTGCTATGGTGGTGGCGGACGACGACCTCGCGATGGTGGTGGCGCCTGCAATCCCACAGCTTGGTGACAGGACAATGCCAATTGTGGTAGAGGAGTACATCCGCGTTGGGATTCGCCACTCTGAGCGCATCAGGTTGATGAAGGAGAAGAAGGAGGAGTGAAGATGTTAAGAAAATGAAGTGGCAATGTTAAGCATGTTAGGTTTAAGCTTGTTAGTGTAATCTGAACATGTCAATGTTAAGTATGTCAGGTTTAATTTTGTGCATGCTCATGGATCTTTGTATGGCGGTGTCATCTAAACAAGTCAATTTCTTAACAATGAATATTCAGTTTGGTAGCGATGGGAATTGAATTTTTTATGCATGCTCATGGATGAAAGATAAAATTTTGGGTTTTGTGCATGCTCATGTATGAAACAATATAAGTTTCATTTTTGAATGCTAAAACATGACTCAAACCCTAGCCACGAGCGACCGTGGACGAAATCCGCGGTTTTGGAAACACCGTAAAAAATTCAAAAGCCGTTTTCATTTTTGAATGCTAAAGACATGCATTTTTAGTGAAGCGGCTACAAGGAGGTCACCCCAAGCGGCGCCATTCCATGTCTATCTCAAAGTAGACCCTATTTTACGGACGGTCGCCAAAAAGCATGCATTTCCGACCCTCGTAGATACTCCCGGAAATTCAGACCACCTTCGGCCGATTCAGCTGGAACAGGCCGGAATTTGAACTGCGGGTCCTCCATAGCTTGCCCGTTATTTTCACTAAAAATTCTTTTTAGCTTCATAGGTAGGCATTTCATCACAGAATCGACAACAGATTTGCACGGCTCAAACCCTAGCCACGGACGGCCGCCGCGACGAAATCGGCCGGTTTTTGAAAACACCGTAAAAAAATCAAAAAATGGGAGACCTCCGCGTCACATCATCAAATGTGGCCTACCAACTAGCAAAAATACTAAACTTGCAATACCGGCGTTTTATTGAGCTACTCGGTATGATTTCAACCATGATTTCTACAAAGTTTACAAAAAAACCCTATTTTTTCTACCCCCAAACCCAAAATAATTTACCTCCCACACCAAAATTTTCCCTCCACCAAAATTTCCCTCTCCCAAAATTTCCCTCCACTCCCTCCACTCCCACTCCCACTACCAGGCGGGAACCACCACTCCCTCTCCCACTAACACGCGCGATCCCCTCCCCTCCCCTCCCAAAATTTCCCCTCTCTCTCCCATTCCCCACCCCGCAACCCTAGCGCCGCCCCTCCTCTGCTCCGCCCCGACGAACCGCCCGCTCCCACTCTCTCCCCTCCACGCCGCCCCGCTCCCACTCCCTCCCCTACTCCGTGCCGCCCCGCCACGCCGCTGCACCGCCCGGCTGCGCCGCGGTGCGCCGCCTACCCCGACGACGAATCCACCTTTCTCTCTCCCCTCGACGACGGTTGCTACATCGACAGCTACATCGACCGCCCGGGCTACGACTACATCAATCACAGTGAGTACATCGACGATGGTGGCTACATCATCCACATCATCAACGATCGACGACGGTGACAGGTACCCCTCTCCTCTACCCTCTTCCCTCGATCTTCTAGGGTTCGGTAGATCCCCCTCCTGGTCGACCTAGGGTTAGGATTCGGTCGATCTAGGGTTAGGATTCGGTCGATCTAGGGTTAGGATTCGGTTGATCTACGGGCCCCTGGTGGTTCTTGTTCATGTTCATCGGACAAGTTGTTCATGTTCATCGAGCTCCTGGTTCTTGTTCATGTCGATCTAGGGTTAGGATTCGTTTTCTTGTCGATCTAGGGTTAGGATTCGCGCGTCGGCTCCTCCCTCCCTGCTCGAACCCCTCTGATCCAGAACGTGCTCGCCAGATTCACTCATGGTGCTTGGCTTAGGTCACGATTGGTTATGTTGCATCGTGTCCTTGTGCACTTGTAGTCTTTGGTGGTTTAAAACCTTGAGAATTGGAAGCGGTAGCTTATGGCAATTTAGATCTCATCTAGTAGTTCTTAGTTTGATCCGATCGTTTGTGGCAATGTAGAATTGGAAGCGGGCGCTTATGGCAACCGATTGAGTGGAGTATCCTTCTCACCAAGCACAAATCTTCTTGTTTTAAATGCCCAATTGATGAATTGCACGTCCTGCAAGACATTGCTTTTTTATGCTTATTATTATTACTGTTTAAAAGGTTGCACCGTTTATCAGATATATTGTTTATTTGTTTGGATCTTTCATGTCATAACCTTAAAAAAATGCTTGTTTGATACTCATGGAGCTCCTGGTGGTTTGTTTGATCCCCCTCATGGTTTAGGGTTCATGTTGATGGAGAGGAAGTGCATGATTTTAGGGGATGGGGATGGATGAGGAAGTGGATGAGGTTTGAGGAAGACCTCCCTCTGGTTCATGTTGCTTGTGTATGATTTAATTATTTAGCTTGTATCGGTAGCACTTGGAGAAGGTGCCCCTCAGGGCCTCTCATGCTGCCCATTCCTGTTGTTTTGAGGTTATGGGTGGGTTTGCTATGTGTTTGGTTATATTGTGCTTGTGCGTTGGTCTGGTTCATGGCGTGTTTACCGCTCTTGTGAGCGGGGCGCTGTGTCACTGATGTTTCTGAACCTGATGTTCCTTCCGTATCTCTCTGATGAGATGTATGGCCAAGTGAATGCTGTCATCATCATGATTCACCCCTATGAAACCAGAAGTTTATTTCCCTTTGATTTCATCGAAACTGATGCCTTGTGCTGGCCCAAGATGTTGTAATATCGTTCTATGGCTGCCCATGATCTGGCCTTTTTTTGCGGGTATGGCATTCTTTCTGTACTCAAACACAAAAGCTATAGTGGAATTACATGATTCAGATGAGCATTTCTTTATCAGCATAGAGGCCGTCCCGTGTGGCCCTCTTGCCTTTTCTTTGTTGTTGTTGCAAAGACCGGGAACTTTATTGAGCAGTTGAGAATAATTTTTTCATCTGCTTTTGTACTTCTGCAAGTACTGTTGTTTCATGCTTTACTAGTGGAAACATCTAGTTGTTTTGAAGGTCCTCATGACATACTCGTCTAGCTTGCTGTCAGACTGTCTAAGCATGTGTACATGACACCAATTCACTAGTTCATGTTGCTTGCTTGCTAACATACATGTTGCTTGCAAGCATACATGCTTAATTAGGGTTTCCATCAGTAGTACTTTCTTGTATCAGTAGCACATGGAGAAGAAGCTACTTGCTTGCTTATTAATTAGGGTTTGTATCAATAGTATTTGATTGCTTCTTTTCAATTTCCTTCATTGCTTGCTTGTTTCTATCAGTAGCACTTTGCTTGCTTGCTTGTTTAGTGTACATATATTTCCACTGTACATGCATGCTTGTTTCCACTTACATGTTTGCTTAATTAATAACAGTAAATCACTGTATGTGCATGATGGTCCAAATGCTTTCCTTTATTGATACAAGTGCATCATTTTACTTTATCCCTGTTGTATTCGATTGTTGTTTATTCTATTTTGCAAGCACCACCTCAAGATCATCCATGGCAAGGATGACAAGGTCAAACATGAGGCCAACCGTTGGTATGCAACTTGCTCCTTGTGGTTATACTATCAGTTTCATAAAATCTGTGTCTTAATATGCTAAGTGAAATGTATTGCTGCAATCTGAATAAGCTGGCTTAATTATGCCTGTGTGTTGTTAGTCTTCCTTACCTGAATAACTAGGATTAAATGATAATAAAATTTCATAAGAGATGTTTGGATGTCTGTCCATGCATTCCAAACATTCACCTAATAGTTACGTTTCCTTTATCATGCAAAGAAGAGCCTCTCACTGAGAACGAGAAGGTTAGGGCTAGAAATATCATGAGGAACAATAGGATGTTCCAGTCCCTTGGCATCGGTGCAATAGCGTCGATGATTAGGAAAACAAATGGTGTACAAGAAGGTAGAAGTGATGAGGTTCAAGAAGGTAGTGGAGTTATCAATGATGACCCAGAGTACAATCCTAAGGAGGATGAAGTTATTGATGGAGAGGAAGTGGATGATGTTGTAGTGAACAAGACTGTTAAGGTGCAAACTCTGTCTTGCTTGGAGGGTTGGGGTTCTTTTATGCTATGTTATTCCTTGTGCTCACATATTTCTCTTGTGATCTAATGCTTTTTTCCGTCTGTTTATATCGAGGCCTTTGAAGGAATCTAGGATGAAGAGGCCTGGTGTTAAGAAGGCATCAACAACAAGAAGAAGAGCTCGAAACATCTGCTGCAATGCCTCCCGGGAAGGGTGATGGCCCCACTCGGGACAAAAAAGAGGATCCTAGAACTTTATGAACCTGCCCTTGATAGAGTCACAAGGCAGAAAGCAAAGATGGCGACTGCGACGGACCATCGGGAAAGTCTCTGCGCATGGACTCTGAGACCTTGGTGCAAATGGGTGATGAGTTGCCGCCCATGGATGAAGGAACCACTCTCGGCATGGATGGAAGTGGCCTTTGCTGCCTAGATGAAGGAGGAACCATCTGCATTGATGAAGCGAGCCTCGTCCACCACAGACCTCAGCCCTGTTGCACCTTCTATTGACAGGAATGTTGTCATCAATGAACAAGAACCGTAGCTTGTGCTTCAATCAGGCAAGTTGACCTTTGCAATGCTATCTTTTACTAGTGCATTTTCCAAATGGAATGATCATGTATGCTTTTGTCGATTCCTGCATTTGTCGATTTCTATTCTAATTTATGAGTTCAATTTCATTTTCAGATGCAATGACTACCAAGACTAGACTTAGAAAGGGCAAAGGGCTAGAGAGGATCACCAAGTCGCTTGGTAGCAAGGTACCTATCCAAATTGCCGAAGGGATGAAGCGTCTAGAGAAGCCTCTGTAGGCAGCAAAGCTTGCTTCTGAGTGTGGACTCGTTGCAAGAAGCCATCTTCCGGTTCTTCCTCACTTCAAGCTATACATAAAATGCTAGTCTATTGGAGAACTACATTGGGAAAGTTGCTGTAAGCTACTTGTTTCATAGTTAATGTGCTATCTATTTTCTGTTACACCTATGCATGATCACCAATATTGTTCCTACCTTGTTTGCTGTCTTGGTAGGCAAATTTTGAGATGAACACGGACTCGGAGACCATCAAGACCGCGTGCAAAGATATTCTGCAGAAAAATTCAAAGAACAGACGCCATCAGATCAAGAAGAAGTATTTTGATACCATAGCCGCTAATAAAGTCAGCATTAAGTCTCCGGTGCCTGATCTGACGGATGGTGAATGGCAAGCTCTGGTGGAGATGTGGTCTACCCCAAGACACAAGGTTTGTCTCGCTTTGTTTGATGCTTTATGTTACGCACATGATATGCTAGTGCTAGATCATCTTTGACAGATGCTTTTTGTAGGAAACGTGTGTCGAACAAGATGAATCGAGAAAAAGTCGTGTACAATCGGAGAACTGGTTCCGAGGCACTACAGCACACATTTTGCCATCGTGAGAAATTTTCTCTAGAGACCTTCTTGTTTGATCCTCGTTGAATAACATTTCTGATTCTTGCTGAATAACATTTTGATTTTTTAAAAACATTTCAGAAAGAAGAGCGTAAGGGTGAGGAGCTGTCTGCGATTGACTTGTTTAAGGCCACCCACAGCAGCAAGAAGCACGGGTTTTCGGAGCCAGTCAAGACTGCTATAGTAAGTCACTCCATGCTTTGCCCTATTTGATTCATAGCCAGCTTTGATGATTTGATGATGTTTGATTCGGAGCCAGTCAAGAACACACGCTATGTTCCATGCTTTGATGTTGTTTGATAGTTCAACAAAGATATCAGAACTTGTTGTAGCTATTTGTTGCATTTTTTATGATATGATGAAATTTGATCTGAATGTTAGTTTGATGATCGGCTCACTTGGGAAGCCATCTTATATAGAACCACCATTCTAGGCTTAATGAAGCGATCATATTGTTCCAATTGCATGTCTCCAGGTCACTAGTCATCATCTTCTTGTATAGATTTTGTGTGCTGGTTTGGTTACTTCAAATAATCCATTTGTGTGCTGGTTTGGTTTCTCTTGCTTGGTTTGGTTTGCAAACTGTGAAATAGATCTCCCACTAATGCCTATCATTTTCCTCCATATGCTAGCTTGAGATGGAAAAAATGAAGGACGCGCTGGTACCAGAAGGTGAAGAGCCAAAGTCTGCTGTTGAAATTGTCGAAGAAGTGCTCAAGACCAAAGTCAAGCAAAGCACATTCCTTAGGAATGTTGGGCTCCAGTCATCTAGGAACAACTCCGGCAAAGCAACTGCTGAAGTTGCTACTCATGTTTGTGACCTTGAGCAGAAGCTGGAGAGGTCTGAGCTTCAAGCTGAATTGATGCAAGAAGAATTGGCGGCAATCAAGATGAAGGCGGAAGAATCCGAAGCTGCACGCTACAAGGAACTTGAGCTGCTGCGCAAGAAGCCTCAAGAGCAGTAAGAGAAGTCAGCCCACTTGATGTCTCTCTTTGGAGCTAAGGCAGTTTGATGGCTGTGCAGTTTGAGCAGGTAGTTGCATTGCTGCCTAGTTTGATGGATGTGAACCTCTTGTGCAGTTTGTCTTTGAGCATTTTGTTGCATTGCTGCCTAGTTTGAACCTGTGAAGTTATGTGAACCTGTGAAGTTATGTGATCTTGTGAACCTGTGAAGTTATGTGATCTTGTGAACCTGTGTTTATTTCCTGTGAAGTTATGTGGATCACTTGTGCACAGGCCTTCTTTGTTTGAACACAGGCTTGTGGATCACTTGTGCACCTGTGCCTTTCTGTTTATAGTTATGCAAAATAAGAACCTGGGCTCTAAAAAGGTCGAGGCCCAAACAAGAATTAGACTAAAAAGGCTTGGGCCTAAACTAGAAATGACTATAAGAATATATTTTTATGAAAGACTGCATAACAGAAAATAAAAAGGCCAAGGCCCAAATTCGAACTAGATTAAAAAGACTGTCCAGAAAATAAAAGGGCAAATTATTGGGCCAGGCCCATGCAGATAAGGAAAATAAAGAGAGAAAAAATTAAATGGGCTGAATTATTGGGCTTGGCCCATGTAGACGGCTGAAATGGACCGGGCTGATTCTTTTTTACGACCTTTTCACTTGGTCGTAATTCTGCCACGTCAGCTTGCCACGGTGGATCTGACGTGGTGTGGTCGGATTGCTAGTGACCAAAATAATTGGTCATTAAATCTACGACCTTTTTTTGTCATAAACGTCTACGACCATTCCAGAAGAAAGGTCGCTAATGTTAGTTTACGACGGCCAGCTTTTGACCTTATGTTTTTGGTCACAAAAAGGTCACAAATGGAAAACTGTGACCATTCAGTGACCAATAGTGGTGGTCACAAGTTGACATATTTCTTGTATTGCATGTGGTAAATACTGGGCCTACTGTCCTATGGGCAGCTGCTCCACGGGCCGAAACGGTTCCCTGTGGTTAACTGGGCCGTAGGCGAGGCCATTCCTAGTGATCGTTCGTTCCCCTCCGTTCCCCTCCATTCCTAGTTAACGGTTCCCTAGCTATGTCTGGTGGGGTGGGAGTGGACCCAAAAAAATAGCAATGGCGCACTTCTCATGTGGTGCGCCATTGGTAAGCTATAACAATGGCGCTTTTTGATTACAGTGCGCCATCGCTATAGCGATGGCGCACCACATACATGGTGCGCCATTAATGTCCATATTAGCTATAGTCGTTTTTGTAGTAGTGTAATATCGACATATGAATGTTTACACTTCATGAAGAGGAACAGATCGAAGAACAACAGTTATGCAGCTCTGAAGCTTGATATGATGAAGGCATATGATCGGGTGGAGTGGACTTATTTGAGATATGGAAAAGTTGGGTTTTGTGGCACCTTTTCTTGTTAGCAGCAGAGGGCCTTTTGTGCCTCTTAAAATCCCAGAACCAATCATCCCAGCTCAGTGGCATTAAGGTGGCACCGTCGGCACCAGCGGTAACCATCTTTTATTTGCGGATGATAGCCTGCTATTTTTTAGGGCAAGTGTTGATGGAACTGAAGCAGTGTCAAACCTGTTGGACACTTATTGTATGGCATCTGCTCAAAGGATAAACAAAGAGAAATCTTCAATTTTCTTTAGCAAGGGTTGCCCAGAGATAGTTTGAGACGCTGTCAAAGGCCACTTGCAGGTGCCCAATGAAACGTTGAGCGACAGATACTTGGGCATGCCAATGGACGTGGGTCATTCTAAGAAGGGGACTTTCAAATACTTGAGTGAAAGAGTTTGGGACAAGGTGAAGGGTTGGATGAGCAAATGCTTGTCTGCGGGTGGAAAGGACGTGCTAATTAAGTCGGTAGCCCAAGCTATCCCGGTCTTCTCTATGTCATGTTTCAAACTCCCAAGAGGCTTGTGTGATCATATCAAATCCGTCATCAGGAAGTTTTGGTGGGGCTGCAAGTAGGGTGAACGCAAGCCGGCTTGGGTGTCATGGGATGTGATGACACGTCCGAAACACCTAGGCAGGCTGGGCTTTCGGTATCTGGAGATATTCAACCTATCTTTGTTGGCACGCCAGGCTTGGAGACTCTTGCAAGAACCGTTGAGTTTGAGCGCAAGGATTCTGAAGGCTGCATACTACCCTGACAGGACGATCCTTAACACTGAGTTGGGGTCTCGAACTTCTCAGATATGGCGAGCTATGCTGGAGGGGCTGGATTTGGTAAAGCAGGGAATCATTCGCAGGGTTGGTAATGGACAAACAACGGAGATATGGAGCGATAACTGGATACCAAAGGAGATGACACCACAGCCCATCACGTCGCTGGTTGCCAATCCCCCAAGGTATGTATCGGAGTTGCTCTCCCCAGCAACAGCCTCATGGAATGAGACTCTAGTCCGGACAGTTTGCCTGCCTACAGATGCTGATGCTATTTTGAAGATCCCGGTATGCACGCGTAATATATAGGATTTTTGGGCTTGGTACCCAGACAAGAAAGGCAAGTTCAGTGTTAGCTCAGCCTACAATTTTTTGCTCAAGACAAAGTTGAACAGGGAGGAGTGGCTGAACGGAGGGAGCGGATCATCTCACTCTGATAAAGATGAAAAAGCTTGTACCTCTCTATGGAAATTGAAAATCCCGTTGAAGGTGAGAATCTTCCTATGGAGGCTTGCACATCATTCACTATCCACAATGGATGTTCTGAAGAGGCGAAACATGTCAGATCGCGATGTATGTCCGCTGTGTGGATGTGAAAATTCATCGCGCCATGCTTTGGTTGCATGCACGATGGCCCGTTGTGTTTGGGCGCTTTCGGATGAAACATTGGTGTCACTCATGTCTGAAAATGAGGAATCCAACGCAAGAATTTGGTTGTTTGAACTCAGTGAGAAGATGGACCATGCTAGCTTTACAAGGATGTTCATCACGCTGTGGTCATTATGGTATGCTAGGAGAAAGGCTATCTACGAATCTATTTTTCAGAGCCCTCAACATACGGCATCTTTTATCAATAACTACATTGACGAGCTGGGCCAAGTGAACGCCGGAGGAGTGCAGGAAGGTACTCCTAGTGTTGCACTATCACGACCGAAGCGGTGGCTTCCTCCACCGAGTGGCAATGCGAAGATTAACGTTGATGGGGCTGTGGTGAGATCACGGAGAGGTGGAGCTGTTGCAGCTCTATGCCGCGACCAGGATGGACAATATTTGGGGTCATCGGCGGTGGTTTACTATGGGATCACTGATCCCTTAACTTTGGAGACTTACGCATGCCGCGAGGCCCTTGCTTTGGCAGACGACCTGGGAGAGCAGAAGGTTTGCGTGGCCTAGGACTGCCAAGAGGCGGTGAATGGCATCAATAGGGGAAGAGGAGGCCCCAATGCTGCGTTGGTACACGAAATAATGAACCACTGTAATAGTTTTATTTCTTGCTCTTTTGTCTTCGAGCGTAGCAACTTTAATTTTGAAGCTCACAATCTCGCCAAGTTTGCCTGTAACCTAGATATAGGTAGACATGTTTGGTTGGGCACCCCCCATGACCCAAACCTTGTACCTATGACAATTGCTCTTGAATAAATATAGCAGGCGAGATTTCTAAAAAAAACCTTGACCTATCGTCCCTCTTGGAACGGCACTAGCGGTGGATTTAAATCTCCATCAGTTTGTAATTGCCTCTGATGCACAACAAGTGATTGGCGCCATCAACAAGGGTAGTTTGGACTTCAGTTATATTCTTCTCGCTGTAATTTTGTTTTCGAAGGTTGTGCTACCAACATGGAAGCACATAGACTAGCCAAGCATTCACTTTCATTAGGTCCAGGACGCCACGTCTGGTTTGGCCAACCTCACGACCTAACTTGTATCCCACACCAGGTGGTCTTTCATGAATAAAAGCTTGGTTTACCCCTAAAAAACCTATTGTCCCTCTCATTCAATGCCCACCCCTATCTCTCCTCCCTCTTTCACCCGCAAAACAGGCGGCGGCGTCACCATATTCGTGGCGCAGTCAGAGGAGGAATGGACCAGCCGAGGCCCATGAGGGGATCTAGAGGACACACGCTCCAGCCGAGGCGCCATGAGGGGATCAGTGAGGGGATCCATCATGAGGGGATAGGCGAGCTGACCCATCCCTCCCGAGTAGTCCTGCCGGCCTCTCGTCTATGGAGACCTCCACCTGGGCAGATCCTAGGGTTGCCGTCACCACCGGTTCGCAGCAGTCCTCCACCCTGACAGTGTCTGAGGCTTCTCCCAACCCCGTCCCTTTCCTCCACATTGGAAATAGTAGCCCGATCACTTCCTACTGTTCGTCTCGCCAACGGGGAAGAAAGGCAGTCGTTGCTCTCACATGCTGGTCGACTATCAGATTAGGGGAGGAGACTGATTACAGGCAATCATGTGGGTGTTCTCCAGTTCATAGAAATATAACCATTACTTTCCTGTTGGACCGCACATTCTCCAACTCCTTGTTATTTGTGGAGATTGAGTTTGTTAGATAATAACAAGAATAAACGAGACACGAGAGACATGGATTTTTATGTGGAAACCCTTGCGGGAGAAAACCACGGACGCACGAAGGCGTAATCACTATGATGGAGGAGTATTACAAGCACGAGACGACATACCGTCTTTAGATGCGGCTACATGGGGTATATATGAGGGCAATACATGAGAGTCCTTGAAGGACAAGTAAATGAGTTGTACTCATACGTGTCGAGGTCAACGCAAAGGCCCACACTAGTTGTACTACGTCTAGTCCAACATGGTATAATTTGGATCACAATTTAACAATCTCCACCTTGATCCAAATTCCCTCAAGTAGTCGAAGAAATTAAATAACTCCATCCAAATCAGTATAAACACCTCGTGTGTCAAAGTCCATCGGACTAGTGAGAAATACCAACTAAGCCTGATCAAAGCTCAAACTTATTGGTAGGAACTAGCTTTGTCATCATGTCAGCAGGATTATCATGAGTACTTATCTTGCATACCTTCAAATTGCCTTCATCAACAACATCTCGAATACAATGAAATCTGACATCAATGTGCTTTGTCCTCTCATGATACATTGGATTATTTGTAAGATATATAGCACTTTGACTGTCACTAAATACGGTAGGGCAAGATGAATCTCCACAAAGCTCAGTGTACAAACCTCTCAACTAGATAGCTTCTTTGCATGCCTCAGAAATAGCCATATACTCGGCATCAGTAGTGGAACAAGCCACAATAGACTGTAAAGTTGCTCCAACTCACAGCACAACCACCAATGGTGAAAACATAACCTGTGAGTGATCTTCTCTTATCCAAATCACCAGCAAAATCAGAATCAACAAAACCAACAAGTCCATCTCCGTTTTGCATAAGCTGTAAATAAGCATTAGAGGTACCTCGCAGTATCGAAAATCCACCGAAGCGCTCTCCAATGCTCTTTTCCAGGATTAGCCATGTATCTACTGACAACACTCAATGCATATGATAAATCCGGACGAGAACAAACCATGGCATACATAAGTGAACCAACTGCACTTGAATAGGGAACTCTAGACATGTACTCAATATCTGCATCTGACTTAGGACATAAAGTGGATGATAATTTGAAGTGTGCAGCTAATGGAGTACTCACCGGCTTAGCATTATGCATATTAAAACGACGAAGAACTTTATCAATATATCCCTTCTGACTTAGATATACTTTTCCAGACGGTCTATCTCTGGATATTTCCATGCGAAGAATTTTCTTTGCTGCACCCAAATCCTTCATCTCAAATTCATTACTCAATTGCTTCTTTAGTTCATTAATATCTGACATACTCCTTTGCAGCAATAAGCATATCATCAACATAAAGGAGCAAATAAATAGCTGAACCACTAACAGTTTTCAAATAAAGACATATATCATAATTAGACCTTTTGAAACCTTGAGAGAGCATAAAGGTGTCAAATCTCTTGTACCACTGTCTCGGGGATTGCTTCAATCCATAAAGAGATTTCTTTAACTTACATACAAGCTTTTCTTTTCCAGGAATAACAAAACCTTCATGTTGTTCCATATAAATATCCTCTTCTAATTCTCCATGTAAAAAATGCAGTTTTAACATCCAATTATTCAAGCTCAAGATCATGCATGGCAACAATGCTGAGTAAAGTGCAAACAGAGCTATGCTTCACAACAAGAGAAAAGACTTCGTTATAGTCAATACCTGGAATCTGACTATAACCTTTAGCAACTAACCTTGCTTTATATCTTGTCTCATCATTAGGAGAAACACCTTCTTTCCTCTTGAAAACCCACTTGCAACGAATAGGTTTCTTCTCTCTAGGTATTCTTACTAAATCCCAAGTGCCATTCTTTTCAAGTGATTCCATCTCATCATGCATAGCGGTCATCCACTTATTACTATCACCAGAAATAATAGCCTCAGAATACGAAGAAGGCTCGGCATTACCTTCAATTTCTTCTGCAACAGATAAAGCAAAAGAAACAATATTGCACTCTTTAATTAACCTGTCAGGTTTATTAATATCCCGCCTAACTCTATCATGTGCGAGATTCCAACTAGGTGGAACAATAGGCTGATTTGGAGTGGGAGTGATGTGATCATCATTAACGACGGGTTCATCATGTGCATCAACAATTTCATTACCAGATGTACCACCTGAATCAATAACATGCTCCACCTGAACAGTAGGCTCCTGTATAGTAGGCTGCTGTTCACTCTCAACAGGAACATTAGTAGATGAAACATCATGTAACATAGCAGATTCATTAAAGATAACATTTTTGCTAATAACAACCTTCTGGGTTTCAGGATTCCACAATTCAAAACCTTTAACACCAGACTTATAACCAAGAAAGATGCACTTGGCAGCCCTAGGCTCCAATTTTCCATTATCAACATGAGCATAACCAGTGCAACCAAAAACTCTCAATGTGAATAATCAGCAGGTGAACCAGACCCTACCTCAATTGGAGTTTTCTTATTAAGAATAATAGATGGTGAACGGTTAATAAGATAACAAGCAGTGGAAGCGGCCTCAGCCCAAAAATGCCTATGCAAACCTGCATTGGACAACATGCAATGGGCTCTGGAAATAATGGTCATGTTCATACGCTCGGCAACACCGTTTTGTTGAGGAGTATAAGGAACGGTGTAATGTCTGACAATGCCTTCAGACTTGCAATAATTCTTAAATTGCTTAGAACAGAATTCCATACCATTGTCAGTGCGAAGTATTTTTACCTTCTTTTCAGTTTGTCTCTCAATCATAATCTTCCACTCCTTAAATGCCGAGAATGCTTCATATTTATGCTTCAAGAAATAAGGCCAAACTTTTCTTGAATAATCATCAATAATAGTCAGCATGTAACTAGCACCACCTAGTGACTTTCTGCGAGATGGTCCCCATAAATCAGAATGAACATAATCAAGAATACCTTCAGTTGTATGAGTCAAAGTATTGAACTTCACCCTCTTGTGCTTGCCGAAGATAAAATGCTCACAAAATTTCAATTTACCAGGTTCATATCCTTCAAGAAGACCTCTCTTATTTAACTCTGCTAAACCAAGTTCACTCATATGTCCAAGACGCATATGCCAAAGGTTAGCAGCATCACAATCTATATTCTTTGAAATAACTGGAGTAGCGTTACCTGAAACGGTAGAACCTCAAAGGTAATAAAGACCATTGGTCGAACTTAAGTCACCTTTCATCACAACAAGGGAGCCTTTGGTGACCTTCAAAACACTATCTCCACCTGAATACTTGTACCCCTTTGCATCAAGAGCACTCACAGAGATAAGATTTCTCTTCATCTTCGGAATATACCGAACATCTGTCAAAGTTCTGATTGTGCCATCAAACATCTTTATTCGAACGAAACCTATGCCTTCAATCTTGCATGGTGAATTATCAAAACCCAAAACGGAACCAACAGCAGAAGTGGAATCAAAAGTAGTAAACCAATCTCTATGCGGGCTCATATGAAAAGTGCATGCGGTGTCAAGTACCCACTCATCATTGGTCTCAGCACATCAAACAATAACGACAAGAGAATCTTCGGAACTATCATCACGAGCAACGTTAGCAGAATTGTCACCTTGTTTGTTACCTTTTCTCTTTTCCTTGTTCTGCAACTTGAAACACTCTGAGATGTCATGCCCGTCTCTCTTGCAATACCTGCGATACTTCTTGTCTCTAGATTGCGACCGGCCCCTATAGCCGTTCTTACTTTTGCCTCTGTTTCCATTATGTGAGTTCTTCTCCTTTGTCCTACCACGAACAGATAATCCCTCGGCTTGGGATGAACTTGAACCATCATGAGGCACCATTAATTTCATCTTCTCCTTAGAGTTCAAAGCTTCATAAACTTCATTAAGTGTGAGAGTATCACGACTGTATAACATGGTGTCTCTAAAATTGGTATAAGAACTTGGCAGTGAACAAAGTAACATTAAAGCATTATCTTCCTCTTCATACCTAACCTCCATTGCAGCTAGATCGGATATGATCTCTTTAAATTCTAAAATATGATTCAAAACATTACCTCCCTCGGGTAACCTGTGCAGGAATAATTTTTGCTTCAGATGCATCTTGCTGGTGAGATCTTTAGTCATGCAAATCCCTTCCAGCTTTAACCATAGAGCGGCGGCAGTTTTCTCGCTCAAAACTTCCTGCAAAATATTATTATGCAAATGGAGTTGAATTTGTGATAAAGCCTTACAATCTATTCTTTTCTCCTCATCAGTCCAATCTTGAATTCGGTTCTTCCCAAAACTATCCAGTGCTTCATCATAGTCGGACTGTGCCAACAACTCCCGCATCTTAACTTGCCATAGGGTAAACCTTGTGTCACGGTCCAGCAGCGGAAGATCGTACTTCACGGATGCCGTGACTAGATTAAATCTGTGTTCACAAAGTAGTACAAGCCGGTAGAAAAATTCTTGACAGAACTAATATGCGGATCAAACGGAACTACTCCCTCCGTCCAGAAATACTTGTCATCAAAACGGATAAAAGGGGATGTATCTAGACATATTTTAGTTCTAGATACATCTCTTTTTATCCATTTTAATGACAAGTATTTTCGGACGGAGGGAGTAGATTAGATAGCACCTGTTAGCTTAGGACGTTGACGTAACGGAGGCAGAACAGAAATCTAGACGACTTCCCGTGGAACAAGTACTAATTGAAGTAGTACTTAATCAATCAGATCTCTAAAGACGTGCTGGAACTGGTACTTGTACTAGTACGTCACGGCCACTCGAATTGTTGCAACGTCCTTGCCTCTTGAATCAGAAAAAGTCCAAAATAAACCCTGAACTCGTAGACCCTAGCTAAATCGAACCCTCAACTCCTAATCCCGGTAATCAGCACTCTCAACTCTCTAATCTCGGTCCAAAAAGAACCCTGCAATCGATTTGGGCAGGAAAACGCTGACATGGCATAGTCAACCGGGATTCTTCTGTTAGGTGGGCCAGTTGACCGGTGCGCGCGCGGATGGGATATATCCCGATCCAAATCGATTGCGGAATTCCTCAGCATAGCTAGGGTTAGCTCGGCGGCGGCCAGGGAGAGAGGAGTGGGCATTTTGTGCGGCGGCGGCGGCGGCCGACGGACACTGCGATGTCGTGGTCATCAGGCGGTTCTTCTGCTCTTGGATTCCGGCGAGCGTCGGGAAGGAGGGACAAAGATGCGAGGTCGCCGGTGCGCTACCGTGAGCAGCCTATGGCGTACGAGCCGACGAAGTTATGCCACTGCAATCCACGGTGAAAAGCACCGAGATGGATTTCTTGGAGCCGTCAGAACCCAGGGAGGAGGTATTACGCGTGCGTCAATGCAATGGTTAGCCCCGATTTTTCTGCTCATTCTTCTGTTCTTCCTCATCCCCTCAATCTGATTTATTTCTTTTGTTCAATTGCATAGCATGGTGGTTGTGTGTATGTTGAATGGCATGATGATCCGTTGCCAAAGTTTTGTAGTGACTTAATTGGAGATTTGAGAGATGAGGAGTGGAGGTTGAAGGGTGGAGGGACTGTTGCTTGAACTGAAGATGCATTTGGAGCTGTGGCTATGAGTGAAGATGAAGCAGGAGGTGAAATGCTGATCTCTGCAAGAACAGTTGAGGTTGAAGAATGCAGAAATGGATGCAATGAAGAGCAAGTATATGAATGTGATATTTGTCTTAATTGTCTTTGTGCTCGGTTTAGTGCTAGGGAAATTTATAGTGAATTGAATGTCAAGTTGCTGCGATCTCACAAGTGTATGCATGTGCAATGTATGGATCTTGTATGCAATGCAATTATCTGTCATTCCAATTATCTGTATGGATCATTCCAATTATCTGTCAAGTTGTGGAACTCTGTTTGAAATGCAATGTATGGAATGAAATTTGTGATCTGGCAGTCAATTGCAACCAAGTTATATATTACTTCTCTGATCATTGGAATGTACACAATATAAGATAACATTTGCATTTGCTGCCAATTGTAATAAGAAAATTATAGCAAATATCATTTACCCTGAGCATTTGCAAACAACATCATAAGAAAATTACAGCAAATAACTCTGACATTATAAGTAGATAGAATCTGCAACATCAAATCCATGTTTGCAAATAGATTACAAAAGCTAGGACCAAAGCCTTAATATGTCTGGCATTGCAAAAGATTTCTGTTGCAACACAACCATAATGTTTGCAACAAATGAAACTAGGCAAGATTACACATTTCCACTAGCAGTAAAGTACTTGAAGCTAGGAATAGATCATGCAGGAGCTCTCTTTCTCTTATAGCCAGTAGATGGCCCAGGTTGTGCACTTGTTTGGCCAGCTCTTGCTCTTGGGGGCTTAAATGCAGATGCTCTTGCTTGGCCAGTGGCTGGTGCAGATGCTCTTCCTGGGGCAGTGGCTACTGCAGATGCTCTTGCTTGGCCAGTGGCTGGTGTAGAGTCTCTTGCTTGGGCAGTAGCTGTTGCAAAAGTTCTTGCTGGGGTAGTAGCTGGTGCAAATGTTGTTGCTGGGCCAGTAGCATGTGCAGATGCTCTTCCCGGGGCAGTAGTTGGTGCAGATGATGTAGGTGCACTAGCTCCAGTTTGCTACATGTCAAAATATTTGAAGTGATGTTAACTTAGATAATTTAAATTGCAGAGAACCAACTTAAATCATTTAAATTTCAGGAAATCATCTAAAGTCAATAAATGACATCTAAAATCCCTACAAAACATGTTAAATGCAGAGAAATGCATGGAAAAAATAAAACTCACCTTTGTTGTGTCCCTTTTTTTGGTAGTCTTAGGTGTGCATTCTTATTTTTGCCTCTCCCTGGGTTTTGCTTGCAACCTGTTTCGTTGTGTCCAGCAGTGCCACACATTGAGCAAATAATTACAGCGCCATGCTTGGTTATTCTTTTGCTAGGCTTGGGTTTCTCACTTTCTTCCCTCCTTCTATCATTATTATTAGGCCTGCCTGGCATGCTATCTGGTATGGTTTCATATGCTGGAGCTTGAGGCCTAGGTTTCTCAGAAACTGGCCACATTTCCTCCCCTTCCACAGGCATCAAACAATGTTCATAAATTTTGTTGAAAACATCAACAAAATAGCAAGGGGCAATGAAATCTTCCACTTTTTTTCCACACTTGTAGATAGCTGTTATTGCATGGGAACAAGGTAGACCTGCTAGCTAGAAGTAGCCACATGAACATGCCCAGTTGTCAATACTCACTATGTACTGCCTTTTTCTCCCAGTGACAAGTTTCACTTCAAATCCATCTTTGCCATTCCAAAGTACTTCCATGAACTGGGTTCTTGCTATGCTGCTCTTCAATTTCTTGAATGCACATGGACATATTTTTCCATGGAAGTTCTGACCTTTTTCCCTTTGTTCCTGAATTCTAACCATAACCTTTTTCCTTATATTTTCTTTCATTGGATAAAACCTTGCTTCAACAATTGCATGATTGAAGGATTCACACAAATTATTATCAACAGACTCACAATTGGATCCCACTGGAAAAAAAGTCATTGCCCAGTGCACTAGCTCTGCTCTCATGATGTCTTTTGCACCTTCTGGAGTTTCTTGGGCAAGCTTTGCTTTATAGTAGTTGAAGTCCTGCTTGTTTGCTGCTTTGGCAACTGCCCAGAACTTCTTCTGCCATTGATGTTCCCTATGCTTCTTCCTCCAGTTGGCATAGATATGCCTAGCACATATTCTGTGCTCTGCATTTGGCAAATAATCCTTCATTGCATTTATCAGTCCCTTCTGCTGATCTGAAATGAACACCCAGCCAACTCCATTGTCATTAATCTCAAGATCTTTAATAAGCAGGGCAATGAACCACTTCCATGTATCATTAGTTTCCCTCTCAACAACTGCCCATGCCACTGGATACATTTGATTGTTTGCATCTCTTGCAACAACACACAATAGCTCTCCTTTGACAGCAGCTTTAAAAAAGCAACCATCTAAACCAATCACTTTCCTGTAGCCAGCCTTAAATCCCAACTTCAATGCATTAAAGCAGACATAGAAACTCTGAAATATGTTCTGTTCCATGTTTGTTGGATCCAAACAGACTGCAACAGTGCTTCTAGGATTACTTCTAAGTAGCTCCAGCTGATAATCAAAAACCCTGGTGTATTCATTCTTCATTCCAACCCTTAATTTGTCCATGACAAGCTTCTTTGCATGCTTGCACTTAGAAGTTGATACATCAGCAAACATGTCCTGAAGAACTGTTGCTTTCATGCTATCAATTTTCCACATTGGATTAGCTAAAATGAAGTGCTCATATCTTTCAGCAATAACATTAGCTGTCACAAGTCTGTTCTCCCTGTTTTATGCACAGTGGTGCTCATCATTAAATGTTATGATTTGAAACCTGCTTGTTCTTGAGGTTTTGGCTCCATAAATAAGCCAAGGGCAGCCAGTCCATCCACACTTAACCCTAACTCTATTACTCTCTGACTTCAAGAACACAATGCTTTTTTGGTCACAATTCCATATTTCTTCAATGCTTTCACAAGCTGATTCTTGCTCCTGAATACCATTGTCAATGCAAAGTGTGGAATTTCTGAGTCATTATTGTATCTTGGATACCGGCTCTTCCTCCTCATCATGTGCCCATCAGAATCTTCATCATAAGAATAATCCTCATCAATGAGTCATAGCCCCACTGTTTCTCCTCTCCCTCTAACTGATCTTCCATATCTGCAATTAAGTCAATAGGAATAGGAGTTGTTGAATCACCTGCAAGCCAACTCTTTGTATCTCTCATCCTCTTCTTAAATTTTCTAGCATGCCTTCTGAGCTCAACAACCTCTGAATTTTCTCCACTGTCCTCACTGTGTGGTATGTACTCTGTATCTTCTTCAGAATCACTAGCTGAAACTGCATTGTTGCTCTCAACATTCACTTGATCTGCTGGATTGTTGCTCTGATCCTTCACTTCCTCTGTCCTCACATTCCTCTGAAAGTTCACTGCATCTGTCCTCAAATTACTCTGAAAATGCACTGCATCTGGCACTTCATCTGGACTGCATATTTGAGAAAATATCAACTGAGTTCCTGCCACTTCATCAACCTCATTTGCCATTGTGGTTTTGCTTGCCCCAGGCTGCTCAAATTGGATGTTGTCCATTTGAGTGAGCACACCATTATTATCTGGTTCTGCAGTAATGACCATGTCAGGTTCTTCAGCTTCATCATCATCCATATCAACATCAACAATCTCATTCTCATAGTCACTAGGACTGCTACTACTCTCACTGTCCTGCTCCCCATGGTATTCCACATAAATATCAGCTACATCTCCAACACAAATGTAGTCTGACATGCTAGCACAACCACTGTCATCAAACAAAAACCTCAAACCATTGAAAATATAACTTCATCGATTCCTTGAACTCCAGATGGTCTTTCAAATTGGGATTGATGAGGTGGCGGACCAAAACTGGGATCGGTGGGTGTTGGTCTCTCAACACAAATGAAGTGGGCTCAGGGTTCATTTTGGACCGGGATTAGAGAGTTGAGAGTGCTGATTACCGGGATTAGGAATTGAGGGTTCGAATTTAGCTAGGGTCTACGTAGTTCAGGGTTTATTTTGAATAAACCTTGAAGTTGTAGACGAAACCTAAATCAAACCCTGAACTTTGAATCCCGAAAATTGGCACTCTGAACTTGTAATCCCGGTCTATTTTCGACCCTAGACTTGTTTGGCACGCTGGGAAGACTACAATCCCGACAGTGATTCCAGCTACTCTCACGGACTAGAATTTGGGCCGGCCCACTATAACACAACAAGAATTCGTGAGGTTTAAAAAATGTTCACACATTTCTAAAATTGTTCAAAAGTTAAACATGTTTCCGTTTTCTATTTTTCGCACTAATTCAATTCGTTTTGTATTTTAAAAAACTATTTGGAATTTCGTGTTTCGCACAAAATCAACTCTATTAGCATTTCAAAAAACTGTTCGCGATTTCAAAAAAATCACATTTATCAAAAAATGTTCAGAATTCCAACTGTTTTCACATGCTATGAAAAAGATTTCATATTTTCAAAATTGTGTCACATTTTTTGAATACTGTTTTTAGAATTTCGTAAATTATTTCATAAATAATGTATTTAAAAAATGTTTCGGATTATTGGCAATGGACTCGACTGTGCCAGCCCACCAGACATAAAGCGAGTTTTTTTTCCTTAACACGCAACCTAAATATTTCTTTCTTTCTTTTTCTTAACGGGCGACGTAATAATTCCAAAACAAAAAAATATGTTGTGGAGTCGAACTTGGGACCTGGTAGCCACTACACCAAACGACGATGACTGACATAGTCAGAGGCCCGAAATATTTAACGAGAAACCAAAGCATCGAACTTTGAAAACATTTTTTAGGGGCAAACACTTTTTGAAGCATAATTTTTTTCTGCAACCTGAACAAAATTTTAAAGTGCGGACACGTTTTGATACATAAACATTTTCTGAAACCTGAAAATATTTTGTGACACTAAAAAATATCGCAAGTTTTAAAAAAT
Organism: Aegilops longissima; assembly: GCA_021605205.1. Taxonomy (NCBI): domain Eukaryota; kingdom Viridiplantae; phylum Streptophyta; class Magnoliopsida; order Poales; family Poaceae; genus Aegilops; species Aegilops longissima. The sequence continues at coordinate 695,953,323 of CM038679.1, forward strand.
GTACGGGCCAATCCAAATGTTTATACGATGTATAATATTATTTGTGTGATTCAAAAAAATGTTTTATACATTCAAAAAATGTAACATTTGAAGAATGATCATGAGTTCCAAAAATGTGTTTGTGACATTTTTAAAAGAATGTGTTTACAATGTAAAAAATGTTGGTGTGATGTAAAAAATGTGTCATAACCTTAACATAATATATGTGGCATGTCCTTGAAAAAGTGTATGCAAATTTAAAAATGTTGAACCACGTAAAAGAGTGTTGTGTAGTTTTATAAAATGTTTATTGTCATTAAGAAAATGTAAAACATGTAGTTGAGAAAATATTACCACGTATTCAATTTTTTTGAAAACATGTAATTTATAAATGTACATAATGTATTTGAAAATATCAAAAGTTTATTCAAAATATTTAATGTGTGCGATAAAAATGTACATTGGGTACTGAGAAAAATTAGACATGTGTAAAAATGAAAAAAGAAAAGAAAACGAAAAAGGAAGAAACTAATAAAAAAGCCAATAAACATGGTATAATTTGGATCACAATTTAACAGAGTTCTTATTCAAGACTTGGAATAACGGGTAAGACTCTGCTTAGTTTTTTCTGCACTAATGCGAGGATGATGAAGACTAATGCGAGGATGATGAAGTTCTGCATGAAGCAAAGTTAGTTGGTGTTCAGCACGGTTCTGCTCAAATGATTCGGGTGAATATTGAGGTTGTATCTCATATTTTGGTTCAGGGAATTTTTCAATCTACAATGGCTGCTAGCCAGGTAATTAGTTTCCGTGACCTGCCATACCTCATATCTTCATGTTTTCAAATTGTGCCTACTGATCAAGAACCTAATTACGAGGTTTTGCAATTGTTATCTTCCATGAATTTGCATTTCTCCAATTTCGCTAGTTCACCTAGTATACAAGGTAAAATCTGGGAACCATGTACAAGATTGAAGCTTTTTTTAGTGCTGATAGAAGATGGAAGACACCTCCGCTTTATCTATCTTCTCACAAGCACTGTGATGAAACCGCCATGCTCTAGCGGCGCTGCCACCCTTGCAATGCATGCCTGCATCATTGCAGCAGCCGTATCCGGTGAGCCAAGATTAACAAGTACTAGCATGCCTTTAGCATTTCTGCAATGATTAGATTTTCCTTAGGGAGTGACAACCACTCTTTCTTATCTCCATTCAGTGGTTGAAAGATTGTCTACCAAATATGTATTACTGCAATGACTATCTTCATTTAGTGGCCGAAAGATTGTCTTACCAATGATTAGAAACTGTAAGGTAGATCTCGGCTGTCGAGTGAGGTTTTGACCGAGCGATGACAGTTGTTGGATCCCACGAAGCGTTGCCGGATGCGCGCCAGTTTACTGAAGATCGACACTTCTTCAGGCTCAGATAACTGGAGCCTGACACTCTCCGCCCTCAAGAACCACTTCCGGCAGCGCAACTTCGGTGGCCTCTTCTTCGTCGACACCGCCGACCAGCTCGCCTTCAGGTTCCCCACCTTCAACGATGTGTGTGAGGCTCCCCCTTCCACGACCCCCTTTTCCTCACGCAGCGATCCACCGGCTTCTGATCCGTTTGCGCCCTGCTGTTGTTGTTCCGCGTGGCAGTTTGATGGTTGCAGAAGGCGATCAACAACAAGAAGGGGATGACCACGCTCTCCTTCATCTTCGACAAAGACGTCATCATCGCCGCTGACTCCCGAGCCAGCATGGGTACATATGTAATCCCACATCTCTTTTTCCATGGCATCATACAAGTCTCTTGGATTATAGTATTTGCACTATACACATCCCGTATAAACTGTTTAGTGCGAATGCTTTCTTCAAATTATCTGGCAAGCTCCTTCACACATAGACGGCATGCTTCTTATTAGTTTGTGCTTCAGTTAGTTGAAATGTGAATGTTGTATAAGAAGCCCAAATATAACAAATTTTGTTCAGGACTTACATATGTAAAATGCGGCAATGTTACCCATGTGAATTAAAAAAAGTTGCACACCATATGACAAGGTGAACTAACCTGGATCTCTTTGTATGATCTGACTAGTCTGTACTACTTTGCTTCATTGATATGTGCTCTTCACTTGTATACATCTTGATCTTGTTATTGGACTCAATTCAACTATAATTAATTCTTGGAGATGGACCTAGATCTAGATGAGAGGATCGTACATAAATCGCCTTCATGCAGCCAACAACAGTAGTGTTGTGAAGATGAGGCGGTTGACGAGCTGATGGGAGTGACAAAGCTGTTCTGCTTCCTTGAGATCCAAGTAAGCACACTCATACTGCAACTTTCGTAGATGTCCTCCATTTATGGTAGAAAATCTACAATCTAAATGGTAATGTTTAGACATGAGCATTGATGTACATTTCTCTTGACACGAGACTCTTAATTTAAAGAAGGTCATAGGCGTACAAATTTAGGACAGTAACCTTTGAATTTCCGGTGACGTTTGTACATCAATGAATGAATGTATATGCCTGCATTTGTTGCTTGCAAAGAGAAAAACTTCGAGGACGGCAGCCAGAACCTGTACCGCTTCCTAGAACCGAAAATACTAGACAGATGACACTCCACGCACGATGCATGCACGATTCACAATCAGATGGATGTAAAGCACTTTATTCTATGATTCAATGGCTGGATGTGGAGTATCGTTCATGCATCGTTCCAAAAACGTCGTGTGTATAGCAGCTCTCTCCTAGAACATGACCCATGTCATCCCCAAGTACTACAATTTCAGGGATCCACAAACGACAACGAGCCCAAGCAGAAAAATCTGGAAAATCAATAAAAAAATAGTACTGAAAAGTATGATTTACCATATTTGATTTTCAGAAAGGCAAGATCTAGAGCATCTGACAAAGATTAAACCATTCATCTTATCATGGCCAGACGGTTTGCCTAGAGAAGACGGAACCAGCAATTGCTTTGTGATGTGCAGGTACGACGCTGATTTCGGGCAGGACAGGGACAACCACACACACACCTTTCTATTTCCTCCCTGTTCCAGAAAACAAGTGGTCGTTACATAAAAACTTTAAAATAAGTTTTTACTTATCATTTACAAAAATATAATCTGAAAAGCCATAAGCACTTTACTATTGGCCACCCATTAAAAGGCATATAATAATCATTAACTTGAATCTTCACATAGCTAAAAAAAGGCCCACACCATGGACCATTCATGTGACTGCATGTGCACTTCACAAAAAAAAGCCCACACCAACCCAACTAAAATAAAGAAAATTCTATTATATGGCCCATAACAGCCCAAAAATCATTCAAAAACAACAACAACAAAGCCTTTAGTTCCAAACAAGTTGGAGTAGGCTAGAGGTAAAACCCATAAGATCTTGCAACCAACTCATGGCTCTGGCACATGGATAGCAAGCTTCCACGCACCCCTGTCCATAGCTAGCTCTTTGGTGATACTCCAATCCTTCAGGTCTCTCTTAATGGACTCCTTCCATGTCAAATTCGGTCTACTCCGCCTTTTCTTGACATTCTTCGCACGCTTTAGCCGTCCGCTATGCACTGGAGCTTCTGCAGGCCTGCGCTAAATATGCCCAAATCATCTCAGACGATGTTGGACAAGCTTCTCTTCAATTGGTGCTACCCCAACTCCATCTCGTATATCATCATTCCGGACTCGATCCTTCCTCGTGTGGCCACACATCCATCTCAACATACGCCTAACCTCCTCCTCCTCACACCTAGTAGTACTGAAACTGCACATCATGTACTTGGTTTTAGTTCTACTAAGCCTAAACCCTTTCGATTCCAAGGTTTGTCTCCATAACTCTAACTTCCTATTTACCCCCGTCCGACTATCGTCAACTAGCACTACATCATCCGCAAAGAGCATACACCATGGGATATCTCCTTGTATATCCCTTATGACCTCATCCATCACCAATGCAAAAAGATAAGGGCTCAAAGCTGACCCCTGATGCAGTCCTATATTAATCGGGAAGTCATCAGTGTCGACATCACTTGTTCGAACACTTGTCACAACATTATCGTACATGTCCTTGATGAGGGTAATGTACTTTGTTGGGACTTTGTGTTTCTCCAAGGCCCACCACGTGACATTCCGCGGTATCTTGTCATAGGCCTTCTCCAAGTCAATGAACACCATATGCAAGTCCTTCTTTTGCTCCCTATATCTCTTCATAAGTTTTCGTACCAAGAAAATGGCTTCCATGGTCGACCTCCCAGGCATGAAACCAAACTAATTTTTGGTCACGCTTGTCATTCTTCTCAAGCGGTGCTCAATGACTCTCTCTCATAGCTTCATTGTATGGCTCATCAGCTTAATTCCACGGTAATTAGTACAACTCTGAACAGCCCAGAAATCATTATAAAATAAAATATATGTTTTTACAAAACATTACAAACATATTTCATCCAAAATTTCTAACACACGGGCGCAGCAACGCGCGCCATTCACAATCTAGTTGTGCTAACAATTGTGCTTACTCTAAGACCATGCAATGCGTGGCTTATTTGGAGCACCTAGCAATTTTGCTCATAAATAATTGGTTAGCCAGCATGCGTGTTTGGTCCATTGTGACGTAAGACAGAGTTTATGAGCAAAATAAATATCATCGAAAATAGAATCAATGAAAGAAATGATGATAGCAACTAGCAAGGACAAGTTGTAAATTCGAGGACATTTCACTTTTTGACACCTCATACGTTGTACTTACAACAGTACTAGACAATCATATTAGATAAAAAGACTAGACTATTACACTCTACATATAAACTTTGGTTAGGATACTTGTTAGAATAATAATTGTACCTGTACTAAGATATTTTAAGATAGTAAACTATATACAAACACATATAAATAAAATATAGTACATCAAAGTGTCACAAATTATTTCGGGATGAATGAGAATTTGTTATCTTTTATGATTAGCTTTGATTTAAATGGAATTTAGTTTGTTAACACGTTTCAAACTAAATATTTAAAAAGTAATACCGTTCTCAAGACAGAATACATTTCTACTCATTTAGTAAATCATTGTTCTATCTTTAATGATTCAATTGTATAGCATTGAAACTGGAGCTACAACATTCCATGCGTTATTTGATATTGTTTTTATACATCGTGTGCTAAATGTTATATAAGAAAATATATTTAGATTTACTATAATAATAATAATAATTAAAAAGGGTAAAAATAATTAGTATAAACATGCGACATACTATTTATGTTAGTCCATTCAGAAATGATTAATTGATAAACATGAATAAAACCTATAGCGCTGACAAATTATCCGTTACCGATGTTATTCTCCCATTGTATCGAGTGAGTTTTTATAATTCGGATAAGATACTAGTTAGCTCAAAGCCAACCAGCAAACAACATCGTCGAACAGAGTGTTGACAATGATGAATTAAGGCAGAGAGAGGAAGAATGCCAGTGGTGAATTACGACAGGGAAGTGAAGAAAAGTGAACTCACGGCGTGAATTCTTGATAATTGAATAATATTAAACTATTTGCTTTGCAGTTTGAAATTGAGTATGTTCTAAAACTCTTGAAAGTTTATATGAATTCGCATATATTTATATTTGCCTTCATTTTGAGTTCTTATTTAGATTTTGAAATACTCAAAATAATTTTCCAAATCAAATACGGGAGAAGATAATATGACTTCTTCAAAATAATAGATTGAAAATACTTGAATATTTTTCTAAAGTTCAAGAATATTTGGAGACTTAATTGAAGTTTAAAAGTATTTTAGCAAAATATTTAACACCCAAAGTAACTTTAAGAAAACAAAATAAACTTCTAAAATTTAGTTTGACTCCGAAATAGTTTTACTAGGCCCTATATAAGTATTTAATTTTATGATATTTTTAGAAATTCATTTGGACTAGTTTTGAGCCAAAATTTCTTCTGGTTTATTAGGGAAATCCCAGTGAACTCTGTTCCTATATGGACCACACTACACAACTACAACTCATTAGCCGAGCCAACTCTTCTTTTGTCCTGTGGCTGGTTTCCTTCCCGAAACTGCATCTAGCAATCACATCTGCCTAATTTTATGGATGATCAGCGTTTATGTGTTGCCACTCTCTTTCCTCACCCCTCTCTCTGATGGTCGGGACCCGACCTGTCATTCCTCTCCTCTCGCCAAATCCTACTTCCCTGAGAACATTCTGTCGACCACGAAGCTTCCCAAGCCCCTTTCTCCTCGACTAGGTCAAACTCAATTCAATGCACCGCATACGTGAATTCCAAGCCTCGCCGGAGAAGTTCGACACCGCCCGAGTTACACTAGAGCAAGATGCCACCAGGAGAAAGCCACCTCATTGCAGTCAGGGATTGCGCTATTTTGTCGTGTCGCGCCACCCTCCGACATGAAGTGACTAGAGCCCAAGGACCACCGAAACGTCGTCGACATCAACTCCGCCAAAGCTTGTGTCACCTTCTTCCGCGATGCTGCCCGCTTGTCAGTGATAAATCACCGCCCGCTCAAACCCCTAATCCATTTTTGCTCTTGACTGTCATGTCTTCATAAAATCTAACGGCCGACATTAACTCCGATCATATCGAACCGATACGACTCAATCTTAGCAGTTAGCTTTCACTCAAATAAAAAGGTTCCTGTTTTATTCAACACTGAAGTGGTATGGCTCGAGCTGAGAATGCCACATTTGATCGCTCCATCCTTGTTTTCTGTGTTTTGGTAGGCTTCCATCATTCTTCTTGTCCTGTGGTTTTGTATCTCTTTAATTTCCTCCATCGTTCCATCACCATGACGCTCGATGCCTCTTTGTATAATGTAACCTATGTGCAAATGGTCAGTCACAGTTCGCCATCCCTGGAAACTATATTATGAGATGGAAACCTTTGGTTAACCTGATGATGGATTCATGACGCTCATCAAATGCTCCATAACCATTTCACAGAAAAGGAAGGAAGATGCTTCACGCAACAAGAACCTGCACGTTGATTGAAGTATTCCTCAATCATGAGTAAATCAAGCTTAAAGAAAAATATACTTTTTGCGCAGGCTCATGATCGCATTGAACAGCGTTAGCATACAAAGGTGTCCCTACTCATTTTACATGCCACTAGAAAAACAAGTAGTAATGAAATTCTTTGAGCATGTTGTACACCATCAGCTTCCGCTTCAATTATTCTGCATAAGAATTAGTTCCATTTCACTTTCTTTTTTTGAAAAAGGAGGATTACCCCCGGCCTCTGCATCATAGTGTGGCATGCAGCCAAAATATCCATATTATGCTTCAATTATTCTTCTGTGGCCCAGGATGGCAATCTCAGTTATTTCTTGTTGATAAATATCCAAATATCTGGTCTTGCCACAATCCATGTCGACATGCTACAAAAATCGTAAATTCAACCGTCTTTTTCCCTAGAAAGACTCAAAATTTTCATCGATTGATACGCATCTTAGCAATGGCCTTGGAAACCCAGCACTTATACACATGAAACCCTTGCTCGGAGATCCCATACACGCACGAACAAACCATCAGTCGACCACCACCGCAAGAAGTCTCGCAGCGAACTTACCCCCGCACAGATTTAAACCCCATAGCACCTAGCTAGCGCCTAGCCGCCGCCCCATGGAAGCAAGAACCCACGGCAGAGCGGCTCATTCTGACGGCGGTGGCGTGGCAAGCAACCACGGAGAAAGGAACGGGCACGGTGCTAAGGGCGCAGCGTCGTGCTAGATTGGGGCATTGGGCGTCATCATGCTCCCTCCAAAAGAATCCATTAACAGGACCAGACGAAACGAAACCAGGAGATGAAGGCGCGAGCAAGATAAGTAAGAAGCAGGAGCTCACCTAGGCTGGAGCGCGAGCGAGGGGTCAGAGGCCGGAGGGGGGCGAGACGTGGAGAACCGGCCGCGTCTGGAGGCCGCCGGAGAGGAGAGGAGATCCGTTCGGGTGTGTGGGTTTGGGTTTGGTTCGCTCCAGGTATTTATCAGTCCGGGTAGGCGGAGAAGGAGGCGCACGCGACGGATGGACGGCTGGGATGAGAGGGCGGGGAGGAAAGCCATGGCGGTTTGGCCTGCATCATGTGACGGTTTGGTCGGGTTGCGCCCGGAGAGACGGCCGGTGCACACACACACACCCTCGTGATGGAGATATGTGCGTCTAAAACTTCCTTTCAGACCGCATTAGCGAGCGTTTTTTAAGCATCTACAATCGGACCCCACATCCTCCCCAAACGCCGGGATGTGATGTCCGGTCATTGCCCGGATGCAAAATTGTCACCCAACCACGGTGGCAAATCCGGCTCAAAAGCTCGGACTAACCGATACTCTGTATACCTGACCATTATCTGGGGTGGATATGGGGAGGCCCTAACGCACCAGGACACCTCCGTCACGTCGGATCGGCCCGCTATGGCCCATGTCGCCTCCACCACTGTCCCCACAAAACCATATCCGGACGAGGAACCCTAGTCACACCCCACTCCACCTCAGTCCACTCGCCCTCTCCGCCCTCCTCTATCTCCTCCCCTTCCACCCAATCTCCCCTCTGTCCCATCTGCCATGGCCGGCTCCGGTTCCGACTGGATTGTCTGGGTGGGGCTGGCCAACACAGACTCATCAAGCTCATCTGACCCGGATGAGGAGGAGATCACGCTCCACATTGCGCTCCAGCGCTCGCGGATGGACCGGGGTGGCAGCTCCTCCACAACGGCGTTGTCGACATCGTGGGTGGGCAACTCGTCCTCTACGGCAGCCCGACTCCGTCCTGCGCATTCCTTGCCAACCACGGTGACGCGACAGCGCGAGTAGCGGCGCCCGACACTGGCAGCACCTACCCCGGCTGGGAGCCGCTGGGTGCTGGTGCCCGCACCCCCCAGCCCACCGGCGCGGCAGTAGCAACCAGAGATGGTGGCCACGCCTACCGCCAGACAATGAAAGCGGCGGCACAGTGCGGAGCGAGGCACGACTGTGGGTCCTCCAAATGTGCACCGGAGCCGCTACCGCCCACCGAGGAAGACGATGAGGCACTCCGCCTCGTAATCCGGCGGTCATACACGTTGGTGGAGACCAATGCCCACCGCGTCATTGCAAGAACACATCGGAGGTGGCGGTGGAGAGAACCGTTCGGCTCCCGGCCGAGTAGAACCGCACCGCCAACCGAATGGCGGGCTTCCTCATCTCGTCCTCGTCCTCCTCCTTCGACGACGACAGCGGCATGACGGCTGATGACTCGCCACCCACGCGGATGCGTACACCGAGGAAAGCTGCGGAGACCCCAAGGGGAAGCGGTCAATGAGGAAGTGGTGAACTCCGGCCGCATCCAATGCTATGTTTGTATTTTAGTTGTTTTATCTTCATTTTATGTTCAATTTGAATTCCATCGTCCCTTTTGGATGAACTATGTCGAAGTCTGATGTCCTAATTGCTATGTTTTTATGCTATCTCCTATTATCTAGGTACTATGCATGGGTTTGTATAAAATAGGCTTCAGACTTTTGGTGTTTATGGTTGTGGAGAGGGAGCAAAATGGCTTATGTCCGGACACTGCCAGTGGACGCACCCACAGGCGTATAAGACAATAAAATAGACAATCGTGGTTGTAGATGCTCTCAAGGATAGGGTTTGTGAGTTTTTATGATAGTTTAAGTTATAGAGAGGTGGCAACATTTTTTTTTTGAACATATCAAACTTCGCTCCTCAAATAATAGCCATGTCGTTTACAGTCTGGGGAGGAATAAAGTAGCAACTTTACTTTTAGGGGTGGACAGTTTTCCATTTTGTGAAGGCATTTTTTCGCGAAGGTTGCCATCGTTCAATCGCGACCAAACGGCCGTGAGATGGTTCGACGGGACCTCCTTCCCAATAAACGTCAGCAAGATTGCCAGATAAGATTATCGTTCTTTTGTGATACGTGCAAGGAAGGACCTATTTTACTCAAACATGTTTTACTTGGATTTTGAAGATTGGAATCTTTGCTAACAATATCTAGTTTTCCCTCGGAAGTTTTCCCTGTCTTGTCCCCTACCCGCCTCCTTATCGCCCTCGCCGTCCATCCCATCCTCCATGGTCGGCCGGGGCAGCACGCGCTGGGCGGAAGGGCCACAACAGGCCACTCACACACACAGGCCACTCGATAGCAGGTCACTCACACACCTAAAGTGTAACGTATGGGACAACCCAGTCATGCAGGTTGCCTGCACAGTTGAGTGTCTATATATATAAGGTTGCCCCTGCTAAGATTGCATGACAACACACCAAGCAGGCAGGCAGGCGTACCAGGCTAACGTTGCCTGATCAGCAGCTACACATATAGTCAGTCGAGTCTGAGTCGAATCGAGGCAGTATAGTTTAGCTGGAGCTCGAGAGGGTCAGATCATGGAGCTCGTCGGGAGTTGGAGGAAGGTGATGCCTTACATGGCCATGGTCTTCCTCCAGTTCGGCTACGCCGGGCTCTTCCTCCTCTCCGTCGCGTCGCTGCGCCAGGGCATGAGCCACTACGTCCTTGTCGTCTACCGGAACGCCATCGCCGCCGCTGCCATGGCTCCGTTCGCGCTATGGTTTGAGAGGTTGATATCACGGATCCGTGAATCATCCCTAGCTTCTTACTGATTACTAGTAGAACCCTTGAACATGTCTAGACGGTTATTCTAGCTAGCTGACTTCGTGTAGAATGTATTTTGTCGGCGGTCAACCGTGCTCATGTCAGGGTGGCGCCCGGGCCCGCCGTTGCACCGTTAGAACAGCTGTGGTCATGTCAAATCGGCCACTCGTTTCGTTGTACCTTTAGGAGTTGAGTTTTTGAAGTAGTTGAAAAATCTAACTTTTTTTTTGCGAGTGGTGTGTATATATAGTAACTTAGTAAGTAGATGGGGCACAATTTATCAGTTGCTTGTTGAGCCACATTCATGCTCTCATGTCCTCAGATGGGGCGATTTCTTTTTTTTTTCTTTTTCTTTTTTGCGGGGACAGATGGGGCGATTTCTAGGTTTAAGATTAGCTTATTATTTGAGTTCATGGAATTAAAGGAAACAACAATAGGTTTCCTGAAATGTAATTCATATAGTTACATTATTTTGTTGTCCTCTCATATTCCTTTTAATGGATATGTTTGTCGTCATTGCCTAATTCATGTTTACAATTTTTATTACACCGGGCCTTGAAAAAACGAAATCTTTAACAAGATAAGGAAAAAAGTTCATATTCATTTTATGCACTATCTTTTTTGTAATCTTTTGATGCTACGTTATGAGTTGATAAGATGGTTCTTGACCGAAAAAGTGAGCTTGGTAAAATAGAGAAAACTTTATGGGGGCAGTAGCGGATAATTTTTCATTCTACTAGCTAGCGGTAGCACTGCTGACCATTCAGAAACGGCTGAAATAACACTAGCACTTCTCTTTGCTCGTCGTCATCAAGTTTTCCTTGATAAACCAAGTAGAGAAAGCGATTTCATGTCTACTCTTTATTTGGTGTGACAGGAAAACAAGGCGCAAAATGACCCTCTCCCTGTTCTACAAGATCGTCGCTTTGGCACTACTCGAGTAAGGATCCAACACACACTTGTTGCATAATAGTAGTATTTTTGCGATTTCATTATTTGATGCATTCTTACATTTATACTTGTTAAAATTATTCAAGGCCAGTCCTTGACCAGAACTTCTTCTACATAGGAGCTCGTAACACGTCGGCGAGCTTCTCTTCAGCGCTCACCAACGTATTGCCCGCCGTAACATTTGTAAATGCCATCCTCATCAGGTGAATCTTCGAACCAAACCGATACATTATTAACAGTAAATAAAAGGAACAAGCAATTCTCTGTTTTACTTTTATGGTGTTTAACGAGCTTGTATTTATTAAGTACTAAGTAGGTAATGAAAGAAATTGGTTAACAATGTAGGATGGAGAGAATAAACATCAAGGAGCGGCGGAGCCAGGCGAAGATCGCCGGCACGGTGATCACGGTCGGTGGAGCGCTGCTCATGGTACTCTTCCGCGGCCCTGTCCTCAACTTCCCATGGACCAAGCACGCCGGAAGCCATGCCGTCACCGACACGGTCACCCACAGCAGCGGTTGCTGGCTCCTGGGCATCTTCATGATCCTGTTGAGCAGCTTCTGCTGGTCGGCCTTCTTCATACTCCAGGTGAGTTAACACTCTTGTTCAATTAGCTTCTGTTCCAACTGCATACCTTAGTATTTGTGGTGAAGGAATTACTGACGACCATCGAGTTGGTTTGCGATCTTCAGTCACACACGTTGAGAAGTTACCCGTCCGAGCTCTCCCTGACCACGATGATATGCGTCATGGGCGTCGTGCAGAGCGGCGTGGTTGCGCTGGTGATGGAGCGTGACACCAAGGCTTGGGCAATCGGATTCGACATGAGGCTCCTCACGGCCGCCTACTCGGTAATTATGACCAAAATCAGACTTACTTCTGTGGATGGTCCCGATGATTAACTCACTGCTTAATTAATTTCATTTCAGGGCTTAATGTGTTCTGGGGTTGCTTATTATCTGCAAGGGATAGTTATCCAAGAACGGGGGCCAGTGTTTGTCACTGCCTTTTGCCCTCTCTGCATGATCATAGTGACTGTGCTAGGCTCCTTCATTCTTTCCGAGGTGATTACATTGGGAAGGTATGTATATATATTGCTTTACTCGCAACTTTGAACCAAAATCATGACACTTATTTTGGATGGGAGGGAGTAGTTGTTATTCATCCATTCACAAATTTGTTTCCATGTAGGATCACTGGTGCAATGATTATTGTTGTTGGTCTCTATGCTCTCATCTGGGGCAAGAGCAATGACCATGTGAATCAAGTTGAGCGCGATGACAATTTTGAGAAGCACAACTCTTTTGAGCTACCGTTTACTACTACCACCATTACCAAAGCAAACAACCTTGATCACATTTGACAATCACCGTGCCTGCATGCAGCAAGGAAAGCTTGATGCAAAATCACCTTACAAACTGATGACTTGGGCTCGTCAATCTTCCCATGTTTCCTTGGACTAGTAAATGTGTATGTGCATTGCACGTTGATATTATGTAGTATTAATCACACACTTATATTAGGTAGGATATCATTTGCGTGTTAATGATGATTAGCATGGCATTGATATTTGGTATGATATTAACTGCATGCTGAACGTGTTGAGCGCTCACCATTGGAGCAGTCTGAGTCGTCAGATTGACCTGGTTTGATAGCCGAGATTTGTTCGATCTGCCCCTTTAGGTCTTTTTATATTTGTATAGATAGAGATATAGATATATTCTTGTGTCATTACTGTACCAAGATGTAACTATAGGTTGAGATTCTCATATCCACGGAAATGTCAAATAAAGTGTATGTTTTGTTCAGTGTCTCATTATGAGGGTGCCGTGAATGTTAGAGCATCTCCAGCGGTTATCCTAAAATAGGGCATTGAAAAACAGGTTTAAGACACCAAAAAGTGAGTTTTAGGGCACCAGATTTTATCTCTTCAACAGTGACCTAAAATAGGGCACTACAATTGAAATTTAACACAAATAATATAAACATGACATCAAATTCATCAACCACAACATCAAATTATTACATAATTCATCAATCCACATCACACGTAAAAAGGAAAGTTCATCACACATGACATGAAACATAGGCATTAAACTAGTGGTCTTTTTGCCCATGCCATGCTCACCACTCATCGACGAGAACTCCACCGGCCATTTGCTTGGAACTCCACCTTCTAGGCAATTCCTCGAACACCTAGTGTGCGAGAAGGAGGAAACCGGCCGACTGTGCGTCTAAACCGAGGTAGTTGCCGCCCCGGCCCAAAATGACCTCGCAGACGCCTGGGAGGGCCTCGCAGATGCCTGGGAGGGCCTCGCAAACGCTCGGAGGTTGAGCTTGCTAATCGAAACAATAAAACAAAAAATAGTTTAAATATATCCAAGATTGATCTTGTCCTGAAGGTGTTCTCGCTACAAATTCAATATATAAAAAAATTAAAATGAAGATTTGGTTCAAAATGCATCAATCATTCAAATTACGACAATGAAATTAGGAAGTAAGGGACGGGAATGCTTTAGATCCGTCCGTATTTCTGAGGGCCTATCCAGATTGTCCAATTTTAGATTTTAGAAAACCACAATTTGAAAATTCCAACTCCTCTGGTGCTGGAAGATTCCACGTTTATAGTTGGATGGATGTGACGGCTCCATGACAAAAAAAAAGGTAGGTGAGGGAGCAGCAGTTGATATTGTCTCCGAGATTGCCATAACCAAGATCAACACTCCCCGTACTCAGCACAAGCCTCTTGAGAGAAGGTGCAACTAAACCTTGGGAATATATTTTTGGACATCGCTGCATCATCAGTTCTTCAAGGCAACGGAGATCCACAAATCTTTCAGCCGGTACTGAAACTAAGTTCTTGCAATTTGTAATTGTGATATTTTTTATGGCCGGTACATGTATTAACATGTTTGAGGCATGATAGATTTTGGCAGTTATCAATCACTAGGTTTGTCAGGGACGAGGAAATACCAGCGTTATCATTTTTCCTTACCTCAGCTATCTCACTTTGGTTTATACGCTCTGAGATATTGGATGCTGATGAGCTCTCGCGTTCATCGCAAATTATAAACGAAGGTGACATTAAGCTTGATGAGATCTCAGTGGGAAACTAGGTTGGAAGCGACAACCTGGATAACAATGGAGGAGCAAAGACTTGAGGCAGGTGGGAGGTTGTAGAACGTTTTTCTTTCTTTCAAAAAAGAGGTTATCCCCCGGCCTCTGCATCAGAACAATGCATACAACCATATTATTAATAAGCAAAAGGTTTAACAAAGTCTTCATGTCTCAAAAAGATAAAAATGCTCACAAAGAGCAATAACACAACAAACAGGGTAGCCACAACCGGCAGGCAAAAAGTAGATAGGAAACTAAACACATATCCTATTACATGACCGCCATCCAGATCGGTTGAAGATAGCCCGTGCTACCGTCTCCCACCAGATAGACCCAGTAACCATACGCTCCCTGGCATTCGTCGGAGTGAGTAGCGACCACATACGGATCAGTGCAGTGGCCCGAAAAATAACCTGCAAGAAATGAATATTTATTGTTCTGTTAAAAACCAAATTGTTCCTGCAGTTCCGTACTGCCTATAATAAATCACATACTCCTACGCGGATATGTCTCGCCGTTTCTGACTCTATTCCATCTAGCCACGTCCCAAATAACATGTGGATGGTATCCGGAGGAGTAATGTTAAATGCTATGTGGACAGACCGCCATAATTTTTTTGCCATTGGGCAATCAAGAAAGAGGTGTTTGATAGATTCATCATGATCACAGAAGCTACATCTTCTAGATCCTGTCCAATTACGTTTTGCCAAATTGTCCTTAGTTAAAATGACTTGTTTATGGACAAACCACATAAACACTTTAATTTTAAAAGGCACTTTGACTTTCCAAACATGTTTCGATCGAGGTATAAAGCAAGTGTTGATAATATCCAAATACATGGATTTAACCGAAAACTCTCCATTCTTGGTTAGTTTCCAGTGCAACTGGTCTGGTTGTTGAGAAAAGGTGAACATCCATCAATCTTCTCACAAGATGGAGCCAAGCTTCCTAACGGTTTCCCGCTAAAGTCCTCCTGAATTGAATATTGAGAGGGTTGGACTGTAATACTGTCCTGAATTAAATACTAAGAGGGTTGGACTGTAATATTGTTGCAACATAAGCATCTCTTCGTTGAACAATATTATAGAGAGAAGGATATTGGAGTGCAAGGGGCGTCTCCCCTAACCATGTATCCTCTCAGAATCTCGTGGTAGTACCATTTCCAACGATAAATTTTGTCATGTTGAAGAAGACTGATTTCACTCTCGTCAGTCCCTTTTAATGTTAAATTGTGATCCAAATTCTACCGTATTGGACTAGACGTAATACATACGGTGTGCGCCTTTGCGTTCGTACCGACGCGTACGAGTACAACTCGTTTACTTGTCCTCCAAAAACTCTCATGTATTGCCCTCATACATACCTCATGTTGTCGCACCTAAGACGGTATGTCGTCTCGTTCTTGTAATACTCCTTCTCATAGTGATTGCGCCTTCGTGCGTCCGTGGTTTTCTTCCGCAAGGGTTTTCACGTAAAAATCCATGTCTCTCGTGTTTTGTTTTATCTCGTTATTATCTAACAAGTGATATACAGAGCCAAGTTTATAAATACAAGATTTGAGACGAAAGATTAGGATTACGAGCGCCGCGCGCGTCCGGCCGATCCGTTGAATCTGACTGGAGTTTCTGCAGCCGCACGTCACCGAGTCCGACAGGCGTTCCAATCGGTACGTGCAGGTTCATATGATTTACCAGCCGATCGAGCTTGAGCGGCGTCACATCTTCCGACGCAAAGATCAATCGTACTAGTAGTACGAGTTAGAGGCAGCCATGTGAAGTGATTGATTTGTTCTCTCTGCTTCGCGTCAAATCTACCGAAGCTCTGCTGCTACTTGCTCACGTCAAGACTAGTACTATTGAGTACTAGTAAATCAGATTTGTTATCTCAACTGATTGCTACATCCACATGAAGAGCTACCAGGTGCTATCTTTTTTAGTTCGTTGCTCCGCATATTAATTCTGTCTAGAGTTTTTCTACCGGCTTGTGCGACTTTGTGTACACAGATTTTATTGACTCATGGCATCCATGAAGTACGATCTTCCGCTGCTGGACCGTGACATAAGGTTTATCCTATGGCAAGTCAAGATGCGGGCGTTGTTGGTACAGTCCGACTATGATGAAGCACTGGATAGTTTTGGGAAGAACAAAATTCAGGACTGGACTAATGAGGAGAAAAGAATTGATTGTAAGGCTTTGTCATAAATTCAACTCCATTTGCATAACAATATTTTGTAGGAAGTTTTGAGCGAGAAAACTGCCGCCGCTCTATGGTTAAAGCTGGAAGGGATTTGCATGACTAAAGATCTCACCAGCAAGATGCATCTGAAGCAAAAATTATTCCTGCATAGGTTACCCGAGGGAGGTAATGTTTTGAATCATATTTCAGAATTTAAAGAGATCATATCCGATCTTGCTGCAATGGAGGTTAAGTATGAAGAGGAAGATACTGCTTTAATGTTACTTTGTTCACTGCCAAGTTCTTATACCAATTTTAGAGACACCATATTATACAGTCGTGACACTCTCACGCTTAATGAAGTTTATGAAGCTTTGAACTCTAAGGAGAAGATGAAACTAATGGTACCTCATGATGGTTCAAGTTCATCCCAAGCAGAGGGATTATCTGTTCGTGGCAGGACAAAGGAGAAGAACTCCAATAATGGAAACAGAGGCAAAAGTAAGAACGGCCACAGGGGCCGGTCACAATCCAGAGACAAGAAATATTGCAGATATTGCAAGAGAGACGGGCATGACATCTCAGAGTGTTTCAAGTTGCAGAATAAAGAAAAGAGGAGAGGTAACAAACAAGGTGAAAATTCTGCTAACGTTGGTCGTGATGATAGTTCCGATGATGCTCTTGTTGTTATTGCTGGATGTGCTGAGACCAATGATGAGTGGGTACTTGACACCGCATGCACGTTGCATATGTGTCCACATAGAGATTGGTTTAATACTTTTGATTCCACTACTTCTGCTGGTTCCGTTTTGGGTTTTGATAATTCACCATGCAAGAATTGAAGGCATAGGTTCTCTTCGAATCAAGATGTTTGATGGCATAATCAGAACTTTGACTGATGTTCGGTATATTCCGAAGATGAAGAGAAATCTTATTTCTATGAGTGCCCTTGATGCAAAGGGGTACAAGTATTCAGGTGGAGATAGTGTTTTGAAAGTCACCAAAGGTTCCCTTATTATGATGAAAGGTGATTTAAGTTCGACCAATGGTCTTTATTACCTTCGAGGTTCTACCGTTTCAGGTAACGCCACTCTAGTTATTCAAAGAATTCTGATTGTGATGCTACTAACCTTTGGCATATGCGTCTTGGACATATGAGTGAACTTGGTTTGGCAGAGTGAAATAAGAGAGGTCTTCTTGATGGATATGAACCTAGTAAACTGAAATTTTGTGAGCATTGTATCTTCGGCAAGCGCAAGAGGGTGAAGTTCAACACTTCGACTCATACAACCGAAGGTATTCTTGATTATGTGCATTCTGATTTATGGGGACCAGCTCGCAGAAAGTCACTAGGTGGTGCTAGTTACATGCTGACTATTATTGATGGTTATTCGAGAAAATTTTGGCCTTATTTCTTGAAGCATAAATATGAAGCATTCTCAGCTTTTAAGGAGTGGAAGATTATGATTGAGAGACAAACTGAAAAGAAGGTAAAGATACTTCACACTGATAATGGTATGGAATTCTGTTCCAAGCAATTTAAGAATTATTGCAAGTCTGAAGGCATTGTCAGACACTACACCGTTCCTTATACTCCTCAACAAAACGGTGTTGTTGAGCGTATGAACAGGACCATTATTTTCAGAGCCTGTTGCATGTTGTCCAATGCAAGTTTGCATAGGCGTTTTGGGCTGAGGCCGCTTCTACTGCTTGTTACCTCAACCGTTCACCATCTATTGCTCTTAATAAGAAAACTCCAGTTGAGGTATGGTCTGGTTCACCTGCTGATTATTCACAGTTGAGAGTTTTTGGTTGCACTGCTTATGCTCATGTTGATAATGGAAAATTGGAGCCTAGGGCTGTTAAGTGCATCTTTCTTGGTTATAAGTCTTGTGTTGAAGGTTTTAAATTGTGGAATCCTGAAACCCAGAAGGTTGTTATTAGCAGAAATGTTATCTTTAATGAATCTTCTATGTTACATCATGTTTCATCTATTAATGTTCCCGTTGAGAGTGAACAGCAGCCTATTGTTCAGGAGCCTACTGTTCAGTTGGAGCATGTTATTGATTCAGGTGATACATCTGGTAATGAAACTGTTGATGCACATGATGAACCCGTCGTTGATGATGAACATGTCACTCCTACTCCAAATCAGCCTATTGTTCCGCCCAGTTGGAATCTCGCACGTGACAGAGTTAGGCGGGGTATTAATTGAAGAGTGCAATATTGTTTCTTTTGCTTTATCTGTTGCAGAAGAAATTGAAGGTAACTCTGAGCTTTCTTCATATTCCGAGGCTATTATTTCTGTGATAGTAATAAGTGGATGACCGCTATGCATGATGAGATGGAATCACTTGAAAAGAATGGCACTTGGGATTTAGTAAGATTACCTAGAGAGAAGAAACCTATTCGTTGCAAGTGGGTTTTCAAGAGGAAAGAAGGTGTTTCTCCTAATGATGAGACAAGATATAAAGCAAGGTTAGTTGCTAAAGGTTACACTCAGATTCCAGGTATTGACTATAACGAAGTCTTTTCTCCTGTTGTGAAGCATAGCTCTATTCGCACTTTACTCAGTATAGTTGCCATGAATGATTTTGAGCTTGAGCAATTGGATGTTAAAACTGCATTTTTACATGGATAATTAGAAGAGGATATTTATATGGAACAACCTGAAGGTTTTGTTATTCCTGGAAAAGAAAAGCTTGTCTATAAGTTAAAGAAATCTCTTTATGGATTGAAGCAATCCCCTAGACAGTGGTACAAGAGATTTGACACCTTTATGCTCTCTCAAGGTTTCAAAAGGTCTAATTATTGATAGTTGTGTTTATTTGAAAACTGTCAAAGGTTCAACTATGTATTTGCTCCTTTATGTTGATGATATGCTTATTGCTCCAAAGAGTATGTCAGATATTAATGAACTAAAGAAGCAATTGAGTAATGAATTTGAGATGAAGGATTTGGGTGCAGCAAAGAAAATACTTGGCATGGAAATATCCAGAGATAGACCGTCTGGAAAAGTATATCTAAGTCAGAAGGGGTATATTGATAAAGTTCGTTGTCATTTTAATATAAATAATGCCAAGCCGGTGAGTACTCCGTTAGCTGCACACTTCAAATTATCATCAGCTTTATGTCCTAAGTCAGATGCAGATATTGAGTACATGTCTAGAGTTCCCTATTCGAGTGCAGTTGGTTCACTTATGTATGCCATGGTTTGTTCTCGTCCAGATTTATCATATGCGTTGAGTGTTGTCAGTAGATACATGGCTAATCCTGGAAAAGATCATTGGAGAGCAGTTCAGTGGATTTTCAGGTACTTGCGAGGTACTTCTAATGCTTATTTACAGTTTGGGAAAACTAGAGATGGACTTGTTGGTTTTGTTGATTCTGATTTTGCTGGTGATTTGGATAAGAGAAGATCACTCACAGGTTATGTTTTCACCACTGGTGGTTGTGCTGTGAGTTGGAGAGCAACTTTGCAGTCTATTGTGGCATGTTCGACTACTAATGCCGAGTATATGGCTATTTTTGAGGCATGCAAAAGAGCTATCTGGTTGAGAGGTTTGTACACTGAGCTTTGTGGAGATTCATCTTGCCCTGCCATATTTTCTGACAGTCAAAGTGCCATATATCTTAGAAATAATTCAATGTATCATGAGAGGACAAAGCACATTGATGTCAGATTTCATTATATTCGAGATGTTGTTGCTGAAGGCAATTTGAAGCTATGCTAGATAAGTACTCATGATAATCCTGCTGATATGATGACAAAGCCAGTTCCTACCAATAAGTTTGAGCTTTGCTTAGGCTTAGTTGGTATTTCACACTAGTCCTATGGACTTTGACGCACAAGGTGTTTATGCTGATTTGGATGGAGTTATTCACTTTCTTCGACTACTGGAGGGAATTTGGCCCAAGGTGGAGATTGTTAAATTGTGATCCAAATTCTACCGTATTGGACTAGACGTAGTACATACGGTGTGGGTCTTTGCGTTGGTACCGACGCGTACGAGTACAACTCGTTTACTTGTCCAACAAGGACTCTCATGTATTGCCCTCATATATACCCCATGTAGTCGCACCTAAGACGGTATGTCGTCTCGTGCTTGTAATACTCCTCCTCATAGTGATTGCGCCTTCGTGCTTCCGTGGTTTTCTCCCGCAAGGGTTTCCACATAAAAATCCGTGTCTCTCGTGTCTCGTTTTATCTCGTTATTATCTAACATTCAAAATGGTGAATCAGTTGGTCTGACCGTCACCTGGGATAAGGTTTTGGAATGTAGGTACTTATTACGCAGAATCTGGGCACATATGGCATCAGTTTGTATAGATAGATTATATAACCACTTGCTGAGAAGACATATGTTCTTCACCTCTAAATTTTCAATACCAAGACCCCCTTGGTCTTTTGGCCTACAGATTATATCCCATTTAGCGAGTATGTACTTTCGTTTTAACTCATCGCTCTGCCAGAAGAAGCGCGATCGATAGAAGTCCAGCCTTTTCCGAACTCCAACTGGTACCTCAAAAAAGGACAAGAGAAACATTGGCATACTCGTGAGTACTGAATTAATGAGAATTAGTTTACCTCCATATGACATAAGCTTGCCCTTCCAGCAGCTTAGTTTCTTTTCAAATCTATCCTAAATGCACTTACATTCTTTGTTGGAAAGGTTGCGATGGTGAATTGGTATACCCAAATACGTAAAGGGCAATGAACCTAATTCACACCCGAACAATTGTTTGTAAGTTTCTTGTTCGTCTTTAGCTCTTCCAAAGCAGAACAATTCACTTTTATGGAAGTTAATCTTTAACCCCGACAACTGTTCGAATAAGCATAACACAAGCTTCATGTTTCTTGCTTTTGCCAAGTCATTCTCCATAAAGATGACAGTATCATCAGCATACTATAAGTGTAAGTGCATCTAGTGCCACCCCTAGTTGGTTTTGGAGTATTGACGACAAATGTGGTTGAGGGACTAATGCGTTTGTGAGAATTGCAGGATAACGCAGGTAGTGTCCCTCATTGATTCGGTTTACCTACCGGAGACGACCCCTAAAAATGTATGAAGACATTGACGACAATGGTGGTATGTGAAGATATTCACATTGAAGACTATGACATGACAAGACATTGAGTGAAGACTATGGAGCCTTGAAGATCGTGTCGCTTCGTTGTTTCCTTTTCTTCTTTGTTGAGTCGTAGGAACCACCGTATTGTTAAGTGGGGTCCAAGTGATCATAGTCAGAATGACTGAAGTGATGCTCAACCCAAATCCTATGTCTTCGAGCGAAGACAATGAGAGCAAAAGTTATCCAGAGCTGGATGAGTCAGCTTTGCTTGTAGCCCAAGTAAAGTTGCCGTGTGTGCTTGAAATCTGACCGTTGGAACACGTGTCAGTTCCTTAGTGACCCAGGGTCATTTCGTACATATCAGGTCGGGTTGCCTAGTGGCTATAAATAGCCCACCCCCTACACCATAAATTGGTGGCTGCTCAGAGTTAGTGCATGGCTTTTGTCGTTTGAGAGCAACCCACCTCAAGCCTTTGAGAAAGAGAAATCCTTGCGAGGACAAAGCCCAAACACCCGAGCCAAAGAGTGTTAGGCATCATCAAGTCTTTATGTCTGTGTGACTGAAGACTTATTACACTTGAGGACTGTGAATCCTCCGGCCGGTTAGGCGTCGCGTTCTCAAACATCCAGAGTCATTGTGGATTGGTGAACGCGGTCTGTGAAGGTTCGAAGTCTACCTTGAAGACTTACCAGAGTGATTGGGCGAGGACTGTGTATCCTTAGCTCAAGGGAATAAGGTGAAGACGCGGTCTTCGAGTTGAATCTCAGCCTCCCTAACCAGATGTACAGCTTGTCACAAAGAATCGAACTGGTCCAACAAATCTCGTGTCATCAACAAGTGGTGGTTCTATTTTCTCGCTCACCTTACTTAGAGTTTGTCTTTGTGAAGTCATTGCCTATTTGTCATACCTGTTTGACTTCATTGCTTGACTACTTTTGTTGATTGGCTTCTCACTATCTTCCATCTTGATCCTACTACTAAGCTGCTATTAGTCTTGTACTTTCACGTTATTGCATACTAGACTATGGTTTGCTTGTTGTAGTTTATCTTCCGCTGCATATCAATTAGGTCATTTCTATTGTTTGTCTTCAAACATTCGTGTTTTGAAGACTTTCCTAAAATCGCCTATTCACCCCCCTCTAGTCGATAACTAGCACTTTCAATTGGTATCGAGCAAGGTACTCCTTGTTCGTGTGATTCGTTTAACCACATGGAGTTTTAGCTATGTCGATCGCAGGGATAATCAAAGTCTCCGCTGCTTGCCCGTGTTCGATGGAACTGACTATCCCTCTTGGAAGAATAAGATGTGCATGCATCTTGAAGCCATTGGTGTCGACTCATCGGTATGTCGTCAAGAACGGCGCTCCCAAACTGGTGAAGGTGTCACCCCGCTGATGTCAAGAAGTTCATTCAACTGGACTCTCTGCAAAGAACATCATATGTGGTCATCGACCAAAGGACAGTATGGCCGTGTGAGTGCTCTGAAACGTCGAAGCTAGTGCAGGATGGCTATCCAAGGTCAACGAAGCGCCTCAACCCGAGAGATCAAAGGATCGGTGTTCTTCGCAACCTCTTCAACCGCTTCAAGAGAAACGACAATGAAAATGTCCAGCTCACGCTTGATCGCCTCATCGACATCACAAATGAGCTTCATGCTCTCGGCGCCACCGAGATCACCAAGCATGAAATCATCAAGACACTTGAGATCACTTGACAGCTCTTTTGACACCCTTGCCCTCATGATACAAGAACGCCCCGACTTCAAGACACTCGATCCGTCGATATACTTGAGAGGCTCAACACACATGAGTTCCAGCTTTACGAGAAAAGAGATATCTATGGTCCCAACTATGGCCGAACTCGCTTTGGAGGCAAAAGTTGTTTCCTCATCCAAGAAGAATCATTGCGGTTACGATGATCCTGAAGACATTGGAAAGGAACTTGCTATGCTTGTGAAGAAGTTCTAGAAGTTCACTAGGAAGAAAGGCTTCAGAAAGTCTTCACGATCCAGCTCAAGAAATGATGAAGCTTCCACTCATGACTACAAGAAGAGAACATGTCACAAGTGCAAGAAAACTGGACACTATATCTCTGAGTGTCCACAGTGGGACAATGAGAAGAAGAAGAAGAAGAGCAAGGAATATGATTCTGATGACAAGAAGAAGAAGAAATCTTCAAAGTCTTCTTCCAAGTCCTCATCAAAGTCTTCATCTCATAAGAAGAGCTCATCCGGCAAGGCTCGTGCTTTTGTTGGCAAGGAAATGGATTCAGAGGAGGAGTCTGCTTCTGAGGAGGTGGAGGTGGAGTCTGAAGAGGAGTCCGACCCTGGCGTTGCAAGTCTGGCTTTAGCCACAGCCTATGTTGCCAAGTCCATCTTCAACACTGAAGACAATGACTTCTACACCAACGCTGAAGCTGATGACAAGGACGACCCTGCTCCCACCTACTGCTTCATGGCACGCGGTGCCAAGGGTATGACACCTCATGCTTCAGAATGGATTATGGACAGTGGATGCACTAATCATATGACTGGTGATCGAAGTCTTCTCATGGACTCAACCTTACGTCCATCAGACAAGAGTCACATCACATTTGCTGGCACTGGTAAAAGCAAGGTATTGGGTCTAGGTAGAGTTGCAATCTCAAAGGATCAACACATGGATAAAGTGATGCTTGTTGAATCCCTTGGTTTCAACTTGATGTCTGTCTCAATGCTTTGTGACTTGAACATGATTGTGATATTCAGAAAATATCGTTGCCTTGTACTAATGGAATCTGACAAGTCTCTAGTCTTTGAAGGGTATAGGAAATATGATCTATACATGGTAGATTTCTCAGCAGGTCCATAGCTTGCCGTATGTCTTCTTGCAAAAGCTTCAGAATGCTGGCTCTGGCATCGGAGGCTGGGGCATGCTGGCATGAGGAACTTACACACACTCGCCAAGAAGAAGCATGTCATAGGCATCAAAGGTGTCAAGTTCAAAAAGGATTATTTGTGTGGTGCCTGCGAAGCTGGAAAGATGACTAGGGCAAAGCACCCCTCGAAGACAACCATGACGACATCTCAACCCTTCGAGCTGTTACACATGGATTTGTTTGGCCCTACTCATTACTCTACCCTCACAACAACTGCTTGTCTCTATGGCTTCGTCATTGTTGATGACTACTCAAGATACACATGGGTGCACATAATTCTCTACAAGACTGAAGTGCAAGATGTCTTCAGATGCTTCGCCAATCGAGCAATGAACAATTATGGCGCCAAGATCAAGCATATCGAAGTGATAACGCACTGAATTCAAGAACACCGGACTTGATCTTTATCTCGATACCATGGAATCACTCATGAGTTCTCTCGCTCCATACACACCTCAAAGCAAAATGGCATCGTGGAGCGCAAGAACAGAACCCTCATTGAGATGGCTCGAACAATGCTCGACGAGTACAAGACACCAAGAAAGTTACGGCTGAAGCTATTGATACAGCTTGTCACGCCATCAACCGTGTTTATATCCATAAGCTTCGAACAAAACATCCTATGAGCTCTTTATGGCAAGAAGCCAAATGTCGGCTACTTGAGTAGTTTGGGGCTAAGTGCTGGATCAAGGATCCCCATCACAAGTCAAAATTTGAACCTAAAGCTCACGAAGGCTTCATGCTCGATACGGAAAGGACTCGCACTCCTACTGAGTCTTCAACCTTTATCTCTACAAAATCATCGAAATCTGTAGATGTGCGATTTGATGAAACCAATGGTTCACAAAGAGAGTTCCTGCCAAGTACACTAGACGAAGCTCTACCAAATGAATCTATCAAGCTGATGGGAACTGGTGAAATCATGCCTTCAAGCACAGCTCAAGAAGAACTTATCATTTCTGCACTTAACCAAACTGAAGACAATGCTCACTCAAGACAATCCTCCCAATGATGACAATGATCAGCAAGAGCAAAGTCTTCGCCCATTCATCCTCGAGTTGCAAATGAAGTACAGATTGAGAAGATAATCGATAGCATCAATGCACTGGTCGGCTTACTCGCTCAAGAGCAACACAGCTAGCAAATTTCTGTGGGCACTTTTCTTTTGTGTCAATATCGTAACCCAAGAAAGTTGTCAAGCCTTTATGGAACCGAATGGATACAAGCTATGCAAGAAGAACTTCAACAGTTCAAGCTAAACAATGTTTGGGAACTTGTCAAGCGCCCGACCTCGCAAGCATAACATTATTGGCACCAAATGGATATATCGAAACAAGCTAGATGAGCATGGTCAAGTCGTCAGAAACAAAGCACGGCTTGTGGCTCAAGGATATACTCAAGTTGAAGGAATTTACTTCGATGAAACATTTGCTCCTCGTAGCTAGGCTTGAAGCTATTCGCATACTACTAGCCTATGCTAACCACCACAACATCTTGCTCTATCAAATGGATGTGAAGAGTCCATTTTCAACGGCAAGATTGAAGAAGAAGTATATGTCGCTCAACCCCCCGGCTTTGAAGATCCAAAACATCCCGATATGGTGTACAAGCTAAATAAAGCAATCAGTATGGCCTCAAACAAGCTCCTCGCTACCGGTATGATACGATCAAAGACTTCAAGAGCAAAGGCTTCAAACCTGGATCCCTTGATCCCACACTCTTCACGAAGACATATGATGGTGAACTGTTTGTATGCCAAATATATGTGGATGACATTATCTTCGGCTGCACCAACCAGAAGTATAGTGATGAATTTGGATACATGATGCAAGAACAATATCAGATGTCCATGATGGGAGAGCTCAAGTTCTTCCTTGGTCTTCAAATTCACAAGAAAGGAATGGCATCTTTATATCTCAAGAAAAATACCTCCAAGATTGTCTGAAGAAGTTTGGAATGCAAGAGTGCAAAGTATACACGACGCCAATGCCAGCCAAACACCATCTGGGTCCCGACGACAATGGTAAAGAGTTCGATCAAAAGGTATACCGCTCCATGATTGGTTCCTTACTTTACCTATGTGCATCTAGGCCAGATATTATGCTTAGTGTTTGCATGTGTGCTCGATTCCAAGCGGCACCAAAGGAATCGCATCACTTAGCTGTGAAGCGAATTCTTCGATACTTGGCTCACACCCCAACACTCGGATTATGGTATCCAAAGGGCTCAAAATTTGATTTGGTTGGATTTTCGGATGCTGATTATGCTGATGACAAGGTGGATCGCAAGTCTACATCAGGCACATGTCACTTTCTGGGACGATCACTTGTCTGTTGGTCTTCAAAGAAGCAGAACTGTGTATCACTCTCAACTGCTGAATCTGAATACATTGTCTTTGGATCTTGCTGTGCTCAGCTTCTATGGATGAAGCAAACTCTCAAGGACTATGGCATCAATCTGAAACAAGTACCCCTCTTCTGCGACAACGAAAGCGCAATCAAGATTGCCAACAATCCAGTCCAACACTCGAAGACAAAGCACATTGAAATTCGTCATCATTTTCTCGTGGATCATGTCATGAAGAAAGATATTGACATCATTCACGCCAACATCAAGAGCAATTGGCGATATCTTCACAAAGCCCTTGGATGAGAAAAGGTTTTGCAAGTTACGGTGTGAGCTAAATATCTTGGAATCCTCAAATGTCCTGTGATCAAGTACACATCCTAACACTTATGTAAAGTATATCTTCAAACAATGAAGACTTACATTCTGAGTGTGAATACATTAACGTGGAATTTGACTTCGGAGCGTCATGATAATTGTGCGCCGTGTCTGGGTCTAATACTTCCTATACGGTGGGTAACGCCACCACCAAATTTCTCTGTTTGAAGTGTTTCACTCATGGCGTTACTTCTCAATATCTTCGCATTTGATTTGTCTTCAACTTCAACCTATCTTCATGATTTTCTTCACTATGTTGATTTGGCTGCTTTAATATATATATATATATATATATATATATATATATATATATATATATATATATATATATATATATATATATATATATATATATATATATATATATATATAGTTCTGTCCTCTACAACATTCACTTATAGCTATGTCTTCCAAGTTGAATCTTTTGAACTAAGTGAATGTGATGGGACCCTAATCTCTATGCTTTCTATCTCAAACTCTATCTGTCCAAATCATATGCATTCTATTGAAACTGTCGAATGTCTTCTCTGCGTCCTTGTCAGCAGAAGACACAGAGACAAACTTTAAGTCTGTTTTAAATGATTCATCCTTACTGTTGAAATCCGGAGAAGCCGGAACGACCATCCGACAAACCTGGCGGGCGTGGGAACGTGGGACAACTCTGAGTATGTTGCATACTTGCCATGTGTCCCACAGATGTGAACAGGAAGGGGCACCTGCGTAATTCCGCTATGCCACACACCTACTTATAAATACGTGTCCCCTGCGGTCAAGAAAACCTTCTTCCACCTCTCCACCTCGTCAAAACCCTAGCGCCACCGCTAGCTCTCGACGACGCCGGCGACGAAACGCTTAGCTGCCGCGACTTCTCCGACGCCGTCCTCACGCCGGTCGCGGGCATCGTCCTCTCCGCCGCCGCCGTAGGTGTCCTCCGTCGCCAAGTTAGGGCACGGTGGATTGAACTGCTCGGTCTCCTATTCATCCCATCTAGCAGTTCTTCGTGTGGTAAATATAACTCTATTTTTACCATCTTTTGATCTTCAAGATTCATCCTACTTACCAAAATTGGTTTCTGCCCATACAATGTTAGATCTATTTTGTGCAGATCTCATACTGCCTAGTATATTCACTTAAGCTTCACAACTAGTTAGATTCCTCACTTGTACTTATTCACGGATTCGCATAAATCTGGAACCAACTCTCAGCAGATAAGTGAATGTCTTCGCATCATGAGGTCAATGTCTTCAAACTGATTTATCTTCAAAATCTTCCGAGAATGCATATGACCTCTTCCCTTCCTCGCATCTCTAATGCTGTCACGGTACATGTCCGTGGGAGAATCCCTTGGTTCTCATAGTCGCATTCGCTTGCAGAATTCTTACAAGATCAAACTAACTCTCCCAAGCCGCCTCTGTTTGTCCAGCAAACGCAAGCATTTGAAGCCTTTGAACGATTGAAGCCATTCAGTTTGAAGTTCATGGCTGCGATAAATCAGTCAGAAGGGCGGCGACAGCGTCGTGGGGAACCTCAAAAGATCTGCTCGATGACCTCGCAGAGCTTTACAGACAAATCAAGAGAATTACAATCAGCGCAAGACGCGAATCCAATGGATTCGACGATATTGGGCTGAACAATGGTTCAAGTACAATTTCGTGACCCAGGAATATGCCGAGAAGAATGCTATCAGAAGCCCTTGGGGTGATATTCTCTTTCGAGGCCTTCCACCCAAGAACATGGCTGAAGCTATTGCACAAGGTTTCTATCCTTGTATGGTCCGTGGACCTCAGCCTGAAAATGCCGACCCAACGTCATTGCTCTGGTGTCGTGACGATAATCTCTTCAAGCGCAACTTCCAGCACGCAAAGGCTTCGGCCAAGGAAAACAAGAAGTCATTGGGATTAGACTTCAACCCTGCTCCCTCTGCTTCCCGTGCTAACGGCTCACGTGATGCTGAACCCAATGTCATCGGCCCATTTTCAAACCTTGATGGCCTCATCACCTACATCTTGGTCCAAGGTGCCAAAGTGGATCACTCTGATGACAATGCTGACTCTGATGAAGCCCCAGCTCCAGCTCCTGCTCCTGCTCCAAAGCCGCAGAAGCAAAAGAAAGTCAAGGCTTCAAAGTCAGCTGCTCCTCCAAAAGCTTCACGTGAAGCCACTGCCATCGCACCTCCCGAAGCCGCAGCAGTCTCAAGATCAATCCCAGATTCCAAGAAGACGGAGAAGAGAAAGAAAATTGTCAAGAATACTGAATCGACATCGACTCCGCTGCCATTCTCGTGTGAAGAGCACATTGATCCGTCCAAAGGATGAAGATCTTGCGATGATGCTCTTGAGCAACTTATCAAGAGCAAAGAAGAAGCAGACATATTCAACAATTTGCCTCTCTTTGATGTGGCAATCATCCATCACTTCATTGATGAGTGGTTTGACACCCCAAACATCAGCTTTGAGGATCTGCAACTTCCTATTGGCCTCAGCGTCTCCTTCAATGGAGCCATTGCTTCTGAGCTAGCTCTTGCTCAGCGCATTGTTGAACTGAAGAACAAGATCGACTATGAAAAAGCTTAGTTCAAGAAGCATATGGCTGCACTCAGCGTGCAAGATGTCAAAAACTTCAAGGTCATGCTGCACGACCTCAAGGAAGCCTTTCTCAAGAAGCGTGAAGAAGCCAGAGGCTCTCGTGAGCGCATGAAGAGTCTGGCTGACAAGTGTGTGCTAGCCTATAATGAGGCTGAGAAGCGCAAGGCTCTTGGCCGTCCTGGCATTGACCCCAGAATGGCTGCAAAGAGAAAGAAGTCTTCAACTGACCAAGCTGCACCTTCAAGGCAGGAAGAACCCCGCATAGTCTTCCCAAGCAGCATGACTGGCTCGAAGCCAAAAGTCAGGTCAACCGCTTCTGAACAGAAGAAGACGAGGGCTGCCGAGGCTGAAGCCAGAAAAAGGAAACTTCCTGAAGCCTCTGATGCTGCTCCCTCCAAGAAGAAGCTTAAGACCAAGAAGAATCGGGCTGCTCCCACAGAGCCCTTGGTTGTTGAACCCATTTCAGTGGTTCGTCCCGCGTCTGCAACCCAAGAACTTCGCATGACTGTTCATGAGCCTGCTTCCATAGAGGCTCCTGAAGCTGAAGAGATTCCAGCAGTTGATCCCATCACTGCTGAAGACATTGGTCACCATGACAATGTTGAAGATGATGAAGTTCTTCCTCAAATCGAGTACAATGTGGTATCATCGCATGTTGCATTTAACAGCGAAATCATCAGCATTGGTTGTCCTCTGACGCCAATTGCTCAGGATGCTTCATGGTTGATCGCCCGCAACAAGAAGACTCCCCTAGTACTCCCCAACAACAAGTCACTCCCCAACAACAACAAGAAGAAGAAGAGGAAGACTTTGAGGCCCAGACAACCCCATCTCCAAAGGCGCCGCCAAGATTTCGCAGCTTCGCAAAGGTCAAAGGCCTCAAGTACTCTCTCGAGCTGTTCTGTAGGAGAAGTGCGCCACCAACCTGTTGCACGCCAAGTGTTTTCGAAGTCACTCCAACTGTGAATGTCTCCGAGTCCAAGCCAAAGCTGCTGAAGACAATCCGCTGCATCACCAAGACACCCAAGAAGAAGAAGAACGTGTCCCTACACCCCCTGTAATTGAAGAAGTTATTCCTGATATCAACGTGCCAGTACCCGACCCTCCAGATCCTCAAGTGGAGGTTGAAAACATTGAGGCTGCCATCTCCAACACCAAATGAAGCCAATGACGTGGTCATGGCTGAAGCAAATGTGGAGCCTGCACCAAAAGCTCCTGAAGCCAATTAAGGAAATGTGCCTGAAGCCAATGAGGCAACTGCTCCCGAAGCATCTGTTGAGCAGCCTGAAGCCTCAGTTGTTGCCACTGCTCCAGTTCCGCCACCAAGGCCCTACACAATTGAGCAAGCATACAACTATGGTCAGCTAATCATAGTAAGATGGCCTGTTCTGGTCCCTCCGCCTCATGCCTCTGGTCCTCAGTTTGAATATCATATTGCGATAGGCCTCGTGTCCGTAAGTCAAGCCAAGACGCCAAGGTTTCGTGCACCGCCACCTCTGTGTTCTTTCAATGCAAATGGCTTCAAAGCCCACAACACTTTCTTTGACAGAGCAAAGAAACCCTACACAAGGCCAATGATATCATCTGACCGTTTTTGGAGCTATCAAGAACGGCTATTACTCATGCGCTCAGATGATCAAGGGCGATTTTCCTCATATGCGCCTCGACACTGAAGCCATTGCCGGACTGCCGTGCTTAGAAGAAGCACTTGATTGCTTTCGTGATGCAGGTCTGCTCGGCTTCGTTACAGACAAAGAACACTGGAATGAAGAACTTGTGCTTCAATTCTATGCTACCCTCCACATTCGCGGCTACTACAGAGATACGAAGACATGGGTTCTCGAGTGGATGACAGGAAATGTTCATCATGAAGCCAAAGCTCTTGACATCATTGAGCTCACAGGCCTACCCACTCCCGGAGAGTTGTTTGAACCTGGTTGTCAACTCCACCGCGATAAACTGGAGAGCATATTTCATAAGCCAGAACCCAACACGAGTCAGATGTTGAGCATGATGAAGCCACCGCCACATGACGCTGAATACCCTCAGGACTTCTTTGTTGATGACCTTGAGTATCTGCTCGTACAATATATCATATCATCAGGCGAACTCTATGGCCTATCAAAGGGCATTCATCATCTGCAAAACTTGAAGGAGCAATGAAGACATTGGTCTTTTACATCCTCAATGGCATCAGCTTCAATACGCAAGAATTCTTCATCCGACAATTGGTCGTGGTATCGGATCTGATCTGTTTGGTCTGAAATTTTATGCTCCATGGGTCATGCGCCTCATCAAGATGCACTCGCTATCAACTATCAGCCCTCCGCTCGTAATCATTTGATCTTTCTACCAGAGGCTAATATGTCAGTTGAAGCCATATACCCTGAGCCTGCCAAAACGCCACTTTGTCTTCAAAATGCAGATCACCATAGCTTCTCTCAACCCATGGAAGGCGCCCAAGCGGTATCTCGTGTCTATCCTCCGGCTGGGAACACACGCCCGCTTAACCGCGCGGACTGAAGCCACCGAGAGCACAATTGGCCAAAGGCCTCTAAGCGCCTCGAGTCCTCACCGATCGAGAACTTCGTCGACCGCATCGTAAACAAGATAAGCATCACTCTGGCTCAAGCGACAAATGCAAAGCCTCTTGGTGGACGCCAATCGATTCAAACCTTGCCACCATGAATGCTTTTGTCACTCACGAGACCTGTCGGCGATCATGGAAGAGTTTGACCGCGCTCGGTCAAGCCGATCTTCAAGATGATGGCTTCATCGAACTCTTCAAGTTTGACTCCACTCCTCCACGGAATGCAGTCCCACGATTTAACTCCATCACTTGAAGACTCGACTATTCTTCCTCCGCTGCAGCTGTCAATGCCAGAGTGATCGATGATGAAGCCGATGCTACTTCACCGCCCCCTACTTCTGCACGCATCGACACTGCACCAAGCTCGTCTGCACCGCCAACCAACAACGACAACCCTACTGCATCATCTACATCAAAAGAGGACGAGTAGATGCTCTATGTCTTCAAACCTTTTTGGTCCTTACTGACAAAAGGGGGAGAAGCATATGAGCTTGATAGTCTTCAAGCGGGTTCATAAGGGCGGTTGCATAATATTTTGCCTAGTGTTTACAACTCTCGCTTTTGATACATTTGGTTCTTTGAGTTGTAACACTTAAACTCGATGGTCGTTTGCTACTTATTTGCTTTACTCTGGTGCGATGATAAATTCCGCATGTGCGATGATAACTTCCGCACTTAGATCATTCTGCAGACGTCCATTTTTCATTATGCATGTCATTCTCTTAGCTATATCATTTCATGCATGATGAATTATCTTCATAAGTTGAAGAGGATCTCCACAAGTACAACCTGCCATGTGCATTTGCATTCCAAA
Organism: Aegilops longissima; assembly: GCA_021605205.1. Lineage (NCBI taxonomy): Eukaryota > Viridiplantae > Streptophyta > Magnoliopsida > Poales > Poaceae > Aegilops > Aegilops longissima. Next base: position 695,986,872 of record CM038679.1, read on the forward strand.
AGCAAACTACTTATATGCACATCTTCAGGGGGAGCCTTTGCCACTTATGAAGACAATTCCCTATCCTTTACAATTTCACATATTTTATCCCCGTTGAAAACTTCAACCAGTTTGTCATCAATCACCAAAAAGGGGGAGATTGTAAGTGCATCTAGTGCCACCCCTAGTTGGTTTTGGAGTATTGACGACAAATGTGGTTGAGGGACTAATGCGTTTGTGAGAATTGCACGATAACGCAGGTAGTGTCCCTCAATGATTCGGTTTACCTACCGGAGACGACCCCTTAAAATGTATGAAGACATTGACGACAATGGTGGTATGTGAAGATATTCACATTGAAGACTATGACATGAGAAGACATTGAGTGAAGACTATGGAGCGCCAAGATCGTGGTCGCTTCGTTGTTTCCTTTTCTTCTTTGTTGAGTCGAGGAACCACCGCATCGTTAAGTGGGGTCCAAGTGATCATAGTCGTAATGATCAAGTGATGCTCAACCCAAATCCTATGTCTTCGAGCGAAGATAATGAGAGCAAAACTTATCCAGAGCTGGATGAGTCAGCTTTGCTTGTAGCCCAAGTAAAGTTGCCGTGTGTGTTTGAAATATGACTGTTGGAACACGTGTCGATCCTTAGTGACCTGTGGTCATTTCGACATATCAGGTCGGGTTGCCTAGTGGCTATAAATAGCCCACCCCTACACCATAAATTGGTGGCTGCTTAGAGTTAGTGCACGGCTTTTGTCGCTTGAGAGCAACCCACCTCAAGCCTTTGAGAGAGAGAAATCCTTGCGAGGACAAAGCCCAAACACCCTGAGCCAAAGAGTGTTAGGCATCATCAAGTCTTTACATCTGTGTGACCAAGACTTATTACACTTGAGGACTGTGGAATCCTCCGGCCCGGTTAGGCATCGCGTTCGAGCATCCAAGAGTCATTGTGGATTGCCGTGAACGCAGATCAGGAAGGTTCGGAAGTCTACCTTGAAGACTTACCAGAGTGATTGGGCGAGGACTGTGTGTCCTTAGCTCAAGGGGAATAAGGTGAAGACGCGGTCTTCTGAGTTGAATCTCAGCCTCCCTAACCAGATGTACAGTTATCACAGCAACTGGAATTGGTCCAACAAATCATGTGTCATCAACAAGTGACTGGTTCTATCTTCTCCCTCACCTTACTTAGAGTTTGTCTTCGTGAAGTCATTGCCTATTTGTCATACCTGTTTGACTTCATTGCTTGACTACGTTTATTGATTGGCTTCTCACTATCTCCCATCTTGATCCTACTACCAAGATGCTATTAGTCTTGTACTTTCACGTTATTGCATACTAGACTATGGTTTGCTTGTTGTAGTTTATCTTCCGCTGCATATCAATTAGGTCATTTCTATTGTTTGTCTTCGAAACATCCGTATTTTGAAGACTTTCCTAAAAATTGCCTATTCACCCCCTCTCTAGTCGATAACTAGCACTTTCAGTAAGATGGACACTCCTCTGTCCACTAGATGTGGGACGAGTCCGCCTACCTGGCCATTATCCTTAGCTCTTCCTATTAAGATCCTCAACATGTCTACCACTTTGTTGAACAGAATAGGTGACATCGGGTATCCTTGCCTCAGACCCTTGTGTGTCTGGAAATAATGACCCATGTCATCATTCACTTTGATTCTGACACTCCCTTTTTGTGTGAAAGAATCTACCTGGTTTCTCCAGGACTGATCGAATCCTTTCATCCGCAAGGCCTGCTGAAGAAATGGCCATTTTAATGATGAGACACGAGAACTACAGCAAAAAACCAGACATGTGGAACTACTAAACCCCCTGGTTAATGATGAATGGGCATGTGTCTGGGGGACCAACTACTATTCAGCCAACAAGTTTTACACCTTTTACTTCAAAGATATCCATGCGCACCAGGCATACAGATGGATCTGGAAATCTAAAGGTACAATGAAGATCAAAGTTTTTGGCTGGCTGCTACTCTCAGATAGACTCAATACCCGAGACCTGCTTAAGAGGAGACATTATAACATTGGCAATGACTTTGGATGCCTCCTTTGCAACATTGAAACTGTGGAACACCTCTTCTTGGAATGCACCTTTAGCCTTCAATGCTGGGACAAACTTCAGATCATGAGGCAAGCAGCGCCTACATGTCTAGATTGGGTGGAGCAAGCTAAAAACTCTTGGAATCGACCACTGTTCATGGAAATCTTTATGCTTGCTGCTTGGAGCATCTGGAAGGAACGCAATAATAAACACTTCAGAGGAGTGCTCCCATCTCAAGCCTCCTGGCTTGCTAGACTAAAAGAAGACCTTTTCCTACTGACTTATAGAGTAGGAGATAAACATAAACCCTTTCTCTCATCCCTCCTTAACTCCCTGTAAAAAAAGTCTACCAACCCCCCCCCCTCCTCATTCCCAAAGGGGATGACTGTGTAAAATGACCTCATGTAACATACTCTACATTATTTTATTAAATTTACAGTAAGAGCCTCTCCTACTGTTTCAGGTGTCAAAAAAATGGCCATTTTAACTTATCATACGCTTTTTTTCAAAATCCACTTTAAAAACCACCCCATCTAGTTTTTTCGTGTGGATTTCATGGAGCTTTTCATGTAGGACCACAATCCCTTCTAGGATGTTTCTGTCCGGCATGAACCACAGAATGCGCAATCTGCGTAAGCCTGTTAGTTCCCACCTTGGTGAAAATTTTAAAGCTGACATTAAGAAGACAGATCAGCCCGAACTGCTCAGTCCGCACCGCCTCTGTTTTGTTTGGAAGTAACGTAATCATTCTGAAATTCAAGTTAAATAGCTGCAAATGTCCAGAAAACAAATCATGGAACATCAGAAGCAAATCACCCTTAATGATGTGCCAACACTTTTTATAAAACTCAGCCGGAAAACCATCCGGCCCAGGCACTTTATTCTTCTTCTTTTGTGAAATTGCGTCAAACACCTCTTTCTCCGAAAATGGGGCAGTAAAAATATCGTTCTCAACCGTTGCAAGTTGAGGGATATCCTCAACCCTCGACTCATCTAAGTACACAAAATTATCCTCAGGTGGTCCAAAAAGCTGCTTATAGTAATTGGTGATGTATAGTTTTAGGTTCTCCTGTCCTAAAATCGTCCCCTCATATTGCTCGAGCTGAAAGATTATCTTCTTCGGAAACTTGCCATTTGCAATCATATGGAAGAATTGAGTGTTATCGTCTCATTGGACGATTTTTCGAACTTTAGCTCTTAGCGCCCACTTCAATTCCTCCTCTTGAAGCAATTCTTTTAGTCTCATTTCCGCCTCCATTTTAGTTTCCAGCTCCCTGGTATCTAGAATGGAGGACTCGGCTTTTAATTCGATGGAATTAATAAGGTCAAGGAGCCTTTCGTTTTCAACCTTATATACCCTGCTCAAATGTTTGGCCCAACCACGTAAGAACTGTCTTAGGTGCCTAATCTTATTCTGCCATCTTTCTACATTCGACCTCCCTCCTGAATCTTTAGCCCACTCCCACATGAGTTGCCTCTCCAGAGTCAACAAGCAATCGAGTATGGTTGGGAATCGCGCGTGACAACACTTGGACCGTCATCAGAGGAAACTTCTGCTCCCATTCGACGCCGGCGAGGACACGATCCAACTTCTCATACGTTGGATTTGGTAACGTGTTGGCCCAAGTGAATTTTCTACCGAAAAGATCAATCTCTCTAAGATCCATGCTTTCAATGATCGTATTAAATATAAACAACCATCTGCCGTCAAAGTTATCATTCTTCCTCCCGTCTTTGAATAATGTTAAAATCACCCCCAACCAGAATTGGGAGCTGCTCGCTACCGCAACTACGAACTAAGTCCGCCAAAAAAATCTAGTTTGAGCTCAGGTTGTGCGGCTCCATACACTGCCACCAGTGCCCATTGAAAACCATAGACCTTCGATCTGACATGAAACATAACCGCAAAATCTCCCATTACAACATTCCGGACTTCCAAAGTGTTGCATTTAACCCCAAGTAAAATCCCATCAGATCTTCCTCTTGGAGGTAGGCATTGCCAATCAAAATCAACTCCTCCCGATAAGGTGCTAAGAAACTGAGAGGTAAGTTGTCCCTTCCAATTTCAGAGAGGGCGATAAAATCCAACTTGTGTTCTATGGAAGCATCTGCTAGAAACCTTCTTTTAGCCAAGTCTGTTAGACCTCTGCTATTCCAAAAGATTCCCTTCATATTTCATCATGAAATTTTTTAGTGGCCCGGATCCTAGCACTTATGCACACAGCCGAAGCTGGATAAATCTTCCGGTTCCATTTGCGCTTAGGCTTGTTTTGGTCCTCTACCCGGTCCACACAACCGAGCTCAAAGGACCTAACCCCCTGAGAATCTACATGATTTGAACCTCTTAGGGATATAGAACACTCATCCTCCTCTGTCTCGGGATGTGAGGGTGCAAGATCCGCACAAAAGCTATCAAGTACCCTAACCCCCCAAGCATCTATATCTGAATCATTCATAGGTTTTACAGCCGCTAAGTTTCAAATCATTTCAAAGGCTCACTCTGCTTAAAGATTAAGGATATCATTGACAGATTTAGCAATTTCATTACCATTACTACCTAATGAAACTCCCAACTGATTTGCATTATGTATAATCTCATCATCAGAAAAATGTAAAATAGAATTGAAAGTATTGACTAACATACCGGTATGAACTCAATGTCACAAAGCTTAGCCGCCCGCATGGCGCACCGTAGCTGCATGTCATCAACATCCGGCTGGTCCTAGAGATGGCAGCTCATCCATCAACCTTCCAACACAGGATCCGGGACCCTCTGAAAGCGATGATCTCGTCCCGCGTGGTCCCATTCGGGGTAAGGCCTCCTGCCCGACCCCCAAATGGGCTCAACTAAGCTGAACCAGTCGGGCTAAGGCCATCTGCCGTCGCCCTACCGGCAAAGCCCCACCAGCCACCACCATCGCGTGGCCCGAAGCGCCCAGCGGCGTCGACCGAGGACTGCTGTAGGATTGAAAGTATGTCTAGAGGGGGGCTGATTAGACTACTTGACGAAATAAAAACTTATCCTTTTCCTAGTTTTAGTCATTGGCAGATTTTAGCTATCTTAGCATAAGTCAAGCAATCTTAACACAATTCAAGCAAGCGTGCAAAGAGTATATGAGCAGCGGAAAGTAAAGCATGCAACATGCAAGAATGGAAAGGGGAAGGGTTTGGAGAATTCAAACGCAATTGGAGACACGGATGTTTTTGTCGTGGTTCTGATAGGTGGTGCTATCGTACATCCACGTTGATGGAGACTTCAACCCACGAAGGGTAACGGTTGAGCGAGTCCACGGAGGGCTCCACCCACGAAGGGTCCATGAAGAAGCAACCTTGTCTATCCCACCATGGTTGTCGCCCACGAAGGACTTGCCTCACTAGCGGTAGATCTTCACGAAGTAGGCGATCTCCTTGCCCTTACAAACTCCTTGGTTCAACTCCACAATCTTGTCGGAGGCTCCCAAGTGACACCTAGCCAATCTAGGAGACACCACTCTCCAAGAAGTAACAAATGGTGTGTTGATGATGAACTCCTTGCTCTTGTGCTTCAAATGATAGTCTCCCCAACACTCAACTCTCTCTCACATGATTTGGATTTGCTGGAAAGAATATTTGAGTGGAAAGCAACTTGGGAAGGCTAGAGATCAAGATTCATATGGTAGGAATGGAATATCTTGGCCTCAACACAAGGGTAGGTGGTTCTCTCTCAGAAAATGTGTATTGGAAGTGTAGGTTCATTCTGATGGCTCTCTCCATGAATGAAGAGGAGGTGGAGGGGTATATATAGCCTCCACACAAAAACTAACTGTTACACACAATTTACCAATCTCGGTGGTACCGAATTGAGAAACTCGGTCGGACCGATTCAGCAAATCTAGTGACCGTTAGGATTTTCGGTGGGACCGACATGCAACTCGGTAGGACCGATATGGTTAGGGTTAGCGCATAACGTAATGTCGGTGAGACCGATTACACAAACTCGGTGGGACCGATTTTGGTAATAAGCTAACCAGATAGTTGGTCAGGTAAACTCGGTGGGACCGGTTCGCTCATTTTGGTGGGACCGAAATGTTACGAAAAGGAAATAGAGAGTTTACATTGCAATCTCGGTGGGACCGATCGCTCATCTTGGTGGGACCAAAACGTTACGAAGGGAAACAGAGAGATTACAATCCCATCTCGGTGAGACCGAGATCCCTATAGCTGAGACCGATTTGCCTAGGGTTTGTGGCAGTGGCTATGACATCTGAACTCGGTGGCGCCGGATAGAAAGAATCGGTGGGGCTGAGTTTGACTTTTGGTTTAGGTCATATGTGGATGTGAGAAGGTAGTTGAGGGTTTTGGAGCATATCACTAAGCATTATGAAGCAAGAACCTCATTAAGCAACACCTCATCCCTCCTTGATAGTATTGGCTTTTCCTATAGACTCAATGTGATCTTGGATCACTAAAATATAAAATGTAGAGTCTTGAGCTTTGAGCTTGAGCCAATCCTTTTATCCTTTGTATTTTGAGGGGTCCACTTTCCTCATCCATGCCATGCCATTCATTGAGCTTTTCCTGAAATATTTATCTTGGAATAATGTTAGCTCAATGAGCTATATGTTGTTAGGAATTACCAAAACCACCTAGGGATAGTTGCGCTTTAAATCTCCCTCTTTTTGGTAATTGATGACAACATATAGATCAAAGCTTCGACAAATGATAATAAGAGTGAAAAACATTGTCGCTTTGAGAAGTATGTGATAAGCAAGAGCTCCCCCTAAATTTGTGCATAGTTTAAGATTTGCTTTGGACTGCAAATGCACAAAGAGTTAGGCTCATGGGTTACTCTTCCATGTCACATACATCTTGGTGGAGCACTCAAAAAGATAACAATAGAATACATGCACTCATCACCAAGCAAAGTGAATGATCATATAGAGATAAAAGGATAATGTCATCCAACAAGCATTAATGTAGCATATGATCAAACACATGATCATCCAAGTATCACACAGACAAAAAGTATCTTAATCAAGCAAATAAAGTTCAACCACCACAGCAAGAGAGAATAAAAAGAAACGCTCTCTCTCGAAGCCTATGATCTATACATTTTTCTCCCCCTTTGGCAACAAGTTACCAAAAAGTTCATAGAAAATGCATAGCACTAAATCGTCTCTCAGGCTTCATCTTCAGGTGGTGGTGTAGACAGAATGCCAAGGACGAAGGCATCAGTTGATGTAGATGGAGCTGGTGGAGTAGGTGCTGGAGCTAGTGGCACTGAAGTTGTAGCTTGTGCATGAAGTGGCTCGTGTCATCCACCGCACCGCAGCTGACCTCCGAGCTCTAGGCACTCCGCAAAAGCCTTAGTGGTTGACTTTCCTTCCTCTCCTGCATATCATCCTGAAGTTGCTCAACAACAGATCGGATCTCGCCACCTTCACATCCTTGTCATAGAACTTCGCCCATGATCCTCTCCGTGCTCTCCTGGTTTTGAGTCAAGGTGGCCAGCCCTTATCAATCCTCAGAGTGGATGCAATCAAGCAGCCAAGTTGATCATGTTTTCTCTTCAAGAAGTACTGAGATGCCTCTTCCATTGTTGGCATCTTGGCAGCCTTCTCAGTCCTTGCCTTCTCCTTCTTCGCTTGTGCTTGCACAGAAGATGGTTCATCTTCATTCATAACCACTTGGTTGTCCTCAAAGTCTGGATAGATAGGCATGTGCTCCTTGTCCAACAAGTATGTGCAGTGCCCATCTTGGAGTTAATCAACTCCACGGATCTGTGGGGCATACCCACAACTTCTCTTCGGTCAAGAATCGTCCTCTTGATAGTTTCAACTATAAGACTCATGACCTTGAACTTTTGTGGCACATCAAATAAGTGTAGAAGATTTATTGCATGGCCTCTGATCATGTTGTGATCACCTGACTTGGGCAAGAGAGTGTGCCTGAGGATCCAGTTAATGGTTGGCAGTCCTGACAGAAGGTAATGTACTGATACAAACTTGTGTGATTCTATAGGAGCATTTGGGATCTCCTTGTACATATGTGCCATAGTGTTGTGATCCATCTTATTCTTGGCATAGACATCCAAGTCATCCTCTTCCTCCTTAGGTGCATTGATTAGATTAGCCCATTCTTCAATTGATGATTGGTACCTAGTACCTTCAGACATCCATACTATCCTGCCATCTGGATAGAAGTGTGCTGTGGAGTAGAATTGCATTATTAGCTCATCATTCCATTTTGTGAGCTTCTGCCTAACAAAGTCTGCTACTCCACAAGCACTGAATCTGTCATACACACCAGGATAGTGTTCTTCATTCTCCTTGATGTATTCCCAGTTGACCCATCTCATGTCACACACTATGGCTTCTTGTCCAGCAGAATTGTCTCATAGAAGTTATGTTGTTCCTTTGTGTGGAACCTGTAGTCTACAGCAGTTCTCCTTCTAGTGGCATATGGATCTGACTCTCTACATAGCCTCAATCCTGAGTCCTTCCTGATCTTCATGTTCTCAACTACAGGATGGGCATCATTATGATCTAGAATTTTAGGCTTCAATTTTCTCAAAACATGTGACTCATCATCTTCTTCTTCAGCAACAGTTTCAGGCACTGGGGCCTTGTTCTTCTCCGCAGCTGAAATGTTCCTAGTACTCCTCTTAGGTGCAGTCTTAGGTTTTGAGGCAGCCTTGGGTGCTGCTTTGGGCTTTGATGAAGCAGCCCCTGACCTAATGGCATCACCCATAAGCTTCTGAGCTTTGGGTGCTGGTGCAGCATCCTCTTCTTCTTCCTCCTCTTCCATCATGGAAGGCTTTCCAATTACTCTGGCCATGGTCTTCTTGACCCTCTCCTTCCTCTTCTTCCCTTTTGCAGCATCCTCTTTGGGTTCAGCTTCCAAAGATGCTTGAGTGGAGGTTCTGGCTTTAGACATGGGATGTCTTCCTGCTGGCCTTTTGGTCTTCAGACCTGGCTTAGTTGCTGCAGCTGAGCCATATTCTTTGTTGAGCACCTTCTTCTTGGAAGTGGCCTCATCCTGAATAGCCACATAGTCTTCATCCTCAGATTCTGAGGTTCTCTTCTTTCTGGCCCTGGTGGCAGCTTTGGGTAGGTTGCTTGGGGTGCTCCTGTTGCCCTCATCATAGCTGCTAGAGGGACTAGTGCCCTCACTCATGTGAACCTGCTCCTCTTCCCTGTTAAAATTTGTCACTTTGATCGGACATATTGCAAACACTTGACAACAGACACTGTGAGTAGATATAGATGAGATAGAGTGGATGAGCATCACAAAATAAAGAGGTTTTTGCAAAAGAATGAGTCAAAAACTTAGTTTTAGTTTTCCACAGAAAGCATTTCGGATCTACCGATTTGTAAACTCGGTGATATCGAAGCAGCTTTTAGAACCTAAACTAGTGATCTCAGTCAGACCGAGTCACAGTTCGGTGGCACCGGGACTGCTAGGGTTTCACAAAGTCCTGAACTCGGTCACACCAATTTGCAATTCTCGGTCAGACCGGGAGTTACATGTGCAATGGCCTTAGCCGAATCGGTGGTACCGAGTTCTACAACTCGGTTGGTCCGAGATGGTTTCGGCGGAAACCTAACCCTAAATGTTCAATTCATCTCTAATCTCCGGAGTGTTTTGACTGGATAAGATAGTTTCAATCGTGGCAAGATTCATGGCGAACACAATGTGCTAGGAATCAGATAGGGATAGCACAGTGATCGAGTTCATACCCTAGTTCGGCGATGAACTCGCTATGGCGGCAATGGTAGGGATGATTCCCGTTGACGGCGGCGGAGACCAGCGGCAGGAGGCAGCTGACAATGAGGAGGATGATACGTCTCCAACGTATCTATAATTTTTGATTGCTCCATGCTATATTATCTACTGTTTTGGACCATATTGGGCTTTATTTTCCACTTTTATATTACTTTTGGGACTAACCTATTAACTGGAGGCCCAGCCCAAAATTGTTGTTTTTTTTTGCCTATTTCAGTGTTTCGAAGAAACGGAATATCAAACAGAGTCCAAACGGAATGAAACCTTCGGGAACGTGATTTTCTCATCAGATATGATCCAGAGACTTGGACCCTCGGTCAAGAAAGGAGGAGGCGGCCACGAGGTGGAGGGCGCCCCTAGGGCGCCCCCTGCCTCATGGGCCCTCAAGCTCCACCGACGCACTCCTTCCTCCTATATATACCCACGCACTTCAACAGATCGACACGGAGTCAAAAACCTAATTCCACCGCCGCAACTTTCTGTATCCACGAGATCCCATCTTGGGGCATGTTCCAGAGCTCCGCCGGAAGGGGAATCCACCATGGAGGGCTTCTACATCATCATCATAGCCTCTCCGATGAAGTGTGAGTGGTTTACTTCAGACCTTCGGGTCCATAGTTAGTTGCTAGATGGCTTCTTCTCTCTTTTTGGATCTCAATACAATGTTCTCCCCCTCTCTCGTGGAGATCTATTCGATGTAATCTTCTTTTTGCGGTGTGTTTGTTGAGACGATGAATTGTGGGTTTATGATCAAGATTATCTATGAGCAATATTTGAATATTCTCTGAATTCTTTTATGTATGATTGGTTATCTTTGCAAGTCTCTTCGAATTATCCGTTTGGTTTGGCCAACTAGATTGGTAGTTCTTGCAATGGGAGAAGTGCTTAGCTTTGGGTTCAATCTTGCGGTGTCCTTTCACAAAGGATGAGGGGCAGCAAGGCACGATTGTATTGTTGCCATCGAGGATAACAAGATGGGGTTTTATCATATTGCATGAATTTATCCCTCCACATCATGTCATCTTGCTTAATGCTACTCTGTTTTCATTAACTTAATACTCTAGATGCATGCTTTGGATAGCGGTCGATGAGTGGAGTAATAGTAGTAGATGCAGGCAGGAGTCGGTCTACTTGTCTCGGACGTGATGCATATATACATGATCATACCTAGATACTCTCATAACTATGCTCAATTCATCAATTGCTCAACACTAATTCGCTCACCCACCGTAAAATACTTATGCTCTTGAGAGAAGCCACTAGTGAAATCTATGGCCCCGGTCTATTCTCATCATATTAATCTTCCTACGCTTTATTATTGCTTTGCTTTTTACTTTGCCTTTTATTTTACTTTGCATCTTTATACCAAAAATACCAAAAATATTATTTATCATCGCTATCGATCTCACTCGTAAGTGACCGTGAAGGATTGACAACCCTTACCGCGTTGGTTGCGAGGAGTTATTTGCTTTGTGCAGGTACGAGGGACTCGCGTAGCCTCCTACTGGATTGATACCTTGGTTCTCAAAAACTGAGGGAAATACTTACGCTACTCTGCTGCATCATCCTCTCCTCTTCGGGGAAAACCAACGCAAGCTCAAGACGTAGCAGAGGACGATCCGGAGACCCTGGAGGCAGAGCGGGCTGAGCGCGGGCGAAAGAGTTTGGAGAAAATTTCCAAAATTTTGCTCGTGGGTATATATAGCCCGACCCTGTTGGTGTGACCGAGTGGAACAACTCGGTGGCACCGAGATGCATAACTGCTAGCAGTTACAGCAACTCGGTGTGACCGAAAAGTTCAAATCGGTTGCACCGAGATTGAAAACCTAGATCAACTTAGTGATCTCGATATGACCGAAATGGATGAATCGGTCAGACCGAAACAAACAAAGAAGTTTTGGAAGTTTAAGTCTATGACGAATCGGGGACTCCGAGTGATCCTCACACAGAGTGGTTCGAATCTGACTTGATCAAATTTTGTGATGTAGCATGAATAGAGTTTGAGACGAGAAAAGCATAGATAGCTAGAGAAGGTTCTTAGGCATTCTTGTCCATCCACTTGGGAAAAGAAAAAGAAAACAATCAATCAAAACAACAAGTGGATGTCCTCGAATGAGTAAAATATGCAACCAACATGCTCACACAATAAAATGGCAAATGAAATATGTGGTGAAGCATGCACAACCAATTCTAGCATCTATCAAGCAATTGGCGATGACTAGGTCATCTATATATGAGCATATTGACTTAGGAGTCAAATGAGAACATTTGATCATAGGTCATACTCATCGTTTAAGCTCAAGTGGGGTTACCACTTTTACATAATGCATTGTTGTGTTCACACCATTAGAGTTGCTTTAGCTCAATTCTTAGAGTAAAGCTCCCCCTAGATGTGAGATCCCCCCTTAGAGGGATGAACTAACCTTGGGTTTTGTCGATGATGACTTCATGTAGGTGTTGAAGATGTGGATGCTCAATGTTGATGTAGATCATTTGGAGCAATCCTTTGGAGTGAGTTGCACTTTCAATACCTACACGGGTTAGTCCCACAAGGAACAAACAAGGATATCCATAGACATAGAGTGATGCACACACAAGATGATGTCTATGAGAGCATTAGGTTACCTTGTCCCTTGTCTTACCAACAAGAGGGTTTGTGACTCTTTGAACTAGTACAAGATGTGGAAGTTGATTGCACTTGTTCTTGCCAAAATGATATGAGTGAAATATGTTGGTGGAGTCACCCTCAAGAACTCTCTAGTTCTTATTCTTCGGGATCCACATCATCTTGATGGGAATCCTTGTAGTTGTAGTCATACTTGATGAAGTGGAACTTGATGTAGTCTTGGCAACCCACTTGACCAAGGCCTTAGGAGCTTCTTCAAATGCATCAATTTCTTCTTGAAGCTTGTCCTTGCCTTTTAGCTTGTGGTCTTGTGGTGGAAGATCATCTTGAGCTTGTGTCCCTTTGAAACAAGTAGGATCATACTTCTCTTGTTGAGGAACAAACTTCGTCTTGGGGTATTGATCTTCTTACCACTCAACTCCATTGGCATTGAACTTTCGTTCAAAACCAACACCTTGATTCTTCTGGTGCCTTCCTTGCTTTGCATAATTTCCTCAAATTGCTTACTCCCGCAAGGCTCTTGTAAACACCTTTCTCTATAATTCCCTTCAATAAGCTATTTTCTTGCTCAAGTGTAACTTGGCTAAGAGAATCAATAGTGGAATCGAGAGAACTACTAGAAGCAACAACATTGGATTTAGCATGATTATTGTTACTACTAGAGGAAGAATCCTTCTTGTTATTGTTACTAGACTTGACTTGAGGCATGTAAGTAGATAAGAGTAAATGCTTGGCAATGTAAGAAGAACTTTTCTTGCGAAGATCATCATTGATTTCCTTTAAGAACTCATGCTCTTGCTCAAGGTTGAGCTTTTCAAAGCGTAACTTCTCATGAGTCCTTAATAGTTCTCGATGATCTCCTAAGATAGTTTCATGAGCTAACTTAAGAGTGTTTAGTTCTTTAGTTAGAAGCTCAATCTTCTCCTTATCATTGTCATTCGTTTTATCTTGATTAGCATGATTAATTGACGTTTCATCATGGTATTCATCACTAGAGTTGTCAACAAGTAAATCATCATCACCTAACAAGTCATCTTCATCACTATTGAAATCAACATACTCGGGGTGTGTTACCTTTGGACCTTTGGCCATGAAGCATCTTCCAATTACTTCATTTGGTGAATCAAATATGTCGTAGGAGTTGGTTGACACAAGTGCTAGACCGGCAACACCTTCATCTTGAGTATATTCGGAGTCAGAGTGATAGCTTCTCTCGGATTGATTTTCGGAGTCGGAGCCGGATACACATTCACCAACATGAGCTTGATGTCTTCGTTTTGTGTAGCTCCTTGATGACTTGTCCTTCCTTTCCGAATCCTTGCTTCTCCGGGATGTTCTTCGTTCATAACGATCATCTCTACTCCTTCTCTCTCTTGGTAGTGATTCTTCTCTTCTACTTCTTCTTTTTGGAGAATCTTCTCTTCTTTTTTAGGGTGTTGTACACTCATTGAAATAGTGTCTGGTCTTCCACAATTGTAGCAATTATGCTTTCGACTAGAAGATCTTTTGTCATCGTAGGACCTTGACTTGGAGCTTCTCTCTTTGCTTCTACTCTTGTAGAATTTGTTGAAGTTCTTCACCATTAAGCTCAATTCTTCATTGAACGTTTGTTTCTCACTTGATGATGTGGGGGCTTCACATGAGGCTTTGTAAGCACCACTTGATTTGTTGTGAAGTTCCTCCTTATCCTTGAGTGACATCTCATGAGCAATAATTCTTCCAATGACTTCTGTTGGCTTGAGATCTTTGTAATTGGGCATCATTTGGATCAATGTGCACACGGTATCATATTTTCCATCCAAGGCTCTTTGGATCTTCTTGATGATGAATCTGTCAGTCATCTCTTCACTTCCTAAGCCGGCAATCTCATTTGTGATAAGAGGAAGCCTAGAGTACATTTCAGCGACACCTTCACCATCCTTCATTTTGAACTTGTCAAGTTGACTTTGAAGCACATCCAACTTGGATTCCTTGACGGAGTCGGTACCTTCATGCATATCAATCAAAGTATCCAAAATTTCCTTTGCATTCTCAAGGCGTCTGATTTTGTTGAATTCTTAGGGGCACATTCCATTGAAGAGGATATCACAAGCTTGAGCGTTGTATTGCATCGTCTTCAACTCTTCCGTGGTAGCTTCACGGTTCGGTTCTCTCCCATCAAAGAATTCACCTTGCAAGCCAATACACACAATAGCCCAAACGGCGGGGTTATGTCCAAGAATATCCATTTTCATCTTATGCTTCCAACTAGCAAAATTAGTACCATCAAAGTAAGGACCTCTACGGTGATATTTTCCCTCGCTAGACGCCATACTCTCCTAGGTTGTGAAACCAAGGCTATGACCACCAAAAGCTATGGAAATCAAAGAAAATGGAGACCAAAACTCTGATACCACTTGTAGGATAAAAAGTATGTCTAGAGGGTGGTGATTAGACTACTTGACCAAATAAAAACTTATCCTTTTCTCAATTTTAGTCATTGGCAGATTTTAGCTATCTTAGCACAAGTCAAGCAATCTTAACAAAATTCAAGCAAGCATGCAAAGAGTATATGAGCAGCGCAAAGTAAAGCATGCAACTTGCAAGAATGTAAAGGGGAAGGGTTTGGAGAACTCAAACGCAATTGGAGACATGGATGTTTTTGTCGTGGTTCCGATAGGTGGTGCTATCGTACATCCACGTTGATGGAGACTTCAACCCACGAAGGGTAACGGTTGCGCGAGTCCACGGAGGGCTCCACCCACGAAGGGTCCACGAAGAAGCAACCTTGTCTATCCCACCATGGCCGTCGCCCACGAAGGACTTGCCTCACTAGCGGTAGATCTTCACGAAGTAGGCGATCTCCTTGCCCTTACAAACTCCTTGGTTCAACTCCACAATCTTGTCGGAGGCTCCCAAGTGACACCTAGCCAATCTAGGAGACACCACTATCCAAGAAGTAACAAATGGTTTGTTGATGATGAACTCCTTGCTCTTGTGCTTCAAATGATAGTCTCCCCAACACTCAACTCTCTCTCACAGGATTTGGATTTGATGGAAAGAAGATTTGAGTGGAAAGCAACTTGGGAAGGCTAGAGATCAAGATTCATATGGTAGGAATGGAATATCTTGGCCTCAACACAAGGGTAGGTGGTTCTCTCTCAGAAAATGTGTATTGGAAGTGTAGGTTCGTTCTGATGGCTCTCTCCACGAATGAAGAGGAGGTGGAGAGGTAAAAATAGCCTCCACACAAAAACTAACCGTTACACACAACTTACCAATCTCGGTAGGACCGAATTGAGAAACTCGGTCGGACCGATTCAGCAAATCTAGTGACCGTTAGGATTTTGGATGGGAGTGACATGCAACTCGGTAGGACCGATATGGTTAGGGTTAGGGCATAACGTAATCTCGGTGAGACCGATTACACAAACTCGGTGGGACCGATTTTGGTAATAAGCTAACCAGAGAGTTGGTCAGGTAAACTCGGTGGGACCGGTTCGCTCATTTCGGTGGGACCGAAATGTTACGAAAAGGAAACAGAGAGTTTACATTGCAATCTCGGTGGGACCGATCGCTCATCTCGGTGGGACCGAAATGTTACGAAGGGAAACCGAGAGATTACAATCCCATCTCGGTGAGACCGGAGCTCCCTATCGGTGAGACCGATTTGCCTAGGGTTTGTGGCAGTGGCTATGACATCTGAAATCGGTGGCGCAGGATAGAAAGAATCGGTGGGGCCGAGTTTGACTTTTGGTTTAGGTCATATGTGGATGTGAGAAGGTAGTTGAGGGTTTTGGAGCATATCACTAAGCACTATGAAGCAAGAACCTCATTAAGAAACACCTCATCCCTCCTTGATAGTATTGGCTTTTCCTATAGACTCAATGTGATCTTGGATCACTAAAATATAAAATGTAGAGTCTTGAGCTTTGAGCTTGAGCCAATCCTTTTATCCTTTCTATTTTGAGGGGTCCACTTTCCTCATCCATGCCATGCCATTCATTGAGCTTTTCCTGAAATATTTATCTTGGAATAATGTTAGCTCAATGAGCTATATGTTGTTAGGAATTACCAAAACCACCTAGGGATAGTTCCACTTTCAACTGCAGACAGGGGAAGCAAGCGGGTACAGAGCCTCCTGTTCTGTTGGCCCGCCCCCAAATGCATCTGTTGTCCCCCGCAAGTGCACCTTGGGAGAGGCAGAAGTGGGGGCCACCTGTTGGGGAACGTAGTAATTCAAAAAGAATCCTACGAACACGCAAGATCTATCTAGGAGATGCATAGCAAGGAGAGGGGAGAGTGTGTCCACATACCCTCGTAGACCGAAAGCGGAAGTGTTTAGTTAACGTGGTTGATGTAGTCGAACGTCTTCACGATCCAACCGATCCAACTACCAAACGTACAGCACCTCCATGTTCAGCACACGTTTAGCATGATGACCTCCCTTGAGCTCTTGATCCAGTAGAGGGTCGAGGGAGAGTTTCGTGAGCAAGACGGTGTGGCGACGGTGTTGGTGATGTGATCCGTGCAGGGCTTCACCTAAGCACTATGACAATATGACCGAGGTGGTAAACTATGGAGGGGGGCACCGCACACGGCTAAGAAACAACTGTTGTGCCTCTGGGGTGCCCCCTAGCCACGTATATAAAGGAGGGGGAGAGAGGCCGGCGGCCAGGAGGGGCGCGCCATGGGGGGAGTCCTACTTGGACTCCTAGTCCAAGTAGGATTTGCCCCCCCCTTTCCTTTCTTCCACCAGAGGGAATATGAAGGAGAGGGAAAGGGAAAGGGAAGTGGGGCGCCGCCCCCTCCACCTTGTCCTATTCGGACTCCCAAGGAGGGGGGCACGCGGCCACCCCCATGGAATTCCCTATCTCTCCCTTAGGCCCATGTTGGCCCAACACTTCACCGGGGGGTTCCGGTAACCCCTCGATACTCCGGAAAAATACCCGGATCACTCAGAACCATTCCGATGTCCGAATATAACCTTCCAATATATGAATCTTTACCTCTCAACCATTTCGAGACTCCTAGTCATGTCCGTGATCTCATACGGGACTCCGAACAAACTTCAGTCACCAAAACACATAACTCATAATTCAAATCGTCATCGAACGTTAAGCGTGCGGACCCAACGGGTTCGAGAACTATGTAGACATGACCGAGACACATCTCCGGTCAAAACCAATAGCGGAACCTGGATGCTCATATTGGCTCCTACATATTCTACTAAGATCTCTATCGGTCAAACCGCATAACAACATACGTTATTCCCTTTGTCATCGGTATGTTACTTGCCCGAGATTCGATCGTCGGTATCATCATACCTAGTTCAATCTCGTTTACTGGCAAGTCTCTTTACTCATTCCGTAATGCATCATCCCACAACTAACTCATTAGTTACATTGCTTGAAAGGCTTATAGTGATGTGCATTACCGAGAGGGCCCAGAAATACCTCTCCGATACACGGAGTGACAAACCCTAATCTCGATCTATGCCAACTCAACATATACCTTCAGAGACACCTGTAGAGCATCTTTATAATCACGCAGTTACGTTGTGACATTTGATAGCACACAAAGTGTTCCTCCGGTATTCAGGAGTTGCATAATATCATAGTTAGAGGAATATGTATAAGTCACGAAGAAAGCAATAACAATAAAATGAAATGATCATTATGCTAAGCTAACGGATGGGTCTTGTCCATCACATCATTCTCTAATGATGTTATCCCGTTCATAAAATGACAACACATGTCTATGGTTAGGAAATTTAACCATCTTTGATTAACGAGCTAGTCAAGTAGAGGCATACTAGGGACACTCTATTTGTCTATGTATTCACACATGTACTAAGTTTCCGGTTAATACAACTCTAGCATGAATAATAAATATTTATCATGATATAAGGAAATATAAATAACAACTTTATTATTGCCTCTAGGGCATATTTCCTTCAATCTCCCACTTGCACTAGAGTTAATAATCTACATTACATAGCAATGATTCTAACACCCATGGAGTCTTGGTGCTGATCATGTGTTGCTCGTGGAAGAGGCTTAGTCAACGGGTCTAGAACATTCAGATCCGTATGTATTTTGCAAATCTCTATGTCTCCCTCCTTGACTTGATCGCAGATGGAATTGAAGCGTCTCTTGATGTGTTTGGTTCTCTAGTGAAATCTGGATTCCTTCGCCAAGGCTATTGCTCCAGTATTGTCACAAAAGATTTTCATTGGACCCGATGCACTAGGTATTACACCTAGATCAGATATGAACTCCTTCATCCAGACTCCTTCATGTGCTGCTTCCGAAGCAGCTATGTACTCTGCTTCACACGTAGATCCCGTCACAATGCTCTGTTTGGAACTGCACCAACTGACAGCTCCACCATTCAATATAAATACGTATCCGGTTTGTGACTTAGAGTCATCCGGATCAATGTCAAATCTTGCAACGACGTAACCATTTACGACGAGCTCTTTTTCACCTTCATAAACGAGAAACATATCCTTAGTCCTTTTCAGGTATTTCAGGATGTTCTTGACAGCTGTCCAGTGATCCACTCCTGGATTACTTTGGTACCTCCCTGCTAAACTAATAGCAATGCACACATCAGGTCTGGTACACATCATTGCATACATGATAGAACCTATGGCTGATGCATAGGGAATGACTTAATTTTCTCTTTATCTTCTACAGCGGTCGGGCATTGGGTCTGACTCAACTTCACACCTTGTAACACAGGAAAAAAACCTTTCTTTGACTGATCCATTTTGAACTTCTTCAAAACTTTATCAAGGTATGTGCTTTGTGAAAGTTCAACTAAGCGTCTTGATCTATCTCTATAGATCTTGATGCCCAATACATAAGCAGCTTCACCGAGGTTTTTCATTGAAAAATTCTTATTCAAGTATCCTTTTATGCTATCCAGAAATTCTGTATTATTTCCAATCAACAATATATCATCCACAAATAATATTAGAAATGCTACAGAGCTCCCACTCACTTTCTTGTAAATACAGGCTTCTCCAAAAGTCTGTATAAAACCATATGCTTTGATCACACTATCAAAGCGTATATTCCAACTCCGAGAGCCTTGCACCAGTCCATGAATGGATCGCTGGAGGTTGCACACTTTGTTAGCATCTTTAGGATCGACAAACCCTTCTGGTTGCATCATATACAACTCTTCTTTAAGATATCCATTAAGGAATGTAGTTTTGACATCCATTTGCCAAATTTCATAATCATAAAATGTGGCAATTGCTAACATGATTCAGACAGACTTAAGCATAACTATGGGTGAGAAGGCCTCATCATAGTCAACTCCTTGAACTTGTCGAAAACCTTCTGCAACAAGTCGAGCTTTGTAGACAGTAACATTACCATCAGTGTTAGTCTTCTTCTTGAAGATCCATTTATTCTCTATGGCTTGCCGATCATCAGGCAAGTCAACCAAAGTCCATACTTTGTTCTCATAAACGGATCCCATCTCAGATTTCATGGCCTCAAGCCATTTCGCGGAATCTAGGATCATCATTGCTTCCCCATAGTTCGTAGGTTCGTCATGGTCAAGTAACATGACCTCCAGAACAAGACTACCGTACCACTCTGGTGCGGATCGTACTCTGGTTGACCTACGAGGTTCAGTAGTAACTTGATCTGAAGTTCCATGATCATCATCATTAGCTTCCTCACTAATTGGTGTAGGAATCACTGGAACTGATTTCTGTGATGAACTACCATCCAATTCGGGAGAGGGTACAATTACCTCATCAAGTTCTACTTTCCTCCCACTCACTTCTTTCGAGGGAAACTCCTTCTCTAGAAAGGATCCATTCTTAGCAACGAATATCTTGCCTTCGGATATGTGATAGAAGGTGTACCCAACAGTCTCCTTTGGGTATCCTATGAAGACACATTTCTCCGATTTGGGTTCCAGCTTATCAGGTTGAAGGTTTTTCACATAAGCATCACAGCCCCAAACCATAGGAAACGATAGCTTAGGTTTCTTGCCAAACCACAGTTCATATGGTGTTGTCTCAATGGATTTAGATGGTGCCCTATTTAACGTGAATGCAGCTGTCTCTAAAGCATAACCCCAAAACGATAGTGGTAAATTGATAAGAGACATCATAGATTGCACCATATATCTAATAAAGTACGGTTACGACGTTCGGACACACCATTATGCTATGGTGTTCCAGGTGGCGTGAGTTGCGAAACTATTCCACATTGTCTCAAATGAAGACCAAAGTCATAACTCAAATATTCACTTCCACGATCAGATCGTAGAAACTTTATTTTCTTGTTGCCATGATTTTCCACTTCACTCTGAAATTCTTTGAACTTTTCAAATGTTTCAGACTTATGTTTCATTAAGTAGATATACCCATATCTGCTCAAACCATCTGTGAAGGTCAGAAAATAACGATACCCGCTGCGAGCCTCCACACTCATCGGACCGCATACATCAGTATGTATTATTTCCAATAAGTCAGTTGCTTGCTCCATTGTTCCAGAGAATGGAGTCTTAGTCATCTTGTCCATGAGGCATGGTTCGCAAGTATCAAGTGATTCATAATCAAGTGATTCCAAAAGCCCATCAACATGGAGTTTCTTCATGCGCTATACACCAATATGACCTAAACAGCAGTGCCACAAACATGTTGCACTATCATTATCAACTTTGCATCTTTTGGCATTAATATTATGAATATGTGTATCACTACAATCGAGATTCAATAAAAATAGACCACTCATCAAGGGTGCATGACCATAAAAGATATTACTCATATAAATAGAACAACCATTATTCTCTGGATTTAAATGAATAACTGTCTCGCATCAAACAAGATCCAGATATAATGTTCATGCTCAACGCGGCACCAAATAACAATTATTCAGGTCTAAAACTAATCCCGACGGTAGATGTAGAGGTAGCGTGCCGACGGCGATCACATCGACTTTGGAACCATTTCCCATGTGCATCGTCATCTCGTCCTTAGCCAATCTTCGTTTAATCCGTAGCCCCTGTGTCGAGTTGCAAATATGAGCAACAGAACCAGTATCAAATACCTAGGCGCTACTATGAGCATTAGTAAGGTACACATCAATAACATGTATATCAAATATACCTTTCACTTTGCCATCCTTCTTATCCGCCAAGTACTTGGGGCAGTTCCGCTTCTAGTGACCAGTCCCTTTGCAGTAGAAGCACTCAGTCTCAGGCTTAGGTCCAGACTTGGGCTTCTTCACTTGAGCAGCAACTTGCTTGCTATTTGTCGGGGAAACTGATCCACGAACACCTATGGGACCGGCGGACCGAGCACCTTTCGGTTCGGCGGGGGGCGGAGATCACACGAAGAGCGGATCGAGGCGAAGCACACGAGCAGTTTTCCCAGCTTCGGAGCTCTCCGGAGAGATAACACTCCTACTGCAGCATGTCTGAGTGTATTGAGTTCTTGCTCGGGAGCGCTGAGTGCTACAGTACACACTAGCTGCTAACGAGACCGAGCGTGAGTGTTTTTCTGCCTCCGAACCCCCCCTCTACGTTGCGCATGGGCCTCCTTTTATATGCTAAAGGGGTCTCCGACAGGTGGCAACGTAGACAAGGGTAAAAATGGAAAAGAATTGCGGTTGGTACAACTACCGCACAAAGGTATCATACCTAACCCTGACGGCAGGGGACAAAGGCATTAAATGCCCGTCTACGTCGCCCAAATAGTGCAAAAAGGGACCGTCAGGGACGCCACCGCTTGCCACGATGGCAATCTTGTCAGCGTCGCTTGCCACCGTGCACCGCTGGCCGCACAGCCTCTTGCCACGCGCGCCTGGAAAGGTCCCAGGGCGACACGTTGGTGGATGTGCTGGAGCGCGGGTACAGAGTGGTAGTTTGCCGCGGCAAGCGCCTTGCCGCGGTCGTTGTCTTGTCGCGTCCGGAAGCTTGTCGCTCACCGGGCCTCGCCGGGACGCGTGGCGCGTCGCGGCAAGTTCCTTGAGATGCCTTGGTTGGCCTTCCCGGCAAGCTCCTCTTGCCGGGGCCTTGTCTCCTTGGCTTGAATACTTTGTTCTTGAATGGCTCCAAAGGAACCACGGAGGACCTTGGCGGTCACCCGGCAAGCCTTGCCGCGGGGTGCTGCAACTGCCCGTGCACAAGTTCGGGATACTAGGGTACCCCTACTCTAGTACACCGACAGGAGCCCCCGGGCCTGGGCCACACACGGTGCCGAGCGCTGTTGGGCCAGGCCCAAAACAGGGCACGGGCACTGGACCGAGGGTCTCGTGGATGTTGCCGCAGCTATCGACAGGGAGCTGGCGCAGCTGGGGATGGAGGATCTCGGGTATTCCTCCGATGAGCACCTCCAACCCAGCGCCAAGCTCAGCTTGTTCTTCAAAGGCGTGGCGACGGCCCTCCAGCGACTCCGGCAGAAGATGCCAAAGCAGCTGGCCGACGAGTCGCGCAAGATCTGCGCGGGAGCTCTTCAAAAGGTACTGGTGAAGGTGGCCTTCCGCAACCCAGGCCTCAACCTCACCAACGTCCTCAGGACCTTGCCGCCGGATGCTGATCTGGAAGCGCTCAAGACCCTTGTCGCACCCATTGTGGACAAGGTGAGCGGGATCAAGAGGGTTGAGGGCGATCGCGTAGATTAGGCCGCCCGTTTTCTCTTTTTCTTGTCGCTGCTGGTCATGTTATGAGAACAATCTGTTAGAGCTACGACAAGCTATCTTGTAATATGACTCTATTTCGGGTAGCGATTGCTATGTTATTTCCTTTAATTGATTCCTTCCTTTGTATGTTCTTGCCCTACGCTTTTAGGGAACTTGTCGGCGCAGGCACCTTAGCTGCGAGCGCTGAGTGCGGGACGTCAGCAGCCTGCTGGCGGTGCCGCTACCGACAAGAAACCTTGTCGCAACTAGTCGCAGCTCACTTAAGTTGTTGAGCGGACTCGAAACAAAGTAAGGGCGCAACTAGCTACGAGTTGGTTCCTCCGCGCACAGGTTTTCCATACAAAGCACGGTCGTTCGAGGAAGATAACTTAAAAATTTTAAAAATTTTAAAACTGATTGCTCAAACTTTAGCAACTTTGCTTTCCTGTCGTTTGCTTCCCGGTAAGGCGAAACTTCCTCGAACGACGCTTGGTCCACACCATTATCTTCTCCTTTCCCCCCGGCAAACTTGTGGGCGAGGGAACCTTCCTTTATTTGAGAAAGACAAAGAAGAGAAAATAAAGATATGGAGCCTTATGGCTCGTTATTGCTTACCGGGGGTAGGCGCTGCACAAAGTGTCAGATAACGCATGCAAAAAAAAGTAGAAAGCATGAAGTTGACAAGATGTGCGGAGCACATGAGCTTTACCTATGCACGGGGTCTGCGCCCGGCTTCGTACAAAGGATTACATGCAACATCGCAAGACTTGTACAAAAGGTGGTTGCGGAACAGGTTCCGCAACGCGCCTCACGGTAAAACTTACGAAGATGCTCAATGTTCCAGGAGTTGCTCACCGAATGCCATCTTCGGTCTCAAGCGGATGACAGCGCCAGCCTAGTGACTCGTTTCACCCGGTAAGGGCCTTCCCACTTCGGTGTCAACTTGTTGGAATTCTTGGCGGACTGAACGCGACGAAGAACAAGGTCGCCTTCCTCGAGACTTCTGGCATTAACTTTGCGGCTATGGTAGCGGTGCAAAGCTTGCTGGTATCGAGCAGCTCGACAATGCCTCGAAGACGGCCCTCCTCAAGGAGCAGCGCGTCATCTTGTCGCAACTGCTCTTGCTCAAGCTCATCGTAAGCGAGCACTCGAGGTGACCCGTATACGAGTTCCGTGGGGAGAACTGCCTCTGCTCCATAGACTAGAGCAAAAGGTGTCTGGCCAGTGGCTCGATTTGGCGTCGTCCTGATCGACCAAAGAACCACCGGCAGCTCCTCAATCCAGTTCTTTCCGCACATGCGCAGCCTGTCGAAAGTCCTGGTCTTGAGCCCACGCAGCACTTCAGATTCGCCCTCTCCGCTTGACCGTTACTTCTCGGATGAGCAGCGAAGCGAAGCGGAACCTTGGCGCCAAGATCTTGGACGTCTCGCATGAAGGTGCGGCTCGTGAATTGCATGTCGTTGTCGGTGATGATCCTGTTAGGGATCCCGGCGCAAACAATCGACCAAGAACTTGACTGCCGATTGTCTGTCACCTTCCTCGCTGCTTCCACTTCGCCACTTTGTGAACTTGTCGATCGCAACGCATAAGTACTCAAAGCCCCGACAGCTCGGGAAAGGGGCCGAGGACGTCGAGCCCCTGCATCGAAAATGGCCAGGATAAAGGGATCGCCCGAGAGCTTGAGCTGGCTGGTGTATCTGCTGGAATGGAATGGGCAGCGCTTCACACTTGGTTACTTGTGCGGTTGCATCACGGAGGGCTGTCGGCCAAAGAAACCTTTCAGGAACGCTTTGCGGCAAGTGCTCTTGCGCCAATGTGGTGACCACATATCCCTCCATGTATCTCTGCCAACAGCTTTTGTCCGTCTTCCCGGTGAATACACTTCAATTTCACGCCGTTGAGTCTTCTTCTGTACAGTGTGTTGTCGACAAACTGGTACATACTTGACTGTCGGGCTACTCTTTCCGCTTCTTCTTGCTCTTCGGAAAGTTCTCCTGTCTGAAGGAAACGGACAATTTGCTGTGCCCATGCTGGAGCTTGCGGCTCGACAACAAGGACTAAAGGCACATCTGCTGCTGCGGGAACATCCGCTTCTACGGCGAGAACCTACGGCTCAGCCGGAGCTTGACGTTCCCCGGCAAGCGTGCCGGAGCAAAACTTGTCGGGAGCGTCTGCTTCAACGGAACAAACCCTAGGGCTTGCCGGAGCAGACTGCTCCTCGGCACCCTTGGTGTTGATCTTGAGGACCTTCTTGGCGGCGGCTTCGGGGAGCTCTGCCGGAAAATAGTCACCAAAAATCAACTTCCTCTTCTTGCTCTGTCCAGTTGATGGCGTTCTGACGGTTGAGTCGGTTTGAGCACAAAGATCCCTGGTTCCATTGTAACTTAAGTGTGGCGACTTGACGGGTCATCGGCAATGTCGTTCGAGCTCTTGGAACATGTTCCATCTGTAGGCCGTCAAAGTGCTCTTCTAGCTTTCTCACTTCATCAACGTACGCTTCCATCAACGGACTCTGAAAATTCTTGTTCACTTGGCGGACGACAAGCTGTGAGTCACCCCTGACAATGAGCTTCTTGATCCCAAGGTCTGCTGCGATCCCGAGACCGGCAAGCAAACCTTCATACTCTGCGGTATTGTTCGTTGCTTGCTCCTTGGGAAAGTGCATCCGGACTACGTGCTTGAGGTGCTCTCCGGTGGGTGCAACAAGTAGCACGCCAAGACCGGCGCTTTGCAGCGAAGGCACCATCAAAGTACATCAGCCACTCTTTGTTTGCTTCCTTGACGGGATGCTCGTTTTCGGAATTTCTTCATCTCTCGCGGGAGCTACCAGCTTTAGCTTTCTTGGCGCCACCTCCGTTGCGGACTGCTCAACGACTAGCACATCTTTGCCTTTCTTCTTCCCGTTGTTCCGCCGCTGGTTTTTTTCTTTGCGGGGCAGCCTCCTCACTATCGATCCTCCCGCTTCAGATATCTCCGGGAGCTTCCTCCTTCCTCAAAGACGTGCACACTTGTCGGCCGGGGCATATAGCTCACCGACGTCTCTCGATCTTGCACATCGCAATCTCCTCCGCATCCTGCGGTTTCGCGACGTTTCGATGGAACGCGCTGATTACCGCGGGCGGGGTGGACATCTGGATGTTGTGTTGTACGTGGCTGAATCTCTCGAATGTACTTGCGCTAGGGCTCTCCTTCCTTACGGGCGCAGCAGATGAAGGTCGCTTTCTTGGCCATGAGGCTTGTGGCCGCCTGTAAAGGTGCCGACAAACTGATGGCATAGGTCTGCCCAGGAGGATATGGAGTTGTCCGGCAAGTGCATGAGCCAGGATCTGACATTGGGCTTGAGCACCGGCGGAAGTAGTTGGCCAGGATCTTATCGCCCCGCCCCGCAGCTTGCACCGCGATGGTGTAGATCTTGAGGAACTCCGACAGATCGACTTGCCGTCATACTTCTCGCACGTCCGCTTGAAATTCTTCGTCTTTGGGCCACTAGACTTGCCGCAGCTCACGAGTGAACACGGGGCAACCTACCGCGTCGGCAAGTCGCTGGTTCCCCGGTGCATGCATGTCGACAGAGGGCCCAGTAGCGCTGGTCCGATTGACGCCGCGCTTCTCTTGGCGCTCGATGCGAAGTTCGGCGTCTTCTTCTGTCGTTCGTGAAGAACTTGGCGCTGATCGTGACGAGCTCGTGGATCTGATGATGCGGTGGAGCCGCTGTCGAGGTGGATCCGGCGAGTCGGCGATCTTGGCCTTCGGGGTGGAGAGTGCATGGTGGTTGCACCCCCACCGGTTTTGTCGCCATCGGCTCGTGCTCAGCAGTCTGCCGCGGCAGCGATGTACTCGGCTGCCGTGGAGTGTCGTCGTTGGCGAAGCCGATGAGACTCTGAATGGTGGCCCTCCATTCATCGATCTTGTCTGCCGTTGGAGGGTAATCCAGGAGCAGTTGAGCTCGCGCCAAAGCTTCTGCTGGAGTGGTGGGCGGCAGTGGCGAACGGCGCGAGGAGCGGGATATGCTCGGACTTCTAACTATGTTAGAAGGAGCAGTATCTTGTCCAGGCGACCGTGTCTCGCTCGTGCCAGCATGTTGGCATGCATGCTGGTCTTGAGCACCCCGAGATCCACCAGCTCGATCTTGGCCCAACGAACGTATGGCACTGCGAATACCATGACGCTGTCGGTCCTGCGCCTCCTGAGATGGGCGCGGTGCATGTACGGACGCCGAGGTCTGCGCAGCCTTGTCCTTGGACCTGGCAACACCGTGGGCTCCCTCGTCGATGCCCGTTCTTCCGCAGGCGTCTACCCCACCACCCGTTTGCTCCGGTGGTGGTGAGATCGACGTGGACGGAACAGCTGCCGCCGAAGCCTTCTTCTTCGGTGGCATGTCGATGAAGAAGATGAAGATCTAGCTCGTGTGAACGTCGGATCAGGTTCACACAACCTCGACGCCCCCTACCTGGCGCGCCAAAGATGTTGGGGAAACTGATCCACGAACACCTATGGGACGGCGGACCGAGCCCTTTCGGTTCGGCTGGGGCGGAGATCGCACGAAGAGCGGATCGAGGCGGCACACGCAGCAGTTTACCCAGCTTCGAGCTCTCGAGAGATAACACTCCTCTTGATGCATGTCTCGAGTGTATTGAGTTCTTGCTCGGGAGCGCTGAGTGCTACAAGACACACTAGCTGCTAACGAGACCGAAGCGTGAGTGTTTTTTCGCCTCCGAACCCCCCTCTACGCTGCGCATGGGCCTCCTTTTATATGCTAAAGGGTCTCGACAGGTGGCAACGTAGACAAGGGTAAAATGGAAAAGGAATTGCGGTTGGTACAACTACCGCACGATGTATCATACCTAACCACGACGGCAGGGGACAAAGGCATTAAATGCCCGCTCACGCCGCCAAAATAGTGCAAAAAGGACCGTCGGGACGCCACCGCTGCCACGATAGCAATCTTGTCGGCGCGCCACATCGCAAGACCGCTGGCCGCACAACCTCTTGCCACGCGCTACCGAAAGGTCCTGGCGACAAGTTGGTGGATGTCTTTGCGCTGGTCTGAGTGGTAGTTTGTCGCGGCAAGCGCCTTTGCCATGTCGTTGTCTTGTCGCGTCCGGAAGCTTGTCGCTCACCGGGCCTCGCCGGGACACATGGCGCGTCGCGGCAAGTTCCTTGAGATGCCTTGGTTGGCCTTCCCGACAAGCTCCTCTTGCCGGGGCCTTGTATCCTTGGCTTGAATACTTTGTTCTTGAATGGCTCCAAAGGAACCACGGAGGACCTTGGCGGTCACCCGGCAAGCCTTGCCGCGGGGTGCTGCAGCTGTCCGTGCACAAGTTCGGGATACTAGGGTACCCCTACTCTAGTACACCGACAGGAGCCTACCCCTACTCTAGTACACCGACACTATTCTTCTTGAAGTTCCCCTTCTTCCCTTTGTCATTTTTCTTGAAACTAGTTGTTTTGTTAACCATCAACACTTGATGCTCCTTCCTGATTTCTACCTCTGCATCCTTTAGCATCACGAAGAGCTCGGGAATTGTCTTATCCATCCCTTGCATATTATAGTTCATCACGAAGCTTTTATAGCTTGGCGGCAGTGATTGAAGAACTCCGCAAATGACACTATCATCAGGAAGATTAACTCCCAGTTGAGTCAAGTGGTTGTGGTACCCAGACATTCTGAGTATATGTTCACTGACAAAACTATTCTCCTCCATCTTGCAGCTATAGAACTTATTGGAGACTTCATATCTCTCAATTCGGGCATTTGCTTGAAATATTAACTTCAACATCTCATATGCTCCATGACGTTCAAAACGTCTTTGAAGTCCCGATTCTAAGTCGTAAAGCATGACACACTGAACTATCGAGTAGTCATCAACTTTGCTCTGCCAGACGTTCATAACGTCCGGAGTTGCTCCTGCAGCAGGTCTTGCACCTAGCGGTGCTTCCAGGAAGTAATTCTTCTGTGCAGCAATGAAGATAATCCTCAGATCATGGACCCAGTCCGCATCATTGCTACTATCATCTTTCAACTTATTTTTCTCTAGGAACATATCAAAAATAAAAGGGGAGCTACATCGCAAGCTATTGATCTACAACATAGATATGCAAATACTATCAGGACTAAGTTCATGATAAATTAAGTTCAATTAATCATATTACTTAAGAATTCCCACTTAGATAGACATCCCTCTTGTCACGCCCAATATGCGACCCTATCCAAAAGGAACTCGAAGGTCCCACCAAGGATAGACCCGCATATTGAAACGCTTTTGCAAGGTGGATATCATTACATCAACATTACATAATAGATGGGGATACATACATAAGGCACGAATGCCACAAGAATACATCAACATCATATACAAGAGATCAACATCCGACTACGGATGGAACATAAACAGAAACTCAAACAATATCCACCCTGCTAGCCCAGGCTGCCGACCTAGAACCTATCCCCTGATCGAAGAAGCAGAAGAACTCCAAAACAAGCAACATCGCTCTCACGTCATGATCATCGCAAACCTGTACCTGCAACTGGTGGTGTAGTAATCTGTGAGCCACGAGGACTCAGCAATCCCATTACCATGGGCATCAAGACTAGCAAAGCTAAATGGGAAAGGAAGGGGTAAAGTGGTGAGGTTGCAGCAGCGACTAAGCATGATATGGTGGCTAACATACGCAAATGAGAGCGAGAAGAGAAACAAAGGAACGGTCGTCAACTAGTAATGATCAAGAAGTGATCCTGAACTCCTACTTACGTCAAACATAACTCGAAACCGTGTTCTCCTCTCGATCAACCCGAAAAGAGACACTCACGGTTACGCTACGGTTGGTGTATTTTAGAAGAGTTTGCTTCAAGTTTACTACAACCGGATATTAACAAATTCCCATCTGCCACATAACCGCGGGCACGGCTCTCGAAAGTTTATACCTGCAGGGGTGTCCCAACTTAGCCCATGATAAGCTCTCGCGATCAACGAAGGATATTCCTTCTCCCGGAAGACCCGATCAGTCTCGAATCCGGCTACAAGACATTTCGACAGCAATAAAACAAGACCAGCAAAGCCGCCCGGATGTGCCGACAAATCCTGATAGGAGCTGCACATATCTCGGTCTCGTGGCACACCGGATGAGCAGTCCGCATAACTAAAACCAGACCTCAAGTTTCCTTGAGGGGCGCTGCACAGGTTCTAGTTCGGGCCAGCACTCGAAGGAGCACTGGTCCGGGGGTAAAATAAAGATGACCCTTGGGCTCCGAAACCCAAGGGAAAAGGGGCATAGGTGAGGCAAATGGTAAAACCAATGTTGGGCCTTCTTTGGAGGAGTCTTATTCAAAGCGAACTGTCAAGGGGTCCCATAAATCACCCGACCGCGTTAGGGACGCAAAATCCGGGAACATAACACCGATATGACGGAAACTAGGCGGCAAGAGTGGAACAAAACACTGCATAAGGCCGAGCCTTCCACCCTTTACCAAGTACATAGATGCATTAATAATATAAGATATATTGTGATATCCCAACAAGTAAACATGTTCCAACAAGGAACAACATCTCCATGTTCCAAGAAGGAACAAACTTCATCTTCACCTGCAACTAACAACGCTATAAGAGGGGCTGAGCAAAGCGGTAACATAGCCAAACAACGGTTTGCATAGGAAGGGTGCAAAAGGTTAGAGGCTGACATGGCAATTTGGGAGGCTTGAGGAACAAGTGATAGGTAGCGCAGCATAGCGAAAGAACAGAGCAACTAGCATAGCAATGATAGTAGTGAGATCCAGGGTAGCGGTCATCTTGCCTGAAATCCCGCAAGGAAGAAGAACGAGTCCATGAAGAAGACGAACGGATGAAGCCGAACCAAGCGTAGACGAACGAATCCTCACGATCGCAACGAAACGGGAACTAACAAGAAGAAGCACACAACATAGTAAACACACCACACATGAACATGACATGATGCAAAGCATGATGCATGACAAATCTAGATGAGGCTACTCATGGCAAGAGATGATGCAAACAAGAGCAACACATCAAAGCAAGTTTAAATGAGGCCGGGAACAACATAGAACAATTCCGGTAAGTCCTCATATGCATATATCGAAATTGGTCCAGATCTGAATAAACCTTAAGTTGAAGTTGTTAAACAGCAAGTTAAGATGCACCACGATGATCTACACGAAATTCTAGTCAAGTTACATATAAAGTTCATTAGATTCGGAGCTACGGCCTAGAAGATATGAGCAAAACAAGATAAGCATGGCATTGATGCAAAATGCATACCAACATCAAGCAAACACCTCAAAACATGGATGCAACATGATAATATGAAACTACATGCAAAATCAAGCAAGTTTCGTATAGAGCACACTCAAAACAGAGCAACGGATCAACACATACACACAATACAAGTCATAACAACAATCTGTCCATAACAGCAAGTAGGCATATTGCACGCACCAAAACAACCTGCTACAAGACCTCAACATAATAACAAAAGGCATGGGCATGATGTAGAGGTAAAGCATTACAAAACATGAACACTGAGCTATCTCCAGAAATCACTAGAACATGCTCAAACACACATGGCAAGATTGCAAATAATAACAGTTTCAGACTTATCAGGAAATAACATCAGGTTGCAATGTTTAGAGCTATCAAACAACATGTTACAGGAACTTATCATGGCAAACAAAGGCATGGCGTGAATCTACTAATTGCATAGAACAAAAGTCCCTTACTGACCATGAGCCAAAAAGGATCAGAAGATGTGATGGCACCCATGTAAACATGGCAAGTTATATTACAGATTCATACATGGCAGGAACAACAATAGGTAGGCATGTTGGGGATCTTGAACCACTCACCACAGAGCAATACATGGCATGGCAAGGCAACCAACAGTAAGAAGACATGGCATAGAAGCTATACATGGCAAGAACAACATCATAGCATACACGGATCAACTACAACAACCTTGGCAAAATTGAATAACATGTAAACAATCTGCCAGGAAACATTTTATAGCAAAAGTAGAGCTCGATTGACTCAAGCTATGGCACTCCATAATTGCAAACAAGGGCATGGATGGATAGAGAATAAACATATTTTCAAAACATCCTTACTGAAGTATCTCAAAATAAGCATGGATCTCTCTGTAGCATCAAGTTAACATGGCATAAAAATATCAGCAAAACATGACTGAAATCAGCAACATCATGAAGCCTAGTTTGCATGCTTGTGCTAGTCACCATAGAGATCAAAAAAATACATGGCATACACCCCTGTAAAGATGGCATGGCATATTACAAAACACATGTAGGACTCAAGTTCATAGGATGCACACATCAATCATGGCAAAAATGACAAAAGTGCATGTTCTGATAAGAATCTGAAACTAACATCACATAGCCCTCTTCTAACAGCATTTCGGGAATCAATATGAGCTCAAATGAAAATGATGCAATGATATGAAATGATATACTCGTCGAGACGAACAATTTGACATATTATACGCACAAAACGGAGCTACGGATGCAGAGATATGATGCGATGAAAATGCATTAAAATATAAGCAGATTCGGGGACTTAGACGAAAATCCAGAGGGGGGAAGTCAACCTCGTGCACGGGGAACGAGGCGGCGGCGGATCTCGCCGGAATCTCGCCGGAGATGAGGTAGAGGCGGTCGGGGAGGAAGAAGAGGAGCGGAGGAGGCCGGGAATGGACGGATCCGGGGTCTCCTTCCCCGAATCCGGACGGATCTGGGCCGGGGAGGCACGGGGTCGGCGAGCCCGGCCGACTCCGGCGAGGTCCACGGCGGCGCCGGCCATGGAGGCGGGCGGGCGACGAGGGTGGAGAGGAGGACGGCGGCGAGGCGACCGACGGAGTCAGCGGGCGGAGCCCGGCGGCGGTGACGGGATGCGGCGGCGCCTGCCGACACGGACGGCGAGGGCGGCGCCAGCGGCGGCGGCGGCGGCCAGGGGGCTCGCGAGGCGCGGAGCCCGCGGGAGGCGGCGGGCGGCGAACTGGCCGGGCGGGTCGACTGTGGGCCCGCAGGCAGCAGCGGCAGGGGAGGCGCGGGCAGACGACGTGGCAGCCTCCCATTGGCTGCGGGCGGCGGCGGCGAAGCGTCCGGCGGCGGACGGACATGTCCGTCGCGGAGAGGGGAAGATTTTTAGGGTTAGGGGGGGATTGGACTGCGATTTTCGGAGGGGGAGGTGTATATATGGGTAGAAGGAGCTAGGAGAGTCCAAATGAGGTGCGGTTTTCGGCCACGCGATCGTGATCGAACGACCGAGAGCATGGAGGGGAGTTTGGTGGGTTTTGGGCCACTTTGGAAGGGGTGTTGGGCTGCACACAAAAGAGGCTTTTGCGGTTACCCGGTTAACCGTTGGAGTACCAAACGACCTCCAAATGGCACGAAACTTGACAGGTGGTCTACCGGTGCTATACCAAGGCCGCTTGACAAACCTCGGTCCATTCCGAGAAAGTTTAATACCCGCATACGAAAAAGAGGTAAAAGGGGCGCCGGGAACATAGGAGTGCGGATTGCAAAACGGACAACGGGAAAATGCTCGGATGCATGAGACTTAACACGTATGCAAATGCGATGCACATGATGACATGATATGAAATGCAGATGATGACATGGCAAAATGCAACACGCAAGCAAATGACATGGCAAAGACGACGAATAACTGGCAGACACCTGGCGCATCGAAACCGGGGCGTTACACCTCTAGTCATCTAAATGATCACGTGATCCATATCAACTAAACCATGTCTGATCATCACATGAGATGGAATAGTTTTCATCTATGTTGATCATATCTACTATATGATTCGCGTTCGACCTTTCGGTCTCAGTGTTCCGAGGCCATATCTGCATATGCTAGGCTCGTCAAGTTTAACCCGAGTATTCTGCATGTGTAAAACTGGCTTGCACCCGTTGTATGTGAACGTAGAGCTTATCACACCCGATCATCACGTGGTGTCTCGGCACCACGAACTGTAGCAATGGTGCATACTCAGAGAGAACACTTACACCTTGAAATTTAGTGAGGGATCATCTTATAATGCTACTGTCGTACTAAGGAAAATAAGATGCATAAAAAGATAAACATCACATGTAATCAAAATATGTGACATGATATGGCCATCATCATCGTGTGCCTTTGATCTCCATCCCCAAAGCACCGTCATGACCGCCATCGTCATCGGCTTGACACCTTGATCTCCATCATAGCATCGTTGTCGTCTCGCCAACTATTGCTTCTATGACTATCGCTACCGCTTAGTGATAAAGTAAAGCAATTACTGGCGATTGCATTTCATACAATAAATCGACAACCATAAGGCTCTTGCCAGTTGCCGATAACTTATACAAAACATGATCATCTCATACAACAGTTTATATCTCATCACGTCTTGACCATATCACATCACAACATGCCCTGCAAAAACAAGTTAGACGTCATCTATTTTATAGTTGCAAGTTTTACGTGGCTGCTACGGGCTTCTAGCAAGAACCGTTCTTACCTACGCATCAAAGCCACAACGATTTTTCATCAAGTGTGATGTTTTAACAATCAACAAGGACCGGCCGTAGTTAAACTCGATTGAACTAAAGTTGGAGAAACAGACACCCACCAGCCACCTGTGTGCGAAGCACGTCGATAG
Source organism: Aegilops longissima (assembly GCA_021605205.1). Classification (NCBI taxonomy): domain Eukaryota; kingdom Viridiplantae; phylum Streptophyta; class Magnoliopsida; order Poales; family Poaceae; genus Aegilops; species Aegilops longissima. Next base: position 696,021,601 of record CM038679.1, read on the forward strand.
AACCAGTCTCATGAACGCGGTCATGTAATGTCGGTCCGGGCCGCTTCATCCAACAATACCGCCGAATCAAAGTAAGACGTTGGTGGTAAGCAGTATGACTATCATCGCCCACAACTCTTTGTGTTCTACTCGTGCATATCATCTACGCATAGACTTGGCTCCGATACCATTGTTGGGGAACGTAGTAATTCAAAAAAATTCCTACGAACACACAAGATTTATCTAGGAGATGCATAGCAACGAGAGGGGAGAGTGTGTCCACGTAACCTCGTAGACCGAAAGCGGAAGCTTTTAGTTACCGCAGTTGATGTAGTCGAACGTCTTCACGATCCAACCGATCCAAGTACCGAACGTACGGCACCTCCGTGTTCAGCACACGTTCAGCACGATGACGTCCCTCGAGCTTTTGATCCAGTAGAGGGTCGAGGGAGAGTTCCATCAGCACGACGGCGTGGCGACGGTGTTGGTGATGTGATCCGCGCAGGGCTTCGCCTAAGCACCACGACAATATGACCGAGGTGGTAAACTGTGGAGGGGGCACCGCACACGGCTAAGAAACAACTGGTGTGCCTCTGGGGTGCCCCCTGGCCACCTATATAAAGGAGGGGGGAGAGAGGCCGGCAACCAGGAGGGGCGCGCCATGGGAGGAGTCCTACTTGGACTCCTAGTACAAGTAGGATTCGCCCCCTTCCTTTCTTCCACCAGAGGGAGTAGGAAGGAGAGGGAGAGGGAAAGGGAAGGGGGTGCCGCCCCCTCCTCCTTGTCCTATACGACAAGGAGGGGGGCGCATGGTCACCCCCCGTGGGCTTCCCTCTCTCTCCCTTAGGCCCGTGTTGGCCCAACACTTCACCGGGGGGTTCCGATAACCCCTCGGTACTCCGGAAAAATACCCGGATCACTCGAAACCATTCCGATATCTGAATATAACCTTCTAATATATGAATCTTCACCTCTCGACCATTTCGAAACTCCTCGTCATGTCTGTGATCTCATCCAGGACTTCGATAAAACTTCGGTCACCAAGACACATAACTCATAATACAAATCGTCATTGAACGTTAAGCGTGCGGACCCTACGGGTTCGAGAACTATGTAGACATGACAGAGACACATCTCCGGTCAATAACCAATAGCGGAACCTGGATCCTCATATTGGCTCCTACATATTCTACGAAGATCTTTATCGGTCAAACCGCATAACAACATACGTTATTCCCTTTGTCATCGGTATGTTACTTGCCCGAGATTCGATCGTTGGTATCATCATACCTAGTTCAATCTCGTTTACCAGCAAGTCTCTTTACTCGTTCCGTAATGCATCATCCCGCAACTAACTCATTAGTTACATTGCTTGCAAGGCTTATAGTGATGTGCATTACCGAGTGGGCCCAGAGATACCTCTCCGATACACGGAGTGACAAATCCTAATCTCGATCTATGCCAACTCAACAAATACCTTAGGAGACACCTATAGAGCATCTTTATAATCACCCAGTTACGTTGTAACGTTTTATAGCACACAAAGTGTTCCTCCGGTATTCGGGAGTTGCATAATCTCATAGTCAGAGGAATATGTATAAGTCATGAAGAAATCAATAGCAATAAAACTAAATGATCATTATGCTAAGCTAACGGAAGGGTCTTGTCCATCATATAATTCTCTAATGATGTGATCTCATTCATCAAATGACAACACATATCTATGGTTAGTAAACTTAACCATCTTTAATTAACGAGCTAGTCAAGTAGAGGCATACTAGGGACACTCTGTTGTCTACGTATTCACACATGTACTAAGTTTCCGGTTAATACAATTCTAGCATGAATAATAAATATTTATCATGATCTAAGGAAATATAAATAACAACTTTATTATTGCCTCTAGGGCATATTTCCTTCACCACCTACCCGCGCCCCCCAGACCCGGCGCCCCCCTGGAGCACGGAACACCACCAGCAGCGCTGGATTCCGCCGTGCTCCTCCTATACTGCAAAGCGCTGGTCCGGACGTGACCAATGGGGGAACCGGAGGCCACCTACCCACGTGACTCCCCAACCTCGGTGCCTAGCTCGGCTGCCTGATCGAGCACAGCCGCGGGTACCACTGAACTAGGTGCACACTCCACCGAGGTCACCTCCGTAGCAAGAACATACGAGCGACCACTAACTAAGGCGTCATGCCCAGCAGGATCAAGAGGAGGTAGCGAGTGCTCGAGCAGATCATCACGCTCCACCCGATCACTCCACAGTCGAGGAGTTGTAGAAGCAGGCTCAAACGAACCAAATCTCAGCGAGTTCATAGGCGTAGAAGTAGGTGGTGGAGCCCCCTTCCCTGGCGCCACCTAGGCATGTTTTGTGCCCAGGGTGTTAGACTTATCTCGTCCACTGTCATCCTCTCACTGCTCCTTGTTGCCCGAGCCGTCATCCTTATCAGTCATATCCACATCATCCCCAGCCATGGCCTCCATGAACAAATCGGAGTCCTCTAGCTCAATGTCCAGGTTATAGAGCATCCCCGCATGCATCCAACTAACCACATCCGGTATATACTCAATGTCCACAACACTCACAAGCAGCCGTGCCACCCCATTAGCTCGAGTAAACTGCATATCCACACGTTCCGTTTTCCCAACGAGTGTCCCAAGGCTGGCTGCAACCCGAACATCAATTAGAGGCTTAGGCGGCGCCCCCTAAAAGCGCAACCAAACCTGAGGTAAAGGCTTACCCTTTGGTTCAGCCTGTTTCCACTCATCAAACTTCATAATACACTTCGTACCGGGAACCCTGCACATACCAAAACTCAGGAGCTTCTTCAAGTCCTCTGTTGATGGAAAATCCACCTTATACATGTTAGCCTCTATCCTGATAAGCTCCCAATGATAAACTCAGGAGCAAGCTCATTCAACCGTTGCAAAATCTGAGCCTCTGACAATACACCTTTTTTCACTTTGACGATCCCCGTGGTCGAAATCTGCGGCGTGTCTGGGACCACAACCGCACAGGGGGACTCAAAGAACATCAGCTCGGAGCAACACACTCCATAAATCGTGACTCCAAGCATCAGCTCATGCAGCAACGGACTCTCTCCCGAAGCGTGCACCGGCTCGAGGCAAGTAACGCATAGCTCAGTGTTACATTCCGCAATGAAGTGACCCTGTTCACCACATCTATAACAAAGCATTTTTTTTCTTTCTTTCTCACCCACTTGGCCGCTCTATCAGAATCAGATTTTTCATTTGCTCTGGCAGAATTCATGGCTATTTCGGTCACCGACTCCGTTGGTGCAGTCTGAACAATAACCACTGCCGTGTCCTGACCCGACACGCCTGACGGTTGCACAACACTGGCTGGCTCTGAAGAGTCCACTGGCTCAACAGAGTCCGTAACTGTGGCCACCGCGGAGGAGGCTCTGTTGACGATGGGGAAGCCAACGATTACCCCCTCCCCCGTCCACCGCGGAAGCCATGATAACCTCCGCGCTGTCGGTAATCCGGGCCCGATGCACCCTCAACTAAATCGCCGGGAGGACTGTAAAACAAATGATTGACAGACCCATCACTCTGCCAAGCGTATCCTCAACCATCGCCTGCCGATGATAAACCCCGATGTTGGCCATCACCATAGGCGTTATATCTTTCATCACTCCACTGTCCACAAGAAGGCCCACGGCCACCGTGCACGTGCTCCCCTCCTCGATTCGCAGCGGCTTGAGGCCGTTGAGGGCCTGAGCCCTGGCCCTGGCCGCCTCTTTTCTGCGGCAGCACGGCCTTAGCCGGCAGTGGCACAGCGACCTTGTGGGGAGAGGGAGCTCCTGCCTGCTGCACCGACACCGGGCGCTGCTGCATCGGCTGTGCAGCCAAAAGCGGCGGCGCGCCGGTCGCGGCTGGGGCACCACAGCCCTGGGCTGCGGCGCCTTGGACTGTGTCGGAGCCTTGGGAGCCGCAGCCTTGGGCGGCAGCTGCCCAGTCCCGTGGCCAGCCATCGCTACGCGCCCATCCACCAGTGGTCGAATCAGCACGGCGCGCCCGCAGTGGCGGCGCCAGGAAATGAAGGCCGGGTATTCATCGAAAAAAAATTTGGCTCTAAATGTAGTATATGAACCAAACAAATGAATATGAATGCATTTTACAGCACAAGCAATTTGTTCTGACACAGAAAAATCATTCTACAACATCATGAACAGCAGAGGAGTTGTACCGAATTATTCAACCAATAATATTTTCGCGCACTCAATAGGCAGTAGCAGAGTGATGTGCATATTTGACAGCAACACAAGCAGCAATTTGTCCCCAAAACTTTAACCCGGAATACCCACCTTAAGACTAATCAAATTCAGCACTAGTAGGCAGTAGCTCGTTGCATTCAAATCCAGCACTAGCACCAATTTGTCCAATTTGATTGCACTACAAATCCACCTACAGATAATAGAACTAGGAATTAGGAATTACGAGCATGTGATTTGACCAGGAACTAGGAATTAGGTACTAGGAATTAGGAATTAGGAATTAGGAACTAGGACAAATCCAGCACTAGCTCGCTCCGTGATGCTCCAAGCGCTGCTACAATTTGACCAGGCGCTGCCGCATGAGCCCATATGAATTAGGAAGTTAGACCTAGGAGAAGAGGAGAATAGAACCTGGTCCGCTGCCGTCCTGCTGCTGGTCGCCTGTTCAGCAGCTCCGCTTCTGCTGCTGCTGATCGATCAGCCACCGCCGCTGGCGCTACTCATTGCCGCCCGCCGCCGCCGCTAGGTTAGGTTGGGGACTTGGGAACGGCCACTGGGGCTGGATCAGTGAGCACGGGCAAGTGTAGCGGCCGGTATCCCATGTGGGCTGTGGGCTGTGGGCCGCTAAAAAAGACATGTATTAATTTTTTTGGGCCAAATCTTGGGTATTCATATGAATACAAGTGAATACCCCTGGCGCCGCCAATGCGCGCCCGGTGGAGAGCTTGGGGAAACCAGGGATCACAAGCTGCCGCGCCCTAGGGTTCACAGACATAGCAGACGTCGAAAGCGAAGCTGCATGGACCGGCTCGCCCTTCGAATCGGTCCCATGTACATCGCAAGTCTCCCTCCGATCGGCCTCCTGGATCGGTCACTGGCCCTCATACCCAGTCCTCTCCAGGCCCAACTCGGGGTCAATAATCTCTGGCCCATCTCGGCCCAAAAGGATTTTCAAACGATCTACCATGGGCGCTTGGATCATGCCTACGGCGATGGCCGTCTCCGTCGGACGAGCCACCGCCGGGAGGGTCTACTTTTTCTTTCTCTTTCTAGTCACTGTCGTCCACACCTTCGGTGTGAAAAAATCCAACAACGTAACCACCGGCGCACATACCTTGGGTAGGGGGCCCGACCAAGGCTTCAGCTTCATCGTTGTCTTGTAGTGAACCTCCGTCCTCGGCCCGAAGACTGTCCTGCCCTTGCACCTTGCGTCAACCGTACCCAACGTTGGACGGGCAACGTCGGAGACCATCATCGGGGGGCGCCACGAAGGCAGCCCCTCCCTCGTCTTCGTCCATAGATCGCCAACCTCATCTTTGTCCTTGTCTACGAGAACCCAAAACCTACCCCCAAACCGTGGCTTCGGCATCGGTTGTTCCGGTTTAGATGTTAGATCCACCGTCTCGATCTGATCTTCGGAGTCTATCGAGTCCTGCACACAAACACCAACAAGAACCTCGTAAACATCAATCACTAGTAGAAAAACCCCCTATCATCCCGGTTGGTAAGGGCCTTTTATCCCGGTTCTTGAACCGGGACTAAAGGGTCGTTACTAATGCCCTAGACCTTTAGTCCCGGTTCAAACACGAACCGGGACAGATCAAACCTCCACGTGGCGGTCGCCGAGCCCAGCGGGGAGGCCTTCGGTCCCCATTGGTGGCACCAACCGGGACCAAAAGGCATCCACGCGTCGACATTTCAGGGTTGGGGTTTTGTTTTTTTTGAAAGGGGGGTTGGGGGTTTTGGGGGTTAATTTAGGTGTTTCATATATTGTGTTAGCTAGCTAATTAATAGAGAGAAGTGTCCTCTCTTATGTTTGTGCTTGGTCGACGCTACATACTATACATAGAGAGGCCCTCGACACGCTAGCTAGTAAGAAAATGAAGGAAACCATTAAGTACAGAAGTTCGTCATGCATACCAAGAGAAGTGATCGATCGACCTCTCGTTCTCCGAGAGATTGGTCGAACAACAAGTTTTCGTATTATCTATCCGACGCTACTGGCTACATACATATACAGTATGTAAGATCTCTTACAATCCCCTAGCATTTGAAATCAACTTCCACATGGTATTTTCCGGCTTTATTGATGACGTGGTCAAGAAAAAAAATCCCGCCAATTCCTCTTGAATTGCTTTAATGCGATCTTGTGGTAGGAGTTCATTCCGCATCTGCCACGTCTAATTTGAAGAAGGTGGTTAATACATATATATGAATGAAACTCAATAGAAATGATGGTGTAATAAAATGCAATTGTGAATATTATTGCTTACTCACTTCATATTGTCTTTTAGAGTAGCCCCACTTATTTTTCAAAGTCGCGTTGCAGATGAACTCGCACACATAGTATCCACAGTAATTATTCCCTTGTTCCTGCCACAAGCACTTTACGAGAAATAGAGGTCAATCAAACTGATAATGAAGCATTATAAATGGCATTGATGAAAGTATAGCTATAGAATCAACGGGAGATGCGCACAACTAGCTAGCTAGTAGTACCTACTTTCGGATATGTATATCGCAGCTCCTTCGGCAGTCCCGGAGCTTCTGCGGTGAACTGTTTCCATACCCTGCAAGACAAAGAAAATAATTATTATTACTTGAGATGTCAGGAAATGAACAAAAAGTTGCCGATATGGTGCGATAATGATCGATTGAACTTACTTGTTGAGAAATTTAGTCATGTCCGCATAGGTTTCGGGATCTTCTCATCTCGAGTCTAAGACGGTTACTAGTCCCCGCTCAAGCTTAATCTCCAGAAGAACATAGTGGAAGCTGCTAACGCATGCATAACTCATCAATTACATTACTATAACCTCGCTCGAGTAATAAGGGAAACCGAATATGCACACGACAGTAACACTCACTTGAAGATGTAAGGAAAGAGTATGGTATCTTTGTTCTGATTTTTTATCAACGATTGTAGCAAGTTGGCCTCGGCCTCTTCGGCGTGCTTTTTAACCTGAATTTCATCTATGATATTTGTGTTAATGAACCCAATATCATACATTTCTTGTTTTCTGCACTCGACGATCTTCAATCTGCATAATATAGTGAGGATAATTAATTATAAATACATGCAATGAAAGAGCTGAGCTATATATAGAGACTTAATGACAGAAATAGTACTTACAGACAGTAGCAAAAGACCGTTAATTTATCGAGGGCCTTTTGATTGAAGAACTTGAAGAACTCCTCAAATGGAACAGGCAACAGATCAGTTCCAACGAGGTCGTGCTCCTCTTTAATTCTCAGATACAAAGTATTCCTCCCCCCAGACTCTCTGCAGGTTTTCATGTACCAATTATGGAATCTTCGCATCATCGTTGTTAGAGATTTTTCATCTTTGATGAGAGGCTTCCCGTACTCGTATCTGTGTTCGACCACCTCCATGAAATCAAAATTTACATCGTCGGGCAGGTAATCTCCAAGATTGCTACAACCGGGCACCGTCCCCGGAGCATTAGCGACGATGTCGCTAGACACATTGAGCGGGGGGCACGACTGCTTTGCTTGTTCGCCGAGCAGGGCAATTTTTTCCCAGCTGCTCCTTCTTTTAACCTTTGATCACTGACAGTACTTCCCGACCGCTGCGCTTCGAGATATGCCTTTTCAGTAATGCGCTCATAGTTGGTTTTGGCGGAGACTTGGTGGTTTCCTCGTGGCATCGATAGTGCGCTTTGCTTTCACGGATCTACCTTTCCTCCGGAGGTGGATGTTTCTGCGCTTTCAACCCTTCAAAGAAGTCCTTCACTTCGGTCCGCACAATCTTCTTGTTTTCCTCCACGGTCATCTCGTACGGTAACTTCTCTAGAGGCTTGAGAGGTGGACCGTGTCAGATTGCCTCCCGCCTCTGGTTGTCTTGCTAGACGCCGGAGCAGACGGAGCGACTGCGGCTGTCTTCTTTCGTGCTTGCTTACGAGGCGGAGGAGAAGGACTACGACGCGCCGGAGCAGCCAGGGCAGCGGCGGGTCTCTTCCGCCCTTGCTGGCGAGGTGGAGAAGGAGGAGGCTGCTGGCTGCTCGGGCGCGCCGGCGCAGGCGGAGAAGGAGGCTGAGTGCCGCCACGCGCTGGAGGAGGCTGAGTGCCCTGATCGTCACTCGCCGGAGGAGGAGGCGGAGTGCCTTGACTCGCCGGAGGATGAGGAGGCGTCCAGTTCGGAAGGTTGATGAACTCCTTCCACCATAGGCATGGAGTCTTCAGAGCAGAACCCAGCCGAGTCTCCCCTTCACCGGTAGGGTGGTCAAGCCGGAGGTCCTCATATCCCTCCGTTATTTCGTCCACCGTCACCCTAGCATATCCTTCTGGAATAGGACGACATTGAAAAGTTGCGCCGGGTTCAAAAGGTCGAACTTGGCCGACAGCCGCCTTGACTTTTAAGTTCTGCCATTGCGTCATAAGGTGGCAATTTTGAGACTCCGTGATAAAATCCACGGGGTAGCTAGCAGGAGCCGCCAAGACATGCTCGGCTGAAGCAGCTCGGTGGAAGCCATCTTGCTTCTCCGCTGAGATGGCGGGGTAGCCGGGAAGCTTCGCAGTTCGTTTGCTGCGATTTGCTTCTCGTTCCTCTATCGCTTGTACCCTTGCGTGAAGCGCTGCGATTCGGATCGCTGCACTTTCTTCCTCCTCTCCGGCATTTGTAACCGCTGCGTCCGGAAAACCAACCTTCCACGAAGCGAGCTGGCGTGCCTCGTGTCCATCCAGGTGCTCGAGATTCCCGAGGGCCATTGTGAGCTCGTCGTTCTCTCATGCTCGAACGAACGTCCCTTGCTGCGCTGCATCGATATAGTGCGAAGCCTCTTGATTGGTATTTTCGTTGCTCGTCCATCCAACGGCACTTCCACGATAAAGGGTCCAAGGTTCCGCCAGCCCGAAGAACCAAGTCCGCAACGGTGCGGCCAGTTCATTGTCTCGGTTCGATCCATTTATCAAGCAGATCATTCTCAGCCTTGGCCCACTTAGGCCGGGCTTTGAGGTAGCCACCTGACCCCATGCGATGGTGAAACTTCTTCTTCGCAGCATTTTGCTTGTTTGTCGCCGACATCTTCTTACTCTTTTCCAATGTCTTGTGGGCCACAAATGCGGGCCAGTGATCTCTGATCTTCTCATATTTGCCGATGAATTCTGGTGTCTCTTCTTTGTCGACAAACTTTTTCAGCTCTTTCCTCCACCTCCTGAATAGGCCTGCCATCTTCTTAAGAGCAAAAGACTTGATTAATTGCTCTATAACTGGCTTTTCTGGATCCTCCTCTGGCGGTAGGGTGAAATTTGCCTTCAGCTCAGTCCAAAGATCATCTTTCTGCATATCATTGACATAAGACACCTCCGGGTCTTCGTTCTTAGGCTTATACCATTGGATGAGTGTCTGATGCAATGCGTGAGCAATTCGGCTCTCAAGACGGCCTTGAATTGGAAAAGCTTCAACACGGAAAAGTTTCATCTCGTCGAGCCGATCGGTTTTCATATATAATTTGTCTCAATACGAGGTCGTATGAAGCCTGGAGAGACAAATCAAGATCAGGCTATGTTTTCAGTCGGAAAATCCGAGTGAGAAGCTTACCATCCGAGTGAAAACTTATCGATCGAGTGAAAGCTTACCATCCGAGTGAAAACTTACCGATCGAGTGAAAACTTACCGATCGAGTGAAAACTTACCAATCGAGTGAAAGCTTATCATCCGAGTGAAAACTTACCGGTCGAGTGAAAGTTTTCCGTCCGAGTGAAATTATTATCATCCGAGTGAAACTGTTACCATCGGAATGAAAACTTGCCGATCGAGTAAAGAGATTGCCTTCCGAGTGAAAATATGGTCATCCGAGTGAAAATTGTATTCCAAGTGAAAGATTCTAACATCCGAGTGAAAAAGTCCAGTCGTACGATCCAAGTAAATGACTCTAATCCGAGTGGATGAGCTCGAATCCGAGTGAAATTGGACATTTTCCCGAAAGTTTATTAAGATGACCTCGGATGAAGAAGTGTTCAATACAGAAATTGTGCGTATCATCAAGACGGTAAACTTTGGTTTTGGAGTCATCATCATCAAAGATAGTATATGGCCTACAAATTCACTACGAGACTCGAATAATCCAGTCTACTGCAAGACCGAGTCCGACTGAAAGGTAAAGATGACCTCGAAAAGTATTCAAGATGGTCTTATTTGAAAAAGTGATCAACAAGTCTTGATCGGAGATCATATGCAAGCTCGGCGGCCCGCGCAAGAAGGAAGACAGAGTTTGGGCCAGATTCAGACTGAATCCGAGTTGGAATAGAATCAGGACTCTAGGACGTGAATTGATGTAATTTTTCTTGTAAGGAAAGCCTAGAAGAATCCTTTACTTGTACGAGAAGTCCAGCCGCCTCTTATATATATTGGGGGTGACGGCCGATTGAACAACACACAATCGAACAAACACATCTACTACTTTTTCGTGTTCATCTACTTTTTATCCTTCTCCCTTGTTCTTCTTCTTCCTCGTTCTCCGTCTGTTCTTCTTCATTGCAGGGCGGCGATCCACGAGGCCCTAGGGGCGATTAGGTCGACCTAGGGCAGACCATAGCCGCCTCGCACCCTGACGGGGTCCCTCCCGGGTGTGTGGGGTTTCGGGTCCTCAAAAGCGCCCACCGGATTGTCTTGCGTACCGCGCTTACGGCGGGTCTCCTTCGACGTGAGCTGCGGTGCATCACCCCCGGCGTCGAGGGTACACGGTGACGTGTTCGTGTGCGAACAGAACTCGTTGCTCTTCTGCTTCAAATGATAGTCTCCCCAACACTCAACTCTCTCTCACGGGATTTGGATTTGGTGGAAAGAAGATTTGAGTGGAAAGCAACTTGAGGAAGGCTAGAGATCAAGATTCACATGGTTGGAATGGAATATCTTGGCCTCAACACATGAGTAGGTAATTCTCTCTCAGAAATAGGATGCTGGAAGTGTAGGCTTGTTCTGATGGCTCTCTCCACGAATGAAGAGGAGGTGGAGGGGTATATATAGCCTCCACACAAAATCTAACCGTTACACACAATTTACCAAACTCGTTGGGACCGAATCAACAAACTCGGTCGGACCGATTTAGTAAACCTAGTGACCGTTAGGGTTTTCGGTGGGACCGATATGCAACTCGATAGGACCGATATGGTTGGGGTTAGGGCATAACGTAATCTCGGTGAGACCGATTACACAAACTCGGTGGGACCGATTTTGGTAATTAGCTAACCAGAGAGTTGGTCAGGAAAACTCAATGGGACCGATTACTCAAACTCGGTGGGACCGATTTTGGTAATAAGTTAACCAGAGAGTTTGCATTGTAATCTCGGTAGTACCGATTACACAAACTCGGTGAGACCGATTTTGGTAATGGACATACACACAGAGAGATTACAATCCCATCTCGGTGAGACCGAGATCCCTATCGGTGAAACCGATTTGCCTAGGGTTTGTGGCAGTGGCTATGACATCTGAACTCGGTGGCGCCGGATAGAAAGAATCGGTAGGGCCGAATTTGACTTTAGGTTTAGGTCATATGTGTGGAAGTGGAAAAGTAGTCAAGGGTTTTGGAGCATATCACTAAGCACATGAAGCAAGAGGCTCATTAAGCAACACCTCATCCCTCCTTGATAGTATTGGCTTTTCCTATAGACTCAATGTGATCTTGGATCACTAAAATGTAAAATGAAGATTCTTGAGCTTGAAGCTTGAGCCAATCCTTTGTCCTTAGCATCTTGAAGGAGTTCCCACATCCTTTAGTCCATGCCACTCCATTGTTGAACTTATCTGAAACATACTAGATAAAAGTGTTAGTCCAACAAGAGATATGTTGACATTAATTACCAAAACCACCTAGGGAGCACTTTTGCTTTCAATCTCCCCCTTTTTGGTAATTGATGACAACATACATCAAAGCATTAGATAAAGATATAAAGAGTAGCAAGTAAAGCTTCAGAAAGACATGTAACAAGCATAGGCTCCCCCTATATGTATGCAATCATGTGAATATGGAATATAGAAACATGTGAGAGCATAACCATGATAGAGTAGGCAATGTGTTACATGTATCTTGGCCATATGCATCAGAGCAAAGAATATTAAAGAAAGTACCTTCATGCTCATGAGTCCTTCTTGCAAACAGTATGTACATCGGCAAGAATTCCTCATACACATGATTGTGATGCATATACTTACCTTGTAGTCTTGAGTTGGCTTAGGATGGAATGAACCTGCAAACAAGGTTAGATAACACAGTACATCTACTAGCGAGCAAGCAGAAGAAACCACAAGAATACCAAGACTGGGATGACATGTAGAGAGTGAGTACTAGGTACCACATTGGATTAGACATGTCCCCAAGAGTAAAGATATGCAATGAATTTAAATGATTTCTTTCCCTTAGATGTCTTGCTCCCCCTGAATCTAGCATGGGATACTAGGAGAAGATAGGGAACAGAAAATCAGGGCTGAAAGATATAAATGAACAGAGCTTAATGCAAATAAGCACATATGAACATGTCTTTCCCCCAAAAAGACATGTGGCATCTCTCCTCTTGAACATCAAGCATCTGGGATCCTTGAGTATTCTCTCCCCCTGGAGATTTCTCTCTCTCTCCCTTTGGAAGTGATAAGCTTTGATGTGATCTCTCTCTCCCCCTTTGACATCAATTTCCAAGAAGGGACTTCTGGAATTTGTCGTGAATGGGTTTGGTCCTTGAGTCACAACACAAAGCACTGGATAAAAAATGTGATGCTTGTAGAGGACAAGATTCATTGAGTGGAGCTGGATCAGAAGAAACACAGAATAAGTGGCAAACTATTTTTCCTGTTGTGAAATCGGTGGCACCGAGTGGTATGCTTCAGTTGTACCGAAAGGATTCGGTTGGACCGAAAACAACAAATCGGTGAAACCGAGTTCATCGCAGAGAAAACACTTGTCACCTCAGCTCAGTAGACTAGTAAGATCTCACAAAGATTTGCAAGGAGTTTACTGAATGATATGCAATGAATTGGATGCAGGAAATGCAGAGCAACTGAAAAGAAAAGAAAAAAAGAAATCTAGATGAAGTTTTTTTTTGAAAGGGGAAACAAATATGCATGAGACAAATGCAAAAACTCAGAAAAGAACACGAGAGAACTTCATCTAGAGATGGTCGGTGACAAAGTCACCTATGTTAGAGTATATTGACTTAGGAGTCAAGTGAGATCACTTGATCATAGGTCATACTCATCATTTAAGCTCAAAATGGGGTTACCATTTTTTGTTTAAGCATCTTGATGTATTCACATCTTGTCGAGTTGCATTAGCTCATGACTCGGAGTAAAGCTTCTCTAAGATGGAATAACATACCTTGGTTGGTGGTGTTGACCATGTAGTTGAACTTGTGTGGGTTGCTCAAGGTTGATGTAGCTCATCAAGAGTTGGGAGCACCACTTGGAATTTGAGTCCATCTACCTACATGGGTTAGTTCTTGCAAGGAGTAGCACTTGTATATCCCAAAAAAAGTTAATCATGAAGCTCAATCATAGAGTTTGTCAAAGGATATGTTTGAATGATTCTGTGCTTCCTTGTCTTGAACCACCAGAGTGTAGAGACTTGGTGATGTAGAGATTGCTCAAGATGTGAGTAGGTTACAATCTCATGGAGTTTGATTCAACCAAGTACCTACATGGGTTAGATAACATGCAAGATGCAAATATATCCAAGATATAATATTTTCATCATAAGAGAGATATCATGGATTAGTCATAAGCTCATGTCTTGCATGTATCCAATGGAGTTTCTACTCCAAGTTTGAAGCATCAATAGTGTTCAATTCTCCTCTCAACCTGCAAAACACTTTCTCATCAAGGGGTTTAGTAAATATATCCGCTAATTGCTTTTCGGTGCGAACATTCTTAAGTTTAATGTCACCCTTAGCAACATGATCTCGAATGAAATGATGAGAACTTCAATATGCTTAGTTCGAGAATGTTGTACGGGATTATGACCAATTTTGATAGCACTTTCATTGCCACAAAGCAATGGAACATGTTTCACATATATCCCATAATCTTTAAGAGTTTGGGTCATCCAAAGTAATTGAGCACAACATGGACCAGCGGCAATGTACTCCGCTTCGGAGGTAGATAAGGATACCGAGTTTTGTTTCTTGGAGGACCAAGACACAAGAGATCTACCAAGAAATTGACAAGTACCCGAAGTGGACTTTCTATCAACCTTGTCTCCGGCATAGTCCGAATCGGAGTAGCCAACAAGATCGAAAGAGGCCCTCTTAGGATACCAAATGCCAAAAATTGGTGTATGAATTAAGTATCTCACTATCCTTTTTACGGCCTTAAGATGACATTCTTTAGGAGAAGCTTGATATCTTGTACACGTGCACACACTTAGCATAATATCGGGACATGAAGCACATAGGTATAACAATGAACCAATCATAGAGTGATAAACCTTTTGGTCAACTGGTTTACCATCTTTAGTCAAATCAAGATGTCCACTAGTAGGCATGGGTGTAGACATACCTTTGCACTCTTGCATATTGAACTTCTTGAATAAGTCCTTAGTGTACTTCGTTTGAGAAACAAAAGTACCTTCCTTAGTTTGCTTGATTTGCAACCCAAGAAAGAATTTGAGTTCACTCATCATTGACATCTCAAACTTCTCCGACATTAGCTTTCCAAACTTCTCACTAAAATGAGGGTTAGTTGATCCAAATAAGATATCATCAACATAAATTTGGCATACAAATAATTCTGCATTAACCCTTTTAGTAAAAAGTGTGGAATCAATTTTCCCAATTTCAAATCCCTTTTCAAGAAGAAACTTGGTCAAGCATTTATACCAAGATCTAGGAGCTTGTTTAAGACCATAAAGGGCTTTGTGAAGTTTGTAAACATGATTTGGTCTCTTAGGATTGACAAAGCCGGGAGGTTGTTTAACATAAACTTCCTCCTCTATTTCACCATTTAGAAACGCTTAATGTCCATTTGGTACAAGGTGATATCATGGTGATTAGCATAGGCAAGTAAGATGCGAATGGACTCAAGTCTAGCAACAGGAGCATAAGTCTCGCCATAGTCCATACCTTCGACTTGTGTGTAGCCTTGGGCCATTTAGGCGTGCTTTGTTGCGAACTACTTGTCCATCTTCATCTTGCTTGTTGCTAAACACCCATTTGGTACCGATGATGTTGTGGTTGTTGTCGGGCTTCTCAACCAATGTCCAAACTTGGTTTCTCTCAAAGTTGTGTAGCTCTTCATGCATAGCATTTATCCAATTCGGATCTTCCAATGCTTCTTCGACCTTCATAGGTTCAATGCTAGAGATGAAAGAATAGTTTTCACAAAAGTTAGCTAAACGAGTTTTAGAGCGAGTGATTCTCCCGGTTTGAATATCATTGTAGATTTTCTCTACGGGATGGTCTTTAGCAATTCTTGCTCGAACTCGTGAAAGCTTTTGCTTGGTTTTTGGTTGAACATCTTCTTCATCTTGTTCTTCTTCTTCTTCTTGATCTTCTTCATTGTTGGTGTTGTCGTTTTCTTGTCGTGGTGGAGAAGGAGGTTGTTGACGTTTGTGATGTTCTTCCTCGTTTTCTTCATCTTGGTGTGTTCCACTTGTGGATGCTTCCGTATCAACTCTTGGTTCACCTTGTCGTGAAGTAGAAGCCTCCACTTGTACAGACGAGGTACTCTCCTTCACCTCCGTTGGACGGACCTTGCCAATAGACAAGTCTTGGATTGCTTCCGAAGGATCTTTGTCTCCTACATCAATTGGCAATTTCTCTACTTGCGAGCCGTTAGATCATCAAACTTCACATCTACTGTATCTTCAACCTTTCGGGTGAAATTGTTGTAGACACGGTATGTGTGAGAGTTTGAGCCATAACCGAGTAGGAAACCTTCATGTGATTTAGGAGCAAATTTTGAACGACGATGCTTATCAAGAATGTAGCACTTTGAGCCGAATACTCGAAAGTATCCAACTTGGGGTTTGTTACCGGTGAGGAGCTCGTATGCCGTCTTTCCGAGTAGCTTGTGAAGATACAAGCAATTTGTTGCATGACAAGCTGTCTCAACCGCTTCTGCCCAAAAGTGCTTCGGCGTCTTGTACTTATCAAGCATCGTTCTCGCCATTTCGATGAGCGTCCAGTTCTTCCTCTCAACAACTCCATTTTGTTGAGGTGTGTACGTAGCCGAGAACTCGTGTGAAATCCCTTCTTCGTCAAGAAAGGTGTCCACGTTTGCGTTCTTGAACTCAGTTCCGTTGTCGCTGCGAACCTTCTTGATCTTCACTTCAAATTAATTTTGGGCCATCCTAGCGAAGTTTTTGAAGATCTTTTGGACCTGCGATTTATCATCGAGAAATAACACCCACGTAAATCTTGAAAAATCATCAACTATAACTAGACAAAAAGAATTTCCACCGAGACTTTTGTAAGCGTTGGGACCAAAGAGATCCATATGAAGTAGCTCGAGTGGCCTCCTTGTGGTCATGATGTTCTTCACGGGATGCCTTCCTCCAACCTATTTACCTGCTTGACAAGCACTGCAGAGTCTATCCTTATCAAATATGACATCGTTAACACCAAGGATATGATTCCCTTTAATAAGCTTGCCAAGGTTTCTCATGCCAGCGTGACCTAGTAAATCGTGCCATAACCAACCTTTTGAGGAATTAGCAATTAAGCAAGTTTTAGGTTGTGCCTTTTAGAGAAGTCAACAATGTAAAGATCACCTCTCATTATACCGGTAAAGACCATTTTTGATTGTCTCGATGAAACACTTGGCAATCTACTTGATAAATAGGACATTGAAACGAAATCAGCAAGTCTAGATCTTGAAAGTAAGTTGTAGCCAAGAGATTCAACGAGCATGACATTCTGAATGGAGCTATCATGTGAGATGGCCACCTTACCGAGGCCAACCACCTTACCCTTTGAGTTGTCACCGAAAGTGACATACTTTCGAGGACTATCATTTTCAACAAGCTCACGAAACATGTCTTTATCTCTGGTCATGTGATCGGTACATCCACTGTCAAGAACCCATTCCTTTCCTCCTGACACATATCCCCGAAGATTTGCCATAAGACCAAAATGTCTCACTTCATCATCAAGATCGAAGTCACTATCATCATCCTCCTCATAGTATCCCTGTTCAACATCGTCATGTGGTGGATCAAGTCCTAGAGAGGGTAATTCGTTAGAGTGAGTTTGACAATGATCTTGCTTATGAATTCTTATAGCTTCGGAAATAATATCACCAATAATTCCAACATCTCCTTTGGCACGCATAAGGTCGGTAAGTTCAAATAGACGATCACCAAACATAGGATCACTAGTATTCATCTTACTCAAGGCAATAGACTTATGGAGAATCTCATCTAGATTTTTTAAGGAATAATTTGGAAAGCGTTCCTCAAGAAATTTCCATATAGTGTAGGCACACTCAAGAGTAGGCAAGATTCTAATTAAGTTTCTAGGAAAGCCTCTAGTGATAAATTAACAGTTCTAAGGTTCCTAATCATGTCAATAGATTCATCAAGGGTAGGATGCATAGGATCAACATGAGGTGCACAAGGGCTAGCAATGTACTTGTTCAAATGATATTGATTGAAAATTACAAGCATCTCATTTTTCCACTCATGAAAATACTCTCCATCAAGAATAGGCACTCTATGTCTAAGACTCCCAAAAGTAGACTCGTCCATCTTCCTCTAATGGTGATTAAACCAAGGCAATGGAGACCAAAGCTCTGATACTACTTGTAGTATCTTGAGAAGAGGTGTCTAGAGGGGGGTGATTAGACACTAAGTACCAAAGTTGCAGTTTTTTACTTCTTTAGGTTTAAGTGGAGTTTAGGCACAAGTTTAACATTCACAATACATAACAAGCAAGCAAGCATGCAAAGAGTATGTGAGCAGCGGAAAGTAAAGCATGCAACTTGCAAGAAAGTAAAGGGAAGGGTTTGGAGGATTCAAAGCGCAATTGGAACACGGATGTTTTTGTCGTGGTTACGATAGGTGGTGCTATCGTACATCCACGTTGATGGAGACTTCAACCCACGAAGGGTAGCAGTTCTTGCTGAGTCCACAGAGGGCTCCACCCACGAAGGGTCCACGAAGAAGCAACCTTGTCTATCCCACCATGGCCGTAGCCCACAAAGGACTTGCCTCACTAGCGGTAGATCTTCACGAAGTAGGCGATCTCCTTGCCCTTACAAACTCCTTGGTTCAACTCCACAATCTTGTCGGAGGCTCCCAAGTGACACCTAGCCAATCTAGGAGACACCACTCTCCAAGAAGTAACAAATGGTGTGTTGATGATGAACTCCTTGCTCTTGTGCTTCAAATGATAGTCTCCCCAACACTCAACTCTCTCTCACAGGATTTGGATTTGGTGGAAAGAAGATTTGAGTGAAAAGCAACTTGGGGAAGGCTAGAGATCAAGATTCATATGGTTGGAATGGAATATCTTGGCCTCAACACATGAGTAGGTAGTTCTCTCTCAGAAATAGGATGCTGGAAGTGTAGGCTTGTTCTGATGGCTCTCTCCACGAATGAAGAGGAGGTGGAGGGGTATATTGTTGGGGAACGTTGCAGAAAATTAAAAATTTTCCTACGGATTCACCAAGATCCATCTATGAGTTCATCTAGCAACGAGTCATGGGAGAGTGATTGCATCTACATACCACTTGTAGATCGCGTGCGGAAGTGTTCAATGGAACGGGGATGATGGAGTCTTACTCGCCGTGATTCAGATCACCGGTGACCTAGTGCCGAACGGACAGCACCTCCGCGTTCAACACACGTGACGAGGCGGATGGCGTCTCCTCCTTCTTGATCCAGCAAGGGGAAGAAGAGGTTGATGATGATCCAGCAGCACGACAGGCGTGGTGGTGGATCAGCAGAACTCGGCAGGGCTTCACTAAGCAACTACGGGAGGAGGAGGAGGTGTAGCGGAGGGAGGTGCCAAGGGCTTCGGGTGCGGCCACCCCTCCCTCCCCTCCCTTTATATAGGTGCAAGAGAGGGGGGGAGGGCGCAGCCTTGCCCCTTCCTCCAAGGAAGGGTGCGGCCAAGAGGGGGGGAGGAGTCCATCCTCCCCAAGGCACCTCGGAGGTGCCTTCCCCCTTTAGGACTCTCCCCTCTCTCTTATCTCCAGGCGCATGGGCCTCTTGGGGCTGGTGACCTTGGCCCATATAGGCCAAGGCGCACCCCCTACAGCCCATGTGGCCCCCGGGGCAGGTGGACCCCCGGACCCTTTTCGGCACTCCCGGTACAATACCGATAAAGTGCGGAACTTTTCCGGCGACCAAAATAAGACTTCCCATATATAAATCTTTACCTCCGGACCATTCCGGAACTCCTCGTGATGTCCGGGATCTCATCCGGGACTCCGAACAACATTCGGTTTGCTGCATACTCATATTCATACAACCCTAGCGCCTTTGAACCTTAAGTGTGTAGACCCTACGGGTTCGGAGACATCTGCGACATGACCGAGACGGCTCTCGGGCAATAACCAACAGCGGGATCTGGATACCCATGTTGGCTCCCACATGCTCCTCGATGATATCATCGGATGAGCCACGATGTCGAGATTCAATCAACCCGTATACTATTCCCTTTGTCAATCGGTATTTTACTTGTCCGAGATTCGATCGTCGGTATCCCAATACCTCGTTCAATCTCGTTGCGGCAAGTCACTTTACTCGCATCAGTAATGCATGATCCCGTGACCAAACACTTGGTCACTTTGAGCTCATTATGATGATGCACTACTTGAGTGGGCCCAGTGATACCTCTCCGTCATACGGAGTGACAAATCCAGTCTCGATCCGTGTCAACCCAACAGACACTTTTGGAGATACCGTAATGCACCTTTATAGTCACCCGATTCACGTTGTGACGTTTGGTACACCAAAGCACTCCTACGGTATCCGGGAGTTACGATCTCATGGTCTAAGGAAGAGATACTTGACATTGGAAAAGCTCTAGCAAAGCGAACTACGATCTTGTGCTATGCTTAGGATTGGGTCTTGTCCATCACATCATTCTCCTAATGATGTGATCCGTTATCAATGACATCCAATGTCCATAGTCAGAAACCATGACTATCTGTTGATCAACGAGCTAGTCAACTAGAGGCTCACTAGGGACATATTGTGGTCTATGTATTCACACGTGTATTACGATTTCCGGATAATACAATTATAGCATGAATAAAAGACAATTATCATGAACAAGGAAATATAATAATAATACTTTTATTATTGCCTCTAGGGCATATTTCCAACAGTCTCGCCACTTGCACTAGAGTCAATAATCTAGTTACAATGTGATGAATCGAACACCCATAGAGTTACGGTGTTGATCATGTTTTGCCCATGAAGTGGTTTAGTCAGCGGATCTGCGACATTCAGATTCATATGCACTTTGCAAATTTCTATGTCCCCATCATGAACATTTTCACGAATGGAGTTGAGCGGCGCTGATGTGCTGGTCTTCTTGTGAAACCTGGGCTCCTTGGCAAGTGCAATAGCTCCAGTGTTGTCCTGAGAAGAGTTTGATCGGCTCCGGCGCATTGGGTATGACTCCTAGGTCGGTGATGAACTCCTTCACCCAAATTGCTTCATGTGCTGCCTCCGAGGCTGCCATGTACTCCGCTTCACATGTAGATCCCGCCACGACGGCTCGCTTGCTGCTTGCTGCACCAGCTTCTTGCTCCACCATTCAACATATACACGTATCCGGTTTGTGACTTTGAGTCATCAGATCTGTGTCGAAGCTAAGCGTCGGCGTAACCCTTCTGACGAGCTCTTCGTCACCTCCATAAACGAAACATGTCCTTTGTCCTTTTCAGGTACTTCAGGATATTCTTGACTGCTTTCTAGTGTTCCTTGCCGGGATTACTTTGGTACCTTCCTACCAAACTTACGGCAAGGTTTACATCAGGTCTGGTACACAGCATGGCATACATAATAGATCCTATGGTTGAGGCATAGGGGATGACACTCATCTCTTCTTTATCTTTTGCCGTGGTCGGGCATTGAGCCGAGCTCAATTTCACACCTTGCAAAACAGGAAAGAACCCTTTCTTGGACTGATCCATTTTGAACTTCTTCAAAATTTTATCAAGGTATGTGCTTTGTGAAAGACCTATGAGGTGTCTCGATCTATCCCTATAGATTTTGATGCCTAATATGTAAGCAGCTTCTCCAAGGTCCTTCATTGAAAAACTCTTATTCAAGTAGGCCTTAATGTTGTCCAAGAGTTCTATATCATTTCCCATCAGAAGTATGTCATCTACATATAATATGAGAAATGCTCTGAGCTCCCACTCACTTTCTTGTAAACGCAGGCTTCTCCATAAGTCTGCGTAAACCAAACGCTTTGATCATCTCATCAAAGCGAATGTTCCAACTCGAGATGCTTGCACCAGCCCATAAATGGATCGCTGGAGCTTGCATACCTTGTTAGCATTCTTAGGATCGACAAAACCTTCCGGCTGCATCATATACAGCTCTTCCTTAAGGTAACCGTTAAGGAATGCCGTTTTGGCGTCCATCGCCATATCTCATAATCATAGTATGCGGCAATTGCTAACATGATTGGACGGACTTAAGCTTCGCTACGGAGAGAAAGTCTCATCGTAGTCAATCCCTTGAACTTGTCGATAACCCTTAGCGACAAGTCGAGCTTTATAGATGGTAACATTACCATCGCGTCCGTCTTCTTCTTAAAGATCCATTTGTTTTCTATCGCTCGCCGATCATCGGCAAGTCTGTCAAAGTCCATACTTTGTTTTCATACATGGATCCTATCTCGGATTGCATGGCTTCAAGCCATTTGTTGGAATCCGGGCCCGCCATCGCTTCTTCATAGTTGAAGGTTCACGTTGTCTAACAACATGATTTCCGGGACAGGGTTGCCATACCACTCTGGTGTGGAGCGTGTCCTTGTGGACCTCTGAAGTTCAGTAGCAACTTGATCTGAAGTACCTTGATCATCATCATTAATTTCCTCTCCAGTAGGTGTAGGCACCACAGGAACATTTTCCTGAGCTGCACTACTTTCCGGTTCAAGAGGTAGTACTTCATCGAGTTCTAGTTTCCTCCCACTTACTCCTTTCGAGAGAAACTCTTTTTCCAGAAAGGATCCGTTCTTGGCAACAAATATCTTGCCTTCGGATCTAAGGTAGAAGGTATACCCAATGGTTTCCTTAGGGTATCCTATGAAGACGCATTTTTCCGACTTGGGTTCGAGCTTTTCAGGTTGAAGTTTCTTGACATAAGCATCGCATCCCCAAACTTTTAGAAACGACAGCTTAGGTTTCTTCCCAAACCATAATTCATACGGTGTCGTCTCAACGGATTTAGACGGTGCCCTATTTAAAGTGAATTTAGTTGTCTCTAGAGCGTATCCCGAAAATGATAGCGGTAAATCGGTAAGAGACATCATAGATCGCACCATATCCAATAGAATGCGATTACGACGTTCGGACACATCGTTACGCTGAGGTGTTCCAGGCGGCGTGAGTTGTGAAATGATTCCACATTTCCTTAAGTGTGTACCAAATTCGTGACTTAAATATTCTCCTCCACGATCCGATCGTAAGAATTTTATCTTTCGGTCACGTTGATTCTCTACCTCATTCTGAAATTCCCTGAACTTTTCAAAGGTCTCAGACTTGTGTTTCATTAAGTAGACATACCCATATCTACTCAAGTCATCAGTGAGAGTGAGAACATAATGATATCCTCCGCGAGCCTCAACGCTCATTGGACCGCACACATCGGTATGTATGATTTCCAATAAGTTGGTTGCTCGCTCCATTGTCCCGGAGAATGGAGTCTTGGTCATTTTGCCCATGAGGCATGGTTCGCATGTGTTAAATGATTCATAATCGAGAGACTCTAAAAGTCCATCGAATGGAGCTTCTTCATGCGCTTGACACCAATGTGACAAGGCGGCAGTGCCACAAGTATGTGGGACTATCGTTATCAACTTTACATCTCTTGGTATTCACACTATGAATATGTGTAATATTACGTTCGAGATTCATTAAGAATAAACCATTGACCATCGGAGACATGACCATAAAACATATCTCTCATATAAATAGAACAACCATTATTCTCGGATTTAAATGAGTAGCCATCTCGCATTAAATGAGATCCTGATACAATGTTCATGCTCAAACTTGGCACTAAATAACAATTATTGAGGTTTAAAACTAATCCCGTAGGTAAATGTAGAGGTAGCGTGCGACGGTGATCACATCGACCTTGGAACCATTCCCGGCGCACATCGTCACCTCGCCCTTCGTCGGTCTCCATTTATTCCGCAGCTCCTGCTGTGAGTTACAAATATGAGCAATGGCACGGTATCAAATACCCGGGAGTTACTACGAGTCTTGGTAAGGTACACATCAATTACATGTATATCAAATATACCTTTAGTGTTGCCGGCCTTCTTGTCCGCTAAGTATTTGGGGCAGTTCCGCTTCCAGTGACCCTTCCCTTTGCAATAAAAGCACTCTGTCTCAGGCTTGGGTCCATTCTTTGACTTCTTCCCGGAAACTTGCTTACCGGGCGCGGAAACATCCTTGCCGTCCTTCTTGAAGTTCTTCTTACCCTTGCCCTTCTTGAACTTAGTGGTTTTATTGACCATCAACACTTGATGTTCTTTCTTGATTTCAACCTCTGCTGACTTCAGCATTAAGAATACTTCAGGAATGGTCTTCACCATCCCCTGCATATTGTAGTTCATCACAAAGCTCTTGTAGCTTGGTGGGAGCGACTGAAGGATTCTGTCAATGACCGCCTCGTCCGGGAGGTTGATCTCCAGTGGGACGGCGGTTGTGCAACCTGGACATTTTGAGTATGTGCTCCTTGTGAACTGTTTTCCTCCATCTTACAACTATAGAACTTGTCGGAGACTTCATATCTCTCGACCGGGCATGAGCTTGGAAAACCATTTTCAGCTCCTCGAACATCTCATATGCTCCGTGTTGCTCAAAAGCGCTTTTGGAGCCCGGTTCTAAGCTGTAAAGCATGCCGCCTTGAACGAGGGAGTAATCATCAAGACGAGACTGCCAAGCATTCATAATGTCTTGGTTCTCTGGGATGGGTGCTTCACCTAGCGGTGCTTCTAGGACATATTGTTTCTTGGCTGCTATGAGGATGATCCTCGGGTTCGGACCCAGTCCGAATAGTTGCTGCCATCGTCTTTCAGCTTGGTTTTCTCTAGGAACGCGTTGAAGTTCATGGTGACATGAGCGTTGGCCATTTGATATACAAGACATTTTGCAAAGATTTTAGACTAATGTTCATGATAATTAAGTTCATCTAATCAAATTATTTAATGAACTCCCACTCAGATTTGACATCCCTCTAGTCATCTAAGTGTTACATGATCCGAGTCGACTAGGTCGTGTCCGATCATCACGTGAGGCGGACTAGTCATCGTCGGTGAACATCTCCATGTTGATCGTATCTTCCATACGACTCATGTTCGACCTTTCGGTCTCTTGTGTTCCAAGGCCATGTCTGTACATGCTAGGCTCGTCAAGTTAACCCTAAGTGTTTATGCATGTGTAAAACTGTCTTACACCCGTTGTATGTGAATTTAAGGATCTATCACACCCGATCATCACGTGGTGCTTCGAAACGACGAACTTTAGCAACGGTGCACAGTTAGGGGGAACACTTTCTTGAATTTATTATAAGGGATCATCTTATTTACTACCGTCGTTCTAAGTAAACAAGATGCATAAAACATAATAAACATCACATGCAATTATATAAAGTAGTGACATGATATGGCCAATATCATATAGCTCCTTTGATCTTCATCTTCGGGGCTCCATGATCATCTTGTCACCGGCATGACACCATGATCTCCATCATCATGATCTCCATCATCGTGTCTTCATGAAGTTTTCACGCCAACGACTACTTCTACTTCTATGGCTAACGCGTTTAGCAATAAAGTAAAGTAATTTACATGGCGTTCTTCAATGACACGCAGGTCATACACAAAATAAAGACAACTCCTATGGCTCCTGCCGGTTGTCATACTCATCGACATGCAAGTCGTGATTCCTATTACAAGAACATGATCTCATACATCACAATATATCATTCATCATTCATCACAACTTCGGCCATATCACATCACATGACAATTGCTGCAAAAACAAGTTAGGCGTCCTCTAATTGTTGTTGCATCTTTTACGTGGCTGCAATTGGGTTCTAGCAAGAACGTTTTCTTACCTACGAATAACCACAGCGTGATTTTGTCAACTTCTATTTACCCTTCATAAGGACCCTTTTCATCGAATCCGCTCCAACTAAAGTGGGAGACGGACACCGCCAGCCACCTTATGCAACTAGTGCATGTCATTCGGTGGAACCGGTCTCACGTAAGCGCACTGTAAGGTTGGTCCGGGCGCTTCATCCCACAATACCGCTGAAGCAAGATAAGACTAGTAGCGGCAAGCAAGTTGACAAGATCTCGCCCACAACAAAATTGTGTTCTACTCGTGCAATAGAGAACTACGCATAGACCTAGCTCATGATGCCCTTTGTTGGGGAGCGTTGCAGAAAATTAAATTTTTCCTACGGTTTCACCAAGATCCATCTATGAGTTCATCTAGCAACGAGTCATGGGAGAGTGATTGCATCTACATACCACTTGTAGATCGCGTGCGGAAGCGTTCAATGGAGCGGGATGATGGAGTCGTACTCGTCGTGATTCAGATCACCGATGACCTAGTGCGAGCGGACAGCACCTCCGCGTTCAACACACGACGGAGCGGATGGCGTCTCCTCCTTCTTGATCCAGCAAGGGGAAGGAGAGGTTGATGATGATCCAGCAGCACGACGGCGTGGTGGTGGATGCAGAGAACTCGGCAGGGCTTCACTTAGCAACTACGGGAGGAGGAGGAGGTGTAGCGAGAGGGAGGTGCCAAGGGCTTTCAGGTACGGCCACCCCTCCCTCCCCTCCCTTTATATAGGTGCAAGAGAGGGGGGGAGGGCGCAGCCTTGCCCCTTCCTCCAAGGAAGGGTGCGGCCAAGAGGGGGGGAGGAGTCCATCCTCCCCAAGGCACCTCGGAGGTGCCTTCCCCCTTTAGGACTCTCCCCTCTCTCTTATCTCCAGGCGCATGGGCCTCTTGGGGCTGGTGCCCTTGGCCCATATAGGCCAAGGCGCACCCCCTACAGCCCATGTGGCCCCCCGGGGCAGGTGGACCCCCCCGGTGGACCCCCGGACCCTTTTCGGCACTCCCGGTACAATACCGATAAAGTGCGAAACTTTTCCGGCGACCAAAATAAGACTTCCCATATATAAATATTTACCTCCGGACCATTCTGGAACTCCTCGTGACATCCGGGATCTCATCCGGGACTCCGAACAACATTCGGTTTGCTGCATACTCATATTCATACAACCCTAGCGTCACCGAACCTTAAGTGTGTAGACCCTACGGTTCGGAGACATCTGAGACATGACCGAGGCGGCTCTCGGGCAATAACCAACAGCGGGATCTGGATACCCATGTTGGCTCCTACATGCTCCTCGATGATATCATTGGATGAACCACGATGTCGAGGATTCAATCAACCCGTATACTATTCCCTTTGTCAATCGGTATTTTACTTGTGCGAGATTCGATCGTCGGTATCCCAATACCTCGTTCAATCTCGTTGTCGGCAAGTCACTTTACTCGTCAGTAATGCATGATCCGTGACCAAACACTTGGTCACTTTGAGCTCATTATGATGATGCACTACCGAGTGGGCCCGGTGATACCTCTCCGTCATACGGAGTGACAAATCGATCTCGATCCGTGTCAACCCAACAGACACTTTTGGAGATACCTGTAATGCACCTTTATAGTCACCCGATTACGTTGTGACGTTTGGTACACCCAAAGCACTCCTACGGTATCCGGGAGTTACACGATCTCATGGTCTAAGGAAGAGATACTTGACATTGGAAAAGCTCTAGCAAAAGCGAACTACACGATCTTGTGCTATGCTTAGGATTGGGTCTTGTCCATCACATCATTCTCCTAATGATGTGATCCGTTATCAATGACATCCAATGTCCATAGTCAGAAACCATGACTATCATTGATCAACGAGCTAGTCAACTAGAGGCTCACTAGGGACATATTGTGGTCTATGTATTCACATGTGTATTACGATTTCCGGATAATACAATTATAGCATGAATAAAAGACAATTATCATGAACAAGGAAATATAATAATAATAATTTTATTATTGCCTCTAGGGCATATTTCCAACATATATATAGCCTCCACACAAAATCTAACCGTTACACACAATTTACCAAACTCGATGGGACCGAATCAAGAAACTCGGTCGGACCGATTTAGTAAACCTAGTGACCGTTAGGGTTTTCGGTGGAACCAATATGCAACTCGGTAGGACCGATATGGTTAGGGTTAGGGCATAATGTTGGGGATATAACTGTTTGTGTAAGCCGCCCAGGAGGGGCCGGGTTACGCAAAGAGGACTCACCAGAGAGAAGCCCAAGACCAAAGTATGAAGATGGCGGTTCATAGAGAGCTTAAGGCCCGCAGGCGACTTAAGGCCCGTTGTAGTAAACCGCTGTAATAATATTACTTGTATCATAA
Source organism: Aegilops longissima (assembly GCA_021605205.1). Classification (NCBI taxonomy): domain Eukaryota; kingdom Viridiplantae; phylum Streptophyta; class Magnoliopsida; order Poales; family Poaceae; genus Aegilops; species Aegilops longissima. The sequence goes on from CM038679.1 coordinate 696,049,474, forward strand.
GGTAGACTTAACTAGTCACCGAGCCGGACATTGTTTATAAGCCGGCCGGGACTCTGTAAGCCGCAGGGCGTCGACCCGTGTATATAAGGGGACGACCCGCTGGCGGCTTAGGGCAAGAAACAACCAATCGAGAACCGGGCATAGCGTATCTCGCTCCCTAGTCATCGAAACCTCAACCAATACCAACCCAACTAGACGTAGGCTTTACCTTCACCGTAAGGGGCCAACTAGTATAAAACCTCTCGTGTCCTTTGTCCCGATTAACCCCTTCAAGCTTCCTAGTTGCGATGGCTCCACAACTAAGTCCTTTCACGAGGACATCTGACGTGACAATTCCACGACAGTTGGCGCCCACTCTGGGGCCAGCGCACGGTGGATTTGAGTTCTTGAAGGGCAAATTCGAAGGGCTCAAGGGATACGTAGTGGGCCGGATGACCAAAAGTCGTCGCGGCAAGATCTACATTGATGACGAAAGCTGGGGCTCCGGCGCCGGATCAATTGAGTACGGGTACCGGGTCCCCTTCGGAGGGATCCACGTCTTCATCGGTCGGATTGGTGAGCTGGGACTTGAGCCGGACAACTGCACCGACCTCGTCGAGACGGCTCAGCGTGCGAAACCCGCCCGAGTTCAAACCGGCATGAAGCATGTCTTTGTGGGCTGCGTCCACGGAGAAGAACTTTTTGAAGGTCCGGAAGATGGTGGTGAGATGGCCGTCCACTCCGACGGTGATTCGTCCGCTGGTTCAACAGATTCTTTGTATCAAGTTCAAGATGGTGCGCTCGGGGGCTGTTCCGATGGCTTTAGTATTCCGGACCTCTATGAGTCGCCAAATTGGGCAGGAGTCTTTATGGTTGGGACTCAATCCGGACAAAACTCTACGGCCGCGGCTGCAATTACTTCTGGATTAGGAGCAGCCGGGGCAGGAGGCCCTGTGCGCCCACCGGCTCAAGTACTGATAGACCTCATGGACAAGCTTACGACCCTGTTAACCGCCACGGTTATCCCTGCGACCAAAGATGAGCACGACGCGGAGGTAGCACGGGTACGTGAGGAGATAGCTCAGGCCAAGGAGGCCTTAGCGGTTGAGGATACTAGGATAGCTATGGAGCAGGCGGCTCTTGACGCCCGGGCATAGCGGTTGCAGTCAGAGGCTTACCAGCTCACGATGAGTTTAAACGCGTCCAATGAAGTAATGAGGAGGAGACACCAGAAGACCCAATCCCGGTTGCCTCCGAATTATGACCCTAGGGTTCTTTTTGCTACACCCGGAGCCGGCCCAAGTAACCCGCCAGAGGGCAATCAGCTTAGGACATCCGGAGCAGAAGGACCGGTTCAACGTCGAGATATGCCACCTCCTCATATGAGCACGGAACCGTCACGTGATGTGCCGATACCGCCGGGTCACTTTTCCAACCCCATGGAGAACTTAATCGCAGCATCAGCGCATCTGGCGGCTCTTCCAGTGGATGGCGATGACCCAACAGCGGTGGAGACCCGGAGGATCAGGGAACTTGTCCAGATGGCCCTGGCTCAGCAGGAGACCTATTCTTACAGTCGAGATAGACTTCATTCAGCTCCTCCACCTTGGATGGCACCACCTCGTCAGAACCGGAGTCAGAGTTACAGCAGGCACATAGGATCTGAAGTTTTGTCACGCAACGTCCAACGCCGTGACCAACATGGAGGCTATAACCCGGTGCAAGATCGAGTACGACGGGAGAAAGAGCGAGCGACTCAGCTGGCGGCTCAACAGACGGCACGTCAGGATATGCCAGAATATCCAACGACTTCTACTGAGATGGGAATAGCCACCAAAGCCGGTGGTTTTCCTTGTTTGGTACCGGCTTTGCGCAATGTGCGCCTGCCCAAAGATTTCAAGGGACCTCAAAAGGTGCCGAATTACACGGCCGACTTACAGCCTGAAGCATGGATCGAGAGTTATGAGATGGCCATGGAACTGTTGGAGGTCAGTGACGCGGCAATGGCTAAGTACTTCACCATGATGTTAGATGGAACGACCCGGTCTTGGCTAAAAGGTTTACCACCTAATTCCATTGGTTCGTGGGAGGAGTTAAAGGCCCGTTTCATTCGGAACTTCAAAGACACCTATAAGCAATCTATGACGGTCATGGATTTGACGAATTGTAAGCAGGGGGAAGGTGAATCTACCACCCATTGGGTACGCTGGGTCAAGGAGATAATTCATTCATCTGATAAGATGGATGCCGGCTCTGCAGTCCTTATATTGGAAAAGAATTGCAGCTTCAAGCCTCTAAGGCAGAAATTGGGGCGCCTTAAACGTGACTGCAAGGATATGGGTACGCTAATGGCGGCTCTGGTCAAATATGCCGATTCTGATAGTACCAAGGATCCCAAGTCTGACGGTGAAAAGACAGGGAAGGGAAAACGGAATGACAGTAGAAAGGGCCGACAGCACAACCCGGAGAATCAAAATAGCAATAAGCGTAAAGCGGATGACAACCCAGTGGCCAACGATAATACACAAGGTAACAATAAGAGGCATAAGGGTAAGTGGCCTCAATCCGCGGGTTATACACCTTTCTTCATAGTTTATGGAGCCTAGGCGGCTTTGCTAAGTGATATTCGCCATGGGATATAACCCACTTTGGTTTTACTATACTTGAGCCACGGCTCTTATGATATATATGTTTTTGACAATGAACATATTATATAAAGTAATAAAGCAGGACCTTTGTTCTTTTTTCACCCTCAAAAAGTGTATATGTCTTTTTGACAGATGGTGGAAACAACCAACAGGGACCGGATCATATATGAATCTGTCTTTCCCTCTGGATCGGCTTATGCTCATATCTGAATCTAGCCATGATCACTTGGGGGCTTCCTGTTCAAACATGGGTCGTATCCGAACCAAAGAGAACATAGCTGTCGATACCCACTTGATTGGCATACTGCCAAACCTACTTGGGGGCTTCTTGATCATATTTGAATCACAGCTTAACCCCTTTGGGTCTGACGTGGATCGTATGCGAATCAGCGTCATTAAACAAATCCTATGGTCACTTGGGGGCTTCCTGTTCAAACATAGGTCGTATTCGAACCAAAGAGAACATAGTTGTCGATACCCACTTGGTCGGCATCGCCAAGCCACTAGGGGTTATATGATCGTATCCGAATCTTAGCTTAACCCCTTTGGAACGGTTTACCGATCGTATCCGAATCAGAAGCCTGTAAAGTATTTTGATTATCCTGAAACCTTGTGGAAAGCATTATGAGATGTTTTTTGTCTTGCCGGTTTAATATTCATCGCCCCGGGTCGTTAAGTGTCGGGTGAACGTCATATGAGCCGGAAGGATTATACAAGGATCGCAGAATAAGGCGAGCAGAATTTAAAAACGCCAACGAAATAAAGACAGAAATATATAGCCAAGATGGCTTACGGAAAGCGTTAAGCGGTAAGAGCATGCACGAAGGCATGACGAGCATTGGGAGTTCTTTCTACCCTATTACAAGACTCCCCGAGTCTGAATTGATGAAGCATTGTTTTTTGGCCGAACACCTGGCGATTCACTCCTTTGGCGGGCTTGAGGGCTCCGGGTTATCCTTCTCCGCTTCTCCGTCGGCTGTTTTGTCCTGGAAAGTTGATGAGGCCCAATCAATGCCGCTCAAAGCTTCAAATTCAGCTTCATCATCTATTAAACCGGCCGGGTCTACTTCAGGAGCAAAAGTATGCTTACGAATTGGAGGGATCAGACTGATTTGATCATATGGAGCGTTTGGGATTCTCCGGTTTTCACTGTCATAAGCCGCATACTTGCTAAGGTCCGTGTGTTTCCAATAATGGTTGCCACCGGACGTATGGCTCTGACGCAGGTGGTGAAATCATGGTCATCAAATGCAGTGCCATCTTCCTTCAGACTTGGGTACCCAAGGGCAAGGTCGGTCGGGTCTAGTTCTGGGAGCCATGCTTTAGCCCGGCTCAATGCGGCCACAGCACCGGCTCTTGAGGACGCCCGCCTTAAGTCTTGGATCCGCTGAGGAAGAAAGGCGAGGCTCTTCAAAACGTCTTGCAGAAGGCGGGGATGTGGAGTTGATAAGGCTACAACGGCCAAGGCGCGTTGTGACCCGGAGTACAGCTGTTCCACAAACGTGTAAACTGCTTTGAGCTTGATCTGCATGTTTTGCTTCAGATTGGAACTCCTGGGGCCTGTAAGTGCATAAGCATAACCGTCAGCCGGAAGTAATTACTGCAATAGTCATTATAAGGCTACAATAACTTACCGAAGATGGCTGAGACCATTTGAGATATTTGCTGCTTTAAGTCGGTCAGCTTGGTTGTTGCTTCTGCAAGAGATGCTTCGGCTGTCTCGGCCCGAGTCACCAGGGAAGCCTTCTCATCAGCCCAAGTTTTCTTCTCCGACTCAAATTTCTTCTTTAGTTTCTCATTTTCAAAGACACTAAATTCAAATTTGGAGTTAGCCTTCTGCGTCTCAAGCTCTTGGGTTTCCAAACGACTCTTCTGGGTAGCAAGCTCTGATTCAAATTGATTTATGGCAGCCTGCATTGACACCAGATTATGGTAAGGATTATAGTAAGGTAACTTTCAAGTCCCGAGCACTTTACAAGTAAAGATACTTGGCACTTGGGGGCTAATGTATGCTGAAGAATTTTTTAACTTTATCCTGCCGGGTCACACATATTAAGTCTCAAGCACCTTACAAGTAATGATAATTGACACTTGGGGGCTAATGTGTATTACAGATTTAAAAGCTTTATGTGATAACCGGGTTAAGTAACTTCTTTTTAAGCCGGATAAGTTAACAGGTAAAGCAGGTTTCTAAAGTCTACAATATATTTGTTCAATAAGCAATAGACTTGGGGGCTGGTACAGTATGTAAGACTCAGGTAAACAGTATAAGTAATACCTCAGATTTGTGCTGTATTTGTTTCACCATGTCACGGCTATTATGCACTTGATTCAGATAGCCCGAGACTATATCACCAATGCTTAAGTGAGTATAATCAGTAATGTCCTGCTTGGCCTTTCGGCGTTGGGCAGATTCTTCCTTGGCGGTACATTTGGCAAGGACGGTAGGCCGTCCTGGTTCAACAAACTGAGACTTCACAATCTCAACTTCCGGTTCATTCATCTTGACCGGGCTAGGAATTTCTTCTGCAGGCGGGTCAGAGGTTGACAACGAAATACCGAAAGCCGGTTCAGGTGGTGGCTGATGAGTGGAGCTGTCAGGAACGGATGAGTCAATCTCCGGTTCAGTGACCACCGGGTCTCAGGACGGCTTGTTCTTTGCCCTCTTTGGGCTTCACCTGCAGGCTGTCAATCAAAATGGAAGGATGAGTATCAACGTATAAGTATGGAAAAGTTTAAAGTAAGAAAGTTGCATTACCCCGTTTTGAAAGTCGGCATGTTTGACTGCATGGATTCACCGTAAGAAGGAGAAGTATCCTGATAATTGGAGTCGGACAAATTGAGAGGATGACGAATTAAGCCCGCTAAAAGTAAAACAGAACGTAAATCGGAGATAACCTCAGTCCGACGCTTCCTGGTTACGTCAGGTAAGCCGGAGGAGAGTTCTGCATCCTTGTTGTTCTGGGTCTGCCTCCGGCTCTCAAGCTGTTGTTGCTTCAAAAGAAATTGAGGATCTTGATAAGCAAGTGCATGTGAAAATCTTACTTTCCGAGTCACCCTTCGGATCTTTTGCTTTGGCAAAGGCTCTGAGTCGGAGGAGGTTATAGTTACCTCTTCATTGGCTGCTCAACTGTTCCCCGTATCCTCCTGAAGGGATAAAATGTCAGACAGGTGATAACAAGGGACTTAAGAAAATTTAAAGATTACCTCTTCCTCATCCGAAGAGCTATCCTCCAATCTGAGTAAGTCGGAGGCGCTGGGTTTCTTCTTCTTTGAGGTTCCTACCTTGGCGGCTTTTCTTTCAGCTTTCTTGGTCGTCCTGGCTTGTTTGGCAGCTTCATGGTCATATTTGGTTTTCCAAAAGTCATCACCGGCCTGTGGAAAAAGTTAAAGATTTATGAGTATCAAGAAAGGTAAAATGTATCCATAAACATTTGTTACGATTGATAACTTACTGCAGAGGCCGGGTTATTCTTGCAAAATGGAAGTAAGCCAAAGGCGTTGCTAAATCACTGATGCCCTCCTTGGCGGTGGATCGGGTTGTAGCATCCACCACGTCATCGGTAAGTCGTCGAGGCTATGGCGAGCGGATCAGTCTTTTCTCGATATAAGTACACATTAAAAGTGGACGGCGGCTTAATGGAAGTATCATAAGTGACCCAGACTCGGACCAGATCGATGCCGTTTAAGCCATTTCCCAAGAGAGCTTTTATTTTCTTGATGGTGGAATTGAGAGGCACGCGTTCAAGGGTTGTCAACTTGTCTGGTAGAGGATGGTTAGACTCAAGGCGCAGGGCGCGAAAGCCGGGCAGAGGTTTTTCATCAGCCGGAGAAGTGTCCTGATAGTAGAACCACGTCTGGTTCCAAGATTTGGGGTGACTCGGCAACTCAGCATAAGGGAAAAGACAGTCTCTCAGTCGCTGGATTGAGATGCCGCCAAGCTCAAGACTGGGCCCGTTGGCACGTTCATTTTGCCGGTTCATGTAAAAAAGTTCCCTGAACAAAAGCAGACTTGGCTCCTCTCCCAGGTACACCTCGCAGAAGACTTGAAAATTGCAAATATTTGACACGCAATTGGGTCCGATGTCTTGAGGTATAAGGTCAAAGAAATTTAAAACCTCTCTGAAGAATTTTGAGCCGGGAGGAGCAAACCCACGGCTCATATGATCCGTAAAAATTATTACTTCCCCTGCTTTGGGGTGAGGCTTTTCTTCAGACGGGTTAGGGGCTCGGTACGACATGACGTCCTTTTTTGGCATATGCCCAGACTTTACAAACTCAGCTAGTTTGCTATTAGTCACTATGGATGGAACCCAATTGCAAGTTACATGGGCCTTGGTAGCCTTAGGAGCCATCACAGCAATTGGCCTATGGAAAAACAATAAGATCCGGTTCAATTTTAACCCGGGAGGAAAATCTTGATTATTTAAAGTGGCGGCTTAATGAGGGGCCTAATGATATAAGGATGACTGTGCAACAATATTTAAGCCGCTACAAGTATCAAGTGCAATTCAAACTTTTTCCGGGTCATGAGGAGCGATCAAGGTTCTGTGTGATTTATTTAAGCCGGACATCTCGACAGTTGTGTTTCAGAGCATTTACCAGAAGAGGTTTTCCGGGTGATAAAAGAAAGTTTCACAGATAACAGTTATTACTCTGGATCAAAATATTGCTCTGAAAAGAAAAATTTTCTAGACCTAAAACAGGCCGGAGAAGTTCATGCACTCGAAGAGGGTTTCTGAACAAGAGAAATGAGATCTATTTTATGCAAGATCAACACAAACAGGCACCGCAGCACTTCTACGTAGCTTTTTACGATCTAAACAGGGCGTTGGAAGGAACTAGCGAGGGTTTGGCGTCAAGCAGTGATGAACACTGACGAACTCAGCAAGGACCTAACGCAGATCTGAGAAAGGGAATGAGAGGAACTCACGGATGCGGACGAGCTGCAGGAGTTCGCCGTTGATCTCTGGTCCGAGTCAGGTTGATGCAGCGGCCTGAGTCGGTGAAGACGAGGGGTTCGACAGTGGCGGCGGCAGAGCTCGGGAAGAGGCAAGAGGAAAAAGATGACTGGGGAAAGACCTAGGTCGCTCTATTTATAAGGGAAGACTGACCGAGAGGGCGCGAAAGAAGAGGAGATAACATTTATTATCCAGAGGGCGCGAAAGACGGTGATTCGTCCTTTGTCCCGATTAACCCCTTCAAGCTTCCTAGTTGCGATGGCTCCACAACTAAGTCCTTTCACGAGGACATCTGACGTGACAATTCCACGACACATAACGTAATCTCGGTGAGACCGATTACACAAACTCTATGGGACCGATTTTGGTAATTAGCTAACCAGAGAGTTGGTCAGGCAAACTCGGTGGGACCGATTACTCAAACTCGGTGGGACCGATTTTGGTAATAAGTTAACCAGAGAGTTTGCATTGTAATCTCGGTAGTACCGATTCATAAACTTCGGTGAGACCGATTTTGGTAATGGACATACACACGAGAGATTACAATCCCATCTCGGTGAGACCGAGATCCCTATCAGTGAAACCGATTTGCCTAGGGTTTGTGGCAGTGGCTATGACATCTGAACTCGGTGGCGCCGGATAGAAAGAATCGGTAGGGCCGAGTTTGACTTTAGGTTTAGGTCATATGTGTGGAAGTGGGAAAGTAGTCGAGGGTTTTGGATCATATCACTAAGAAAATGAAGCAAGAGGCTCATTAAGCAACACCTCATCCCTCCTTGATAGTACTGGATTTTCCTATAGACCCAATGTGATCTTGGATCACTAAAATGTAAAATGAAGAGTCTTGAGCTTGAAGCTTGAGCCAATCCTTTGTCCTTAGCATCTTGAAGGAGTTCCCACATCCTTTAGTCCATGCCACTCCATTGTTGAACTTATCTGAAACATACTAGATAAAAGTGTTAGTCCAACAAGAGATATGTTGACATTAATTACCAAAACCACCTAGGGAGCACTTGTGCTTTCACATAGCCACATCCATTCATCATATAGCTACCACATACATATATACATTATATATATGAAAAAAATGCAATGAACAAAAAAATACACATTATATATATGAAAAAAAGCACTGAACACAGAGCCGTGACGGCGGGGGCTCACATCGGGGGCAGCCGGCAGGGCGGCGGGGCGGCGGCGGCGTCGGGCGACCACCAGTGGGGCGCGGCGGGCTGGGGTGTGACCGGCGATGGCGGGCGACGGTGGGGGTGGGTCAGGGCGAGGGCGCGACCGCACGCTGGGGCGGCGGACGGCGACGGCGTGGGCGGCGGACGGCCGGGCAAGCGGCGTGGCGGCGGCAGCAGCGATGGTGGGTTTGCGGGTCGGGGCGGCGCGACCAAAGGCGGACTTCGGGCGGCGGACGGCGACGGCGTGGCGGCGGACGGCGTCGGCGTGGGCTCGGGGCGGCGGACGGCGTCGGCGTGGGCTCGGGGGCATGGGCGGCGGCGGCGGCGGCGGGCAACTGGCGGCGTCGAGGAGGTCGGCGTCGTCGGGGCCAACTGGCGATGAAATTCTGAATTTTTGCAAAGTGTTTGCTTATATAGCAAAGGCTTTGGTCCCGGTTCGTGGCACCAACCGGGACCAATGCTTTAGTCGGTTGGTGCCACCAAGGGACCAAATCTCTTTCGGCAGCCCAAAGGCGGGAAGCGAAGGCCTTTGGTCGGTTGGTGGCACCAAGCGGACTAGAGGGGGCATTAGTCGATTAGTGCCACGAACCTATCTTGCCTTTAGTCGGTTGGTGGCACCAACCGGGACCAAAGGCCTTGTGCTGCCCGCGTCAAAAGTTTAGTACCACTGGCTGGTGAGAGAGCTCGAGAGTGGTTTATAAGCTGCTGCTGCCCACCCTCTCGAGCTCCTCTCAATTGTAGGCTTCGGGCCTAACAAATGCGCTATGTGTGCTGTGGGCCTCTTGGGCCTCTGGGGCCTGAATCCTAGCCCATGGTAGGGTTTCTAGTCGTATTCAGGCCGTGGGGGCCCAGTAGGTGGCACTTTTTTTTGTTTTATTTGTTGCTTTATTTATTTTATTTTATTTCTACTTACAACAAAATACTTATTGTTGCTATTTTTTCCAGTTTTTTTGTTTTTTGCATTATTTATTTTCTTTTGTTTTTGCTTTTTTAATTCTTTTTGCTTTTAGGTCGGAAAAATTATAAACTTTCTGTTAGTGTCATTAGTTTTCAAATTAGAATAGTTAAATTTTGAATTCTTTGAAATTTGTGTGAATCACAAGTTTGTGATTAACTTTACTATAAAAATAGTTTTTTTTCATTTTTTGTTTTGTTTTTGTATTATTATTTTCTTTTGTTTTTGCTTTATTTTTAATTCTTTTTGCTTTTAGGTCAACAAAATTATAAACTTTTCATTAGTGCCATTAGTTTTAGAAAAATTATAAACTTTCTGTTAGTGCCATTAGTTTTTCAAATTTGAATAGTTAAAATTTGAATTCTTTGAAATTTATGTGAATCACAAGTTTGTGATTAACTTTACTAAAAAATAGTTTTTTCAGTTTTTTTTTTGCATTATTTATTTTCTATTGTTTTTGCTTTAATTTTTAATTCTTTTTGCTTTTAGGTCGTGAGAATTATAAACTTTCTCGTTAGTGCCATTAGTTTTACAAAAATATAAACTTTACATTAGTGCCATTAATTTTCAAATTTGAATAGTTAAAATTTGAATTCTTTGAAATTTGTGTGAATCACAAGTTTGTGATTAACTTTACTAAAAAAATGAGCATAGATGCGCCTATAGAGAGAATTCAACCTAAATTCATAAGAAATTTCTATGAATTTCAGAGAAATTCAGTATGAATTTAGGTCAAATTCCCTGTATAAGGGCATCTATTTTCACTTTGAGAGGAGCTCAACAAGGCAGAGAGGGAGGGCTTATAAACCGGTGTGGCGCCCTTGGTTGGCGAGTGGGACTAAACTCGACCATAGCGAGGACCAACCCTTTAGTCCCGATTTGTGGCACAAACGGGACTAATGGTCATGGGCGTGGGCGGCGTATAGGTCCCGGTTCGTGCGTGGAACCGGGACCAAAAGGTCCAGACAAATCGGGACCAATGGCCCACGTGGCTGCCCTCTTGAGTGTTCTTGGTGAGAACATAGTTGACAAGGAGCGAACCGGGATTAATGGTATTACGAGGTCCGAACCATAAGACATTAAATTAAAGCATTTCAAATGAACTCTGAAAAAGTTAAAAGTTGGCATGGTATCATAATTTCACCCACATAGCATGTGCATGTACAAAACGGACAATGGTATCATACTAGTCTGTTACAAAGTTGGCATGGTATCATCATAATAGTTGCGGGAGAAAGTCTTCACTTTTTCTTCGCTTGTGTCACTTGCTTATTCGCCAGTAACCATGGATAATCTTCATCGTTTATCGGGATGCTTGGGTCAGCCTTGACTTTGAAGGAGGAATTTCATGAAACTTTTCATAATCTTGAGACATATCATCTTGCCCTCCACTCCCACGATGTCCCTTTTTCTGAAAGAACTATGTGGTGCTTTGGCTCATCGTATGATGTATTCTCTTTGTTATCTTTTCTTTTCTCGGTTTGGTAGACATGTCCTTCACATAGATAACTGTGCCACATCATTGGCTAGGACGAGCGGTTCGTCGGTATACCCAAGATTTTCAGATCCTTGTTGTCATTCCGTCTTTGTGGGTCTACTTGTACCCCGCCTCCTGACAGATTGACCCATTTGCACTTAAACAAAGGGACCTTAAAATCATGCCCGTAGTCAAGTTACCATATGTCCACTATGTAACCATAATATGTGTCCTTTCCCCTCTCGGTTGCTGCATCAAAGCGGACACCGCTGTTTTCGTTGGTGCTCTTTTGATCTTGGTCAATCGTGTAAAATGTATTCCCATTTATCTCGTATCCTTTCCAAATCATTACAGTCAAAGATGGTCCACGGACAACAAGTACAGCTCATCACAAACAGTCTTGTCACCTCCGAGGCGTGTTTCCAACCAACTGCTGAAAGTCTGATGTGTTCACATGTAATCCGATCGTCGCCTTTGCTCCGGGTGTTTGGGCGCAGATCGTTCTTGTGTTCATCGACATCACGGGTCACCAAGGTAGAGTTCAGTAGAAGCGTGTAGTGTGCTTGATACCAAGAATATTTGTCCTGCATATTACTGAGTCCCCTCCAAGCGTGCCTTTTCCAGTCAGTCTCCCCTCATACCGCGATTTAGGGAGACCTATCTTCTTAAGGCCAGGAATGAAGTCAACACAAAACACAATGACAAGAAATGTTTTTAGGACTCATGGAGATGCTTCCTTCTGGCCTAGCACGGTTACGGACATATTTTTTTAGGACTCCCATGAATCTCTCAAAGGGGAACATATTGTGTAGAAATACGGGCCTCAGAATGACAATCTCGTCGACTAGATGAACTAGGACGTGCGTCATGATATTGAAGAAGGATGGTGGGAGCACCAGCTCGAAACTGACAAGAAATTGCGCCACATCACTGAAGGAAATATGCCCTAGAGGCAATAATAAAGTTATTATTTATTTCCTTATATCATGATAAATGTTTATTATTCATGCTAGAATTGTATTAACCGGAAACATAATACATGTGTGAATACATAGACAAACATATAGTCACTAGTATGCCTCTACTTGACTAGCTCATTAATCAAAGATGGTTATGTTTCCTAACCATAGACATGTGTTGTCATTTGATTAATGGGATCACATCATTAGGAGAATGGTGTGATTGACATGACCCATTCCGTTAGCCTAGCACTTGATCGTTTAGTATATTGCTATTGCTTTCTTCATGACTTATACATGTTCACTGTAACTATGAGATTATGCAACTCCGTTTACGGAGGAACACTTTCGGTGCTACCAAGCGTCACAGCGTAATGGGTGATTATAAAGGAGTACTACAGGTGTCTCCAAAGGTACATGTTGGGTTGGCGTATTTCGAGATTAGGTTTTGTCACTCCGATTGTCGGAGAGGTATCTCTAGGCCTTCTCGGTAATACACATCACATAAGCCTTGCAAGCATTGCAACTAATAAGTTAGTTGTGAGATGATGTATTACATAACGAGTAAAGAGACTTGCCGGTAACGAGATTGAACTAGGTATTGGATACCGACGATCAAATCTCGGGCAAGTAACATACCGATGACAAAGGGAACAACGTATGTTGTTATGCGGTTTGACCGATAAAGATCTTCGTAGAATATGTAGGAACCAATATGGGCATCCAGGTTCCGCTATTGGTTATTGACCAAGAATAGTTCTAGGTCATGTCTACATAGTTCTCGAACCCGTAGGGTCCGCACGCTTAACGTTACGATGACAGTTTATTATGAGTTTATAAGTTTTGATGTGCGAAGTTTGTTCGAGTCCCGGATGTGATCACGGACATGGCGAGGAGTCTCGAAATGGTCGAGACATAAAGATCGATATATTGGAAGCCTATGTTTGGACTTGGAAGGTTCGGATGAAAGCGGATTTTCTTTGGAACACCGGGGTTACGGAACCCTCCCGGGGTCAATGGGCCTTAATGGGCCATAAGGGAGAAGAGGAGGGTCGGCCAGGGCAGGCCGCGCGCCCCCTTCCCCTCTAGTCCGAATAGGACAAGGAGAGGGGGCGGCGCCTCCCTCTTCCCCTTCCCAAGACCTAATCCAACTAGGAAGGGGGAGTCCTACTCCCGATGGGAGTAGGACTCCTCCAGTCTTGCCCCTAGGGGCCGCACCCCCTGCTCCTTTATATACGGGGGCACGGGGGCACCCCAAGACACACAAGTTGATCTACGTGATCGTTCCTTAGCCGTGTGTGGTGCCCCCCTCCACCATATTCCACCTCGGTCATATCGTCGCGGAGTTTAGGCGAAGCCCTGCGCGGTGGAGCATCATCATCGTCCCACGCCGTCGTCTTGTGGAACTCATCCCCGACGCTTTCTGGATCGGAGCCGGGGATCGTCATCGAGCTGAGCGTGTGCTGAACTCGGAGGTGCCGTGCGTTCGGTACTTGGATCGGTCGGATCGTGAAGGCGTCGACTACATCAACAGCGTTGTTATAGCGCTTCCGCCACGGTCTCACGAGTGCGTGGACATACACTCTCCCTCTCGTTGCTATGCCATCACCATGATCTTGCGTGTGCGTAGGAAAATTTTTGAAATTACTCGTTCCCCAGCAGTGGCATCGAGCCTGGTTTTATGCGTTGATGTCATATGCACGAGTAGAACACAAGTGAGTTGTGGGCGATATAAGTCATCTTGCTTACCAGCATGTCATACTTTGGTTCAGCGGTATTGTGAGATGAAGCGGCCGGACCGACATTACGCAGACGCTTACGCGAGACTGGTTTCACCGCTTGAACACTCGTTGCTTAAAGGTGACCGGCGGGTGTCTGTCTCTCTCACTTTAGTTGAACCGAGTGTGGCTCGCCCGGTCCTTGCGAAGGTTAAACAGCACCAACTTGACAAACTATCGTTGTGGTTTTGATGCGTAGGTAAGAACGGTTCTTGCTCAGCCCGTAGCAGCCACGTAAAACTTGCAACAACAAAGTAGAGGACGTCTAACTTGTTTTTGCAGGGCATGTTGTGATGTGATATGGTCAAGACGTGATGCTATATTTTATTGTATGAGATGATCATGTTTTGTAACGAGTTATCGGCAGCTGGCGAGAGCCATATGGTTGTCGCTTTATTGTATGAAATGCAAGCGCCATGTAATTGCTTTACTTTATCACTAAGCAGAGCGATAGTCGTAGAAGCAATAGTGGCGAGGCGACAACGATGCTACGATGGAGATCAAGGTGTCGCGCCGGTGGCGATGGTGATCACGACGGTGCTTGGAGATGGAGATCACAAGCACAAGATGATGATGGCCATATCATATCACTTATATTGATTGCATGCGATGTTTATCCTTTATGCATCTTATTTTGCTTTGATTGGCGGTAGCATTATAAGATGATCTCTCACTAAATATCAAGAAGTGTTCTCCACGAGTATGCACCGTTGCGAAAGTTCTTCGTCTTTGAGACACCACGTGATGATCGGGTGTGATAGGCTCTATGTTCAAATACAACGGGTGCAAAACAGTTGCACACGCGGAATACTCAGGTCAAACTTGACGAGCCTAGCATATCTGAGATATGGCCTCGGAGCATGGAGACCGAAGGTCGAGCGTGAATCATATAGTAGATATGATCAACATAGTGATGTTCACCATTGAAACTACTCCATCTCACGTGATGATCGGACATGGTTTAGTTGATTTGGATCACGTAATCACTTAGATAACTAGAGAGATGTCTATCTAAGTGGGAGTTCTCTAGTAATAATATTAATTGAACTTAAATTTATCATGAACTTAGTACCGATAGTATTTTGCTTGTCTATGTTTCTGTAGATAGATGGCTCGTCTTTGTTGTTCCGTTGAATTTTGATGCGTTCCTTGAGAAAGCAAAGTTGAAAGATGATGGTAGCAAGTACACGGATTGGGTCCGTAATCGCGATTATCCTCATTGCTGCACGGAAGAATTACGTCCTGGAAGCACCGCTGGGTGCCGAGCCTGCTGCTGATGCTAACCGCGGCGTTAAGAACGTCTGGCGAGCAAAGCGATGACTACTCGATAGTTCGATGTGCCATGCTTTACGGCTTAGAACCGGGCCTTCAACGGCGTTTTGAGCGTCATGGAGCATATGAGATGTTCCAGGAGTTGAAGTTAATATTTCAAGCAAATGCCGGATTGAGAGATATGAAGTCTCTAATAAGTTCTATAGCTGCAAGATGGAGGAAAATAGTTACGTCGGTGAACACATACTCAAAATGTCGGGTATAATAATCACTTGATTCAACTGGGAGTTAATCTTCACGATGATAGTGTCATTGATGAATTCTTCAATCACGCCACCAAGCTACAAGAGCTTCGTGATGAACTATAATATGCAAGGGATGGACAAGTCTATTCGAGCTCTTCGCAATGCTAAAAGCAGCGGAGGTAGAAATCAAAAGGAGCATCAAGTGTTGATGGTTAACAAGACCACCAGTTTCAAGAAAAGGGCAAAGGGAAGAAGAAGGGAACTTCAAGAAGAACAGCAAACAAGTTGCTGCTCAAGAGAAGAAACCCAAGTCTGGACCTAAGCCTGAAACCGAGTGCTTCTCTTGCAAGCGGTGGACCTTTGGAAGCGGAACTGCCCCAAGTATTTGGCGGATAAGAAGGATGGCAAGGTGAACAAAGGTATATGTGATATACATGTTATTGATGTGTACCTTACTAATACTCGCATAGTACAGGTATTTGATCTTGGTTACATTGCTAATATTTGCAACTCGAAGCAGGAACTACGGATTAGCGAAGATTGGCTAAGGGCGAGGTGACGATGGCGTGGGAAATGGTTCCAAAGTCGATGTGATCGAGGTCGACACGCTACCT
The DNA here is from genome assembly GCA_021605205.1 of Aegilops longissima. Taxonomy (NCBI): domain Eukaryota; kingdom Viridiplantae; phylum Streptophyta; class Magnoliopsida; order Poales; family Poaceae; genus Aegilops; species Aegilops longissima. The sequence continues at coordinate 696,065,549 of CM038679.1, forward strand.
CTACATCTACCATCGGGATTAGTTTTAGACCTAAATAATTGTTATTTGGTGCCAGCGTTAAGCATGAACATTATATCTGGATCTTGTTTGATGCGAAGCGGTTATTCATTTAAGTCGAGAGAATAATGGTTGTCCTATTTATATGAATAATATCTTTTATGGTCATGCACCCTTGAAGAGTGGTCTATTTTATTGAATCTCGATAGTAGTAATACACATATTCATAGTGTTGAAACCAAAAGATCAGAGTTGATAATGATAATGCAACTTATTTGTGGCACTGCCGTTTGGGTCATATCGGTGTAAAACGCATGAAGAAACTCCATACTGATGGACTTTTGGAATCACTTGATTATGAATCACTTGGTACTTGCGAACCGTGCCTCATGGGCAAGATGACTAAAACGCCGTTCTCCGGAACTATGGAGCGAGCAAAGGATTTGTTGGAAATCATACATCTTGATGTTTGTGGTCCAATGAATGTTGAGGGCCTTGGCGGGTATCGTTATTTTCTCACCTTCACAGATGATTTGAGCAGATATGGGTATATCTACTTAATGAAACATAAGTCTGAAACATTTGAAAAGTTCAAGGAATTTCAGAGTGAAGTGGAGAATCATCGTAACAAGAAAATAAAATTTCTACGATCTGATCGTGGAGGAGAATATTTGAGTTCTGAGTTTGGTCTGCACTTGAAACAATGCAGAATAGTTTCACAGCTCACGCCACCGGAACACCACAGCGAAATGGTGTGTCCGAGCGTCGTGTCGTACTTTACTAGATATGGTGCGATCTATGATGTCTCTTACTGATTTACCGCTATCGTTTTAGGGTTATGCTTTAGAGACGGCCGCATTCACGTTAAATAGGGCACCATCAAAATCCGTTGAAACGACACCTTATGAACTATGGTTTAGCAAGAAACCAAAGTTGTCGTATCTTAAAGTTTGGGGCTGCAATGCTTATGTGAAGAAACTTCAACCAGATAAGCTCGAACCTAAATCGGAGAAATGTGTCTTCATAGGATACTCAAAAGAGACTATTGGGTACACCTTCTATCACAGATCTGAGGGCAAGATTTTCGTTGCTAAATTCGGATCCTTTTTAGAAAAAGAGTTTCTCTCGAAAGAAGTGAGTGGGAGGAAAGTAGAACTTGATGAGATAAATGTATCTGTTCCCTTATTGGAAAATAGTTCATCACAAGAACCGGTTCCTGTGACAAATACACCAATAAGTGAGGAAGCTAATGATATTGATCATGAAACTTCAGATCAAGTTTCTCTTGAACTCACGAGGTCAACTAGAGTAAGATCCGCACTGAGTGGTACGGTAATCCTATTTCGAAGTCATGTTACTTGACCATGGCGAACCTACAAACTATGAAGAAGCGATGGTGAGCCCAGATTCCGCAAAATGGCTGGAAGCCATGAAATCTGAGATGGGATCCATGTATGAGAACAAAGTATGGACTTTGGTTGACTTGCCCGATGATCGGCAAGCCATTGAGAATAAATGGATCTTTAAGAAGAAGACCTGACGCTGATGGTAATGTAAGCTGTCTATAAAGCTCGACTTGTTGCGAAAGGTTTTCGACAAGTTCAAGGGGTTGACTACGATGAGACTTTCTCACCCGTAGCGATGCTTAAGTCTGTCCGAATCATGTTAGCAATTGCTGCATTTTATGATTATGAAATTTGGCAAATGGATGTAAAACTGCATTCTTGAATGGATTTCTAGAAGAAGAGTTGTATATGATGCAACTAGAAGGTTTTGTTGATCAAAAGGGTGCTAACAAAGTGTGCAAGCTCCATGATCAATTTATGGTGCAGTGCAAGCCTCTCGGAGTTGGAATAAGCGCTTTGATAGTGTGATCAAAGCATATGGTTTTATCTGAGACTTTTGGAGAAGCATGTATTTACAAGAAAGTGAGTGGGAGCTCTGTAGCATTTCGATATTATATGTGGACGACATATTATTGATTGGAAATGATATAGAATTTCTGGATAGCATAAAGGATACTTGAATAAAAGTTTTTCAATGAAAGACCTCGGAGAAGCTGCTTACATATTGGGCATCAAGATCTATAGAGATAGATCAAGGCGCTTAATTGGACTTTCACAAAGCACATACCTTGATAAAGTTTTGAAAAAGTTCAAAATGGATCGAGCAAAGAAAGGTTTTTTTCTGTATTACAAGGTGTGAAATTGAGTCGGACTCAATGCCCGACCACAGCAGAAGATAGAGAAAATGAAAGATGTTCCTATGCTTCAGCCATAGGCTCTATCATGTATGCAATGCTGTGTACCAGACCTTACGTATGCTTAGCAATAAGCTTGGCAGGAAGGTACCAAAGTAATCGAGAGTGGATCATTGGACAGCGGTCAAGAACATCTGAAATACCGAAAAGGACTAAGGATATGTTTCTCGTATATGGAGGTGACAAAGAGCTAGTCGTAAATGGTTACGTCGATGCAAGCTTTGACGCTGATCGGACAATTCTAAATCGCAAACCGGATCGTGTTTTTATTAAGCGGTGGAGCTGTCGGTTGGTGCAGTTCTAAACAAAGCGTCGTGGCGGGATCTACATGTGAAGCGGAGTACATAGCTGCTTCGAAGCAGCAAATGAAGGAGTCTGGATGAAAGAGTTCATTTCGATCTAGGTGTCATACCTAGTGCATCGGGACCAATGAAGATATTCTGTGACAATCTTGGTGCAATTGCCTTGGCAAAGGAATCCAGATTTCACAAGAGGACCAAGCATATCAAGAGGCGCTTCAATTCCATTCGGGACCAAGTCCAAGTGGGAGACATAGAGATTTGCAAGATACATACGGATCTGAATGTTGCAGACCGTTGACTAAGCCTCTTCCACGAGCAAAACATGATCAGCACCAAGACTCCATGGGTGTTAGAATCATTCTTGTGTAATCTAGATTATTGACTCTAGTGCAAGTGGGAGATGAAGGAAATATGCCCTAGAGGCAATAATAAAGTTATTATTTATTTCCTTATATCATGATAAATGTTTATTATTCATGCTAGAATTGTATTAATCGGAAACATAATACATGTGTGAATACATAGACAAACATATAGTCACTAGTATGCCTCTACTTGACTAGCTCATTAATCAAAGATGGTTATGTTTCCTAACCATAGACATGTGTTGTCATTTGATTAATGGGATCACATCATTAGGAGAATGGTGTGATTGACATGACCCATTCCGTTAGCCTAGCACTTGATCGTTTAGTATATTGCTATTGCTTTCTTCATGACTTATACATGTTCTGTAACTATGAGATTATGCAACTCCGTTTACGGAGGAACACTTTGGTGCTACCAAAGCGTCACAGCGTGAATCGGGTGATTATAAAAGGAGTACTACAGGTGTCTCCAAAGGTACATGTTGGGTTGGCGTATTTCAAGATTAGGTTTTGTCACTCCGATTGTCGGAGAGGTATCTCTAGGCCTTCTCGGTAATACACATCACATAAGCCTTGCAAGCATTGCAACTAATAAGTTAGTTGTGAGATGATGTATTACGAACGAGTAAAGAGACTTGCGGTAACGAGATTGAACTAGGTATTGGATACCGACGATCAAATCTCGGGCAAGTAACATACCGATGACAAAGGGAACAACGTATGTTGTTATGCGGTTTGACCGATAAAGATCTTCGTAGAATATGTAGGAACCAATATGGGCATCCAGGTTCCGCTATTGGTTATTGACCGAGAATAGTTCTAGGTCATGTCTACATAGTTCTCGAATCCGTAGGGTCCATGCGCTTAACGTTACGATGACGAGTTTATTATGAGTTTATAAGTTTTGATGTACCGAAGTTTGTTGAGTCCGGATGTGATCACGGACATGACGAGGAGTCTCGAAATGGTCGAGACATAAAGATCGATATATTGGAAGCCTATGTTTGGACTTCGTAAAGGTTCGGATGAAAACGGATTTTCTGGAACAGGGGTTACGGAACCCCCCGGGGTCATGGGCCTTAATGGGCCATAAGGGAGAAGAGGAGGGCGGCAGGGCAGGCAGGCGCCCCTCCCCTCTAGTCCGAATAGGACAAGAGAGAGGCGGCGCCCCTCCCTCTTCCCCTTCCCAAGACCTAATCCAACTAGGAAGGGGGAGTCCTACTCGGTGGGAGTAGGACTCCTCCAGCGCCGCCCCTAGGGCCGGCCGCACCCCTTGCTCCTTTATATACGAGGGGGGGGCACCCCAAGACACACAAGTTGATCTACGTGATCGTTCCTTAGCCGTGTGCGGTGCCCCCCTCCACCATATTCCACCTCGGTCATATCGTCGCGGAGTTTAGGCGAAGCCCTGCGCCGGTGGAGCATCATCATCGTCACCACGCCGTCGTGCTAACGGAACTCATCCCCGACGCTTTGCTGGATCGGAGCCCGGGGATCGTCATCGAGCTGAACGTGTGCTGAACTCGGAGGTGTCGTGCGTTCGGTACTTGGATCGGTCGGATCGTGAAGACGTACGACTACATCAACAGCGTTATTATAGCGCTTCGCTTCACGGTCTCACGAGGGTGCGTGGACATACACTCTCCCCTCTCGTTGCTATGCCATCACCATGATCTTGCGTGTGCGTAGGAAATTTTTGAAATTACTACGTTCCCCAACAATCACTCCTTAGCGTTGGTACGATTTACGGATCAATCACCTTCGAGATATTGCATTGAGGAATGCACATAGCTTCACAATGGCTAATCGGACGTTTTCCGATAGAAGCCCCTCAATGCAACCGGAAGCGATTGCGTCATAATCACGTGGCGATCATGAGACTTTAGGTTCGGAACTTTTCTCGGCATATTTATTATTCCTGTAGATATTCGACGAGAAGCCGATCGGTACCTTCATCTTGAGCAGGCATTCAAAGAAGATTTCTTTCTCTTCTTTCGTAAGAGCGTGGTGGCGGGACCTTCATAGTGCTTGGAGGCATGTCGTCTTTTTTCGTGCAAGCGTTGCAGGTCCTCCGTGCCTCGGTGTATCTTTTGTCTTCCCATACATGCCCAAGAAGCCTAGCAGGTTCACGCAAAGGTTCTTCGTCACGTGCATCACGTCGATCAAGAGCGGACCTCTAGGTCTTTCCAGAGGGTAGGTCCCAAAATATAGATTTCTTCTTCCACATGGGTGCGTGTTTCTCGGCGTCATTGAACAACTAGTCCACGGGACCCTTTCCAAAGATTACGTGTAAATCATTGACCATAGTAAGTGCGTGATCACCGGTACGCATGGCGGGCTTCTTCCGGTGATCTGCCTCGCCTTTGAAATGCTTGCCTTTCTTTCGACATTGATGGTTGGTCGGAAGAAATCGACGATGGCCCAGGTACACATTCTTCCTGCAGCTTCCCAGGTATATACTTTCAGTGTCATCTAAATAGTGCATGCATGCGTGGTATCCCTTGTTTGTCTGTCCTGAAAGGTTACTGAGAGCGGGCCAATCGTTGATGGTCACGAACAGCAACTTTTTTAGGTCAAATTCCTCCTGTTTGTGCTCATCCCACGTACGTACACTGTTTCCATTCCACAGCTGTAAAAGTTCTTCAACTAATGGCCTTGGGTACACATCAATGTCGTTGCCGAGTTGCTTAGGGCCTTGGATGAGAACAGGCATCATAATGAACTTCCGCTTCATGCACATCCAAGGAGGAAGGTTATACATACATAGAGTCACGGGCCAGGTGCTGTGATTGCTGCTCTGCTCCCCGAAAGGATTAATGCCATCCGCGCTTAAAGCAAACCATACGTTCCTTGGGTCACTTGCAAACTCATCGCAGTACTTTCTCTCGATTTTTCTCCACTGCGACCCGTCGTGGGTGCTCTCAACTTCTGTATTTCTTATGGTCCTCCTTTGTGCCATCGCATCAACTTGGCATGCTCTTCGTTTACGAGCAGACGTTTCAACCGTGGTATTATAGGAGCATACCACATCACCTTCGCAGAACCCTCTTCACGGGGCACGCCGTCAACATCACCGAGGTCATCTCGTCGATCTTATACCATAATGCACCGATACCGGGCATGCGTTCAGATTCTTATACGCACCATGTAGATGATGCGATCATTAGGGCATGCATGTATCTTCCGCACCTCAATCCTAGAGGGCATCGACCTTCTTTGTTGCGTATGTCTTTGTCGGGCAATTCGTTATCCTTTGGAAGCTTCTTCTTCAATATTTTCAGTAGCTTCTCAAATCCTTTGTCGATCACAACATTCTCGCCTTCCATTGCAGCAATTCCGAGACGGTACCGAGCTTTGTGTTGCCATCTTCGCAATTGGCATACAACCCTTTTGTGATCCTCTAACATGCGGTCGAACTTCAGCTTCTCCTTTTGACTTTCGCATTGCGTCCTTGCATCGACAATGGCCGGCGGAGATCATCATCATCGGGCACATCGTCGGTTCCTCTTGATCTTCAGCAGCTTAGCCCGTTGCAGCATCATCGTGCTCATCGTCTGGTTCCTCTTGATGTTCAATAGCATCACCGTATTCGGGGGCACATAGTTGTCATCGTACTCTTCTTCTTCGCCGTCTTCCATCATAACCCCTATTTCTCGTGCCTCGTCCAAACATTATAGTGTGGCATGAAACCCTTGTAAAGCGGTGGGTGTGAAGGATTTTTCGGTCGAGTAAGACTTCGTATTCCACATATAGGGCATGGACAACACATAAAACCATTCTGCTTGTTTGCCTCAACCACTTCGAGAAAATCATGCACGCCTTAATGTACTCGGAGGTGTGTCTCATCACCGTACATCCATTGCGGTTCATCTGTGTGCATTATATATAATTAAGTGTGTCAAAAACCATTACAGAACATCATGAATAGATAATTAAGTGACCAAATTAATTGAAGTTCATCATCACATTAAAACCAAAGTACATACATAGTTCTCATCTAACAACATAAAGCTCTGCAGAGCATCTAAATTAATTAAACCATACACTGAAACTATGTAAAACATTTCAATGCGATCATAATCGCAACCAGGGTAACAATTGATCCAACGGCATAATGATACCAAGCCTCGGTATGAATGGCATATTTTTTAATCTTTTTAATCTTCAAGCGCATTGCATCCATCTTGATCTTGTGATTATCGACGACATCCGCAACATGCAACTCCAATATCATCTTCTCCTCCTTAATTTTTTTTTATTTTTTCCTTCAAGAAATTGTTTTCTTCTTCAACTAAATTTAACCTCTCGACAATAGGGTCGGTTGGAATTTCCGGTTCACATACCTCCTAAATAAATAAAATCTATGTCACGTTGGTCGGCATAATTTTCATAAACAATAAATGAAGCAATAGTTATAAAGATAATATATACCACATCCGAATCATAGACAGGACGAGGGCCGACGGGGGCGAATACCAAAACCATTGCACTATATAATAACAAGCAATAAAATAGTAAGAAAATTAGACAAGTATATATCTCTAAAGCAAGAATTTTTTTTCTTTCAGAAAGAAGATAAGAACAAGAGGCTCACCACGGTGGTGCCGGTGACGAGATCGGTGCGGGCGATCGGCAGCAGTGAAGACAGGGGCCAGGCGTGGCGGGCCGCTAATATAAACCTAGACAAATCTCGGGAAAAATAGAGTTTGAAGGTCGTGCTTCGAGAGGAGAAAGCTTAAATAGTGTGGCTCGGGCATTTCATCGAACACCTCATGTGCATAGGAGGTGTGCTAGAGCACCACAAAGCCCTCCCCCCCCCCATGAGAGAAAAGCAGAGCGGTGGAGTGCTCGCTCATGGCGAGGGGTATATATAGGCACCTCAATGGTCCCGGTTCGTGGCACGAACCGGGACTAAAGGGCAATCTGTTGTCCCGGTTCAAGCCACCAACCGGGACCAATGGTGGTGGGCCAGGAACCAGGCCCATTGATCCCGGTTCATCCCACCAACCGAGACTAAAAGGTCCAGACGAACCGGGACAAATGGCCCACATGGCCCGGCCGGCCCCTTGGGTCACGAACCGGGACCAATGCCCCCATGAGTCCTGGTTCTGGACTGAATCGAGACTAATGGGCTAACCCGGCCTGTACCAAAGCCTCTTTTCTTTTCTACTGGTGAATGGTGAAACGCGTACCTTCGGAGATCCGCTCGTCGTCGTCTAGGTACCGCCCAGCGAGGATATCCCCTTCGTGGTCGCTGAGCGTCGTCCATCTTGACGGCGAGTACGACAATAGGATGCCTTCACTCCATCTCTCTTCGATTCGAACGTCCTGGAAACGGATCCGCCAGCTCGCAGGATGCAAGAACCCCGCGATCTGATCTCGATCTTCCATCGAGACGGGGGATCCGCTTGAGGAAGAAAACGGCGTCCTCGCCCGATCCGCCGTCATCAACTCCGGCTGCCCGGGCGGAGGATCCGGTGGACGCGGTGGCGGAGGTTGTAGAACGTGAAGCACTTCTATGTCATTGTCCTCTAGAGATGACTTCAGCCTAGACCATGACAGGTTAAGCATCTCGAGATAATCCTTATTTTGTAGTTGGGCTTCTGCTGCATGCTCCTTGATTAGCTTACTGGTATTATTTATCTTCAATTCACCAAGGTTGTTCATATTCTTCATCAACCTAAATCCTCGCCCCTGCTCATCTCAGTGGCTAGATCAACACTCGCTTTATAATAAAGTTCTTCCCGAAAACTTCTAGACCTTGAATTGCATTGAAATCCATCTGATTCAAATCTCTGTAAGCATATCAGACTACTGAAGTCATCTGGCAAGCTTTCTAGCATGCATTTCTCTAGACGTAGAATCTACAGATTATAGAGCCGACAGAACTCGGCGGAGAGACTCTTGAAAGGTGAAGTTCTCGAGATTTGAAGGTACGGAAGATGCTTCAAGTTGCCAATAGCAGCTGCTAACTCATTACCAGAGACACAAAGAATCACACGCACACACAGGAGTTGACCCACCAAATTTCTAAAATACTAGCTGGAGTTCTTTTGTTCGCACAAATGAGGTCTTGACAGCTTCGATCTGCATTGTGTGCACAAGGAGAAAAAATTGCTTGGGCATGGAGACGAGTAGTTGTATAGCAATAGGGAGAGGCCTCCTGTAGACATAAATTTGGCCTCCGCAGAAAACATCGATGTACTGCATTAATGTACCATGACAAACAATCTCAAAATGACCCTTCTGGCAATTTAGAAATAGTCATCTGCTTTGAAAATATATAGCGTAGCTGGAGAAATATTTGCAATGGACCACTAATGTATGAAGTTATATAATTGTCCTGCATTGTAATATCTAAGGCCCCTCGGTAGATCATTGCTAGTTTTCCATAATGCTAGTACGATTTATCTCTCTGGATTTCGATCACTCACATGGAAAGAACCACTCCGACTTGGCGATTTCCAGCTGGTGACCTCGGCCTAGTGAAACTAGACTAACAGTATGGGTGGTCATATGTCATACACGCAGTAGCTGGGAATACCGACGTGCTGACAGTCATGGCACTTGCACGGGCTGGCACCGGCGACGGTCCTCTTCAGGTGCCAGTCGACGCCCAAGATGTACACACGGTTCCCTTGTGGGAATCTCGGGTGGCATTGCTCCGGCGACCCAAAAGCTCTGCACCAACTCCTGCTGAGGAACAGAACTTGGCCTCCCAGGTCCTTCACCTCCAACCACTGGCCCTCGGCCAAGCCCGCCTCGAATACCTGCAGATTCATTGCCCTCCGTTGATCATCAACCATGACACACATGGCCTTTCCGCTCCACCGTACCATCAGTAGCTTTTTCTTATCAGCTGACACGACCAGGTGGCGGACGGTGTTGTTCACGGGTTGAACGGATGGGCTCATCTTCATCACATGCTCGCAGAGATGGCGTACGTGGTCATGGGAGAAGAGCTTCCCTAAGTGTGTGACGGTGAAGATCTTGTCATGGTAAGATGCCATGTCCACGTAATCATCACCACGAGGCGAATACCATCCGTTTGGATCGGCCGGCCAAAGAGGCACAATCATGAAGGTCCCTTCGTTGAAAATCGCCACGGATGGAGAACACATGACAATCGAAAACTGCTCCATGCACGACGCTCATGCACGATCTTTGCACGACCTGTAATCCAGCGGCCAGTGCCCTTTTATCTCATACCATGTCCGACTGGATTTAACCGTCGTGCGTGAATCGTCTAAAATCTGTCGTGTGTATAGCACTTCTCCATGACAATCCTTGGACGGCTCCTTGCAGAACCACGGGATCTCGATGAGGGCATCCGATGCGTGGAAAGGGTTGCGAAGGTAAACACACAATCCTCCTCCTACCTAGTACATGTCATGGAAGCAGAGGATCCAGCCGTCGAAGGAGCCACGGCAGCAGCGGCCAAAGCGATGCACGTCGCCGTCCAGGCTCTGGTAGGTGCCGGGACCGAGGTTGAACCACGACGTGGCGCCCCGCGTCAACAGCTGGTGCCGCGCAGTGAGGCGCCAGGAGCGGCACACGGCCCCGAAGCTGAGGTGGTCGGCGTGGGAAGTGAGACAGCCGAGGATGAGGCCAGATCTGGAGGGAGGTCCGGCCAGGGAGAAGGGACCTTGCCGAGGCATAGACCCATGGTCGATCGATTAGGCTATCGCCTCTTTCTCGTTGCAACTTCAGGGTCTTCTAGGGTGACTTGGTCATCACCATCTCTATCCAATTTCTAAAAAGAATCGCTTCCCTGCATCAACCATTAAATACCCTGGTGAAATCTTCTTCTAAAGGATTGCAGCGCATAGTCCAAGTAGCGTTTACTAAAATTGTAAAACAAATGGTACTATATATTACGTTCTCCCGTGTTCAATGAGGCTGACTGCTAATGTGCAAGTAAAGCTCACAGGCCTAAAAACAATTTTCTACATGAGCAGAGTAGAAGAATCTCGTATCAGATAATCAGAATTACACGGTTAGCACAGATCCTAAATCCGCATACTAGAAGGTCGTCTATGTGAATAGACAACTGCGCAACTCCCAGCAAAAAAGAAAAAGAGGACAAGTGCAGAGTTAAGACTGATATATAAAGTACATCATTAGGAATCAACATTGTGCATTTCAACAGTTATCCTACAACTGTTCCATTTGGAACCATAAGTTTCTGACAATTGCGAAATCATGAGCCTATTCACCAAATAAGCAAAGTACAAATGTAAGGAATTCCTGGCGTTGGAAAACGGTGTTACGATACCTTGGATTTCTGCATACCGGAAGAAGCTGAATTCTTGCACGGAGAAACGTTTCTTCTTGTCTGGATGGTTATCCACTGAAGTCGACGATCTGCCAACCAGCTGCGGAACTGACCCAATCAGCTCCATGGACAAAGTCGTCGACCGCAGCCGCTCCTCATTGGACAGTGGGACATACTACAGATCAACCCTCCAATCCTTGCTGCTTCTAAAATGGGGGATTCGGGGGAAGACATTAGTTTACTTGTGCATAAGATGAGGCTATTATCCATCACTACCTAGGTTGTAATTTGCATAAGACGAGGCTGTTATCCATGTTAGATGTAAGGAACTGAACAAAATCAGGCGACTGGTATCAAATGGGGGATTTGGGGGAATTACCTGTGCTGTGCTGCCCTGCTGCTGTGTGTGATGCTGATGCGTGACTGGTCTCAACAAAATTCTGTCCGGCGGGCAGGGATGGGATGTTGGAGCCTTGGGGTTGGAGGAGAGGGACGCAGGGGTCGTCCGCTCATGCGCCGGCAGTTGGCCGGCGGCACGACGGCGCGGCCGCGCGTACGGTAGAAAACCTGGCTGGCTCGGGGGGAGGGTACAGGTGCGAGGTGACGACCGACGCGACGCGCGAGGAGAGATCCCGACGGGAGCGGCTGCTCCGCGACCGCGAGAGGGAGAACGGCTCGCTCCTGTGGCCTGGTCCGCGGCGCGGCTACACAGTCCTGCGGCTAGAAGCTTCGAGACGGGCAGGGGATGGGGATGGCGTGCGCTGCCTTCGTGAGGTGAGAGAAGGTGGCCAAATGGGCCGGTCCTGACGTGCTAGCCCTCATGTCAGGCCCGTAGTGGGCCTGGCCAGTTTGAACAAGTTCGGTATTGGCATAAACATGAAGTCAGTAGCAAACTTGGAACCGCTCAAAAAAAATAGCAAACTTCGAAGCAGCTTCGTAAATGTAAACGCTGTTATAATCTACTATCTATCTATCTACTACCTCTATAAAAGAAAGAGAGAGGGCAGATCCAAGCAATTAATATCCGTACATCTATAATATCTGACGGTCCATAATTCTTCCGTGTTTAACACAGCAAGCCACGCAATTAGCCACTGATCGTGCCCACCCATTCAAAAAAAAATAACCCACGACCGCGCACGCACGCACGCCCCGCACCTCCGCCCAACGAACAGAGTACGGCCGGGGCCTCCGCGCCGTCCGTCTCCACCGCCGCTCCACGCCCCCGTCCTCCTCCGCCGTCGCTCCACGCCCCCATCCTCCTCCTCCGCCGCCGCCTCCCCGCCCATCCTCGCCACTGCTCCATTCATGGTATGTATCATGGGCACCAACAGATCCACATCTTTGTTATGCGATGAACGCAGCCTGTACGTGCATCTATGATCTTCTATCTGTCTCATAAGGGTGCTGCACTTCTAAGTCAGAATGACGTTTCCTTGTGGTTGGACGCGTAGATAGTGGATCTGATTCCGTGATGGAGGAGCAAAATGATATTCGGATTTCTGTTCCTCCTGATGGATGAAGTCAGTAGACGGAAGATGCTTCAGTTTTGCGATGTAATAAAATGTTTCGGTTCATCTTTGGTGAGAAACTAAAAACAGGCATGCATCAGATTGTAAGTTCTGTAGGTAATTGATTTCTTCTTGTAATTTTATTGGGAACAGAGGAACCATAACATGGTTGTAAACTGGTGTAGATATGGTATGTGTTGTGTCATATTAGGATAACTTCATGATGGTATTCCGAGAAAGAATTTGTCTTACAATCATGCATCATTTCTTCATTTGGTTTTATTGATCATCTTTAGCAAACCATTTATTATGTTTTTGAAACAGGGAAAAAATATAACAAAATTTTAATAGAACAGTGGATCTTGTACTGACCGATGAAAGGGTTGTTTCACCTGACGAAGTAAGCTATTTTTCGCCCGTCCCTGTATCCTGACCTAATGTTTGTATTTTACTTACAAAATTGCTCTAGGAATTATACAAAATTCTCATGGTTGCTCCTTGTGTTTGCCTGCGGTTGCTAACTTGATATTCGATTACCTCATGACCGTAGGCATGCCCTTACATGAGCGACGATGATTATTCTGCTTTTTTGCAAACCATGCAGGATTTTTGCAGCGACAGGACCATGACCCCTTGAGAAATTTACAAAAATGTGCCTATTAGTTCTTCTGAAATTGTGTGCTAAGTAATTCTGCAGTGATTTCTCTGAGGAAGATTTGAAATAATGGGGTGTCTGATTCATAATTCCTTCTTCGTAGGTGAAGAGATGTATGAGTAACTGTCAAGTTGTTGGAATAGTTTGTGGATAATTATCTCCCTACAGACCTAAAGGTACCTTTTCTCAACAAGGTAACAGCATTCAGTTTATTGTGAACTCATGTGTGACGTGATGGGTCTCCTTGGTTCACCTTTGTAGGCCTTTCTTTTTTTTCAGGATACGCCAAAGGCGTACCTTAGCTTTATAGAAGGGAGAAAAATATTTACAAGTGTTTTACAAATGCGCTAGTTGGAGATCACAAACCGACCCCAACCAAACCTCCACCTCACTCCTAATGCTACTCTACTACTCAGGTATCGATCGTCCTCCAAATGCTCTTGCCGTAGCCCAGGTCCTCAAATCGTCGAAGATCAAGTCCACAGTCTCCCATTCATTCTTGATTTGGCTCGATCCGAATACTCTCGCGTTCCTCTGCTTTCAAAGTGTCCAGCAGATGAGCATCACGAATGTGTCAAATCCTTTCCGCGTTTGCTTATGCATGCGTTTCCTAGCTTCCGTCCACCATTGCACCAAGCGAGACTCGTATGTTGGGCAAAACTCCATCCTCAATCCCATCCTGGTCATGCATCTGTACCACACTTGCCTTGAGAACACACATTGCTGCAAGATGTGGTCGACCGTGTCTTCCTCTTGGTCGCAGAAGTAGCATTTTGATGTTTGGTCTTGCAAACCGTGTCTCGCCCTTCTATCCGACGTCCACAATCGGTATTGCACCGCCAACCACATGAAGATTTTACACGCAAGTGGCGCCCAACATTTCCAAATTGCTCCGAAAGAGTGAAATCTAACTCCTCCCTCACAAAGCATCTTGTATGCGAGACTCCTGACACATTCCAAGCCCAAATGGGGCTATCCTCAGTTTGAGCATCCAATTGAACCTCCGATATGATCTCCCAAAATCCGATGAACTGGGTAAGACCCTCCGTGCATAGGTCACCCACCACGTCGTTCATCCAAGCATGCATGTGCACCGCATCACGTACCAGCCTCTTGTTGGCTACCTATGTACGGACTGTGGCCGCAACCAAGGGGGCTAGCTCAGCGATGGTTGCGCCATGAAGCCACCGATCTTTCCAAAACCAGATTTTGTCTCCCGCTCCGACCTTCCATTTAACCAGGCTCCCAAAAGCTTGGGCCACCTTATTATCCGCGGTCAAGTTGAGCCCTTGCCAAGGCCTGGAAGCATCCGTGCGTCTAAGCCATTTCCATCGTAATCTTAAAGCAATGACGTGCTTAGATAAGTCAATAACGCCCAAGCCACCCAAGTGTTTTGGCCTGCATACCCTTGCCCAGGATACCACACACTTGCCACCATTCACCTCCTCCGTCCCGGCCCAGAAAAAAGCCCGGCAACCTCTGTCCACCCTTTCCAAAGCCCATTTTGGCGCCTCCGCAACCATAAGGTGGTGTGTGGCCCGCGCCCTCATGACTTGGTTGACGAGGATAAGCCTCCCAGGTCTAGTCACCAAGCCCCTTTGCCATCCTGGCAATATGCGAAGGGCCGCATCCACAATCGGCTGCCACTCGGATCTCTTAAGTTGTTTGATGCTTAACTGGAGACCGAGGTACTTGCATGGAAATGTGGTGATCTTCCAGGGTAGTACCGACTTGACAAGCTCTTCATCCTCCGTCTCAGCTCGGATCATGATTGCCGCTGATTTGGCGAAGTTTACTTTAAGCCCCGATGCCACTCCAAAGATTGTAAAGGTTTCCTTAACGAACAGGAGATCTGGCCATGTTGGTTTGATGAATAGTACTACGTCATCCGCGTACAGAGACAGGCGCTGCATCGGGCTACATCCATTGATTGTGCTCATCACTCGAGCCTCATGCGCCTTGATGATAATTGTCGTAAGAACATCCATGGCAATAACGAAAAGCAAAGGGGAAATCGAGTCCCCTTGCCTCAAACCTTTAGCGTGCATGAACTTGTTGCCAGCGCATCCGTTTACCAGCACTCTTGAGCTGGCAGTGGTAAGCAGAATTGCGATCCATGATATCCAACGTTCCGAGAAACCTTTAGCTCCAAAAACGGCCAAGCCAGGGAGTCAAAAGCTTTTGTAATGTCAAGCTTGAGCAGTACTCCTTTCGCTTTCCTTCGGTGCATCGAGCGCGCCATTTGCCACAACTTGAGCTATTATTTGTTTATTTTTTATTGTTTGCTTCCTAGCTATTGATCAGTACATGAATATCGTCATGCTATTATTCAGCAGATATGAATTCTTTTTTGATCAAGTAACTTCATATATGTACTCATCTCTGATAGGTAACATCATTCTGCGGCCGCTTGAAGATAAACAAGCATTTAACTCTTTATTCAGTTAATAAACTATTGTTTGTTTGTTTTTCTTGCACAAAAAAGCTCTGCACATGAGGTGCATTGAAAAACTATATGATGATGATCCTGAGCGTGATGATCTGTTGGTGAGTCAGAATAATTCTTACAGATCGAAGTTAGCACCTATCATATGTGGGTTTAAACAAATATGAAATTATGAGAATAGACAAAAACGCTCATTGTTAAAATTATTTGTGTATTTTTAAGTAATATGATTGGTGTCGCGGATATAAATTGTCTTCTTAGGATGAGTTGAGTTGTCGAATTTCATTCCAGGCTTGGGCTTGACAATGATATTTACTTTTAATGGGCTTTGTAATGTGCTTCCATTGAATTATGTCAGTAGGGACGCACAATGTGCTTACCTTTCAGGTTTAGCTCAACTCGCTGTTATTGGGGTAGTACAATGAGTCCTCCGAGCTTGCTAAATGTTTTTTTATATAAGTACTGCATGCCTGATTATTCTTATTGCTTATTACCTCAGATTTTGTCTGCTAATTGTCTCAGCAAAAAATATATTAGGTGTTCCCTTTATATTTCAATTTTGTAACCTCTATTGTACTCTGCACCCCTACAAGAATGAAATTAGTTCATGTTCTTACATACTTATTTAAATGAGGGGATTATTATGCCTCCAACTTGCGCTTACCATGGGTGAGTCAGGATTCAGGAGGCCTAATCTACTTATCCTGCAAAGTCGAGTCAATGAATCGCAGGAGATGCCACTGCTGCTGGTTGGAACGCTGATGATGGCGTGTGTGCTTGTTGCTGCTGCTTGCATGTGGATGAGTAGTATAGTGCACAGCTGCATCAGTTTGGGACATATGTGCTTTGATACATTACTTTTTTTCACTATGGGCTTTAATATTCTACTCCATTTCTGAGGGATAAAAATGTTTGACGCTACTATAGTATATGTGAAATATACAATTATTTATTATTCCCTCCGTCCCATAATGTAAGACGCTTTTTGACACTACACTAGTGTGAAAAAACGTCTTACATTATGGGACAGAGGGAGTACTTGTTTTCTTGCCATCTAATGTGTTTGGCATTTCTTCTTTCATATTTACATCTCCTCTTTTTGCAGGAGGTACAAGGTCTCACCACGTGTTGAAGACTGCTTTCAGTAATTCTATGTTCATTTTCATTTTGATTTTTGTGAGTGTATTTTTCTGCCTTACAAGGACCTAAGGTGATTCATGGGTTGTAGGGCATGGGGAGCTTCACGATTATGTATTTTTTCTATATAATTAATATATCATTGTTGTGGTTATTTTAATTGTTTGATTACACAAAGTCATGGTAACACTATATCTATAGATTGTGATACATGGAGATGCATTTTGCAAGGTTAATTGTGTACCCTATCTATTGATACTTTGACGGTTTCTAATTAAGTGGTTTACACTGAAGGTGCATAGCATCAACGAAGATATGATTAAGCTTAAGAAATTAGGAGAAATAATGGTTATACATGAAAGTTAAATACGCATGGTTTGTTGCTTCCGTACAGGATGGTGTTATGACAATAGATCAAATATGCTCAATGTCTAACTTACTTTCACATTTTGTTGTATATGGATCCAGAGCCGATGACCAAGATGTTGTCTATGTGTGTGTTACTTAAGTGTCATGCTGTGGGACAAAATTGGCAAGGTACTTTGTATGTGATGTGTTTTTGCTAAGTCTGTATGGTTGAGAAGTCCATTGAGATATGGTCCTCATATGGAACAAGAATTATCTGCAAAAGCTATATTTAGTTCAAATTAAGATGGGGTGTCCGCAGGCTCGGCCGGCTCGCAGGCTGTCAGATCTGGTGTATCAGCGATGTCCATCATTGCAACATAGGTCTTGTTGCAGAAAATTTCTGTAGCAAGAATTTTTTGCAACTCGGATTTTGTGTTGTTGCATAACTTTTTTGCAACTCAGGTTCTGTTGCAGATTTTTTTATCGCAGGTTTTGTTGCGAACATAATAATTCATATTCACCTTTTTGCAACATAGCTGATGTTACGGGAGAAACTTCTGCAACATTGGTGATGTTGCAAAAGTTGCCAAAGAAAAACATCAGAAGCCAGGGACGCATCACGTGGGACACGTGTTGTGCGAGCAAAGCGGCGAACTGCCTCGCGGTTGGCGCTGCCTCGCGGTTCCAATAAATCAGATTTTAGTTCTTGTACATGTTGCACCTATTCGACGCTTCCATGGCGGTTGGCGCTGCCTCGCCGCATGCGTTCGTGCAGCTCTGCTGCTGGCACCTCTGGAAGCGGCAGAACGCGGTGGTGTTCAGGCGGGAAGCGCCGTCCCTGACCACCACTTTGAAGGCCTGCCGTGACGACGCCATCCTCTGGCGCGGCCGATTTCGCTCTATGGATCGTGGTCATGTTGATGCATGGCTGCTGGCCCTGCGCGGATAGAACACACACACTGCATGTGACATAGTGGTCGGGGGTCTCGCCCCCTGCCTCCTCCCCTCTGCTGCCTCCCCGACATTTGTATCAATGTACTCGGTGTTGGGTTTGAGAAATATATTCAGGTGGGGAGTTCTCTCCCCCCCCCCGGTTGAAAATTCAAAAAAAAATATACATCAGATTTTAGTTCTTGATGTGTCAAAATTATACATCAGATTCGGTTCTTTTGTTTGTGCTGTGATGCTATTTCTGAAACTTGCGCTTGGGGCCTTGGGCAGTTGTGAGTATAGATCAGAAAGCCCCCTCAAACACTCTAAAGCTTAGTAAGTTTTTTAAGAGCCGCCAAATAGGAGATGATTTCTTCGGTATTGTATGAAAATCTAGTAGTTAAGTTCGCTTTGGATGAAATTGTTAATTTTTTTCATCTTATTGATAATGGTAGAGCCAAATTTAAACTAAGACAAATGCATACATGTTTTTATGGCCTCAAAGTGACATATTATTATAGTATTATGGTAGCTATTTTTTCACTCTAGACAATTCTTTTATCAACTCAACTTGGCCCCCCCTATATCAAAATCCTGGCTCCGCCCCTGGCCACAAATCAGCCGGTCAAGGGAAATCGTTTCCCAATTAAGATTCAAAATAAAGCATGATGACTCGGGAAATCTTTATACGATTATACGTGCGTTGCACGTGTACGTTTACTAGTCGTGAATAAAAAAAAGTGAGATGTTTCTCAAAATAAAGTAAAAAACTATAATGCCGGTTATCCTTGATGTAACAGACATTTAGTCATCACATCAGGCATCAAGAAGTTCTTCAGAAACCAAACTGCTACAACATTAACACGATATTCATAAACTTCTCATATACGAGGAGAATATTCTGACTCAAATTGTACTTCCCCGGTTCACTTCTATAAGACATTTTAAATAGTATTTTAATATGGACCACATATGGACTGAAATGAGTGAATATACATCCAAATCAGAAGAAAAAAAATAGAACATCTTATAATTCAGAACGGAGGGGATACTTAATAGATGACTGGGCAACAATACTAGTAGCAATGAAATGACAGAGAGACACAAAGACTGGTTGGTATACAAAGCATATACATGTACGAGGAAAAGCACCATTGCATGAAGGGAGGCTCACAAAGTTAAAGCAAAAGGTATCATCAGGGATTTCTCAGCAGAACAGAGGTATTCATGGCGCAATAACTATGGATCCTGGCACAATCATTATGGAGATCCGAAGCAGAGCTGGGAGTCTAAAGTTCAATATTGACACGAACATGGAAGTCACCAGAGAAGCAAACCTCGAGGCTCCCAAGTCCCAACACCGCACGAAATGTTTTAGGTTGTGGTGTGGGAGGTCGTGTCTGCTTTCTAACATCTCCAAACTTTGTGAATGTAAATGTGCTGTTATCAATCATGAATAAAAAGAGAGTGCGATATTTATAAAAAATATATAATGTAGATCATCTTTGATGCCAAGGATGTGCAAATGCTCAACCATCATTCAGACATTTAGACATCACATCAGGCATCAAGAAGTTCTTCAGAAACCAAACTGCTACAGCATTAACATGATAACACCTATCAACTTCTCACGGGAGAGGAATATTCTGATTAAAATTGTTCTTAATAGCTGTTTGAGTAAAATTAAATTAATGGCACAAATCTATACTCCTATATAGTGTACGAGTAACTCACGATGTGAACCGTTGGATAGTTTCAATCGAATGGCTCACATTTGTTTGCTTGGATTCTGGTGCAATACATACCGTTGGATAAGAAAATCATACGGCTGTTATTCCAGGGATTCGCCATGATGCAGCCTGGCTCCTGCATGCGCACATGCGCACATGGTACTGAGCATGTGACATACGGGGTCCATCCTGCATCGTTCCAGTAAGCTCCAGAGGATTCTTTTGTAAAAAAATTGACAGCTACTCTACCGATTCTTTTCACAACCTAAAAGGAAGGCCAGCTCGGTACAAACCTCCAGAAGAAACCCCGCAAAAAAAATATAAAAACAAACCTCCAAAAGAAAAGTCAACCTCAGATGCTTCAAGTCTCCACGATTTGGCCGGATAATAGTACAAAATAAAGACCAATCTGTGTTGATTTCACCCAGAACAAAACAAAAAAAGCGACCTGATGGTCCACCACCCAATTTATTTTTTCGTTTCTTATTTTTTTGGATTATTATGTACTTTTCTAAAGTAAATATTATTATTTCTTCTATTGCAGTACTTATCAATCTATATTTAAACAATATTTGCCTAGAGTTAAATATGTAGTATTTTCACCAAAAAATATTTACGTTTCATACCTTCCCAACTACGTAAATCATATGGACATAATGTGAATAGATTATCTTCTGTATTATAAAAACAATAATTGAAAAAGATATATGTTGATGATACAATTATTTCATAAAGAAACACACATGTCTTAAATAAAATGTTAACCACATATTTGAGTACGCCCCAAAAAAATTTATCATCGTTTTCGTGTTCAGATTCAAGATGAGTGGGTTGTGATTATTTTAATATTTAGGAAAATTTCTCTAAATATTGTTAATACTTTGTTATGTTGCACCCTGTACCTTCGCATCATCTGTTGTATGGGCCTAACATGAGAATCAACTTTACATGTTTTAAATCTTTATGAATGAATAAGCACGAATGGTTTACTTCAGGTTTTTACTGACACTGTGCACTAAATGGGGTAAATGGTATGTGGAAAAAATCTCTAGATAAAAGACAAGCAAAAATAAATTTAACAACTCCTTTAAATGTTGAATTAAGGGGCCACCTACATTCATGTGCCTACAAAGAATTTATTTCAGTAAGTTCTGTCCATAGTCCGATTCATGTACAGCGGCCACAACTTCAGATTCCTCCTCATTTTGGTGTTGTTCTTCTTCTTTCTAGAACCATTGCCCGATGCCGGCCCAACAGCGGACCACCCCGCCCTCTACCCTGCTCGACTCCACCTCCTCTGCCCCCTCGGCCTCCCTCTAAACCTTGCCAGATTTCATCGCCGGCCAGCTCCCTGCATCCCCATTGCACCCAAACCCATCAACCTATGACTCCCCTCCACCGACAATGGTGTTGTCGCGTAGTCCCCGGCTCCAGGTCACTTCTGGCTCGGCCTCACCATCACACATGTCTCGCATCAGATGTTGGGTTAAATCGACTGGTCTCATTTTCAATTTTCTTGCAACCGATAATACCAAAATCTTTGAATTAATTATTTATCAACTTCTCCTAAAAAATTAGTAATTAATTTGAGTATGACATCGTCCATCCTATGATATGCTTTATTTATAACATTCATGGACACTATTTTTTGCAATGCTCATTAAAAAATGGGAAATGTTCTGTGAGCCGTGTCATGCTGAGTTATTCATTATTGTTGTGCATGCTTAAGTATTAACGTGCAAACGTGCAACTAACTAGTACACCATAGAAGGTACTCCCTCCGTCCGGAAATACTCATCGGAGGAATAGATGTATCTAGATGTATTTTAGTTATAGATACATTCATTTCTATGCATTTCTCCGACAAGTATTTCCGGACGGAGGGAGTACAATAACATACATGGCTTGCGCTCATTTATTTTACATGGAATAGGAAGCGCAAAATGGCGTATGACGAAATGGATAGAGTAAAACTCGAGTGATAAGGAGAATCTGCTATGACGTAACACTGATTCTGCTAAAAGCTCAGATCTTTGTTCCCAGTTGATTATCAGCTGAACAAAAAGAAATAATTGATCAGTAACGTAAAGGATGGTTCAATCTGGAAGAAGTTTGTGTAAACACACGTACCATAAGGTAAGACTGGCTCTACACTCGTGACATCGTGACCCTGTTACCTCTTTCCATGGGCTGCTTTAAATCCTTCATCTTAGGACAGTATTTAATTGATACATTTTGTATTTCTGAAATTGAGGTTTCTCCACCAATTGATACCATGTCCACACAATTCCAAACCAATAAATTCTCAAGTGATGTGAGGTTAGTTTTCCAAAGGTTGCCTGGAATGGATTTTATATGCCGACATGTAACAATGTTCAATGTAACAAGGGACGTAAGGTTTTGTAGGCAGCTGGGAAACCATGCAGAGATATTGCCACATTGATATAAGGTGAGCCTTTGGAGAGAAGATGGTAACAGAAGTCCGCTCTTCCAGCCGAGTCCACTGCAAGCAGAGATATCACCGGGCAGGGACTTCAATTTGCCACAAAATGCGATACAAATTCTCTCAACGGAAGGTAGATATTCTTCTGCTAGGAGATCATCAATGATCGACAGATTAGAACACCACTTAATTGTTAGGGAAGTAAGGGATGGGAATGCTCTAGATCCGCCCGTATTTCTGACGACCTGTCCAGATTGTCCATTAATAGATTTAAGAAATTGACAATGTGAAACTTGCAACTCCTCTAATGCTGGAAGATTCCACATTTGTAGCTGGATGGATGTGAGACGGTTGCTTGACAAATAAAAGTAGGTGAGGGAGCAGCAGTCGACATTGTCTGCGAGATTGCCACAACTTGGGTCAGCACACCAATCGTTCTCCCTACCCAGCACAAGCCTCTTGAGAGAAGGTGCAGACAAACTTTCTGAATATATTTTTGGACATCCTTGCACCGTCAATTCTTCAAGGCAATGGAGATCCCCAAATCTTTCAGCTGGTACTGAAACTAAGTTCTTGCAATCTGTAATTATGATTTTCTTGATGGACGGTACATTTATAACATGTTTGAGGCATAATAAATTTTGGCACTTATCAATGACTAGGTCTGTCAGGGACAAGAAAATACCAGTGGTACCATTGTTGTAGCCAACTAGCGCCTCAGGTGACACTAAGCTTGGCGAAATCTTAGTCAGAAACCATCTTGGAAGCGACACACCTGGATAACCACGGAGGAGCAGGGACTTGAGGCAGGTGGGAGGTTGTAGAACTCGAAGCGCTTCTATGTCATTGTCCTCCATAGAACTCAACCAAGACCATGAGAGGTTCAGCATCTCAAGATACTTCTTATTCTGTAGTTGGGATTCTGTTGCGTGTTCCTTGCTTAGCTTCTCCAAATTATGTATCTCCAATTTACCGAGTTGGTTAATATTCTTAATCAACCTAAATCCTCGTCCCTGCTTATCATTGGCTCCATCAACACTCGCTTCATAACAAAGTTCTTCTTCCTGGAAACTTCTAGACCTTGAATTACATTGAAATCCATCTGATTCAAATCTCTGTAAGCATATCAGCTTACTGAAGTCATTAGGCAAGCTTTCTAGCTTGCATTTCTCGACACGTAAAATCTGTAGATTATAGAGACGAAAGAACTTGGCGGGAAGACTCTCGAAAGGTGAAGCTCCCAAGATTTGAAGGTACCGAAGATGCTTCAAGTTGCCAATAGCAGCTGGTAACTCATTAGTAGAGGCACAAACAATCACACGCAGACACAGAAGTTCACTCCACCATTTTTCCGTTAAACTAGCAAAAGATTCTTTGTTCGCTAAAGGCTCGTCGCAAAGAAGGGTACGGAGCTTTGTGAAGCGGCATAGACTCAACAAGCTGGGATAGTCAATGTCTGTGCTAGAGAGTACTGACAAATGGTGAACACTAGGAGGAATATTTTTGAAGTCACTCCTTCTTTTCACAATGAAGCAGTCATGCTCTGAAACTTTCTGTGCCATGTCATGCAGCAAGTCATGAATTAAGTATTCACCTTGAACTTCTTGAAAGAAGGACCGATTTAAAAGTTCATTGAAGTATTCACAACCAACATCTTGAAGTGGAGCATCACCTTGAGGATCAACAAAGCCTTCTGCCACCCAAATTTCAGCTAAACGGCCCTTTTGAAATTTGTAATGTTTGGGGTACACTGCACAAAATGAGAAGCACCTCTTCAAACGGAATGGTAAATACATGTAGCTCAACCGAAGAGCTGGCAAAATTTCAGTCTCCTCCTGGCTTAACATCCACAGTTCACTCTCTAGTACAGCATTCCAATGTGTTGCTTGAAGGTTCACTCTTAATATTCGTCCAAGAGTTTTGGCGGCTAAAGGAGAACCCTTCAACTTAGGAACTATGCTTCTACCAATGCGTTCCAACTCAGGAACATTAATATTGGAACTCCCAGATTCAAAAACACACAGTTTGAAAAAATTCCAAAAGACATCATCCTTTAAACCTTCCAATGTAATGGGGTCCATCGTGCCCACTCTGTCAGCAACCTGTGGGCTTCTAGTGGTGATCAACATCACACTTCCTTGTACTACATTCTTTAAAGGTGCACAAAACCTCTTCCAGCGCTGCCCATTTTCCTTCAAAACATCATCCCACACATCATCAAGAACAATCAAGAACTTATTAGTACTTGCAATCTCAGAAAAAATATTCTGAAGCGAATTCAAATTTTCAGGTGTTGCGTGTTTTCCGGGACAGGACTGTATGACCTCTTTAGTTAACCTCTTCACATCAAAGTCATCTGAGATGCAAACCCAAATTATTAAGTCAAAATGAAGCTTTTGTGCGTGAGTACAGATATGTTGAGCCAAAGTGGTCTTTCCAACACCACCAATTCCAACTATTGGTAAAACAGGAAGATCTGATATGCTTGATTCATTAACAATTTGGTTTCTTGCTGATGTACTTGTTGATACATCAACTGCGGTATTTCCTTTCTGGCGTTTGGGATGAGCGTCACTGCTATTTGTTGCTGGGCAAAGCAATTCAATTATATGCTTTAGCTCCATGTCACGACCAAATATTTTTTTTTCATTTGGGAAAGAGCTAGTCTCTGGCCTGACTGATTTGTCAAACCGTGTTGTGACTTCATGTAACCCCATACTGTGAAGGTGAATGGAAATATTATCCAGCCTTTCTCGGATAGCAACCACTTTGATTAAGCTTCCTTTAATGACATTGTTGAAGAAGTCCATGAAAGGAGATTGGCTTCCATTCCCATCCACTTTTACCTTCAACATGTACCATCTGAACTCATCAAGAAAGTTATCAGCATCATACACTGCATCTTTGAGTGTTGAAAGGAGCTCTGCCACACGGAGATTGTGGCTCTTCCACTCTGCTCGATCAATGAGATCATACATTGCGGGAAGAGTATCCCTAAGGCATTGTAGGCCATTCCCCAATCGAAACAATTCCTCATGAAGCCTCTGCTCTTGTATACCACTCCAATGGGAGGAAATGGTAGATCTAGCCCACTGAAAAAGATTATCACACTCCTTGAAGCCACTAATAACCCCAACAGTATGAAGGCTTCCTTCCGACCTGTTGACAAAATATGGAGAGAATGAGCATAGCCGGATGTTTCTCCACATATTGTTTCTTATAGAAAAGTGTAGTTGTGCAGTTACCCTTTGAGCCATAGTTTACATGTATGATTTATCACCTAGTTCAGAAAGTGTAACGACTTTTGAGAGTGTGTTTTAAATAAGACACTGATAATCATCTAAAGTTTGCACTTGTAAAAGGAACTCAAAGTGATAGTAAGGTAAAC
Source organism: Aegilops longissima (assembly GCA_021605205.1). Taxonomy (NCBI): domain Eukaryota; kingdom Viridiplantae; phylum Streptophyta; class Magnoliopsida; order Poales; family Poaceae; genus Aegilops; species Aegilops longissima. Next base: position 696,091,339 of record CM038679.1, read on the forward strand.
TTGTTCAAAAATAATAATGATGTAAAAAAAGAATTATGCAAACATTCCAACTAAATTATTCTCTTCTCGTAGCTGGATGATGTGTACTACCCGACTGACTGACACTGAAACATGTGTTCCCCAAATTTGGAACAATTGTATTGAAATAAAAATGGATATCATTCTTAGTTGTATACTCAATCTGATTTAGTTGACCTCAAAATGTATGTATCAAAAAGGGGTACTACTTATTAATGTAGGTCCTTAAACCTATAGTGCAATGGTAGTTGGATATGATAAGTGCCGCATATCTATCTATTACTATACTGATTACAAACTCTCCAGAAATTCAATATAAACAGAGAAAAAAATTAGCCCTGCAACTTGTGAGACCGAGTTATAACGGCTTGGATTAAAAATAATAATCATTAGGCACAACTTTATAAATATGTACCATAAAGTGTTTACCTATTGATATTTGCACAAATATTTACTCCCAAATTTGGAAGATAAACAAGTAGTGTGTGTGAGTACTTAGCCTCACGATCATAAACTCGGAACGCTACACAAGAGAAGATACAAGCCAACTAGCTTTGCACTGTGATTACTACAATAGCTGATACTGACGTCCCAATCGCCATTGCCAGTACTAGATGGTTGCCACCACCATTCTGAGACATGATACTAAGCAATAGCAGATATATGCTGGTCGATCAAATGATCAGATCTACTACGAACTGGCAGAACATGAGAGAAGGTACAAACTAGCTTATATTAGCTGCACTGGACCCCAGCGATAGACGAGACTAGGATCTCGCTATGTATTGTCAATATCAGAGAGCGCAACGAACATTAGCATGACATATCAGATTGTGTGGGGGTAGAGGAGACATTTCCGAGTAATACTCATGAGTTCATTGATGTCGAAACTAAGAAAGTGCATACATATTGGTTTCTGTTGTGGCGCTTGAGACATAGCTGAGAGTAATACTCCATGGATACACAGAAGGAACCGGATGGTGCGTGGGGACAAACTGAGGCTTGTTGGCCGAGGCTCTAGGAGAAGGACAAGACTTGGTGTTGTGAGGTGCTTTTCAACGGATATTAGCACCACTTCCAAGGGGGTGAACTTCAGGATAAAAACTCCGTCTCCATCTTATGGCTATTTCATTCCCGGTCCTCTTACATTGTCTTAGTGTTGCCAGCTTGATTATCTTGTGGTTTTGTTGTGCTAGTTGTATCTTGTCATATAGGGTGATTCATTCAGTTGCACATCTTATAGGTAATTCTACAATCCCTAAAAGCAACTAAGAAAACATTATTTGCAGTCATATGTTCACCCTCTAGTCAAAATCTTTGATCCTTCACTCCATTTGTTTGAAGTGAATGACATTTTTCACATTTAACATCTAATTTGCGCAAGTTTGACCATTATATCTTTACACAATAAGTAAAAAAGAATTGCAATAAAAAATGAATTGTGAAGCTACTTTACATCAAAATGAGTTAATACTATTTATGTAATACAACAACAACAAAGCATTTAGTCCCAAACAAGTTGGGATAGGCTAGAGGTGAAACCCATAAGATCTTGCGACCAACTCATGGCTCTGGCACATGGATAGCAAGCTTCCACGCACCCCTGTCCATAGCTAGTTCTTTGGTGGTACTCCAATCCTTCAGGTCTCTCTTAACGGCCTCCTCCCATGTCAAATTCGGTCTACCTCGACCTCTCTTGACATTCTCCGCACGCTTTAGCCGTCCGCTATGCACTGGAGCTTCTGGAAGCCTGCGCTGAATATGCCCAAACCATCTCAGACGATGTTGGACAAGCTTCTCTTCAATTGGTGCTACCCAACTCTATCTCATATATCATCATTCTGGACTCTATCCTTCCTCGTGTGGCCACACATCAATCTCAACATACGCATCTCCGCCACACCTAACTGTTGAACATGTCGCCTTTTAGTCGGCCAACACTCAGCGCCATACAACATTGCGGGTCGAACAGCCGTCCTGTAGAACTTGCCTTTTAGCTTTTGTGGCACTCTCTTGTCACAGAGAATGCCAGAAGCTTGGCGCCACTTCATCCATCCGGCTTTGATTCGATGGTTCACATCTTCATCAATACCCCCATCCTCCTGCAGCATTGACCCCAAATACCGAAAGGTGTCCTTCTGTGGTACCACCTGCCCATCAAGGCTAACCTCCTCCTCACACCTAGTAGTACTGAAACTACATATCATGTACTCGGTTTTAGTCCTACTAAGCCTAAACCCTTTCGATTCCAAGGTTTGTCTTCATAATACCATTTATGAATAAATTGTACATGCTGTCTAAAGCATGATTAATTTTCAAACAAATGGAGTAATAAATTTTTAGGGTGAAAGAATGTGCACACCACAACCAAAATAGGATAACACTATAAAAATATGCCTTATATATAGCACTGCAAAGTGCAAACACAGACATGTTTGGCACCATTAGTGTAGAACATACAAGTAATAAGGCTAAATGTGAATGCTCTAATTCATGAAATCTCAAATGGCAAATTTGTTTCACAAAAAAAAACCTTATATTTGAGTTCCTTCGGCTGTAGCCATCATCAAGGATGTTGTCCTCGCTTGCCTGGGTCTCATCTCGAGCCTCCCAAATAGCTCTATTTGCGCACCCTCCAATAGCACAGGATACCGGGTTCCTAAAATATTCAAATGACAAGTCTGGTGTGAGTAAAATCACACAATATGTATTCTTTAAGAGGAAAGGGGTTAGATATAATATGTTTACCTCATGATAGGCTCATGTTCGTAAATCATGGGGTCAGCTGTGTCAATTTCATGCATTGATATATCATCGTCTCCCACCTCGTTAGGTGTGGATTCAACCCTAGTGGCGCTATCATGGACTCCCATTGAAGCTGAGGAGACCGCAAAATATATCACAACCTTTTAGATAAAGGAGAATGCTATTTCTTTATGTTATTGAATACACTTCACAAACCATTTAAAATAGTCAATTCCTCACTTAGTCCAAGATCAAGATTACAAAGTACTCCCTCTGTTCCAAATTAACTGAAGTTCTAGGTTTGTGCTAAGTCAAACTTATTTAAGTTGACAAACTTGTTTAAGTTTGACCAACTCTATAGAAAAATGTTCTAAGATATACAACACCGAACACCTAGCCTACCCCAACTTGTTTGGGACTAAAGGCTTTGTTGTTGTTGTTGTATATACAACACCAAACACCTAGTACAAAAATGTATTTTATAAACAATCTGCTGAGACTAATTTGGTGTTCTAAATGTTAATATAGTTTTCTATATATTTGGTCAAACTTAAAGAAGTTTGACTTAGGGCAAAGCTGGCTTCAATTAATTTGGAACTGGGGGAGTACTTGGTTTTTAAGCCATTTTAAATATTTGACTTTAAAATATAAAACCTGAAAAATGTACAACATATGATATTTTCATTAGAAATTCAAATTGTCAGGAATTCTCTTGTTTTATTCAGAATTTGGAAGCAAATAATTATATCTTTTTGAAATTTGTAGTTGGGAATTTTGAATGCCACAACACTAATTGCTAATTTTATTTTTATTTTTTGCCAGTACATTTTTTGTTGATTTGCATGCATGTTTGCATTTAGAGCACATCTAATCATGTAGAACAACCCTCTACATTCTTTACTTTCTTCGAATATACACATATGGATTGAATTCTTTGTTCACTGGAAATATGTGCTTCTTTTGGCATGCTGATCCCCACCCAAACTTGGTTGCCTCATAGTCCCTCCGTCCAGAATTGCTTGTTGCAGAAATGGATAAAAATGAATGTATCTAGAACTAAAATACATCTAGATACATCCATTTCCGCGACAAGTATTTCCGGACGGAGGGAGTATTCAGGAGTAAGCATCCTTAGGACCCAAACGTTCTTCATAACTGATGAGAGTTCGAATCCCCACCATTGATCCATCGTGAAATTTGAAAACTTCTTTAAGCAGACAAACTCTTGTTTTAACAAGATGCTTACCTGAGGAAGACATGTATTGATTGTAGTCCAAGGCCACCTTGCTTTGTAAATTAGTGGTCTACAAACAACAAAATTGTAGAGCTTTAGTCAATTCTTGTAGAGGCCTCTCCTACAGCAGTATTTGAAAATCGTAATAGCATTACGTACGACACTTCAGACTATGATAATGTTACAATGGTGATTTGCACCACCCCGGTTGCATTAAGGAAAGCAACCAATGGGCTGATTTCATCCATCGTAATAAAATTTGTAGTCCTATACACCAACAATATATTAAGAGATACATAAATCAGATTTCAACGGTCAGTTGATTGGAAGTTAGTACACAAAACAACTAATAGTACACCAGCTACAAAATATTTGATGGGAGATGTGCACTAACATTATTGGCATTTTTAATACTATATACTTGGGTGTAATAGTTGATATATTTTTATGAGCCAGTATAACAATAGACGATTAGTCATATGAGAAAATATTATGCTGAACTATTAGTACAAATCCAACTATCTACTTACTTACAGATATAAATACCATATAAAACCCTAATATCAAATACAATATGCAAAAGTAATATGGTCAAAAGTGATTTTAAACCAGGGTAGTTCTGTTTTTTCTTCAAAAAGACCGTTAGAAAAAACTGTTCTTAAAAAAGAAGTTGACGTAGCTAGAGTAAAAAATATATCACTTATCTTTCAATACCTCGTACATAAGTGACAACTTCTCATTATCAATCCTATTAAGTGCATCGACAACTTGGCTTATGGTAGGCCTTTTCTGTCGATCATGCTCAATGCATCTTAACGCTATTTTGATGCATGTCATAACTTCTTGTGATATGTGTGACCACATCGCTGCATGTGCCCTTTTTTGCCACATTTCACATACCTGCAAAATCAAAAGGAAATTTGACATGTTATGTTGACATGTTACATACCTACAGAGCAAGAGTAAGACATAAACATAACTTTGCATGAAAAAACAAGTAGTCATGATTCAGAAATTGTTTTCTTACGAACTCAATGAATTCAAAGGAAGCAGTATCTTTATATTCATAGTAGCCCTTGAATCCTGCCATTATTATTACGATTGTAACACCCAAACTGAATACATCAAATTTCGGTGAGATTTGGTGTTCGATGATGTGTTCTGGTGGTATGTACCCCCTGCATGGTATCAAATAGATAAATACAATTATTATGTAAGGAAATTGTATAAGTTGAACACTTTTTGTCAGGTATGAACTCACCGTGTTCCCAAACTTGTCACCGTGGTGCAGGTTTCTGTTGAAGGAAAGAATCTTGATAAACCAAAATCACCAATTTTCGGCATCATGTTGTTATCCAGCAATATATTTCCAGGCTTCAAGTCTAAATGGAAAATGGAGTCCTTATGAAGATGATTTAAACCTTCACATACTCCCTTGATTATTTTGTAACACATGTTCCAATCAAGTTTGCATGGCTCGTCTGCACAAGTAAACATGACATGTATTACCAAGACGCCAGAGAAGAGATTAATTAAAGTATATCATAATAAATTTATGGGAAAGATTTATTTCTCTTTGTGCATCATAACATGTCTAAGTAAAGCACGACCTTACCAGAGACGTGTTTGTCAAGGCTTCCACCCTGCAAGTATTCAAAGCAGAGAACTCGTTCATCCACCTCGGCCCAAACGTATTTTCCACCGTGTTCCACATATTCACGACGTGTTTCATGACAGTAGCCAACTAACCGCACGATATTTTGATGTTGAACCCCCATAAGGTTAGTACACTCATTCTCAAATTGTTTATTGCTGTCATGTTCTGGAGGCATGTATTTAAGCTTCTTCACAGCAATCTCTTCCCCATTGTCTAATACTCCCTGTTAATGGTCTCTTATCAATATCGTGCATGGGAACTAGCGTCCGCCTTATTTGAAAAAATATATAATTCCCAAATAAAAAGAAGCAAATAACAATGATACCTTGTAAACCACTCCATACGCACCACAACCAATTACGCGGTCCTCGGAAAAATTATCAGTAATCTGTCTTAACAACTCGAACGAGAACGGCGATGTCGCCCCACTTGTGTGTTGTAGTCCGTTCAGCATTGTATTCTCTATCTCCTAGGACAACAGAAAATTTCAAGATATGGTAAGTACATGTGTATGCATATGCATACGGGGCAAGTAGTGTCATAAATGCAAAGTTAGTGAGTGAGGGGCGTATCCAACCCTCTTTTATCCACAAGTTACCCCTCTTTAGTTTAAGAGTATAGAGCAGTTTGGTAGCTCATAAGGCTCATAACCTTGGGGTTGCGGGTTCGATTCCCACTACCGGCTCCATACTCCTTCTTTATGATATATGCATAATATAATATAATATATATACATCATGCATTTGTATCTGGATTTTTTGATTTCCTAAAATGTGATAAATTTCTCAAACGTAGTAAGTGGCATCAAAAACTCAAAAAGGGTCAGTAGTGTCTCGAATGTGAACATGTGAAAACAATTTTAATTGGGCTAAGTAGTGTAATAAGAATTTTAGGGGTGACAACTGTCACCTACTATAACCTTTACAAAGCAGATATATGTATTATCAGAAGATGACAAATAATTGACATGTCGCTGTAGCTTCAAATTGAAGTGATTCTTCAGCAATTCACACAGATCTAGCATCAAGCTAATAATTAAGAACATGGTGAAACTGTACCACTAGTCCGCAACAATGAGCATGGTATACTGATGAGTGGCCAGCTCGGTGACATCAAAAAACAAGTTGGTAAATCGACTAAATAGAAACTAATGAAGCAACCAAGCAAAAAAAAGGCAGGCCGCTTTCTCATGTATAGCCGAAGGAAGAGCTTGCCTGCCTGGAGTGAGCTGCGCTCAAGGTGGAAGAAGAGTTGGACTAACCAAATGGCGTCCAGAGTTCAGGAGGGAGAGCAGAGGGAGAGCTCAGGAGGATATGTGCCCAAAAACACAGATCCAACCGGTGCCCAAAGATCTGAACTAACCAAATGGCGTCCAGAGTTCGGTATTCATCTAGGGTGGAGAGAGAATCGGCAAAGCAACCTCCGTTCGCCCATCTCCTTCCCGCCGCCGCCAAGAAACCTCACCGTGTCCCTGCGCCGGGGCGGTGGCCCGTCTAGCTGCGCGTGGTCAGAGAGAGGAGCTCGACGGGACGGAGAGGAGGAGGCCGGGTGGCTCGCGCCGCCGGCCCGAGCGTCGGGTCGAGGCAGAGCTAGCAGGGAGAGACACCGCGCGCGGATGGAGTCAACCGGTCAAAGGCGAACGACGGCGGAGTGCTGGTGTGGGTGGGGGGAGTCTCGGAGTCTCGGGGGAGGGAGTGAGTGAGTGGCCTTTTTTATGCAGGTCCCCGCCAAGGACAACTCGGTTCACCTTTGCTCCTCCATCTTTTTTCTCTCGGATGCTTATTCAAAAATACACCCTCTATAAACAAATATTACTGGAAACGGACAGGCGCTTTGCTGCGCCATTATAACAGTACTGAACAATGCCCCATGCGTTGCAACGGGATATAAACATTCTAATACGTTAGCTTGTGATTTACTTGTCAATAATATTGTATCATGATCATGTTACGAGCATGTAGCAACGCACGGGCATTGTAACTACTGGTTTCTAATAATTAATCAATATACTCAACAATTCTCAGCAACCTCTCTACCAGCTAGTGCCTTCTTACTAGCCCGACACAGGTGTTGAGAGAGCCCAAATCCCACATCCCATCACGCGTTGCTGGAGAAAACATCAGAAGTAGGCTGAGAATCTCATCGCCCGCATATGGCCACTGCCACACCACCTTCAAATCCATGTTGTCGGGAGAAGGAGGGGCGGTTGACGATGGGTTACAACCGGATCAAAATTTTCCAAATCCGCACAACGCCAAAGAGATTGTTGTCATTGGAAGCGCCTCGTCATGAGATAGCTTGATCCAGCGCATGTTGTGTTGCCGTCGGGGAAGAGGGCCGGGGTTGAGAGGAAATTGGTCAGGCAATATTTTCGAAAGCCTAAGACTAAACAAGGGTTAGAAGCCATGAGACTAGGATCTCATGGATCATGTACCAAGGAACGCAAGTCGGATCCTCTATAAATAATGATTGATAAAGCTGATCAATCTTTTTCAAACCATGAAAAGCATCCGGTAAATTGTTTGTAACCGGAACTTTCCACGGGGAAACATAACGATTCTGCGCGTTACTTCCTCCGTTCCCAAATATAAGTCTTTCTAGTTTCAAAAAAAAATATAAATCTTTCTAGAGATTCCAACAAGTGGCTACATACGAAACAAAATTGAGTGAATTTACACTCTAAAATATGTCAACATACATCCGTATGTTGTATTCCATTTGAAATGTCTAAAAAGATTTATATTTAGGAACGGGGGGAGTAGTTGTGAGCCAGGGATTTTGAAAACACCACTGATTCTGTTCATATTGTGCCAAAATGTATGGTGTTTTATTGGAGATTTTAGTGCATTTGCCACACACACACACACACACACACAAAAGCATATGCCATAGGAGGGAACGGATCGAACTGGAAAAGGTCGTTGCACTGCGCGTACGAGCGACAGTTGCAACACGCCGAGACGTTTTCTCCCTCCCTCCCTCGCTTTCCCCCCGTCAGCTCCTCCCCTTTCCCATCACCCACGGGCGGGCGGTCAGGCCAACAAGGTCTCCTCCCTCCTCCCTCCTCGATCCCAATTCCCGGCCCCTCCTCGCTCGATCCCCGCCCCCGCCGCGGCCGCGGATCGGCCATTCGCGCCCGCCATCGCCCCGGCCTTCCCCTCGCCGCGGGGCGCTCGCTCGGAGGGCCGGGGTGCAGCCGAGGCCGAGGCGGGCGGCAATGCCGGAGCCGCCGGCGGGCCAGCGCTTCTCGGGCCTCCGCGGCGCGCGGTGGCGCGCCGATCTCGGCGTCCTGCCCGGCTCCCCCGACGTCCCCACCACCGAGCTCCGCCGCGCCGCCGCCGACTCCCGCCGCAGGTCAGGCCCCCCCTCCCCGTTTCTTGCAATGCTTCCGGCCCCGGCCGGCGGAAGGCTCATTTTCTTGAAACGCTAGGCTTCGGCGGAGAGAGTGTCCGCTCCCGTTTCATGGCGCCCGTGCCGTCAGATCAACCAACCGAATCTTCTGCTTTGATCGGCGCGTACGAGAAAAAAGAAGATCAAAATTCAGGCATTGCCCGTGTCTTTCTGGGGACGGACTACTGCTGTCCTGCCTCAGTGTTTGATTGGGCTCAATGTTAATGAGCTCGCCGTCATGATGCTGGACTGTAGTGAAGCCACGTGCATAGGCTTTATATATACACACTGTTTGCTAATCACCGTTAGAAGCTACATTTCTCTCAACATTCGTTTACCTAGTTATTGTTACAAGGAATTTGCAAATCATTTGATATTATAGGGGCAAAACATGCAAGTCTGTTAGCTTCGAGGGTTTTGACTCCTGACCTGCAATTGGTGCTTCTTGTTGTAGGTATGCTAATTTGCGGCGGCGGCTGCTGATAGATCCCCATCTCTCCAAGGATGAAGACGGTGCTCCTAATCTTGTTGTGGAGAACCCACTATCACAGAACCCAGGTGGGTAAGCTTTTCCTCGACTTGACGTTGCTTGCGGCACCGAGCTTCCACTTAAATTCTTGTAGATTTAGGCTGTTACATCGGATACTCTGGAGCACCTTGCTAACACCACAATGGTTACTGATAAAAAAAAATAAAAATTGATGATGATCTGTCACCATCTCTCTGGTTAAATGGTTGGTGCTAGATGACTCAGGGGAGGCAGGGTGGGATCAGGATGATAAAGTGGTAGCGTGTTAGTTCAGATAGCCCTTTTTTTTCTGAGTAGCCAACAACCATGTCTCACCGCAAGCCCTCAGCTGATAATAGACCAGTTGCAACCAACAGAACATGCTGTTGTTTTTCTCAGCAGTTATTCATTTTCTTGGTTCCACATGTATCCTCGGCAATACAAGGAAGATATATCTTTCACGCGTTCTCTGCATTTTTCATGAATAGCTTGAAAACATTCAGTTGCATCAGCTCTTTTTTCTTCTTCTAATCATTTTGTACATCATGAATGCAGAAAGCACTTGGGGTCAATATTTCAGGAATGCAGAACTAGAGAAAATGCTGAACCAAGACCTGTCCCGACTCTATCCTGAATTGGGAGAATTTTTCCAAACAACCACATGTCAGTCCATGCTTGAACGGATACTGCTAGTATGGAGCCTTAGATACCCAGAGTTTGGATATAAACAAGGTAAGTCATCAGTGCATATTCAGCTATTGTGCACTTCTCATATGGCCTAACATTGGTGGAATCCAACTAAGGCTGCAGAGCCTACAATATGTTATACCTAAGAGAATTGGTTTCACAGGGCTCTTATTTATTACTCCCTCCATAACAAAATGTAAGACGTTTTTTATGCCCTATGCAAAGAACATCTTGTATTTTGGTATGGAGGGAGTAATATTTAATGCTGAGCCATTCTTTTCAAGGCATTTTGCAACCACAAACTGTTTCTTAAGTATCTGTAATATATTGATGGCAATTGATGATGTAATACTGGTAGATTCCATGACATAAGCACATTGAACTTAAGTTTGTTTATTAAATTAAGTAGCATTATTTTTGCCATATACCCCCTCTGTAAACTAATATAAGAGTGTTTAGATCACTAAAATAGTGATCTAAACGCTCTTATATTAGTTTACGGAGGTAATAGGTAATAATTGTGTAGGTGCACATCTTTCCCACATGTGTAACTCGGCATGCTATTTTAGCTGCTACATAATATCTTAACTTACTAGGGGTTCCTCATGTTACCTCCTAATTGCACTAATACCCATCTATTTTTGTTGCACAATTGACAACAGAAATCACTTCTCACTTACAGGAATGCATGAACTCTTAGCTCCTCTGTTCTATGTCCTTCACATTGATGTGCAGCACTTTAAACAAGTTAAGGAGCTTCATGAAGAGCTTCTTGGTGACGATTTTGATGGCCAGACATTTCCAGATAGGTTTTTGCTGAACAGGAGTGACAGGACTAACAATTCTGAGGGTGGTGCAGCTAAAATTAGAAGTTTGGACGAGCTTGATGCTGGTACTAGGGACCTCCTCTTGATAAATGATGCATATGGAGCAGAGGGTGAGCTAGGTATCATTTTATCTGAAAAGTTCATGGAGCATGATGCCTATTGTATGTTTGAGAATTTGATGAACGGGTTGATGAATGGTGCACAAGGTGTGGTTGCTATTACCGATTTCTATTCTCTCAGCCCTGCATCAGAATCAAGCACGGGTTTAACACCTGTAAGGGAGGCATCAGCTGCCATATATCACTTGCTTGCTAGTGTGGATTCCTCTCTTCACAGTCATCTTGTGGAGTTGGGAGTAGAACCTCAGTACTTTGCACTCCGATGGCTTCGAGTCCTGTTTGGTCGTGAATTTACACTCGACAATCTTCTGTTTATTTGGGATGAAATCTTCTCTTCTCCAAACCATTCATATTGTACTGACATAAAAAATCGGGGAGATTATCAGTTTAAGGTTTTATGTTCTCCCCGTGGTGCCCTGATTTTGTCAATGGCAGTCTCAATGATGCTTCATCTCAGATCCTCCTTGCTGGGAAGTGAGCATGCGACTTCTTGCCTGGTGAGATTATTAAATTTTCCTCAAGATATTGACTTGAAGAACTTGATTGAGAAGGCCAAGTTATTGCAGTCGTTAGCTCTAGAAGCAAATCTTCCGTTGTCTCCTCTGACAGGAAAATCTCCCTTGACTCCACCCAATTATTGGGAAGAGACATGGAAGATGCTTCAGATGTCAGGAGACAAACTTAGTGATGGTTCAACTGTTAGGATAAAAGGAAGGGGATTTTTAAGAAGAAGCGTATCCGACACCGAATCAAATGTTTCTAGAACAAAGGGTGCCAATGTTGATAACAGCAATTCGACTTCAACTAGCCAGCCTGAGCCTATTGTTGATGAACTGAACACCACTGATATAGTTCCTGTCAAATTGACAAACAGTTTACCAACCATGCCTACAGTACACCGAAAGGATTGTGTTGGTCAGGGTACTGCAGAGATCGTTAGAAGTGCCTCAAACAGTCTATGTGAGGCAGGCCCGCATGATGGTTACCATACAACTTCTGCCAAAATTAGAGATCGTATTGATGGAGCTCGTGAGTATTTATCGAGGAATAGGCCTCCACCCTATCGGCGTCGTACTGATCATGACCATGATACCCGTCATGAGGAAGAACCATGCGTTTCCTATGGCGCCAAGGTGGTTAATGAGCCAGATCCACTGTCTGTGCATAATGATAAGACTGATGAACCCTGTCAGAGTGATGGTAAGATTGATGAAGCAGCAATTACAGATCAAACATTTGAATCGGTGGATTATCAACCAAATCAAGAGCATAGCATATGTTCTGACGTAAGCCCAAGTTTGAAGGTGGCTGATAAGGAGTTGGTCGGAACATTAAGATCTTTTGGCGAATCAATGGTTGAAAATATTCAGGTAAGCATGCTTGACTAAAGCTGCTGATCGTAAAATTTAAAGTATGTTACTGCCACCTGAACTTACTGCAACACATCACTGTTATTTTCGTAAAGAGTCAATGACATATATAGCTCATACCTAATTGAAGGTTTTGCTAAAGCTCCTACTTTATGTTGGTGCTGTATATAGATCTATATTCTGCTAATTTTAGATGCTGGTGGATTCATTTTTACAGTACATTTCATCTGTAAATCCCCTGTTGAGTCTCCTATACAGAATAATAAAATTGAATTGTATCTGTTGTTAAGTTTACAGCCCGAAGCTCAGATCATGAATATCACTCTGAATAAGTGTGTCCATCTGTTTCTAATGTGCTTTTATGCAACAGGTTATTGAACTACACTTCCGACCAAATTCACACATGGCATCAGTGCAAAATGGTCCCGGAAGCACAGAGCAAGCCAAGGCGCTTGCAGCCCTCAAGGAACTCAAGAAGATCAGTGATCTTTTACGTCGTGTTTAACTAGTACAACGTCTATCTGCTCTGGATCTTCACTAGTACAGCATAACTATCTCTTTTGTACACGTTTAACTTTCATTTGACAAGACCTCCAAATCAATTGTCTAGTGGTGCAGAATACATCTTTTCTAAGTAGTGTGTACATGATCCAGTAACCTGATAAAAAACATAATTGTATAGTTGATCAAATCTTGGCTGGCTATAAATAATGACTGTACATTTGATCAAATCTTGGCTGGTTGTAAATAATGACCGTACATTTGATCAAATCTTGGCTGGCTGTAAATAAAGTGGAGCTACAATCATTTTCTCTATTGCTCGCTCTTCTTTGGCCTGCTCTTGACCAATGATGGATTTGCAAAAAATTGTCAGTGTCCTTTTCCACTTATATTCTTTTGAGAGAAAGCAATATGGTGCTTTTATTCATTATCAACAAGTGTTACATTGTTCATTAGTCTAGTTGTCTATCAATTGCACTGGCTTTTATTTTCCTCGATATTAATCAGATCTAAGATGCCCTTTGGGTGTCTTTATTAAAAAAAAAGTGTTACATTGTTCATTAGCATCTGAATGAGGAATTCGGGGATTTCATCGACCCAGGTACATGATTCAGAAAGAAAAGATACTGATCTAGGTACCTCATGTCCTCATGTGCTGCCATGTTGGCTTCCCTTGGGCAAAACTCACACTTCACTTGATCAAAAGCAATTGCTCTCAGAATACATACATGAGATATCAAAGGTACATTAGTGAACAGAGTCCCTTGTGAATTGTGATCCTACTGTCAATCTCTACATGGCATTTCTTTTGTTACTAAATTCTGCATCAAAAAATGTGCATCTGATTCTTGAGGGAACTAAGAACCTGCTGCTGGTGGCCATTGTGGCCGCATCAGATTATTTGGAACTAAATTAAGAATCCAGTGCTGGCAGGCATTACAGCCATTTGTTTAGCTTGTTTATCTGAACACCTATGGCAAGATAGACTGATTTAAATCATTTAATGACTCTCCTGTAAAAAAGAGAGCATGTTTAGGCCACTTCTCATCCAAGCCACATCACAGATTCACAGGTTACCACAGGGCGCGCAGCAATGAGATCGGAGAGTCACCGGGATTACAAAAAATGGGATAACAAAAATTTGCCTTTGTAACAACTGAGTGGGTACACACAGATAAATTCAGTTCAACAACCAAAAGTTGATACGACGCTGCGATTTTTCTCATTCTACAAGTACAAGTACAGATGCTCCCGCGTATGCCAAACAATCTCTCTCATTCCTCTCCAAGCTACGATTCTGATCCCATCGTCCTGCAAGCAGTGGATGCAAAGGTCAAGTCTGTCCAAAATGATTGCAAGATGAAGCATGACAGATGACACCGAAAGATTCTGGTGGAACAGAAGTTGCAAACCCTGAATTTTGCACTGACCAAACTAGTTGAGAAAAGCTACTATTGAAGTTCATGGTATAAATCAAACTAGACAGATTATACATCTCTTAGTGATATTGAAAGCATGGGAGGGACATTGGCATGGTCTCCCAGCTCTAACAACCTATGTCCAATATGCATCGTTAGATAAACAGCAGGCCGTCCACATAAAAGCTGTCAATAAGTGGATGCATCAGGATAGTTCCTACAGGATTGCCCCTGAGAATGAGTAGCCAGGAAAGCTGAACTACAATTAATTCTAAAGAACAACACACAAGGACAAGTACAAAAATGAATTCTCAGAAAGCTCCGATTCAAGTGAACACAGCCTCCTAGGTAAACTATAGCTAAATACAGTTGAGATGTGACTAAAATTTCAAGTTCTTAATGTGTCTTGTGGCACACAAACCAAAAAGGTGTTGAACAACACAGTTATTCCAATTCTACAGGATATGCCAGGGGATAACAATTTAAAAGGCTAATACTCAGTTAATCATACCAACACATGCCCAAACAGGAACCTATTAGTTATTATGCTCATCAACCAATTGGCTGGCGGAAGCCTCTGGGGCTCACCAGCAACCTACCACTTATAATCAGAGCTCCAACTTTGCAGTGTAATTATACTTAACTTACTCAGGTAATACAAAAAAATGGATCTACTATAGTGAGGAATCGGAAATTCAATCTGCAGGGCACACTAAATCCCAAGCACTCAATTTCCCCGCCCCTTCCTCCTCGATCAATCAAAATAGTGGGCATATATAAGCAGTAGTCTAGCACGACACTTTCAGGAAATAAAATTTCCAGACTTCTTTGTAACTGAAGATAGTAAACTAAGGTAGCATTGGCATGGTACCAATCACCAAAATCATAGTTCTCACTTGGACAAACTGAAATATACACCCCGTGGCCTTCATCAAAGCTAAAATCTCACCACAGTTATCAATTACTGAATCCAAAATCATACAGAGCACAACAGGGAAAAACTTATTACAGAAACACTTAGCACGAATTACACAGACAAATATATTTCTTTCAGATAATCAACGGAAACAGTCAGTTCCTAAAACGTCAATCGCCCAAAAAAGCTTACCTACCGTCCATGCCGACGAGCCACCCACGGGGTGGGCGGTGCGCGCCGCTCAGGCGACGGCGACGGGCTGCGGGGCGGGCGGCGGCTTCTGGGGCGGCTCCTTGGCGTCGGCGAAGTCCTCCTCGTTGTAGACGACGGTGAGGAAGAGCGAGCAGGAGGGGCAGCGCGCGATCTCCTCCCCGAGGCGGAGGTCGGCGAGCGTGATCTGGAAGAGGTCGCCGCAGGGGCACGGGTACGTGTACGCCCCCAGCTCCTCGCTCCACTCCATGTCCTCGATCTCCACCTCGTCGTACGCCGACATCGTCGCGCGCCGCCGCGGCACAAACCCTAGCTGGCTCCGGCAGAAAGTCCTCCGATGGTTTCGCGCCGCCGCCACAAGCGCGAGGAAGGAAGGGAGAGGCCGCGTGCGAGGGGGCAAAGTGGAGGACGTTTCTCTGCTGCCCCTTGCTTATCTTGTTATTTACGAGAGCGAATTTCACATAACCCCAACATTATGGGCCATGGCAAAAAAGAAAAAGAAATCACATTTTCGAGCTAATATTTTTTAACAAAGTACAGACGCAATTGCTCATACGCAAACCATAAACCATCACACCTATGAACGCACACACGCACACCCTATCCCTAACGAGCACTACCAAGAGACTGAGCCGACATATCATCTTAGATTTTAAGTTACCGTAGGCGCCTCGTAGCCGAGGAAAACGTCTCCTCCCACTAAAGGCGCATCGCCGGAAATCCTGAAATAAATCCAGAATAAATGCAAGCGTCAGGACTTAACCCTGATGGGCTGGAGATACCACTGTCCTCCTAACCATCTAACCACAGATTGGGTCGCTTTGAGTTACTATTATTAGCCATAAAACTAGTAATAAATTACTACAGGACTCCAAATATCCCATGTGATTTCAAAATTAATCGGCGAGACCCACTTGTCAGGCGTTACTTTGCCACGGTGATAAATAACAACGTTAACATTTCTAAATTATATGGAGATTTTGAATTTTTAGGCGAGATTCGGTGATAGACAAAAAAAGTTGAGATTGATGATTCTCACAAAATGCTCATGCAAACATGCTAGATTTTCTTAGAATAGTAACTATTTTTTTTTGTAATTTCCTTGACTTACTCAATATGTCTGGAAACTTTGATTTTTATCGGAATTTTCTCAATTTTGGACGACAAATACGTAGAATGATGGTTCTCTCAAATCGCCCTTCCTGATGAGATGAAGCTTTTCCAGAATAAGTATTGAACAAATATTATTTATCAATTTTTAAGAATTGTATCAAAATTTTCTGAATTTTTTTTATTCTAGACGCGCACCAGATGATGATAACAAAGGGAAACTTTTGAAGAATTGTCATTGCGCGGCTTGACAAGTGGGATCGGGCGGTCTGTTTTGACATCTTGTGCAATGTTTGGGTCTTGTGACAATCATCAACACGATTTTTTGACTGATTTTAAGAATTCACATTATGGTGTTTTGGCACGTCTCCATGAAGTTAGGGTTCTGTAAAATTCACTATATTAAGAAAGAAAGGCTCTCAGGGTTTTCCCGTCTCCCACCGGCGCCCGGCGCCGATCTGCCTCATCTCATGTCCTTAAGGCCACGGAGATGCGATGGATCTCGGCCTTGTCGGTAGGAGGGCTCATGATTTGTCTTTAGGTGTTTTTAGCCTGTTTAGGGTTTGTGTCATACTCAGAAAGGCGAGGCGACAACTCCCCCCTGAAGATGGAATAAAATTCTTCCCGTCTAGCTCTCGTCCCAACGACGCGTCTCAGGTCATCAGAGGGTGTGTAGACGCGCGTCTTCGATTGATCTCACGTGTTTTGGTTGGTGTTTGTTTTTGGTTGATCTGCGTAAATCCGGTCTTTGTTTGTTTGTGTTCATATGTTTACAAGTTAGATCTTTTCAATGAACGCCTCTCTTCATCGACCGCGGTTGTTTTTGTGGTGTGTTGGTTGAGGGAGTCCTGGATTAGGGGGTCCTCGGACAGCCGGACTATATACATTGGCCGGACTGTTGGACCATGAAGATACAAGATTGAAGACTTCGTCCCGTGTCCGGATGGGACTCCTTTGCGTGGAAGGCAAGCTTGGCAATTCGGATATGTAGATCTCCTCCCTTGTAACCGACTCTGTGTAACCCTAGCCCCCTCCGGTGTCTATATAAACTGGAGGGTTTTAGTCCATAGGACAACAACAATCATAATCATAGGCTAGCTCCTAGGGTTTAGCCTCTACAATCTCATGGTAGATCAACTCTTGTAATACTCATATCATCAAGATCAATCAAGAAGGAAGTAGGGTATTACCTCCATCGAGAGGGCCCGAACCTGGGTAAACATTGTGTCCCCCGCCTCCTGTTACCATTAGCCTTAGACGCACAGTTCGGGACCCCTTACCCGAGATCCGCCGGTTTTGACACCGACATTGGTGCTTTCATTGAGAGTTCCACTGTGCCGTCATGGTAAGGCTTGATGGCTCGTCTTGTTGTCAAGGACAACATTACCTCTAGGGGAGCCCTGGCTGTAGGCCAAACCCTCCGACTAGGCGGCTTCGTTATGACCGCCCGTTCGGCCGTCGCGTCAACGATGACTTCTCGGGTCATCAAAAACAGCCTCCACATCAGCTCGGGATTCACCGAGCAGATGGATCCAATGGAGCTCTCTTCCTTGAACGAGCTCTTGGATCGCATCGCCGCCCTGGGAGTCGCTACGGACTATGATCGGATCGGGCTTAAACCCGACCAAAGGGAGATTAACTCTCCGCCGGTCACCCATCAGATAGCGGTGGTGGAGGAGCAATGCAGCGATTCTTCCTCTATTTTGATGACGAACTATGTCCGGATTTCCGAGCTCTCTGAGCCAGATACCCGTCTACGGGAGGACATGGCCCAAGCTTCGAACCTAGAATCGGACAGCGGGCCAAAAAAATTGGGCAACATCCGGAGCCCGAATCGCCAAGCTCGAAACTCCCTCGCCCACAGGTCTCAGATCGGATCAGGGTTTGGACCTAAATCTACCCACCCACCCAGACATAAGTGATCTTTCCCACATTAGACAAGAGCCCCAAGAGACAGTACATCACTATTGGGCCAGATTCCTCCTTGTAATAAGCAAGGTCAAGGACTGTCGCGAGGAAGACGCAATTTCATTCTTTTGCAAAAATTGCACGGACAAGGGAATCCTCAACGCCATAAGTCGCCGTGACATAGCGCACTTCGCTGACTTGGCGGCCATAGTACAGAAGTACTGTGCGATGGAAAGCGCTTGGAAAATCCAAACAAAATTCTGGGATCCTCCGGCTCTTACTAAACCCCCCGTCCGAGCTAAAAGGGTGTACTCTCGTAGGTCACCCGATCCAAATACAAAGAAACCAAAGCCCACTAAAGGGCGTGGAACCGTAGTAGAGGGATGGCTCAGTGGGCCATGCAAAATTCACAGTACACCGGATATCATGCCAACACACAGCTTAGAGCATTTTGGATACTCCGGCAGGTGGCCAAGAGCTGCGAGGATCTCCTCATCAACAATACCACAGAGCACCATCCCGTGGAAAATAACAATATAGTATTGACAGTCTTCGAGACTTTCGCCTCAAATAATAGGCGCAAGCGAGCACTCCGCAGCCTCGCCGAAGTCTGCCATGTTGCAGCAATAAATCCATGGAACGATACGGCCATAACCTTCAATGCCGTGATTTAACCTCAATTCGAACAGCCCGAGCACCACCGCTCTGGTCCTTAGTCCAATTGTGGACGGCTTCCGGCTTACTAAAGTGCTCATGGACGGTGGCAGCGGATTAAACCTCATCTACGAGGAGACTCTTAGCAAAATGGAAATAGACAAGAGCCGCATTGAGCAAAGCAGCACGACCTTCAGAGGAATCATCCCTAGACGGGAGGCACGATGTGCGGGAAAAATCACACTAGATGTGGTATTCAGCACGCCGGAGAATTATAGGTCCGAAGAAGTCACATTCCAAGTGGCCCCGTTCAATAGCGAATACCACGCCCTTTTAGGGGGGGAGGCATTCACGATCTTCCAAGCTATACCCCATTACGGGTACATGAAGCTCAAGATGTCCGGGCCCAATGGAATCATCACTCTAGCTAGTGATCCGGACATAGCACTCCGCGCCGAAAATAAAACCGCCGCACTGGCCTTCGAGGCGTTATCCGAAGCCCTCGCGGCCGAAGAACTAACTGCGCTGCGCTCCACAGTGGACAGGGACGACGTGATACTCGACAAGAGACCCAAGTCTACCTCTTTCAAACCAGCGGACGAAATAGTCAAATTCCAGGTCCACCCAACGGACCCCACAAAAACAGCATCCATCGGGGCACAGCTGAACCCCACAACAGACGCCGACCGCGGAGTTCTTCTTGCGAGAATTGGGACATCTTTGCTGGCATCCTTCGACATGCCAGGAATCCTACGCAGGCTGGCTGAGCATAGCCTAAACATTCTAAAGGGATACAAGCCGGTCAAACAGACTCTTCGGCGTTTCTCAGAGCCTGAGCGACAAGCCATGGGAGAGGAGCTAGCCAAGTTACTCGAGGTCGGATTCATTAGAGAAATAAAACATCCGGACTGGCTAGCAAACCTGGTAATGGTACCAAAGAAGGACAAATCATGGCGCCTATGTGTCGATTTCAAAGACCTTAACAAGGCTTGCCCCAAGGATCCCTTTCACCTCCCCCGCATCGATCAAATTATCGACGCTACCGCAGGACACGACTCGTTGTGTTTCCTCGACGCATACTCCGGATACCATCAAATCAAGATGTCGGAATCCGATCAAGCCGCAACAGCATTCATCACTCCATACGGCCCCTTCTGTTTTAACACCATGCCTTTCGGGCTCAAAAACGCCGGTGCAACCTATCAACGCATGATTCAGACATGCCTGGAAGCGCAAATCGGCAAAACAGTGGAGGCATATGTAGACGATGTGGTCATCAAAACCAGACACGTCGAATTTTTAATAGACGACTTGAGGCTTACGTTCGCCAATCTCCGAACATATGACATCAAACTCAATCCCGAAAAATGCGTTTTCGGCGTGCCCGCCGGAAAGCTCTTGGGCTTCATCGTTTCCAATAGAGGAATTGAAGCAAATCCGGCTAAAATCCGAGCTCTGTCACAGCTGGCTACCCCAACAAACCTCAAGCAAGACCAGAAATTAACTGGATGCGTGGCTGCCTTAAGCCGCTTTATCTCCCGATTGGGAGAAAAGGCACTACCTCTTTATCGCCTTCTTCGACGCACCGAACACTTCGAGTGGACGGATGCGGCCACAGCCGGATTGGAAGAAATAAAATCCCTCTTGGCCAACAACCAAATCTTGGTCGCACCAAATATCGGCGAACCAATGCTGTTATATACAGCGGCAACTCACCAGGTTGTAAGCGCAGTGCTCGTAGTTGAACGAGAGACGGATGGACATAAGTTCCCGCTTCAGAAGCCGATGTACTATGTATCCACTGTCCTCACCCCATGCAAATCACGGTACCCACATTATCAAAAGATAGCATACGCGGTCTTCATGGCATGCCGGAAACTACGACACTACTTCCAAGAGTGTTCAATCACGGTGGCCTCCGAAGTACCACTCAACGACATACTAAACAACCGCGATGCCACGGGCCGGATTGCTAAATGGGCTATCGAGCTCCTCCCATTCGACATAACATACAAACCACGGCGAGCCATTAAGTCGCAGCATCTTGGCTGATTTCGCCGAATGGAATGACCGACCTCCCTAAAGAGTACGGCGCGTACTCCAATTGGATCATGCACTTTGACGGCTCTAAGATGCTGGCTAGTCTGGGGGCAGGCGTCGTCCTGACATTCCCCACCGGAGATACAGTCCAATACGTACTCCAAATATTATACACAGACTTCAACAATGCAGCAGAATATGAGGCCCTGTTGCATGGTCTTCGGATGGCAGTCTCCATGGGCATTCAATGCCTAGAGGTGCGTGGGGATTCGAACCTCGCAATATCTCAAATAAATGGAGACTTTAACGCCAAGGACCCAAAAATGGCGGCTTACTGCAATGCCGTCCTCAAAATGTCAGCTCGGTTCGAGGGGCTCGAATTCCACCATGTGGCCCAAGAAAACAACCAAGCGGCGGATATTCTCGCCCGCATCGGCGCTAAGCGCGACCCTGTCCCACCTAATATCTTCTTGGAAAGGCTGTTCAAGCCATCCGTGGTGTGGGAAGGGGAGACCGGCAATAACAGTCTGGACCCAGCCACAACACCAGATCCCGAACACTCTGACGTAATCAGAGGCTCCGCCACCGAAATAACACCTTCGGCCCACGTGATTATGGCTGTCATCGCCCCGTGGACAGAACCATTCTTGGCCTACCTAAATAGGCAGTAACTCCCTGAGGACCCAAACGAGGCACGTTGCATTGTGCGGCGGTCTAAAGCCTACAAGGTCCACGAGGGAGAGCTTTATAAGAAAAGTGCTACCGGAGTACTTCAAAGGTGCATCTCCAAAGAGGAAGGACGGCAACTTTTGGCGAAATTCATCTTTGGACTCGCGGCCATCACGCCGCAGCTCGGCCCTTGTAAGCAAGGCCTTCAAGATAGGTTTCTCTTGGCCGATAGCCCGAAAGCAGAGCGACAGACCTCGTCCAACATTGCGTCGGTTGCCAGCTTTTTGCAAACCAAAGCCATATGCCACCTACCGCTCTCCAAACAATCCCCATCACTTGGCCCTTTGCGGTCTGGGGGCTTGATATGGTCGGACCCTGATACATCCCCAACGTATCTATAATTTTTTATTGCTCCATGCTATATTATCTACTGTTTTAGGCAATATTGGGCTTTATTATCCACTTTTATATTATTTTTGGGACTAACATATTAACCGGAGACCCAGCCCAGATTTGCTGTTTTATGCCTATTTCAGTGTTTCAAAGAAAAGGAATGTCAAACGAAGTCGAAACGGAACGAAATCAACTGGAGAAGTTACTTTTGGAAGGAAACCTACCGGATGGGCTTGGAGTGCACGTCAGGAAAGAAGGGAGGTGCCCACGAGGGTGGGGGCGCGCCCATCCCCCTGGGGCGCGCCCCCCTGCCTCGTGGCCCCCCCTTAGGTCCACCGACGTACCCCCTGCACCCATATATACCTATGTATCGTAAAACTTCCAGAACAGAAGATAGATCGGGAGTTCCGCCGCCGCAAGCCTCAGAGACACCAAAACCTCTCGGGAGCCTGTTCGCGGCACCGGAGGGGGAACCCATCACCGTGGCCATCTTCATCATCCGGCGCTCTCCATGACGAGGAGGGAGTAGTTCACCCTCGGGCTGAGGGTATGTACCAGTAGCTATGTGTTTGGTCTCTCTCTCTCTCTCGTGTTCTCTCTCGTGTTCCCTCTATGGCACGATCTTGATGTATCCCGAGCTTTGCTATTGTAGTTGGATCTTATGTTTCTTCTCCCCCTCTACTCTCTTGTAATGAATTGAGTTTCCCCTTTTGAAGTTATCTTATCGGACTCAGTCTTTTATGAGAACACTTGATGTATGTCTTGTCGTGCTTATTTGTGGTGACAATGGGATATCATGTGCCACTTGATGTATGTTTTGGTGACCAACTTGCGGGTTCCGCCCATGAACCTATGCATAGGGGTTGGCACACGTTCTTGACTCTCCGGTAGAAACTTTGTGGCACTCTTTGAAGTACTTTTATGTTGGTTGGATGAATCTGAGATTGTGTGATGCATATCGTATAATCATGCCCACGGATACTTGAGGTGACAATGGAGTATCTAGGTGACATTAGGGTTTTGGTTGATTTGTGTCTTAAAGTGTTATTCTAGTACGAACTCTTTTATAGATTGATCCGAAAGAATAGCTTTGAGGTGGTTTCATACCCTACCATAATCTCTACGTTTGTTCTCCGCTATTAGTGGCTTTGGAGTGACTCTTCGTTGCATGTTGAGGGCTTTTTATGTGATCCAATTATGTTATTATTGTTGAGAGAACTTGCACTAGTGAAAGTATGAACCCTAGGCCTTGTTTCCTATCATTGCAATACCGTTTACGCTCACTTTTATCTTTAGTTACCTTGCTGTTTTTATTATTTCAGATTACAAAAACCTATATCTACCATCCATATTGCACTTGTATCACCATCTCTTCGCCGAACTAGTGCACCTATACAATTTATCATTGTATTGGGTGTGTTGGGGACACAAGAGACTCTTTGTTATTTGGTTGCAGGGTTGTTTGAGAGAGACCATCTTCATCCTACGCCTCCCACGGATTGATAAACCTTAGGTCATCCACTTGAGGGAAATTTGCTACTGTCCTACAAACCTCTGCACTTGGAGGCCCAACAACGTCTACAAGAGGAAGGTTGCGTAGTAGACATCAGACCCCTTAAAGGAGGAAGCCATAAGAAAAATACCTATTGGTCATGGTGGATAAATTCACCAAATGGATAGAAGCCAAGCCAGTTACGACGGCCGAGTCTGGACCAGTGATAGACTTCATATCCGTGGTTGTACACCATTATGGTGTCCCCATAACATCATCACCGATAACGGCTCGAACTTCACAGCTGACGAGGTAAAAACTTGGTGCGGCAACATGGGCATTAAGCTCGACTATGCCTCCGTCTATCACCCCCAAACAAACGGTCAAGTCGAACACGCAAATGGTCTTATTATGAGCGGCATTAAACCCAGATTAGTGCGATCCTTGAAGGAATCAAATACGCACTGGGTTGAGGAGCTCGACTCCGTATTATGGGGGTTGCAGCCCACACCAAATCGCACTACCGGATACACACCATTTTTTATGGTGTACGGCGCAGAGGCGGTATTGCCCTGCGACATCATTCATGACTCACCTCGAGTGCGCATGTACGAAGAGAAAGAAGCCAAGCTTGATCGGCAGGACAGTTTAGACACCCTGGAGGAGGAGCGTGACGTTGCAAAAGCCCGCTCCGCATTCTATCAGCAACAGGCTCAACGGTATCAAAGCAGAGAAGTACGGGCCAAAACTTATAACGTCGGCGAACTCGTTCTACACCTACCAGAGAAGAAAAAGGACAAACTCAAGCCCAAATGGGAAGGCCCCTTCATCATCGATAAAGTTCTAACCGGTGGGGCGTACCGTCTGCGTGATGCATCTGACAATCGACTCGAGCCAAACCCATGGAACGCGGCCAGACTCCGAAGGTTCTATGCCTAGTGCCGGACTCTGTGTTCGTCTCCTTACCTCCGCCTTTTTTATATATATCGTCTATCTGTCTTTTTTTTCTTTTCCCTTTTTTCTTCGTAGCCTTAAAATCTTAAAATGTGTCTTGACTACACAATCTTGACGCGCCGAGCGCGCTCATTATACCTGGGGGCTTCTTATACAGAAGCTTAATATAATTATATTCCGGGCTTTATGCCCCTTGCACATATGTTACTTTTCCACATGTACCTTTTCTTCGCCATTATATGCATCGATATGACTTAAGTTTTGGCCAAGCTGGGTTGCCTGGATCTTGTGTTTATGCCCTACGTTCCTGTTAATACGGCTAGGGCATAAGGGGAGCACCTCTGCGATTTTTGCTGCCGGGTCAGCCGAATGTGTACCTCAGATTGGGTGAAGCCGAAAGCTAGCGTTCTTAAGGGAATATTCGATCGGCGAACAGAAGATGATTTTTACTTGTTGCAATACATACCCCCAGATCTTTATATTCTGCGTCTCTTTTCGAAGTTCGGACATGCACATTAATTCATGCATACCCAGGGAAAGGAACCCTTAACGGAACTATTCTCCCTGGAAGATGTTTCTTACTATCCATGTAATATAACATAACTAGTTGGGTACTTGTCTGTTCAAGCACTTATGAACCCTATGCCTGGTTTCCACGCGTACCCTGGTTTTTACATAACTGAGAGGGTATTCGGATACACTCCGGACTGTCGGGTCCGGAGGTCGAAGCGAAAAGGTCCGCCATGACAAATGATTTATAATCCGGCTAGCGACAGCATATGTACTTTAAAGTACACAGTCACTTCGACTGACTAAATTCTTCTTCTATACCATCCAACATGATGTCTAGCCTACAATCCTGTTGGGAATACTTTGCGGCTAATTCTACCTGGTCATATACCAGACTAACAGGGATCTCTTTCCCATCAGACCCTACAGGTCCGACCTCGGCCATGTGATTCAGGTCAGCCTTCGTATATCGTGTCTTCACCATGGCCCAGGCTTCCCTTGCACCTTGTCGGCAGGCCGATATCTTCCATAATCAGAAGCGCCGACGCGCTCCCTTGAGCATCTCTACGAGCTCCCCCATGCCTCCGGGCAGGGAGGCAGATGGCCACAAGGCCTGGGCAATGCCCTGCATCACCTGTCGAACTTATTCGTGCAGTTGTGAGAGCTCTTGCAGAAGATCGCCCGCAGATCCGGGCATCTCCTCTTCAGGACGACCCGTCAGCATACCTACAGATATAACTCTGTTAGCCGGTTTTTTCGCCGAACTCTATAAAAGTTCGTTCAAGCACTTACTAAAGATGCCGTGTCGAAGCCTCTTATTCTCCTTTACGGAGTCAGCAAGCTGGGCCCGAACATCTTTCAGTTCAACGCCCAACCGGGTATTGGCATCTTGGAGATCGTTCTTCTCCCGCCTAACCCGCGTAAGCACACGCTCGCCAGCCTCTAGCTGTCGTTGAGCATGTGGCTTATCCCCTCGCATGATATCCGAATTTACTCCGGGGTCATCTGCAGAATCTATTGTTAGATTTGCATGTATGCCGAATACTAACTGGTACATGTCGTTTCATTCTTTTTTATCAAGACAAGTATTACCAGATGGGGCCTTCTTGGAATCCTCCATTCCGGCAACTGCGGCCCGTAGTTGGACTTTGCATTCCTCCAGCTCTTGAGACAACTGGGTATTCTTCTCCGTAAGAACCTACGCATATGTTGATCCTTAAATCAGTTGTGCCAACTGTTTCAAGTCTCAGAGGCTACTGATACACATAATTATCAGATTTTCTTACCCGTATATCCTTTACATACTGGTCCGTCACTCTGGCAAGGCCATTTTGAGCAGCTCGGATGTATGCGTCTCTTGAGTTGAAGGCATTGAACGCCTCCTCGGAGAAACTGGGATCGCGGAGTACGGCCCGACGACGCTTGTGATTCATGGCGCTCTCCACTTCGGAATTCATAGCGGACAGCCTATCCGCATTCTCTGTAGGAGGAACATCCAGTGTTGTCCCCACGGTAGCATCTGCCCCTAAGTCCGGCTGGTTGAGGCGTGGCCGGCAGGCCCTCCGGACACGGTACGGTGAGCGCTTTTTCTGCCAGAAACCATGGACGTTATTATATTTTAAACAAAATGAAAACCGCAGAGCAGGGTTTTCTCATACCTCTGCGACGACGTCTCAGTCCTGACCGCCTTCCTTTTAAGCCTACCCGGCTTCGGTGCCCCTTGTTGATAAGTCACCGCGGGTTCGGCATGGTGCCCCGAGGGCCTTCCCTGTAAGACGCTATACGTGTTCGGTGGGTAAAGTGCAAAGAAGGAATCCTTCTTGGAAGTTGGGACTCCATTTTTACTTACGTGCGATGCAGGGAGCAGGCCCGGATAATCTACTATGATGGCCACCAAGGCACCGTCGCAGCTTAACTGATAGAACGTCATGTCGACGAGCTCCACGAATATGTCCGGATCTTCTTCGAGTCCGGGGTCGAGGGCCCGATCAGGATCCTCTGGCTGTGGAGACGGGCTGTTGACCTCCCTTACAGCTTTTCGCAGTTCCTTCTATGAGATAGCAAGGTAAATATTTATGGTGAAGAATGCGGGAAGGTCCGGAGTAAAATGTAGCAGCTCACCCAGTTGGGAGGGTTGTACATGGAGAATCCATCCCGCGGCTTAATGCGGATGAACTCCTCTTCCTCTCCTTTGTACAAGTCAGACAGTATTTTCGCTAGGGCAGCGGCGGAGTCCGGACCTTTAAGTCCGCAGCGGGTAGCATCGTCTTCTCCATTGAAGTGCCACATGGGTTTTCCCCGATATTGAAGTGGTTGCACCCCCCGCATTATGCATATTGACACAACCTCGACTATTGGCAGTCCTGACTTGGCCAGCACCTTTATCCTGCCCATCAGGTAAAGGACCTCTCTATTATCTTCCTCCTGAGGGCTCCGAGGGCGCCAGCTGTGGCGTTTCTTCAAAGGGGCATTATCAAACTCAGGAAGGCCCATCCGAATAGGGTCCGGAAGGGGGACATCCTCCATATAAAACCAATCCGAAGGACAGTCTTCGGATGTCTTCTTCGGGGTACCGGACAGGTATCCGGTCCCGGCGATGCGCCATATTTCGGCTCCGCCCACTTGATATATTGATCCCTCACGTATACGAGTGCGAGGCGAATAGCCTCTTCCATAGCTCGAAATGAGCTTCGCAGCCCGTAAACAGCTCGCAAAGCGGCGTGGCGGCGATGTGTAATATGGAGGCGGGAGTAAGTTATGCAGTTGGAGGCCATAGAACTCAGAGCCCGCGGAGGAACGGATGGATTGGAAATCCGAGTCCCCTCAATAAGTAAGGGACAAGGCATACCCGCTCCCCCCTGGATGGGTTGGGAAGGCTCTCCGCTTGCTCCCCGCCATTATAAGTGGCTAGTCCGGCTCGGACGGGGACCATATACGCTGGAGGGAGAAACCCCTGGGTCTGCAACTCCACTAATTGGCTGTGGGGGACGAAACACTTCTCCCAGTTGCCTGGCTTAGTACTATGGGAGCGAGAGGAGGAGCTGCGATGGCCGGCCATGATGGGATGGTCTTTCCCGGGCGCGCTCTGAGAAATACTCGCTGTGGGAGAATGGTGTGATCTGGATCTGAAGATCCTCGTCCCTTTAAATAGGTCTTACATGGTTAGGGTGGCAAATGTAAAATTGCCCCGACTTCTCGCATTCGCTCGACACGTGGAGATGGCCATTATTAATGCACAGAAGCTGAGGAGTGCAACATGAAGGAAATATGCCCTAGAGGCAATAATAAAGTTATTATTTATTTCCTTATATCATGATAAATGTTTATTATTCATGCTAGAATTGTATTAACCGGAAACATAATACATGTGTGAATACATAGACAAACAGATAGTCACTAGTATGCCTCTACAAGACTAGCTCATTGATCGAAGATGGTTATGTTTCCTAACCATAGACATGTGTTGTCATTTGATTAACGGGATCACATCATTAGGAGAATGATGTGATTGACATGACCCATTTCATTAGCTTAGCACTTGATCGTTTAGTATGTTGCTTATGCTTTATTCATGACTTATACAAAGTTCCTACAACTATGAGATTATGCAACTCCCGTTTACCGGAGGAACACTTTGTGTGCTACCAAACGTCACAACGTAACTGGGTGATTATAAAGGTACTCCACAGGTGTCTCCAAAAGTATATGTTGAGTTGGCATGAATCGAGATTAGGTTTTGTCACTCCGATTGTCGGAGAGGTATCTCTGGGCCTTCTCGGTAATACACATCACATAAGCCTTGCAAGCATTGCAACTAATGAGTTAGTTGTGAGATGATGTATTACGGAACGAGTAAAGAGACTTACCGGTAACGAGATTGAACTAGGTATTGGATACCGACGATCGAATCTCGGGTAAGTAACATACCGATGACAAAGGGAACAACGGTATGTTGTTATGCGGTTTGACCGATAAAGATCTTCGTAGAATATGTAGGAGCCAATATGGGCATCCAGGTTCCGCTATTGGTTATTGACCAAGAATAGTTCTAGGTCATGTCTACATAGTTCTCGAACCCGTAGGGTCCGCACGCTTAAGGTTTCGATGTGAGTTATATTATGAGTTTATGAGTTTGATGTACCGAAGGAGTTCGAGTCCCGGATGAGATCGGGGACATGACGAGGAGTCTCGAAATGGTCGAGACGTAAAGATCGATATATTGGACGACTATATTCGAGTTCGGAAAGGTTCGAATGATTCGGTATTTTCGAGTACTGGGAGAGTTACGGAATTCGCCGGGAGAAGTATTGGGCCTTATTGGGCCCTGCGGGAAAGAGAGAGGGCTGCCTAGGGCAGGCCGCGCCCAAGGCCTAGTCCGAATTGGACTAGGGAGAGGCCGCACCTTCTTCCCTTCCCTTCCTTCTCTCCTACTCCTACTAGGAAAGGAGGAGTCCTACTCGGTGGGAGTAGGACTCCCCCTGGTCGCCTCCTCCCTTGGCCGGCCACCTCCTCCTTGCTCCTTTATATACTGGGGCGGGGGCACCCCATAACACACAAGTTGATCTACGGATCGTTCCTTAGCCGTGTGCGGTGCCCCTTCCACCATATTCCACTTCGGTCATATCGTCATGAGCTTAGCGAAGCCTGCGCCGGAGAAGTCATATCGTCATGAGCTTAGGCGAAGCCCTGCGTCGGTGGAGCATCATCATCGCCACCACGCCGTCGTCTTGTGGAACTCATCCCGACACTTTGCTGGATCGAGTCCGGGATCGCCATCGAGCTGAACGTGTGCGAACTCGGAGGTGCCGACGCTCGGTGCTTGGATCGGTCGGATCGTGAAGACGCACGACTACATCAACCGCGTTGTTATAACGCTTCCGCTTTCGGTCTCACGAGGGTACGTGGGACGGACCTCTCCCTCTCGTTGCTATGCCATCACCATGGTCTTGCGCGGTACGAGGAAATTTTTGAAATTACTACGTTACCCAACAAATGGCATCCGAGCCTGGTTTTATGCGTTGATGTCATATGCACGAGTAGAACACAAGTGAGTTGTGGGCGATATAAGTCATACCGCTTACCAAAGATGTCATACTTTGGTTCAGCGGTATTGTGAGATGAAGCGGCCGGACCGACATTACGCAGACGCTTACGCGAGACTGGTTTCACCGCTCCGAGCACTAGTTGCTTAAAGGTGACCGGCGGTGTCTGTCTCTCTCACTTTAGTTGAACTGAGTGTGGCTACGCCGGTCCTTGCGAAGGTTAAAACAGCACCAACTTGACAAACTATCGTTGTGGTTTTGATGCGAGGTAAGAACGGTTCTTGCTCAGCCCGTAGCAGCCACGTAAAACTTGCAACAACAAAGTAGAGGACGCCTAACTTGTTTTTGCAGGGCATGATGTGATGTGATGTGGTCAAGACGTGATGCTATATTTTATTGTATGAGATGATCATGTTTTGTAACCGAGTTATCGCAATCTGGCGGAGCCATATGGTTGTCGCTTATTGTATGAAATGCAAAAGCCATGTAATTGCTTTACTTTATCACTAAGCGATGAGCGATAGTCGAGAAGCAATAGTTGGCGAGACGACAACGATGCTACGATGGAGATCAAGGTGTCGCGCGGTGGCGATGGTGATCATGGCGGTGCTTCGGAGATGGAGATCACAAGCACAAGATGATGATGACCATATCATATCACTTATATTGATTGCATGTGATGTTTATCCTTTATGCATCTTATCTTGCTTAGATTGACGGTAGCATTATAAGATGATCTCTCACTAAAATTATCAAGAAGTGTTCTCCACGAGTATGCACCGTTGCTAAAAGTTCGTAGTACCCGGACACCACGTGATGATCGGTGTGATAAGTTCTACGTCCATCTACAACGGGTGCAAGCCAGTTTTGCACACGCAGAATACTCAAAGTTAAACTTGACGAGCCTAGCATATGAGATATGGCCTCGGAACACGGAGACCGAAGGTCGAGCGTGAATCATATAGTAGATATGATCAACATAGTGATGTTCACCGTTGAAACTACTCCATCTCACGTGACGATCGGACATGGTGTAGTTGATATGGATCACGTAATCACTTAGAAGATTAGAGGGATGTCTATCTAAGTGGGAGTTCTTAAGTAATATGATTAATTGAACTTAAATTTATCATGAACTTAGTCCTGGTAGTATTTTGCATATTATGTCGTAGATCAATAGCTTGCGTTGTTGCTCTCATATGTTTATTTTGTTATGTTCCTAGAGAAAATTGTGTTGAAAGATGTTAGTAGCAATGATGCGGATTGGATCCGTGATCTGAGGTTTATCCTCATTGCTGCACAGAACAATTATGTCCTTAATGCACCGCTAGGTGATGACCTATTGCAGGAGCGGATATGCGCACGTTATGAACGTTTGGCTAGCTCAATATGATGACTACTTGATAGTTTAGTGCACCATACTTAACGGCTTAGAATCGGGACTTCAAAGACGTTTTGAACATCATGGACCATATGAGATGTTCCAAGAATTGAAGTTAATATTTCAAGCAAATACCGAGTTGAGAGATATGAAGTCTCCAACAAGTTCTATAGCTAAAAGATGGAGGAGAATCGCTCAACTAGTGAGCATGTGCTCAGATTGTGCAGGTACTTCAATCGCTTGAATCAAGTGGGAGTTAATCTTCCAGATAAGATAGTGATTGATGAATTCTCTAGTCACCATCACCAAGTTAGTAGAACTTCGTGATGAACTATAATATACAAGGGATGACAAAAGTAATTCCCAAGCTCTTCGTGATGCTGAAATCGACGAAGGTAGAAATCAAGAAAAGAGCATCAAGTGTTGATGATTGACAAGACCACTAGTTTCAAGGAAAAGGGCAAAGGGAAGAAGGGGAACTTCAAGAAGAACGGCAAGCAACGTTGCTGTTCGAGTGAAGAAGCCCAAGTCTGGACCTAAGCCTGAGACTAAGTGCTTTTACTGCAATGGAACTAGTCACTGGAAGCGGAACTACCCCAAGTATTTGGTGGATAAGAAGGATGGCAAAGTGAACAAGAGTATATTTGATATACAGGTTATTGATGTGTGCTTTACTAGTGTTTATAGTAGCCCCTGAGTATTTGATACTTGTTCGGTTGCTAAGATTAGTAACTCAAACAGGAGTTTCTGAGAATAAATGAAACTAGTTAAAGGGGAAATGGCGATGAGTGTTGGAAGTAGTTCCAAGATTGATATGACCATCATCGCACACTCCCTATACTTTCGAGATTAGTGTGGAACCTAAATAAGTGTTATTTGGTGTTGAGCATAAATATGATTTGATCATGTTTATTGCAATACGGTTATTCATTTAAGTAAGAGAATAAATTGTTGTTCTGTTTACATGAATAATATGGTTACACACCCAATGAAAATGGTTCATTGGATCTCGATCATAGTGATACACATATTCATAATATTGAAACCAAAAGATGCAAAGTTAATAATGATAGTGCAACTTATTTGTGGTAATCGCCGTTTAGGTCATATTGGTGTAAACGCATGAAGAAACTCCATCTTGATGGACTTTTGGAATCACTTGATTATGAATCACTTGGTACTTGCGAACCGTGCCGTTTGGGCAAAATGACTAAAACTCCGTTCTCGGAACAATGGAACAAGCTCTTGACTTATTGGAAATAATACATACCGATGTATGCGATCCAATGAGTGTTGATGCTCGTGGCAAGTATCGTTATTTTCTGACCTTCACAAGATGATTTGAGCAGATATGGGTATATCTACTTGATGAAACATAAGTCTAAAATAGTTGAAAGGTTCAAAGAATTTCAGAGTGAAGTGGAAAATCATCGTAACAAGAAAATAAAGTTTCTGCGATCTGATCGTGGAGATGAATTTTTGAGTTACGAGTTTGGTCTTCAATTAAAACAAAGTGGAATAGTTTCACAGCTCACGCCACATGGAACACCACAACATAATGGTGTGTCCGAACGTCAGAATAACCGCACTTTATTGGATATGGTGCAATCTATGATGTATCTTACCGATTTACCACTATCGTTTTGGGTTATGCATTAGAGACAGCTGCATTCACGTTTAATAGGGCACCATCTAAATCCGTTGAGATGACACCGTATGAACTATGGTTTAGCAAGAAACCTAAGTCGTCGTTTCTTAAAGTTTGGAGTTATGATGCTTATGTGAAAAGTTTTCACCGATAAGCTCGAACCCAAATCGGAGAAGTGTGTCTTCATAGAATACCCAAAAGAAACTGTTGGGTACACCTTCTATCACAGATCTAAAGGCAAAAACATTCGTTGCTAAAATGGATCCTTTCTAGAGAAGGAGTTTCTCTCGAAAGAAGTGAGTGGGAGGAAAGTAGAACTTGATGAGGTAATTGTACCTTCTCCCTTATTGGAAAGTAGTTCATCACGTAAATCAGTTCAGTGATTCCTACACCAATTAGTAAGGAAGTTAATGATGATGATCATGAAACTTCAGATCAAGTTGCTACCAAACCTCGTAGGTCTTCCAGAGTAAGATCCGCACTGTGAGTGGTACGGTAATCATGTTCGGAAGTCATGTTACTAGACCATGATGAACCTACGAACTATGAGGAAGCAATGATGAGCCCAGTTCGCGAAATGGCTTGAGGCCATAAAATCTGAGATAGGATCCATGTATGAGAACAAAGTATGGACTTTGATTGACTTGCTCGATGATCAGCAAGCCATGTAGATAAATGGATCTTCAAGAGGAAGACGGATACCGATAGTGGTGTTACTATCTACAAAGCTCGACTTGTCACAAAAGGTTTTCGACAAGTTCAAGGTGTTGACTACAATGAGATTTTCTCAATCAGTAGCGATGCTTAAGTCTGTCCGAATCATGTTAGCAATTGCCACATTTTATGAAATCTGGCAAATGGATGTCAAAACTACATTCTTTAATGGATTTATTAAAGAAAAGTTGTATATGATGCAACCGAAGGTTTTGTCAATCCTAAAGGAACTAACAAAATGTGCAAGCTCCAAATGATCAATCTATGGACTAGTGCAAGCATCTCGAGTTGGAATAAACGCTTTGATAGTGTGATCAAAGCATATGGTTTTATCTGAGACTTTTGGAGAAGCTTTGTATTTACAAGAAAGTGAGTGGGAGCACTACAACATTTCGATAAGTATATGTGAATGACATATTGTTGATCGGAAATGATGTAGAATTATTCTGCAAAGCATAAAGGAGTATTTGAAAGGAGTTTTTCAAAGAAGGACCTCGGTGAAGCTGCTTACATATTGAGCATCAAGATCTATAGAGATAGATCAAGACGCTTGATAAGTTTTTCAATGAAAACATACCTTGACAAGATTTTGAAGTAGTTCAAAATGGAACAGTCAAAGAAAGAGTTCTTGCCTGTGTTACAAGGTATGAGATTGAGTAAGACTCAAAACCCGACCACGGCAGAAGATAGAAAGAGAATGAAAGTCATTCCCTATGCATCAGCCATAGGTTCTATAAAGTATGTCATGATGTGTACGGATCTATTGCATACCCTACCACTAAGCTTGGCAAGGAGTGCAATAGTGATCTAGGAGTAGATCAATGGACAACGGTCAAAATTATCCTTAGTAGAATAAGGATATGTTTCTCGATTATGGAAGTGAAAAAAAAAGGTTCGTCGTAAAGAGTTACGTCGATGCAAGTTTTAACACTAATCTAGATGACTCGAGTCTCAATCTGGATACATATTGAAAGTGGGAGCAATTAGCTAGAGTAGCTCCGTGCGAGCATTGTAGACATAGAAATTTGCAAAATACTTACGGCTCGAATGTGAGCAGATCCGTTGACTAAAATTATCTCACAAGCAAAACATGATCACACCTTAGTACTCTTTGGGGTTAATCACATAGCGGTGTGAACTAGATTACTGACTCTAGTAAACCCTTTGGGTGTTGGTCACATGTCGATGTGAACTATGGGTGTTAACCACATACAGATGTGAACTATTGATGTTAAATCACATGGCGATGTGAACTAGATTATTGACTCTAGTGCAAGTGGGAGATCAAGGAAATATGCCCTAGAGGCAATAATAAAGTTATTATTTATTTCCTTATATCATGATAAATGTTTATTATTCATGCTAGAATTGTATTAACCGGAAACATAATACATGTGTGAATACATAGACAAACAGATAGTCACTAGTATGCCTCTATAAGACTAGCTCATTGATCGAAGATGGTTATGTTTCCTAACCATAGACATGTGTTGTCATTTGATTAATGGGATCACATCATTAGGAGAATGATGTGATTGACATGACCCATTTCATTAGCTTAGCACTTGATCGTTTAGTATGTTGCTTATGCTTTATTCATGACTTATACAAAGTTCCTACAACTATGAGATTATGCAACTCCTGTTTACCGGAGGAACACTTTGTGTGCTACCAAACATCACAACGAATCGGGTGATTATAAAGGTACTCTCAGGTGTCTCCAAAAGTATATGTTGAGTTGGCATGAATCGAGATTAGGTTTTGTCACTCCGATTGTCTGGAGAGGTATCTCTGGGCCTTCTCGGTAATACACATCACATAAGCCTTGCAAGCATTGCAACTAATGAGTTAGTTGTGAGATGATGTATTACGGAACGAGTAAAGAGACTTACCGTAACGAGATTGAACTAGGTATTGGATACCGACGATCGAATCTCGGGTAAGTAACATACCGATGACAAAGGAACAACGGTATGTTGTTATGCGGTTTGACCGATAAAGATCTTCGAGAATATGTAGGAGCCAATATGGGCATCCAGGTTCCGCTATTGGTTATTGACCAAGAATAGTTCTAGGTCATGTCTACATAGTTCTCGAACCCGTAGGGTCCGCACGCTTAAGGTTTCGATGATGCTTATATTATGAGTTTATGAGTTTCGATGTACCGAAGGAGTTCGGAGTCCGGATGAGATCGGGGACATGACGAGGAGTCTCGAAATGGTCGAGACGTAAAGATCGATATATTGACGACTATATTCAAGTTCGGAAAGGTTCGAATGATTCGGTATTTTTCGAGTCTAGGAGAGTTACGGAATTCGCCGGGAGAAGTATTGGGCCTTATTGGGCCCTGGGAAAGAGAGAGGGCTGCCTAGGGCAGGCGCGCGCCCAAGGCCTAGTCCGAATTGGACTAGGGGGGGCCGCACCTTCTTCCCTTCCCTTCCTTCTCTCCTACTCCTACTAGGAAAGGAGGAGTCCTACTCCGGTGGGAGTAGGACTCCCCCTGGTGCGCTCCTCCTTGGCCGCCACCTCCTCCTTGCTCCTTTATATCTGAGGCGGGGGCACCCC
Source organism: Aegilops longissima (assembly GCA_021605205.1). Taxonomy (NCBI): domain Eukaryota; kingdom Viridiplantae; phylum Streptophyta; class Magnoliopsida; order Poales; family Poaceae; genus Aegilops; species Aegilops longissima. The sequence continues at coordinate 696,128,019 of CM038679.1, forward strand.
ATAACACACAAGTTGATCTACGGATCGTTCCTTAGCCGTGTGCGGTGCCCCTTCCACCATATTCCACTTCGGTCATATCGTCATGAGCTTAGGCGAAGCCTGCACGGAGAAGTCATATCGTCATGAGCTTAGGCGAAGCCTCGCGTCGGTGGAGCATCATCATCGCCACCACGCCGTCGTCCGACGGAACTCCCGACACTTTGCTTTGGATCGAGTCCGGGATCATCATCGAGCTGAACGTGTGCGTAACTCGGAGGTGCCGACGCTCGGTGCTTGGATCGGTCGGATCGTGAAGACGACGACTACATCAACGCGTTGTTATAACGCTTCCGCTTCGGTCTCACGAGGGTGCGTGGACGGACACTCTCCCCTCTCGTTGCTATGCCATCACCATGGTCTTGCGTGTACGTAGGAAATTTTTTGAAATTACTACGTTACCCAACACAACACTCATGGGAAGCCGGACACTACTTGTTATAATAGGTACTCAGGATTTGGAGAAGAACCCGCCTTGCAATGCCGAAGACAATCTGCGCGCCGGACTCATCGTCATTGAAGCCTGGTTCGGGGGCTACTGAGGGAGTCCTGGATTAGGGGGCCCTCGGACAGCCGAACTATATACATTGGCCGGACTGTTGGACCATGAAGATACAAGATTGAAGACTTCGTCCCGTGTCCGGATGGGACTCTCCTTTGCGTGGAAGGCAAGCTTGGCAATCGGATATGTAGATCTCCTCCCTTGTAACCGACTCTGTGTAACCCTAGCCCCCTCTGATGTCTATATAAACCGGAGGGTTTTAGTCCGTAGGACAACAACAATCATAATCATAGGCTAGCTCCTAGGGTTTAGCCTCTACGATCTCGTGGTAGATCAACTCTTGTAATACTCATATCATCAAGATCAATCAAACAGGAAGTAGGGTATTACCTCCATCGAGAGGGCCCGAACCTGGGTAAACATTGTGTCCCCCGCCTCCTGTTACCATTAGCCTTAGACGCACAGTTCGGGACCCCCTACCCGAGATCCCCCAGTTTTGACACCGACATTGGTCCTTTTAGGCTTTAGCACGACGACTTGCAGACTGTCTACTACAAAAATGTTTGCTCGGCTCCGGTGCGAGAGGAGCGATGATAGCGGCGCGCCTTCTACTCATTCCGGTGTTGTAGTCGTCCGTAGGTGGTTTCCATATATGGATGTATTTTTTGTTACTTTTCTTATTCTTTGTACCATCATGATCGATTGTGTGTGTGGGGGGGACACAAGATATGTATATTGTGGGGGGGACACAAGATATGTATATTGTGGGGGGACTAAAGGTTACATTTTCTCTAATTTAAGCAGTCCTTACAAGAAATTGTTCCTATTGTTTTTACCAAAGTGTGTGAGGCATGGCCCATGCAAAGATCGCACATAGCTCCGCCGTTGGTCATGATGTTTGATGAATAGATAGGAAGTTCTTTCTAGAGTAAAATATGAAGTTTTTGTAAAAGAAAATTCACTATATTCACAAAAAGGGGAATGTATCCGGTGCACGCACACTTGTGGTGCTACTGGTGCACCGGATGTCATAGAACATCTTAAAAAAGTTAGAAAAATATAGCACATTAACACAACATCAACGTACGATGTCACAAAATTTCGTATGAAAATTTGAAACATTTTTGGAGATACAAAAATAACAAATTTGACATCAGTTTAATAATGGGCTAAATTTAAAGCCCAAGTTATGCTATGTGCTATTCAGTGTTGAATTTGTCATTTTTGTTTTATGTTTTGAATTTTGACTTGAAATTTTGTGACAACCTACATCCATGCAGTGTGAATGTGCTAATTTTTCTAAAACATTTTAAAAGCGTAATATGAGTTCGGTGCACCGGTAACACCAGAGACTCCGATGATGCACCAGATATTTCTCCCACAAAAAGAGATTCCCAAGGGTAAACGCGTCAAAACCGTCAAACACTCGGCGACGCCCACTTGCCCGTGGTTTGGTCTTTTCCGGTGGGCAAAACCGTCTTAAAAAATATTACTAATCCAGTTCCCAGCCCGAGACGGAACCGTGCCGACCTATTCGCGGATAGGCCCCCGGGCCGACAGCTATATTTACCACCCACCTCCCCCTCCCCCTCCCCCCACCTTCCCACACCTTCGCGACACCCCCACGCACCCCACCCCACCCCACCTCCACCGGTCACGCCTCGCTCCCTCCGGCCACCACCGGCGGCGTGACCCCGACTGGGTAAGCATGGCGCGGGCGCTCTCCTCCCGGGCGGCGGCGACCCTGACCCGGCGGCTGGGGCCCGGCCCGCGGCGGCGGCCCTGGGCCGCCGCGCCACCACACGCGGCGCCCGGGCGGCGCCATGGTGCTGGAGCTGGACGCGGCGGGGGCGTCGCCGGCGGCCGCGGAGGGCTCCGCGGGCGCGCTCAAGCGGCGGCTCGAGGAGGCCATCGACGGCGCCATGGCCCGCATGTCGGAGCCCGAGTGGGCGCCCTTCCGGCCCGGCACCTCCTACTACGCGCCGCCCCGCCCCGCGGGGGCCGCCCTCGGCCTGCTCGAGCTCGTCACCCGCGGCGGCGGGATCGGGGTGCTCCCGCCCCCGCTCTCCGACGACGAGGCCCGCGCCGTCGCCTCCTCCTCCCGCGGCTACCCCTGCTCCGCCTACTTCGTCGACGGTGAGCGGCCGTCCCGCCCCAGATCCCCCATTTCATTCCCCCTCTCCAAGTAACAATTAAAAATAAATAAATAAATAAACAATTCCCGAAACGCCCCCAGAATAGGCGCGTATTTGCAGCGCAAGGACAGCCCCAGAATAGTCTTGCTCTGCAATCCAAAGCTCATGCGGCTCCCCTGTTTAGCAATCTACTGTAAAATTCAGTTCTTCCGGGCTTATTGATCGAAGCTATTGCTGCGACAAATTTAACAAAGTATAAATCACGTGCATTTCATATATAGTTCTCATCCTGGCATCAAAGCCAGATGCTTTGACTCCGAGTTCTTGGAGTGACGGTTTTCTTTGTAGATAAGGCATAAACAAAACATTTATCAATTGATCACAGGCTGTGTTCTTGCACTTGCATCCTTACTAAAACCTGGATTGATCGTTATGCAGGACGCTTCCCGGATGAGGAGGCGGAGGGATTCGTAGAGGATGCAGATCTAGCTGAGGAGGACTGAACTGGAAGGTGTAGTTCCATTGCACTGCCAACTGGGTGAAGTGGGGGATCAAGAAAGACCTGTCTGTTTTATGTTTTTATTACCTATATCTATGGGTTTCTGCTACTGTACATATGTAGAACACATGAATTCATGCCCTTTCATGAGGAAATAAGAACTTGACTGAATTCGTGTAACCTTTTCTTGTCATGTGCAACACTCATCAATATTGAGATCAGTAGTACTGTGTTCACCATCTCTTGTGCTACTGCCTGACCTTTTGGGTGAATTGAACAGTTTCAGTTACTGGTGATTTTTCTAGGTTGTGTGATGATGATGATAAAAATGCTCATGTGTTTGCTGAGATGTGGTCGATAGTCGAAACCGTGTCATGACATCTAAACGATTTTATCATTTCCCAAGCATGTTACACAGTTTCCATAAGGTTTACAGTATCAACAAAGTTCAAACTATACAAGTTGCTCCTCAGAATTAGAAGAGGGGTGGGTATACGACTGACCGAAATTAGAGTAAGATACAGCAAAGATTGTGCAATTCAGGCTAAATCTGATTAGAGTAAGATACAGCAAAGATTGTGCAAATTCAGGCTAAATCTGATTGTTTTGCTTTGGCGGATTTGCCGTCGTGACGAGAGCACTGAACGGATCGCCGAACGGGTTGGATAATCCGGCATTCACGGCGTACTGAGCCTGCTGCTGCTGGTATGTCTGTGGCGGCATCGCCGCCATTTGATGTTGTTGCTGCTGCTGCATCTGGAAGTAGCCATGCTGCTGTGCCTGGTAGTACTGCTGCTGCTGCTGCTGCCCCATCATGGCGAACTGCACGTTTGATGGCGGCGAGAAGCTGCTGGACATGGCGAACGGGTCATTGGGGTCAAATGGGTTCACCGTGACGCCGCCGGTGTAGGTCACACTGGCGATTTGCTGCCTCCTCGCGTCGTCTTCGTATAGGCTGTCTAGCAGCAGCTTGTCGAACCCTCCGGCTTGCTGAGCAAATGCAGATAAATCAGTAAAATTGCATTCAGTTATATGCTGCGTTCGGCATTGTGGTACCTTTTCAAAAGCACTTTTTTTTTTCTGATTTTGGGGATTGAAAGTCTTTTTTTACTAATTTGAATAATTTATGTTTTTTGGGGATTGAAAGATATTTTTTACTAATTTGAATGTAACAGGATAATATCACCACGAGAATCGATAAAATTGCCCGCAACTAACTAGATTCTGCAGCTCAGCATATCACAACTCAACAAACGCAAACTGAGCCATAGTCGTACTACTGAGCTGTGCAAAATCTTATGAACAGATTGAATCTAAAGATATGGCAAGATATACATACCACTTGGCTGACAGCTGGTTGGCCTGTGTGGTTACTCTGGGCAGTGACTAGTGCCAATTCCCACCCAGCTTTGTCAATGGCAAACAAGTCTAGAGGGGCCGAGGCATTGTTCTCACTCCCTACATTACTCACGACGTCATGATGCGGTATTTAGCAGCAGATTACAACCTTAAAGATTATAAACATTCTAGAAATATAAAATAGCACCAATGCAGATGAAACTTATTGGATCACAACAAAACTGCTACTTGTGGTTTTGCTGATTAGGCTGGTCGTAATGGTAGTATCATAAGCGGTATTATGCATGCCAACTAGACATTTTGGATGATGTGGCACACAATTAAATGAGGAAAGAGAGGATGTGGTATCATATCATGATACCATATCATATTAAATGTTCTACTACTTTGTGTCATGCATGGCAATTAATAAGGCAGGCTAAGATACTAACTTATGATATTATGCATTACGGAAGTAGTATCATACACTAGTATCATATGCATGATATTAGTATATGATACTCCCCATTACAACCAGCCTTACATCCAGTACATACCTGGTTCCACGATGGCAAGAGCATGTGCGTTGCTTTGTTCAAGGTTTGCAATCATGGGGTGCAATTCTTCATCCAAGTTCTGCGAGCGGCATAGGAGCACGCGTGTAAGATTCAAAGAAGCAGGCACTAATTTGGCATGAAGGCAGAACATAGTGGATCGGAGTTACTAATAGATCCCCATTGTTGGTTGGCCGCAATGGTGGGGGTTCATCTTCTTCTGAGAGAGTGGTATATTGTGGCTCTTCTTCGGGTGCAGCTTCTGCTGGCTCTTCTTTCTCCTCTTGAACCGGTTTCTCGGTTTCCTGTGGAGCTTCATCTTCATGGTCACTAGGTGAACTCTGCTAGCAACAGCAAGAATTAATAGAACGATAGTAGATTTATGTTGAGTATCTTGATTTCCTTTTTGTTTACAATCTTATTGACAGTGAACGCACTCACCACACTCTTTCTCGTGATGCTGACACTGGGTGCTTCTCTGATGTACTCTTCCATAGTTACAAGGAATGAAGAAGGTGGCTGCATATCAGTAACCCATCAACATATATCACTATATGTCTAAATCCTCGCACCCAGAGATATAGTGCACATGAATTGATTGACATGTATAATCAGGAGTATCCAAGAAAATAATAGTTGTGAATACAACTATAGGTCATGGCCAATTGGGAGCTATTGACTGCTATATACATAAATACTACCTCTGTATTCTCTTAAGACACCGATGAATATTGAATGGATGAATGAGCACACCTGCCTCAAAGTAGGAAACTGGAAAGTCTTGGCGAGCTCAAGATTTTTGCAGTAGTCATAAAACGCAGAAAGCTTTTCTGCCTGTCAAATAGGCAAAATCAAATCATGGAGTGACATGAACTGGTTAGTTTACCAACAATATAGAAGAAGGAGAAGAAGAAGAAGAAGAAAAAACCTGAATTTCTGTACCTGCTGGCCAGCTCTTTTATAAATTTCAAGGGCCTTGATAGCATCCATTTTTGCCATATCAAAATACTATCCAGACAAGAGAAAAAGAACTGAATTTATGTTCACAAATTGATTATGGGCATACACAGAACACGTAGGATGACATTCAGAAGAATTGTATAGAGTACCATATCAACAAGATTGATGATGCCGTCATTTATCGAACAGTATATTTTGAAGCTCTCCTTCAAAACCTGAGGCCCATAAAACATCCATACGATCAATAGGAAATACATACTATTTGTTAACTAAAAGGAGAAAAGCATAACAACTTTGGTACTTACAAGGGCTAATGCATATTGTATAAGGTGATTTGTGCAGGCTGTACCTTCAGGCTGCGACAGTGAAGAAGATGAACAAGAGGAAAGAATGGTATCAAAGGAGTGCGATCTTCCTATAATCAAACCTGGCAAGAAATAAGCCGGAGTAGTAGCTTCTGCAATGCAGGCAACTGATCTAAAAGATCTTCACATGGAAGGGTTCTTGTTCTACTGTGTGCCTGGGGTAAATGTGCCAACACTCCAACATTACAGTCATGACAACCAAATCAGCAAACCATAATGAGTGTTGACTGTTGAGACTGTATGAGAAATCAGTATTTACCTTGCCAGAGGCCTGGGGTAATTTCACCAGACGATCGGCTTCGACGTCGTATTTCAGAACCCTAAAGCATTCGACGCGTTCATGTAGGTAGAACGCATACAGGCGAACCCAAGCAGAGGAATCCCATGCTGACAAAAGGAGGTGGAGGAGAGTGTCGCATCAGATGCCGAAACAGAAGAGCGGGAGCTCCGTTGGTTGCTGCAATTCAGAACGACGCGCGATAGAACAAACCTAATGGGCTTGAGTCATCCCTGAAATTTGGAAGCTGCAAAATGTTTCCTCTGTATGAATAGCTCAGGAAGTCATCTTTGAATGACCCGTCGCCTTCTCTAAGTAACCTATGTATCACTATCAGTGTTTTAAGTGCAACCTGTAGCAAACATTATCAGTCAACACACACCCTTTTCTATGCACAAAATGAATACTCCTTGCTAGTTATTCATGCATCTCACAATGGACAATATCGGAAAATTAGGAGAAGCACGGTATTTATCAGCATAGATAAACAAACAAGCGAGGAACAAGACCCACTATCCAATTCTTGGTCTTGGACAATCTCCTGGCCAATGTACATATGGAGTAGGCGACGTCGGCCCGCGGGCGATTTGCCGAGTTCGCAAACATTATCCCTGCATCCAGCAAAAAGGATTTCACCAGGGCCGCATGGATACTGCATTGCATGGTCAGGAAGGGGAAATCACTCACTCCTGAAGTGCCGCTCCTTGGGCGGGCACTCCACGTGGTTCGTCGCCTTCACGATGGCGATATCCAGATCCTGCAAAGATCAGAAATTTCTGGGGCGATTCAGCAATTGATGTGCCGATATGCAGGATAATCAGAGGAATAAAATGCAGGTCGGGAGGAGATGCAAAGGGGAGGTGTTGGCGGCAGGACGGGCGGGGCTTACCTTGTACTCGCTGTTGAAGTTGGCGAGGCCAACCTTGGTGGAGTCCTTGAGGGCGCCGTAGGCCTTGCGCCAGGTGCCGGACCCCATGACCGCCATCGTCGCCCTCGCCCTCGCCCTCGCCCTGGCTCCGGCTCCGGCCCCCGCCCGCCCCGCCCCGCCCCGCCGCGCCCGCGGTCCAGCTTCGGCAGCCGCGCGCGCACGCACGACGGACGATGGTAGTTAGCCCGGTGCGCCAATTTTAGCAAGGGGGCACCAATGGAGGGAGAGGGGGGAGGGGAAGGGGAGGCACCCAAAAGAAAAAAAATTGGTGTGCGTAGGGAGGAGCCGGATACTTCGGCGCCCACAACGCGCGCGGGGGGAGGCATCTGGCCGGAGGTGTAGGGGGGCGAGCTGGAGCTGGAGCTGTGGGGGCGGCGGGTGCGCCGCCGATTCGCCGGAGACGCCGATGACGAACAGTCGCGTGGCATGGCTGCTCTGAGTACTCCCACCAAATTACTGTCAGATTTATTCATAGTACAACTAACATTAGAAATAATAAAAATTATATGCAGATCCGTAGACCACTTAGCAACGATTACAACCACTGAAGCGAGATGAAGGTGTGCCGCCGTCATCGCCTCTCCCTTGTTGGAGCCGGACAACGCTTGTTGTTGTAGAAAATCGTAAAGTCGTCGTGCTGAGACTCTATAGGATCAGCGCACCAGAACAACAACCACTGCCGGTGAAGAATAGCGCAGATCGAAAGGATTCAACCTAAATACACATGAACATACATGAATGGCAAACAAATCCGAGAAGATTTTACCGGAGACACACCTCTACACATCCACCAACGATGTTGGACTCACCACTAGGACGAGGGCTAGGTGGGGAGAACCTTGTTCCATCTTCAGGGAGTCATCGCCGTCTCACCTTCCTGTGCAGGACATAAACCCTAACAAAACTCTAGAAACATCTAAAAATGGAGTCCTCCGGCTGGCAAGGGCCGGGATTCATCGCGCCCCCATGGTCCTAAGGCCACCTAAGATGAGGCAGACCGGCAGCGGTGCCGACAGGAGACAGAGAAACCCTAAACCCTTTTCGGGAGAGGAGACGGCGGCTATGTCTTTGTGACTTTCGTGGTCCAATAGATAATGATCTTTTATAACTTGATAAAAAATAAAACTATTTAACTTCGTAAAAAATAATGTAGCGTATATTTCGAAACGAATGGAACACTAAAAGTCAGGTGAATAGATCAGAAGTTTTTCCCATTAAAAACAGGTTAAATAGAACAGAAGTTAAAAAAACAAAAAGAAGTCGGGTTGAAGTGTACATTTAGTGTGTTTGACAACCCACCCCAGCCCGAAGCACCTTCACTGTTGGGGAACACAATGTTTCAAAAAAAATCCTACGATCACGCAAGATTTATCTAGGAGATGCATAGCAACGAGCGGGGAGAGTGTGTCCACGTACCCTCGTAGACCGAAAGCGGAAGCGTTGAGTAATGCGGTTGATGTAGTCGAACGTCTTCGCGATCCAACCGATCAAGTACCGAACGCACGACACCTCCGTGATCTGCACACGTTCAGCTCGGTGATGTCCCACGAACTCTAGATCCAGCTGAGGCCGAGGGAGAGTTTCGTCAGCATGATGCTACCTCTTGAGCACTGCGTTGGTTTTCCTTGAAGAGGAAAGGGTGATGCAGCAAAGTAGCGTAAGTATTTTCCTCAGTTTTTGAGAACCAAGGTATCAATCCAGTAGGAGGCCACGCACGAGTCCCTCGCACCTACACAAACAAATAAATCCTCGCAACCAACGCGATAAGGGGTTGTCAATTCCTATACGGTCACTTACGAGAGTGAGATCTGATAGATATGATAGAATAATATTTTTGGTATTTTTATGATAAAGATGCAAAGTAAAATAAAAGCAAAATAAAAGGCAACGGAAATAGCTAAGTGTTGGAAGATTAATATGATGGAAAATAGACCCGGGGGCCATAGGTTTCACTAGTGGCTTCTCTCGAGAGCATAAGTATTTACGGTGGGTGAACAAATTACTGTTGAACAATTGACAGAATTGAGCATAGTTATGCGGTATGATCATGTATATAGGCATCACGTCCGAGACAAGTAGACCGACTCCTGCCTGCATCTACTACTATTACTCCACACATCGACCGCTATCCAGCATGCATCTAGAGTATTAAGTTCATAAGAACAGAGTAACGCTTTAAGCAATATGACATGATGTAGAGGGATAAACTCACGCAATATGATATAAACCCCATCTTGTTATCCTTGATGTCAACAATACAATACGTGCCTTGCTGCCCCTACTGTCACTGGGAAAGGACACCGCAAGATTGAACCCAAAGCTAAGCACTTCTCCCATTGCAAGAAAGATCAATCTAGTAGGCCAAACCAAACTGATAATTCGAAGAGACTTGCAAAGATAACCAATCATACATAAAAGAATTCAAAAGATTCAAATATTGCTCATAGATAAACTTGATCATAAACCCACAATTCATCGGACTCAACAAACACTCCGCAAAGTAGACCTCCACGAGAGAGGGGGAGAACATTGTATTGAGATCCAAAAATAGAGAAGAAGCCATCTATGCTAATGACTATGGACCCGAAGGTCTGAGGTAAACTACTCACACATCATCGGAGAGGCTATGGTGTTGATGTTGAAGCCCTCCGTGATCGATACCCCCTCCGGCAGAGCTCCGGAACAGGCCCCAAGATGGGATCTCACGGGTACAGAAAGTTGCGGCGGTGGAATTAGGTTTTTGGCTCCGTATCTGGTAGTTTGGGGGTACTGATACGTCTCCAACGTATCTATAATTTTTGATTGCTCCATGCTATATTATCTACTGTTTTAGGCAATATTGGGCTTTATTATCCACTTTTATATTATTTTGGGACTAACCTATTAACCGGAGGCCCAGCCCAGATTCTTTGTTTTATGCCTATTTCGGTGTTTCGAGGAAAAGGAATATCGGGAGTCAAAACGGAACGAAATCAACTAGAGAAGTTATTTTGGAAGGAAACCCACCTGATGGACTTGGAATCCACGTCAGAAGATACGGGAGGTGCTCACGAGGTGGGGCGCCCCGGCGCGCCCCCCTGCCTCGTGGGCCCCCCATAGCTCCACCGACGTTCTCCTTTCACCCATATATACCGTCGCACCCTAAAACTTCCAGAACAGAAGTTAGATCGGGAGTTCCGCGCCGCAAGCCTCCGAACCACCAAAACCAATCGGGACCCCTTTAGGTACTCACTGGGAGGGATCCATCTCCGTGGCCATCTTCATCATCCGGCGCTATCCATGACGAGGAGGGAGTAGTTCACCCTCGGGGCTGAGGGTATGTACCAGTAGCTATGTGTTTGATCTCTCTCTCTCTCTCTCGTGTTCTTGAGGTGATACGATCTTGATGTATCCCGAGCTTTGCTATTGTAGTTGGATCTTATGATGTTTCTCCCCCTCTACTCTCTTGTGATGAATTGAGTTTCCCCTTTGAAGTTATCTTATCGGATTGAGTCTTTTATGAACACTTGATGTATGTCTTGCCGTGATTATCTGTGGTGACAATGGAATATCATGTGCCACTTGATGTATGTTTTGGTGATCAACTTGCGGGTTTCGTGACATTGGGAACCTATGCATAGGGGTTGGCACACGTTCTTGATTCTCCGGTAGAAACTTTGGGGCACTCTTTGAAGTACTTTTATGTTGGTTGGATAAATCTGAGATTGTGTGATGCATATCGTATAATCATGCCCACGGATACTTGAGGTGACAATGGAGTATCTAGGTGACATTAGGGTTTTGGTTGATTTGTATCTTAAGGTGTTATTCTAGTACGAACTCTTTTATAGATTGATCCGAAAGAATAACTTTGTGGTGGTTTCGTACCCGACCATAATCTCTACGTTTGTTCTCCGCTATTAGTGGCTTCGGAGTGACTCTTTGTTGCATGTTGAGGGCTTGTTATATGATCCATCTATGTTATTATTGTTGAGAGAACTTGCACTAGTGAAAGTATGAACCCTAGGCCTTGTTTCCTATCATTGCAATACCGTTTACGCTCACGTTTATCACTTGTTACCTTGCTGTTTTTATATTTTCAGATTACAAAAACCTATATCTACCATCCATATTGCACTTGTATCACCATCTCTTCACCGAACTAGTGCACCTATACAATTTACCATTGTATTGGGTGTGTTGGGGACACAAGAGACTTTTTGTTATTTGGTTGCAGGGTTGTTTGAGAGAGACCATCTTCCTCCTACGCCTCTCGCGGATTGATAAACCTTAGGTCATCCACTTGAGGGAAATTTGCCACTGTCCTACAAACCTGTGCACTTGCAGGCCCAACAACGTCTACAAGAAGAAGGTTGTGTAGTAGACATCAAGCTCTTTTCTGGCGCCGTTGCCGGGGAGGCTAGGTAAGTGAAGGTATATCTTTAGATTTTGCAATCGAATCTTTCTAATTTCTTTCCTGAGTATGATGGAAAAGAAAATTGTGCCAAAGTGTTAGAAGAAGAAATCTATAGAATGTTTGGCACTAAATATTTATATGATGAGCATGATTGCAATGTTGTTAGTATGAATTCTTTAAATACCTATGATGCTAATGATATGCAAAGCCACAAGCTTGGGGAAGCTATGTTTGATGGAGATGATATTTTTTGTCCCCCAAGCTTGGATGAGCAAATTTACTATGATGAAAGCATGCCTCCTATCTATGATGATTATTGTGATGACACGTATGCTTTAAAGAATAATGATAACCATGAAACTTGTCATCTTGATCTTAATTTTCAATCATATGATAGTTATTTTGTTGAGTTTGCTCCCACTATTATTCACGAGAAGAAATTTGCTTATGTGGAGAGTAATAAAAATTCTATGCTTGTAGATCATGAAAAGAATGCTTTAGGTGCTGGTTATATTGTTGAATTCATTCATGATGCTACTGAAAATTATTATTAGAGAGGATCATATGCTTCTACATATTGCAATAATATCAAGTTTCCTCTCTATGTGCTCAAAGTTTTGAAGTTATGCTTGTTTTACCTTCCTATGCAAGTTGATTATTGTTCCCATAAGTTGTTTGCTCACAAAATCCCTATGCATAGGAAGTGGGTTAGACTTAAATGTGCTAGTCATATTCTTCATGATGCTCTCTCTATGTTTCAATTCTTATCTTTTATGTGAGCATCATTGAAATCATCATGCCTAGATAAGGGCGTTAAACGATAGCGCTTGTTGGGAGGCAACCCAATTTTATTTTAGTTCCTTGATTTTTGGTTCTGTTTAGTAATAAATAATCCATCTAGCTTCTGGTTAGATGTGTTTTCATGTTTTAATTAGTGTTTGTGCCAAGTAGAACCTTTGGGAAGACTTGGGTGAAGTCTTTATGATCATGCTGTAAAAAAACAGAAACTTTAGCGCTCATGAGATTAGCTAGAACTTTTTACTGGAAAGTGCTATTTAGTTGATTATTTTTGCAGATTATTACTAGACAAATTACTCAGGTCCACCAATTTATTTTAGAATTTTTGGAGTTCCAGAAGTTTGCGTTAGTTACAGATTACTACAGACTGTTCTGTTTTTGACAGATTCTGTTTTGCGTGTGTTGTTTGCTTATTTTGATGAATCTATGGATAGTAAAATAGTTTATAAACCATAGAGAAGTTGGAATACAGTAGGTTTAACACCACAAATAAAGAATGAGTTCATTACAGTACCTTGAAGTGGTGTTTTGTTTTCTTTCGCTAACGGAGCTCACGAGTTTTCTGTTAAGTTTTGTGTTGTGAAGTTTTCAAGTTTTGGGTAAAGATTCGATGGACTATGGAATAAGGAGTGGAAAGAGCCTAAGCTTGGGGATGCCCAAGGCACCCCAAGGTAATATTCAAGGACAACCAAGAGCCTAAGCTTGGGGATGCCCCGGAAGGCATCCCTCTTTAAATCTTCGCTCATCGGTAACTTTACTTGGAGCTATATTTTTATTCACCACATGATATGTGTTTTGCTTGGAGCGTCATGTCATTTTCTTTTGTTTTGCTTTCTGTTATTTAGATTAGTGTTTTGCATCTTTAGTTTCAATAAAAAAGTCAAGGATAGCCTTTGCCATGCTTATTTTGCAAGTATGCATGTTGCTGTTTGAAAACAAAAAGTTTACCGCTGTTGCAAAAATTCTCTAGAAAAGTAAGAGAGTGGTATAATGTTGAATCTTTTTGCATATTGAGCTCTGATAAATTTATTACAGTGGGAATTTTAGTTCATAATTTTTGGAGTCACGGAAGTATTGATACTCTTGCTTTCTTTATAGACTGTACTGTTTTGGCAGATTGCTGTTATGTTTGCATTGTTTGCATATGTTTGCTTGTTTAATGATTCTATTTGAGGATAGGAGTATTAAATATGCAGATGCATTTAGTATGCAATGTTGAATAATAATGTTAGTGATTTTTTACAGTAGAAATTGATAAGGTTTTGCATTGGTTTATACTAACCTATCTCACGAGTTCTTGTTGAGTTTGTTGTGAATGAAGCTTTTGATAAAAAGAGAAACCATGATATGAGAGGAATTAGGGAGACACAAAAGTTCAAGCTTGGGGATTCCCAAGGCACCCCAAGATAATATTTCAAGAATTCTCAAGCATCTAAGCTTGGGGATGCCCCGGTAGGCATCCCACCTTTCTTCTTCAACAACTATCGGTTGAGCCTAAGTTTTCGCTTCTTCACATGAGTTGTGCTATCCTTGCAATGTAGTTTTCTTTAGCTTTGCTTGCTGTTTGAATAAAGTATCAAGATCTGAAATTATTAAATGGGAGAGTCTTCACATAGTTACATAATTATTCGACTACTCATTGATCTTCACTTATATCTTTCGGAGTAGTTTGTCATTTGCTCTAGTACTTCACTTATATCTTTTAGAGCACGGTGGTAGTTTTATTTTGAAGAAATATATGAACTCGCATGCTTCACTTATATTATTTTGAGAGTCTTAAATAGCATGGTAATGTGCTTAATTCTAATATGCTAAGCATACAAGATTTGTAAGAATTCTTATGAGTGTGTTGAATACTAAGAAAAGTTTGATGCTTGATAATTGTTTTGAGATATGGAGGTGATAATATCAAAGTCGTGCTAGTTGGGTGATTATGAATTTGAGAAATACTTGTGCTGAAGTTTGCAAGTCCCGTAGCATGCACGTATGGTTAAAGTTGTGTAACAAATTTGAAACATGAAGTGTACCTGGCCTGTGCATCCTTATGAGTGGCGCCCCCCTGCCTCGTGGGGCCCCCATAGCTCCACCGACGTTCTCCTTTCACCCATATATACCGTCGCACCCTAAAACTTCCAGAACAGAAGTTAGATCGGGAGTTCTGCCGCCGCAAGCCTCCGTAACCACCAAAACCAATCGGGACCCCTTTCCTAAGACCACTGAGGGGGGTCCATCTCCGGTGGCCATCTTCATCATCCCAGCGCTATCCATGACGAGGAGGGGGTAGTTCACCCTCGGGGCTGAGGGTATGTACCAGTAGCTATGTGTTTGATCTCTCTCTCTCTCTCGTGTTCTTGAGGTGATACGATCTTGATGTATCCCGAGCTTTGCTATTGTAGTTGGATCTTATGATGTTTCTCCCCCTCTACTCTCTTGTGATGAATTGAGTTTCCCCTTTGAAGTTATCTTATCGGATTGAGTCTTTTATGAACACTTGATGTATGTCTTGCCGTGATTATCTGTGGTGACAATGGGATATCACGTGCCACTTGATGTATGTTTTGGTGATCAACTTGCGGGTTTCGTGACATTGGGAACCTATGCATAGGGGTTGGCACACGTTCTTGATTCTCCGGTAGAAACTTTGGGGCACTCTTTGAAGTACTTTTATGTTGGTTGGATAAATCTGAGATTGTGTGATGCATATCGTATAATCATGCCCACGGATACTTGAGGTGACAATGGAGTATCTAGGTAACATTAGGGTTTTGGTTGATTTGTATCTTAAGGTGTTATTCTAGTACGGACTCTTTTTATAGATTGATCCGAAAGAATAACTTTGTGGTGGTTTCGTACCCGACCATAATCTCTACGTTTGTTCTCCGCTATTAGTGGCTTCGGAGTGACTCTTTGTTGCATATTGAGGGCTTGTTATATGATCCATCTATGTTATTATTGTTGAGAGAACTTGCACTAGTGAAAGTATGAACCCTAGGCCTTGTTTCCTATCATTGCAATACTGTTTACGCTCACGTTTATCACTTGTTACCTTGTTGTTTTTATATTTTCAGATTACAAAAACCTATATCTACCATCCATATTGCACTTGTATCACCATCTCTTCGCCGAACTAGTGCACCTATACAATTTACCATTGTATTGGGTGTGTTGGGGACACAAGAGACTTTTTGTTATTTGGTTGCAGGGTTGTTTGAGAGGGACCATCTTCCTCCCACGCTCTCATGGATTGATAAACCTTAGTTCATCCACTTGAGGAAATTTGCTCTTGTCCTACAAACCTGTGCACTTGCAGGCTCAACAACGTCTACAAGAAGAAGGTTGTGTAGTAGACATCAGGTACGTAGGTATATATAGGAGTAAGGAGTACGTCGGTGGAGTAACAGGGGGCCCACAAGGGTGGAGGGCGCGCCGGGGGGGGGGGGTAGGCGCGCCCCCTACCTCGTGCCTTCCTGGTTGATTCCTTGACGTAGGGTCCAAGTCCCCTGGATCACGTTCGTTCCAAAAATCATGTTCCCGAAGGTTTCATTCCGTTTGGACTCCGTTTGATATTCTTTTTCTGCGAAACTCTGAAATAGGGAAAAAAACAGCAATTCTGGGCTGGGCCTCCGGTTAATAGGTTAGTCCCAAAATAATATAAAGTGTATAATAAAGCCCAATAATGTCCAAAACAGAATATAATATAGCATGGAACAATAAAAAATTATAGATACGTTGGAGACGTATCAAGCATCCCCAAGCTTAATTCCTGCTCGTCCTCGAGTAGGTAAATGATAAAAACAGAATTTTTGATGTGGAATGCTACTTGGCATAATTTCAACATAATCCTTCTTATTGTGGCATGAATGTTCAGATTTGATATGATTCAAGATAAAAAGTTTAATGTTGACATAAAAACAATAATACTTCAAGCATACTAACTAAGCAATTATGTCTTATCAAAATAACATAGCCAAAGCAAGTTATCCCTACAAAATCATATAGTTTGGCTATGCTCCATCTTCCCCACACAAAATATTCATATCATGTACGACCCTGGTTTTGGCCAAGCAATTGGTTCATACTTTTAACGCGCTTCAGCCTTTTCAACTCTTACGCAATACATGAGCGCAAGCCATGGATATAGCACTATAGTGGAATAAGGTATAATGGTAGGGGTTATGTGGGAAGACAAAAAAGGAGAAAGTCTCACATCAACGAGGCTAATCAACGGGCTATGGAGATGCCCATCAATTGATGTTAATGCGAGGAGTAGGGATTGCCATGCAACGAATGCACTAGAGCTATAAGTGTATGAAAGCTCAAAAAGAAAACTAAGTGGGTGTGCATCCAACTTGCCTGCTCACGAAGACCTCGGGCATTTGAGGAAGCCCCTCATTGGAATATACAAGCCAAGTTCTATAATGAAATTTCCCACTAGTATATGAAAGTGACAAAATGAGAGACTCTCTATTATGAAGATCACGGTGCTACTTTGAAGCACAAGTGTGGTAAAAGGATAGTAACATTGTCCCTTCTCTCTTTTTCTCTCATCATTTTTTTATTTGGGCTTTTTCTCCTCTCTTTTTATGGCCTCTTTTTTTTAAGTCGGGAGTCTCATCCCGACTTGTGGGGGAATCATAGTCTCCATCATCCTTTCCTCACTTGGGACAATGCTCTAATAATGATGATCATCACACTTTTATTTACTTACAACTCATGAATTACAACTCAATACTTAGAACAAAATATGACTCTATATGAATGCCTCCGTGATGTAACCGGGATATGCAATGAATCAAGAGCGACATGTATGAAATAATTATGAACGGTGGCTTTGCCACAAATACAATGTCAACTACATGATCATGCAAAGCAATATGACAATGATGGAGTATGTCATGATAAATGAGACGGTGGAAAGTTGCATGGCAATATATCTCGGAATGGCTATGGAAATGCCATAATAGGTAGGTATGGTGGCTGTTTTGAGGAAGATATAATGAGGTTTATGTGTGATAGAGCGATCATATCACGGGTTTGATGCACCGTGAAGTTTGCACCAACTCTCAAGGTGAGAAAGGGCAATGCGCTGCAATCAAGAGGCTAAAAATTGCGGAAAGGTAAGTGTGCGATAATCCATGGACTCACATTAGTCATAAAGAACTCATATACTTATTGCAAAATTTATTAGCCCTCAAGCAAAGTACTACTATGCATGCTCCTAGGGAAGGGTTGGTAGGAGTTAACCATCGCGATCCCGACCGCCACACAAAGGAAGACAATCAACAAATACTTCATGCTCCGACTTTGTTACATAATGGTTCACCATACGTGCATGCTACGGGAATCACAAACTCCAACACATGTATTTTTCAATTCCGCAATTACTCAACTAGCACAACTATGATATTACTACCTTTATATCTCAAAACAATTATCAAGCATCAAATTTCTCATGATATTAATTAAAGAAAATTGCCATGCTATTTCAATACTCTCAAAATAATATAAGTGAAGCATGAGAGATCAATAGTTTCTATAAAACAAATCCACCACCGTGCTCTAGAAGATATAAGTGAAGCACCAGAGCAAAAACTATATAGCTCAAAAATTATAAGTGAAGCACATAGAGTATTCTAATAAATTCCGAATCAAGTGTGACTCTCAAAAGGTGTGTAAAACAAGGATGATTGTGGTAAACTAACAAATAAAGACTCAAATAATACAAGACGCTCCAAGCAAAACACATATCATGTGGTGAATAAAAATATAGCTCCAAGTAAAGTTACCGATGGAAGTAAACGAAAGAGGGGATGCCTTCCGGGGCATCCCCAGGCTTTGGATTTTAGGTGTCCTTAGATTATCTTGGGGTTCCATGGGCATCCCAAAGCTTAGGCTCTTGCCACTCCTTGTTCCATAATCCATCAAATCTTTCACCCAAAACTTGAAAACTTCATAACACAAAACTCAGCAGAAAATCTCGTGAGCTCCGTTAGCGAAAGAAAACAAAAGACCACTTCAAGGTACGGTAATGAACTCACTCTTTATTTATATTGGTGTTAAACCTACTGTATTCCAACTTCTCTATGGTTTATAAACTATTTTACTAGCCATAGATTCATCAAAATAAGCAAACAACACACAAAAAACAGAACCCGTTAAAAACAGAACAGTCTGTAGTAATCTGTAACTAACGCAAATTTCTGGAACTTCAAAAATTCAGCCAAAATAGGACGACCTGGATAATTTGTTTATTGATCATCAGCAATTGGAATCAATATTTTATCACGTTCTGGTGATTTTTAACAATTGTTTTCGTGAACAGAAAGTTTCTGGAATTTTCAGCAAGATCAAATAACTATTATCCAAGAAGATCATATAGGTTTAACTTGGCACAAACACTAATTAAAACATAAAAACACATCTAACCAGAGGCTAGAACAAAAATTTATTCCTAAACATAAGAAAAAAGCAAAAAACTAAAAATAAAATTGGGTTGCCTCCCAACAAGCGCTATCGTTTAACGCCCCTAGCTAGGCATAAAAGCAAGGATAGATATAGGTATTGCCATCTTTGGTAGGCAATCCATAAGTGGATCTCATAATAGATTCATAAGGTAATTTTATTTTCTTTCTAGGGAAGTGTTCCATGCCTTTCTTTAGTAGAAATTGGAACCTAATATTCCCTTCCTTCATATCAATAATTGCACCAAGCGTTCTAAGGAAAGGTCTACCAAGAATAATGAGACATGAAGGATTGCAATCTATGTCAAGAACAATAAAATCTACGGGCACATAGTTCCTATTCGCAACAATAAGAACATCATTAATTCTTCCCATAGGTTTCTTAATGGTGGAATCCGCAAGGTGTAAGTTCAAAGAGCAATCATCAAAATCACGGAAACCTAGCAAATCGCACAAAGTCTTTGGAATCGTGGAAACACTAGCACCCAAATCATACAAAGCATAGCATTCATGATCTTTAATTTTAATTTTAATAGTAGGTTCCCACTCATCATAAAGTTTTCTAGGAATAGAAACTTCCAACTCAAGCTTTTCTTCATAAGATTGCATCAAAGCATCAACAATATGTTTGGTAAAAGCTTTATTTTGGCTATAAGCATGAGGAGAATTTAGCACAGATTGCAACAAGGAAATACAATCTATCAAAGAGCAGCTATTATAATTAAATTCCTTGAAATCCAAAATAGTGGGTTCATTAATATCTAATGTTTTGATCTCTTCAATCCCACTTTTATCAATTTTAGCATCAATATCTAAAAACTCCGCATTTCTAGAATGCCTTCTAGGTAAAGGTGGATCATGTTCAGTCCCATCATTATCAAGATTCATATTGCAAAACAAAGATTTAATAGGAGACACATCAATAACTTTTAGATCTTCATCTTTGTTTTCATAGAAAATAGAAGAACACGCTTTTATAAAGCAATCTTTCTTAGCACGCATCCTAACGGTTCTTTCTTTACACTCATCAATGGAAATTCTCATGGCCTTGAGAGACTCATTGATATCATGCTTAGGTGGAATATATCTAAGTTTCAAAGAATCAACATCACTACAAGAAATATGTCAACTAGTGACCTTCTGTTAGTGACCCTGGAAGAATTGGTCATAGATCTATGACCATTTCAGACCAATTGGTCAAAAGCTGTTCGGGGGGCTCCAAACCCTAAACAATAACGACCATTTTATTCAGAAAGGTCGTAATTTCCTTACACGAAATGGTCATAAAGCAGATAGCACTGGTCCGCTGCCTTATTTCTAGCTGATCATGACCAATATAGATGGTCATAACCTTGTAAATTGTGGTGGGTTGCTATGACTAGGCGCCACCTCGTCAGTTTTGCCTATGTGTCATGTCCATGTGGCAGTTTTTGCCCTAGGTTGTGAAGCAACCTATATTTCTGACATTCCCAAAATTCCCAAAAAAATCTCATAAATTCTTTGGGTCATATCCTCATCAAATATGTAAAAAACCTTCCTTGCCTAGTTCAAAAATAATTCAAAAATATTCATTTTCCTATTCTGTTCAGAAAAACACTTTGTGAAGGAAGTACCACTTTGGCATGTCCAAATGGTATCCATTTTCTACAGTGCTTTCCTATGCCCAAATAACCATCCTCCACCAAATGTCAGCTCAATCCATTCATTATTTTGAGCCCAGCTTCAACATTCGTATTTATGTCCAGTGTGGTACTTTGCAAAGCAAGTACCACCTAGGGTCCTCCTTTTGAGCTGAAAATTTGTGAAGACGGTCTTCTTAGTAAGTGATCATCCTTAGCCAAAGCTCACACACATTAGCCATGTGCATTTCCTGTACCGCTAATCAAACACTTGGCTGCTTATTCATGTTTGAGCATCGATCGGTCTCCTCGTGAGAATCTTATGTTTTGATTTTATTCATAGCACCTACCTGGGGAGTGCCCAACCCACTAGACATGCCTAGGCCGCCCAGAACACATGGAAACGCCACGGTCACGCGGTGACCATGCGGCGGGCATGCTAGTTTACGCGCTCTAGAGTTGGAGCCCTCGATCACCGTCCAAACCTCGACGTATCGCCACCAAACCATGTATTTATTATTAAATAGGTACTTATGTAACTAGAAATGATTTTTGGAAAAAATAAATAGCAAACTATGAGGCAGTTGCAGTTCAAATTTGACCCGCTTCCTGCTGAATCGGCGGGAATTTGTCTTTTTCACCAGAGGATGATCAAAACTTTTGACACCCAACCATTTTGTCAATTGTGCATTATATATGGCCTAGTATTTTATAAAATTGATTAGGTCCAATTTTGCAACAAATATATGGTAGGTCCTTCACAAAAAAACTCATTTTGGGCACTCGGAAAAATGGAAAATGAATTTTTTGTGCAAAGAAAATGAAAACTTCCTTAGGCAACATTGTTTGTCATTCCAAGATGTACCCTTGTGCACGATATGAGGTCATTTGAACAAACTATGCCATGAATGTGGCCATAAGATTGATCATTTGGCTTGATAGCCATGAATCTTCACGCATGATAGCTCATTTTTTAGAACACTTTTTAAAAATAATTTCCGTATTACAAGTTCATTATTTTTCCTGGAAGCTTGGTCACATATAATGACACAATGCGAAGGTTTTCCAATTTTTTGATTTTTTTTGAAATTTTTATGCCCGTTTCAAAATGTGGTCAAAACAGCGGGAATGACCGTTCCTAGCTAGTGGTTGAATCTTGGAATTTTTTTGGTGTTTCTCTGATTAAATAGATACTTATGTACCTAGAAATGATTTTTGGAAAAAAATAAAGAGCAAACTATAAGACAGCTGCAATTCAAATTTGACCCGTTTCCAGCTGAATCGACGGAAATTTTTCTTTTTCACCAGAAGTGGATAAAAACTTTTGACACCTAACCATTTGGTCAATTGTGCATTAAATATGGCCTAGTATTTTAGAAAATTGATTTGGTCCAATTTTGCTACAAATATATGGTAGGTCATTCACAAAAAAAACTCATTTCAGGCACTCGAAAAATGGAAAATGAATTTTCCGTGCAAAGAAAATGAAAACTCCCTTAGGCAACATTGTTTGGAATTCCAAGATGCACCCTTGTGCACAATATGAGATCATTAGAACAAACTATGCCATGACTGTGGCCATAAGATTGATAATTTGGCTTGAAAGCCATGAATCTTCACGCATGATAGCTCATTTTTTAGAACATTTTTTTAAAATAATTTTTGTATTACAAGTTTATTATTTTTCCTGGAAACTTGGTCACATATAATGACACAATGCGAAGGTTTTCCAATTTTTTATTTTTTTTTAATTTTTTATGCCCGTTTCAAAATGCGGTCAAAACGGCGGGAATGACCGTTCCTAGCTAGTTGTTGAATCTTGGATTTTTTGGTGTTTATCTGATTAAATAGATACTTATGTACCTAGAAATGATTTTTGGAAAAAATAAAGAGCAAACTATAAGGCAGTTGCAGTTCAAATTTGACCCGCTTCAAATTTGAATCATGGAAATTTGTCTTTTTCACCAGAGGTGGATAAAAACCTTTGACACCTAACCATTTGGTCAATTGTGCATTAAATATGTCCTAGTATTTTAGAAAATTTATTTGGTGCAATTTTGCAACAAATATATTATAGGTCCTTCACAAAAAAACTCATTTTGGGCAGACGAAAAATGGAAAATTGATTTTTCGTCCAAAGGAAATAAAAACTCCCTTAGGGAACATTGTCTGCCATTCCAAGATGCACCCTTGTGTACAATATGAGATCATTTGAAAAAACTAAATCATGAATGTGGCCATAAGATTGATCATTTGGCTTGAAAGCCATGAATCTTCATTCCTGTGAACACTTTTTAAAAATAATTGCCGTATTACAAGTTTAGAATTTTTCCCTAATAACTTGGTCACATATAATGACACAATGCGAAGATTTTCCATTTTTTTTGATTTTTTTGATTTTTTATGCCCGTTTCAAAATGTGGTCAAAACGGCGGGAATGACCGTTCCTAGCTAGTGGTTGAATATTGGAATTTTTTTGGTGTTTCTCTTATTAAATATATACTTATGTACCTAGAAATGATTTTTGGAAAAAATAAAGAGCAAACTATAAGGCAGCTGCAGTTCAAATTTGACCCGTTTCCAACAGAATGGGCGGAAATTTGTCTTTTTCATCAGAGGTGGATAAAAACTTTTGACACCTAACCATTTGGTCAATTGTGCATTGAATATGTCCTAGTATTTTAGAAAATTGATTTGGTACAATTTTGCAACAAATATATTATAGGTCCTTCATAAAAAAACTTATTTTGGGCACTCGAAAAATGGAAAATTGATTTTTCATGCAAAGGAAATAAAAAATCCCTTTGTCAATATTGTTTGCAAATCCACGATGTAAACTTGTGCAAAATATGATATCATTTGAACAAATATTTGATAGGACTTCCACACAAAAACTCATTTTGAGCACTGAAAAATGGAATGAATTTTTTTATCTTGAATCGATCACGACCAATTTATATGGCCATAAGGTCATCAAATGGTTTGCTGCGTTCTGATTGGACCATGAGCATATCACGCAGATCACGCAACAACCACCGTCGGATGTTTCCGGATCCAACGGCCCAAAACCACCTGAGCCGAAACCCTAGGTATGTCCTCACGGACATTTTCCACCCACCCTTCCGCCTCCATTCTTTCTTTCTTTCTCTCCCTCCCCCTCAGATCCTCTCCCCTCTCCCCCGATGCAGATTCAATCTCTCCCCCGCGCCTCCCAATCCAACCTCCCACCCACCGCCGCCGACCTCGTCCCTCCCTCCCCTCACCATCTCTCCCTCGTCTCTCCCTCTCCCCTGCACCACTCCTCGCCTACTACCTCAGCTAGATGGGCCAGACGCTGCGCCTCGTCCGCTCTCCCGTGCTCTGGGTCGTCGTCGAGGCCGGCAAGCCCACCCTCGTCCCCCTCGTCGCCTAACCCAGCAGCTACCAGCTCAGGCCTAACCCCTACCCCGCGGCCATGGCCATGGCCCCGCCGCTAGGGTTTCTCACCCAGCCTTCCCTCACCGTCGCCCGTGCAGGAGGAAGGAGCCCGAGTCTCCAGTGGCCATGAGCAACGACAAGGACACCCTCGACATCTCCGCCCTCGGCGTCGCCGTCCCCAACACCGCAGGTTCGTTCGCCGCTCCCGCTTCCCCCTTGCTGATGTTGCCGTTGATGGGGTGTGTGGTCTTATTGGTTTCGCTGGTGGTGGTTTCGATGCAGAGCTCTGCGCGTGGACTCCTGAGCTCAGCGCCGAGAGCTCAGGACAACGCTGATTGTTGACCCTTTCTGCAGTTCTTTCACCACAGCCCGGATTATGGAGTTCGACGAGCGCTGCCTCAAGTCCAGGAACCCAAATTTGATTGCCTCCTCTTCGGTAGGCAGCCTGTTCTCTGCAGAATGCCACTCGCCATTTATTCTCTTATTTATTTATGTCTACCTTCTGCTCTGAAACTTTATTTATATCTTTGTGTTTCCTCCTTTCACAAATCTGTTTTCTATTACTGAATGAATGCACAAGTTCTGATCATGTTTCTCTGCTGCAGACCTCGACGACACTCTGTACCCACTGAGCTCGGGGATCTCATCACACATCAAGACCAACATTGAAGGTAATACATACTAGTATATCTTACTGGCTAGTAGTAGTAGTAGTCTAATAAAGGATGCATTGATGCTTTATTTTATCCACAATTCCATCACTAGTAGTAGTCTAATAAAGGATGCATTGATGCTTTATTTTATCCACAATTCCATCATTGCAGCTTTTGAGATCTGGCGCTCTAGCCCAGAAACTTAAAATAGTACCAGTGTCTATCGATGGGCTGCATCCAACATTTTTCAGTGTGTTATTATCCACCAAAAAATGCTCTGCAGAATGCATGGGCAGGAGATCACCGCTTTGTAATCGCCATTGTCATCACTAGCCAAGGCATGGTAGGAAGTTTTGTCTGCTGGATGTCGATGGATTTTTTTGCTACTAGAGCGCTCCATTTCAAGGCAGTGTGCACCATTGATGATGATGCAAGAAGAGGGAGAGGAATTTTTGAGTCACTCGGGAGTCCATTCTGTCTGGCTGTTGTATGCCTGTATAGAGATGACTGGATTTTGGTAGGTGTTTTGTCGCCTTCTTGGCTGTTTATTGCTAGTACAAAACTGATATTCAGATTGAAGAAGTGGCTACTCATTTACTAAGTTGGATACTGATGTCTGCACCAAATGGGAGAAGTGTGGTTGCTGTAGTAATTATGTTACCACTCTTGCTCTTGCTGGCTTTGTCTCCAACCACCTGGTGATAGAGGCAAAGGGGTCCCGATGTTTCGATGAGATGGTGGCTATCGTTTCTGTGGGAGTCGACCTTGACGATCCGACTACGTACGTGCGAGACGTCGCGCCTTAGCAATCGCTAAACCAACTTCCGAGGGTTATTGACCACGCCAAGCACGCATCAACTCGACCACGAGGGCCTGCTTCTCGCGAGCAAACAAAGAACAAGCAAGAAACTAAGATTGCAACTGGATATTGCGAATATAAGAGGAAAGCTTTATTAATGAAGGTGGGGTTCGAGACGCCTTGGTCCGGTCGTTGAACACAAACGGGCTGTGAAGTTGCTGCTATGGCTAACTTTTGATCTAAACAAAACCCAAGGTCTAAACGGTGCCCTAAGGGCTGTATATATGGAGGAAGAGGGGGGAATTTCGTGGCCCTTGGTGGAGGGGTCGGAATCAACCCTAACTCTTGTTTCCCCACACATACGGACTCTAAAACAGCCTATACTTAAGTACTTGAAATTACATGGGCCTGGCCCAATAATAAGGTGACGCAAAGCACCTAGAATAGCCTATGGACGAATATTATGAAGTGGCATCTTGTATATTTCGTCCAAGGCCTCATGCACTCATTAGGGTGGCTTCAAAGTCCTGGAATCATCACTTGTAACTCCGTTTGTTCCCCTATGCATGCCAACATCTCCATGCTTGAACTTGCTCCAAGGTTCATCTTTCTTGTCCATGGTAGGCCCTTCATTTGTAAGCAAAACAAATGTATCCAATTTAGGCAGCATCATATTCTCATGAACATTGGAATCGTTACAAGAAACGGAAGTACCGATAATTCAATTGGCGTCGCGAGCTCTAGTAATTGGTCCAAGATGTATAGCAGCAGGGCTGTGGGTGTAACAATGGTATTGATGTCCTCATCATCCTCCCTTCTTGAAATGAAGTCGCCCTCGACGGAAGCTCATCTTCCTCACCCAAATAAGGCTTCAAATCTGCAATGTTAAAAGTGGGACTAACCCCAAAATTTGCAGGCAGCTCAAGTTTATATGCATTATCATTTATTTTCTAACACCTTAAATGGACCATCAAGACGTGGCATTAGCTTTGATTTATGCAAATTAGAAACCTATCCTTACGCAAATGTAACCAAACAAGATCTCCAGTGCAAAGACAACATGTTTTCTACCCTTATCTCCAACAAGTTTATATTTAGCATTCATACGCTCAATGTTTTCCTTAGTTAACTCATGCATTTTAAAATCAATTCAGCACGTTCTTTAGCATCAAAATTAACCTTCTCCAAGATGGAAGAGGCAACAAATCAATAGGTGCACGAGGTAGGAAGCCATACACAATTTCAAAAGGGCACATCTTAGTAGTAGAATGCAATGAACGATTATAAGAAAATTCAATATGAGGCAAGCATTCTTCCCACATTTTCTTATTATTCTTCAAAACAGCCCTAAGCATAGTAGACAATGTTCTATTGACTACTTCAGTTTGTCCATCGGTTTGGGGTGACAAGTAGTACTAAAAGCAGTTTAGTCCCCAACTTAGCCCATAAACATCTCCAAAAGTGGCTAAGAAATTTAGTATCACGATCTGAAACAATAGTATTTGGCACACCATGCAAGTTTAATAATTTCACGAAAGTACAAATCAGCAACATTAATAAAGATCATCGCTTTTATGACATGGTATAAAGTGTGCCATTTTCGAGAATCTATCCACGACAACAAATATGCTATCCTCCCTTCTTTGTTCGAGGTAAACCTAAAACAAAGTCCATAGATATATCCTCCCAAGGAACACTAGGCACAGTGCAAAGGCATATATAAACCATGAGGATTGAGTCGTGACTTAGCTTTTTGACATGTAGTGCAGCGAGCAACAAAACGCTCAACATCCCGCCTCATCTTTGGCCAAAAGAAATGTGTAGCAAGTATATCCTCCGCCTTCTTGACGCCAAAGTGTCCCATTAATCCTCCTCCATGCGCCTCCTGCAACAACAAAAGACTAACAGAGCTAGCAGGAATGCATAGCTTGTTAGCACGGAACACAAAACCATCATTAATAACAAACTTGTTCCATGTTCTTCCTTCTTTACAATTCTGCATTACATCTTTAAAATCAGCATCATGCACATATTGATCTTTGATGGTCTCCAAACCAAATATTTTGAAGTCAAGTTGTGAAAGCATAGTATAGCGATTTAGACAAAGCATCAACAATAACATTTTCTTTACCCTTCTTGTGTTTAATGACATAAGGAAAGTCTCAATGAATTCAACCCATTTAACATGTCTACGATTCAGTTTAGCTTGACTTTTAATATGTTTCAAAGATTCATGATCGAATGTATAACAAATTCTTTGGGCCATAAATAATGTTGCCATGTCTCTAAAGTCCTAACAAGAGCATATAATTCTTTGTCATAAGTAGAATAGTTCAGACTAGGCCCACTTAATTTTTCAGAAAAGTATGCAACAGGTTTGCCATCTTGTAATAACACACCTCCTAATCCAATTCCACTAGCATCACATTCAAGCTCAAAAGTATTATTAAAGTCGAAGTTGGAGTAAAGGAGCATGTGTCAACTTATCTTTCAATACCGTGAAAGCTTCTTCCGTGCGGTACCCCAAACAAAAGGCACATCCTTCTTTGTAAGCTCATTGAGAGGTGCAGCAATGGTGCTAAAGTCTCTCACAAAACGCCTATAGAAACCAGCGAGTCCAAGAAAACTCCTCACTTGTGTGACCGCTTTGGGCTGCGCCAACTCTCAATAGCTTCAATCTTGGCTTTATCAACTTCAATTCCTGTGGAGTAACAACATAGCCAAGAAAAGATACTCGGTCGGTGCAAAAGGTGCACTTCCCAAGGTTACCAAACAAACGTGCATCACGTAGAGCATTAAAACAGCACGTAAATGTTCCAAATGTTCTTCCAAAGATTTGCTATAAATCAGTATATCATCAAAGTAAACTACCACAAATCGTCCAATGAAAGCACGAAACTTCGCTCATTAATCTCATGAAAGTACTAGGTGCATTAGTTAACCCAAAAGGCATGACTAACCACTCATATAATCCAAACTTAGTTTTAAATGCTGTTTTCCATTCATCTCCCAATTTCATACGAATTTGATGGTATCCACTACGCAAATCAACTTTGGAGAATATTGTAGAGCCACTCAATTCATCAAGCATATCATCTAGCCTAGGAATAGGATGACGATAACGAATAGTAATATTATTAATGCCTCTACAATCAACACACATACGCCGACGCACCATCCTTTTTAGGCACTAGTATAATAGGAACAACACAAGGACTAAGAGATTCGCGATATAACCTTTGTCGAGCAGCTCCTGCACTTGACGATAATCTCCTTCGTCTCCTCCGGATTGGTACGGTATGGTGCGCGGTTGGGTAGCGATGCACCGGAATTAAGTCAATTTGATGCTCAATCCTCGAATAGGTGGTAATCCGGTGGCACGCCTTGTGGGAAGACGCCGTGAACTCCTGCAAAATGTTAGTGACAGCAGGGGCAAAGAGGAAGGCACGCCCTCGAATGAAAATAACGCCTCTTTGCACACAAAAGCATAGCAAACAGATTTGCTAGAATCTAGCTCATCAATATCAGATTTGGTGGCAAATAAACATGCACTTTTCAGTTTAATTTCAGAAGCAACATTAGATGGTTTATTATTAGGCTTCATTTGTTGCTCAAATTCTTTTGCCACAATCTGATTTTCACTCTTATTTTGCTCCTGTTTTGCTTTATTAGCTCTATTAATATCATCTTTCAAAATGGAATCAGGAGTCATAGGAAGCAAAGTAATATTTTTATCCTTGTGAACAAGAGTATCTGATTGTTTCTACCATGGTGTACAAATTTTTATCAAATTGCCATGGTCTACCAAGTAATAAGGAACATGCTTGCATAGGTACCACATCACAATCAACATAATCAGCATATGTAGAGATACTAAAATACACACTAACAAAGACGTGTTACCTTAACCTTGCCGCTGTTGTTGAACCATTGGATGTAGTAAGGATGTGGATGTGGTCTTGTGGTGAGAGAAAGCTTCTCCACCATATCCATGCTAGCCAAGTTGTTGCAGCTCCCTCCATCTATGATGACGCTGAATAGAACGCTCCTTCACAACTCCCTTTGTATGGAACAAGTTATGCCTCTGATTTTACTCAGCTTGTGTAACCTGCACACTCAAAACACGTTGAGAAACTAAACATTCATACCTGTCAAGATCTTCAAAGAGCCATGTATTGCGCCTCATGATCGTAATCATCTCCACCGTGTTCTTCATGTGTAATAAGAGCCAAAGTCTCTTCATCATAGTCACTAGCGGACTCATACCCACCATCCTCAAGAGCAATCATCACACGCTGAGATTGGCATTCTCTCAAGAAATGTCCTCTTCCTTACAACGACGACAAATAATATCACTTGTGTGCCCTGTTGACGCCATGGAAGAAGAAGAGCTCGTGTAGGCCCAGCAGGTGTGCTCTTGGCAGATAGTGGTGGTTGTGCCTGCTTTCTTGTATCACGGTTGGAGGTGGCAGCCGACGGTGGTGCCGTGTAGTAGAACATGTGGAAGTAGATGATGCAAGTGGTGTCCATGATGAAGGTCGACCTGCAGAAAAGTTAGTTCGCGCCAACGCACTGTCGATCCTGACTTCACGCTCAGCTTTACAAGCAAGATGGAATAATCGAGTGATATTATTATAATCCTTGTAGTCTAGAATGGTCTGAATCTCTATTTAATCCACCCAGAAAACGTGCAAGCATAGCTTCATTCTCCTCAACAATACCACATCTAATCAAGCCAGTTTGTAATTCCCGATAATATTCTTCACCGAATTTTTTCCTTGTCTTAAGCGCTGCAATTTTTGAAGTAATTCACGCTGATAATATGGTGGAACCCAACGAGTACGCATAGCAGTTTTCAAAGCAGCCCAAGTAGCTGGAACAGGTATAATCTACAATGTTCAGACCACCAAACACATGCAAAGCTAGTGAAAGCACAAACAGCAGCAGAACACGCCTCTCCTCGGGATATTGTAAACATGTAAATCATTGTTCAGTTTCTAACTCCCAAGTAAGATATATATCGTGAACATATCTACCCTCAAATGGTGGAATATTCAATTTCAGTTTAGGGAGATGGTCATGATCTCGCACTCAAGGGGAGCCGAACATTGCCATTATTTGCATGTGGACGACTGGTGGTTGTGGTGCTGGTGGTTGCACGAGTTCGATGTTGATCAACCTCATCCTCGTAATCTCTCACATAATCTGTTGGGGAACGAGTAATTTCAAAAATTTCCTACGCGCACACCTAAAGATCATGGTGATGCATAGCAACGAGAGGGAGAGTGTTGTCTACGCACTCGTGAGACCAAGCGGAAGCAATCACAACATAGAGGAAGTAGTCGACGTTCTCCTCGCGATCCAACCGATCCCAGCGCCGTTATTCGGCGCCCGAGTTCTTGACACACGACAGCTCGGTGACGCTCCTCAGCTCCGATCCAGCGAAGCTCGGGGAGAGAGTTCCGTCAAGACGACGGCGTGGTGACGATCTTGATGTTCTATCGACGCAGGGCTTCGCCTAAGCACCGCCACGATATGACCGAGGTGGAATATGGTGGAGGGGGCACCGCACACGGCTAAGGAACGATCTCCGGATCAACTTGTGTGTTCTAGGGTGCCCCTGCCCGTGATATAAAGGAGCAAGGGGAGGGCCGCCGGCCCTAGGAGGCGCGCCAGGGGGGGAGTCCTCCTCCTAGTGGGAGTAGGACTCCCTTTCCTAGTCCAACTAGGAAGGAGGAAGGGGAAGGAAAGAGAGGAGAGGGAGAGGAGGGGGCGCGCCCCCCCTCCTGTCCTATTCGGACTCCCCATGGGGGGCGCCACCTCCTGGTGCAGCCCTCTCTCCCTCTTGGCCCAATAAGGCCCATTACTTCCCGGGGTTCCGTAACCCTTCCTAAGCACTCCGGTTTTCTCCGAAACTTCCGAACCTTTCCGTGTCCGAATATAGCCGTCCAATATATCAATCTTTATGTCTCGACCATTTCGAGACTCCTCGTCATGTCCGTGATCACATCCGGACTCAACTCCTTCGGTACATCAAAATACACAAACTCATGATATAACCGCCATCGAAACCTTAAGCTGCGGACCCTACGGTTCGAGAACAATGTAGACATGACCGAGACACGCCTCCGTCAATAACCAATAGCGGACCTGGATGCCCATATTGGCTCCTACATATTCTACGAAGATCTTTATCGGTCGGACCGCATAACAACATACGTTGTTCCTTTGTCATCGGTATGTTACTTGCCCGAGATTCGATCGTCGGTATCCAATACCTAGTTCAATCTCATTACTGGCAAGTCTCTTTACTCGTTCCGTAATACATCATCTCACAGCTAACTCATTAGTTGTAATGCTTGCAAGGCTTAGTGATGTGCATTACCGAGAGGGCCCAGAGATACCTCTCCGACAATCGGAGTGACAAATCCTAATCTCGAAATACGCCAACCCAACATCCGCCTTTGGAGACACCTGTAGTACTCCTTTATAATCACCCGATACGTTGTGACGCTTGGTAGTACCCAAAGTGTTCCTCCGTAAACGGAGTTGCATAATCTCATAGTTATAGGAACATGTATAAGTCATGGATAAAAGCAATAGCAACAAACTAAACGATCGGGTGCTAAGCTAATGGAATGGGTCATGTCAATCGATCATTCAACCAATGATGTGACCTTGTTAATCAAATGACAACTCCTTTGTCTATGGTTAGGAAACTTAACCATCTTTGATTAACAAGCTAGTCTAGTAGAGGCATACTAGTGACACTGCTTGTCTATGTATTCACACATGTATTATGTTTCCGTTAATACAATTCTAGCATGAATAATAAACATTTATCATGAAATAAGGAAATAAATAATAACTTTATTATTGCCTCTAGGGCATATTTCCTTGATCTCCCACTTGCACTAGAGTCAATAATCTAGATTACATAGTAATGATTCTAACACCCATGGAGTCTTGGTGCTGATCATGTTTTGCTCGTGGAAGAGGCTTAGTCAACGGTCTGCTACATTCAGATCCGTATGTATCTTGCAAATCTTATGTCTCCCACCGACTAAGTCCCGGATGGAATTGAAGCGTCTCTTGATGTGTTTGGTTTTCTTGTGAAATCTGGATTCCTTTGCTAAAGCAATTGCTCCAAGATTGTCACAAAAGATTTTCATTGGACCCGATGCACTAGGTATGACACCTAGATCGGATATGAACTCCTTCATCCGCACTCCTTCATTAGCTGCTTCGAAGTTGCTATGTATTCCGCTTCACATGTAGATCCCTTCACGACGCTTTGTTTAGAACTGCACCAACCGACAGCTCCTCCGCTTAGTGTAAATACGATCCGGTTTGCGATTTAGAATCGTCTCGGATCAGTGTCAAAGCTTGCATCAACGTAACTGCCACGATGAGCTCTTTGTCACCTCCATATCGAGAAACATATCCTTAGTCCTTTTCGTATTTCAGATGTTCTTGACCGCTGTCCAAATGATCCACTCTGGATTACTTTGGTACCTCCTGCTAAGCTTATAGCAAGGCACACATCAGGTCGGTACACAACATTGCATACATGATAGAGCCTATGGCTGAGGCATAGGGAACATCTTTCATTTTCTCTCTATCTTCTGCGGTGGTCGAGCATTGAGTCTTACTCAACTTCACACCTTGTAACACAATCAAGAACCCTTTCTTTGCTTGATCCATTTTGAACTTCTTCAAAATTTTGTCAAGGTATGTGCTTTGTGAAAGTCCAATTAAGCGTCTTGATCTATCTCTATAGATTTTGATGCCCAATATGTAAGCAGCTTCACCGAGGTCTTTCATCGAAAAACTCTTATTCAAGTATCCCTTTATGCTATCCAGAATTCTATATCATTTCCGATTAGTAATATGTCATCTACATATAATATCGAAATGCTACAGAGCTCCCACTCACTTTCTTGTAAATACAGCTTCTCCAAAAGTCTCAGATAAACCCAAATGCTTTGATCACACTATCAAAGCGCTTATTCCAACTCCGAGATGCTTGCACCAGTCCATAAATGGATCGCTGGAGCTTGCACACTTTGTTAGCTCCTTTGGATCGATAAAACCTTCGGTTGCATCATATACAACTCTTCTTCCGTAAATCCATTCAGAATGCAGTCTTTACATCCATTTGCCAAATTTCATAATCATAAAATGCGGCAATTGCTAACATGATTCGGACAGACTTAAGCATCGCCACGGGTGAGAAGGTCTCATCGTAGTCAATCCCTTGAACTTGTCGAAACCCTTTGCATAAGTCGAGCTTTGTAGACAGTAATATTACCGCCGCCGATCTTCTTCTTGAAGATCCACTTGTTTTCTATTGCTTGCCGACACTCGGGCAAGTCAACCAAAGTCCACACTTTTTTTTCATACATGGATCCCATCTCAGATTTCATGGCCTCAAGCCATTTTATGGAATCTGGGCTCACCATCGCTTCTTCATAGTTCGTAGGTTCATCATGATCTAGTAGCATGACTTCCGAACAGGATTACCGTACCACTCAGTGCGGATCTTACTCGTTGATCTACGAGGTTCTGTAGTAACTTGATCTGAAGTTTCATGATCAACATCATCAACTTCCTCACTATTTGGTGTAGATGTCGCAGAAACCGGTTTTCGTGATAAACTACTTTCAAATAAGGGAGAAGGTACAGATTACCTCATCAAGTTCTACTTTCCTCCCACTCACTTCTTTTGAGAGAAACTCCTTCTCTAGAAAGGATCCATTCTTAGCAACAAATGTCTTGCCTTCGGATCTGTGATAGAAGGTGTACCCAACTGTCTCCTTTGGGTATCCTATGAAGACACATTCGATTTAGGTTCGAGCTTATCAGGTTGAAGCTTTTTCACATAAGCATCGCATCCCCAAACTTTAAGAAATGACAACTTTGGTTTCTTGCTAAACCATAGTTCATAAGGTGTCGCCTCAACGGATTTTGACGGTGTTCTATTCAGCGTGAATGCGGCCGCCTCAAGAGCATAACCCCAAAACGATAGCGGTAAATCTGTAAGAGACATCATAGATCGCACCATATCTAGTAAAGTGCGACACGACGCTCGACACACCATTGCGCTGTGGTGTTCCGGTGGCGTGAGTTGCTAAACTATTCCGCATTGTTTCAAATGTAGACCAAACTCAGAACTCAAATATTCGCCTCCACGATCAGATCGTAGAAACTTTATTTTCTTATTACGATGATTTTCAACTTCACTCTGAAATTCTTTGAACTTTTCAAATGTTTCAGACTTATGTTTCATTAAGTAGATATACCCATATCTCGCTTAAATCATCTGTGAAGGTGAGAAAATAACGATATCCGCCACGAGCCTTAACATTCATCGGACCACATACATCTCAGATGTATGATTTCCAACAAATCTGTTGCTCTCTCCATAGTACCGAGAACGGGTTTTAGTCATCTTGCCCATGAGGCACGGTTCGCAAGTGCCAAGTGATTCATAATCAAGTGACTCCAAAAGTCCATCAAGATGGAGTTTCTTCATGCGCTTTATACCGATATGACCTAAACGGGCAAGCCACAAATAAGTTGCACTATCATTATCAACTCTGCAATTTTTGGTTTCAACATTATGAATATGTGTATCACTACTATCGAGATTCATTAAAATAGACCACTCTTCAAGGGTGCATGACCATAAAAGATATTATTCATATAAATAGAACAACCATTATTCTCTCGATTTAAATGAATAACCGCCTCGCATCAAACAAGATCCAGATATAATGTTCATGCTCAACGCTGGCACCAAATAACAATTATTTAGGTCTAAAACTAATCCCAAGGTAGATGTAGAGGTAGCGTGTCGATCGCGATTATAACGACTTTGGAACCATTTCCCACGCGCATCGCCACCTCGCCCTTTGCTGTGGTTCGCTTAATCCGTAGTCCCTGTTTCGAGTTGCAAATATTAGCAATGTAACCAAGATCAAATACCCAGTGCTCTGAGCTCTAGTAAGGTACACATCTATAACATGTATATCACATATACCTTTGTTCACCTTGCCATCCTTCTTATCCGCCAAATACTTGGGGCAGTTCCGCTTCAAAGGACTACCTGCTTGCAGAGAAGCACTCGATTTCAGGTTTAGGTCCAGACTTGGGTTTTTTCTCTGAGCAGCAACTTGTTTGCTGTTCTTCTTGAAGTTCCCTTCTTCTTCCTTTGCCTTTCTTCTTGAAACTAGTGGTCTTATTGACCATCAACACTTGATGCTCCTTCTGATTTCTACCTCCGCAGCCTTTAGCATTGCGAAGAGCTCTGCATAGTCTTTACTAACCCTTGCATATTATAGTTCATCACGAAGCCTTTGTAGCTTGGTGGCGTGATTGAAGAATTTGTCAATGACACAATCATCCGGAAGATTAACTCCAGTTGAGTCAAGTGATTGTAAT
Source organism: Aegilops longissima (assembly GCA_021605205.1). Taxonomy (NCBI): domain Eukaryota; kingdom Viridiplantae; phylum Streptophyta; class Magnoliopsida; order Poales; family Poaceae; genus Aegilops; species Aegilops longissima. The sequence continues at coordinate 696,164,199 of CM038679.1, forward strand.
ACCAAGACATTCGAGTATGTGCTCACGATGCATCCATTCTCTTCCATCTTGCAGCTATAGAACTTATTGGAGACTTCATATCTCTCAATCGGGCATTCTGTTGAAATATCAACTTCAACTCCTGGAACATCTCATATGCTCCATGACGCTCAAAACGCCGTTGAAGACCCGGTTCTAAGCCGTAAAGCATGGCACATCGAACTATAGAGTAGTCATCAGCTTTGCTCGCCAGACGCTCTTAACGCCGCTCGGCCACATCAAGAAGAGTCTGGCACCTAGCGGTGCATCCAGACGTAACTCTTTCGTGCAGCAATGAGGATAATCCAAAGTTACGGACCCAATCCCGTAATTGCTACCATCATCTTTCAACTTTGCTTTCTCAAGGAACGCATTAAAATTCAACGGAACAACAAAGACGAGCCATCTAACTATAAACAAACATAGACAAGCAAGATACTATCAGTACTAAGTTCATGATAAATTTAAGTTCAATTAATCATATTACTTAAGAACTCCCACTTAGACAGACATCTCTCTAGTCATCTAAGTGATCACGTGATCCAAATCAACTAAACCATAACCGATCATCACGTGAGATGGAGTAGTTTTCAATGGTGAACATCTTATGTTGATCATATCTACTATATGATTCACGCCGACCTTTCGGTCTCCGTGTTCGAGGCCATATCTGCATATGCTAGGCTCGTCAAGTATAACCTGAGTATTCTGCGTGTGCAAAACTGGCTTGCACCCGCTGTAGATGGACGAGAGCTTATCACACCCGATCATCACGTGGTGTCTCGGCACGATTTAACTTTGGCAACGGTGCATACTCGTGGAGAACACTACTTGATAATTTTAGCGAGAGATCATCTTAAAATGCTACCGTCAATCAAAGCAAAATAAGATGCATAAAGGATAAACATCACATGCAATCAATATAAGTGATATGATATGGCCATCATCATATTGTGCTTGTGATCTCCATCTCCAAGCACCGTCGTGATCACCATCGCCACCGGCGCGACACCTTGATCTCCATCGTAGCATCGTTGTCGCTACGCCATCTATTGCTTCTACGACTATCGCTACCGCTTAGTGATAAAGTAAAGCAATTACAGTATGCTTGCATTTCATACAATAAAGCGACAACCATATGGCTCCAGCCGATTGCCGATAAATTCGTTACAAAACATGATCATCTCATACAATAAAATATAGCATCACATCTTGACCATATCACATCACAACATGCCCTGCAAAAACAAGTTAGACGCCCTCTACTTTGTTGTTGCAAATTTTACGTGGCTGCTACGGGCTAAAGCAAGAACCAATCTCACCCACGATCAAGACCACAACGATATTTCGTCAAATAGACTCCGTTTTAACCTTCTCAAGGACCGGGCGAGCCACACTCGGTTCAACTAAAGTGAGAGAGACAGACACCCGCCAGCCACCTTTAAGCACGAGTGCTCAGAACGGTGAAACCAGTCTCGCAGAAGCGTCACGCAGTAATGTCGGTCCGGGCCGCTTCATCTCACAATACCGCTGAACCAAAGTATGACATACCGGTAGGCAGATGACTTGTATCGCCCACAACTCACTTGTGTTCTACTCGTGCAAAACATCAAACCATAAAACCTAAGCTCGGATGCCACTGTTGGGGAACGAGTAATTTCAAAAATTTCTACGCACACTAAAGATCATGGTGATGCATAGCAACGAGAGGGAGAGTGTTGTCACGCACCTCAGAGACCAAGCGGAAGCAATCACAACGTAGAGGAAGTAGTCGACGCTCTCCTCGTGATCCAACCGATCCCAGCGCCGTTACTCCGGCGCCCGAGTTCTTGACACACGACAGCTCGGTGACGCTCCTCAGTTCGATCCAGCGAAGCTCCGGAGAGAGAGTTCCACAAGACGACGGCGTGGCAGGACGATCTTGATGTTCTATCGACGCAGGCTTCGCCAAGCACCGCCACGATATGACCGAGGTGGAATATGGTGGAGGGGGCACCGACACGGCTAAGGAACGATCTCAAGGATCAACTTGTGTGTTCTAGGGTGCCCCCTGCCCCTGTGATATAAAGGAGCAAGGGGAGGGCCGGCCGGCCCTAGGAGGCGCGCCAGGAGGGGGAGTCCTCCTCCTAGTGGGAGTAGGACTCCCTTTCCTAGTCCAACTAGGAAGGAGGAAGGGGAAGGAAAGAGAGGGAGAGGGAGAGGAAGGGGGCGCCTCCTTGTCCTATTCGGACTCCCCATGGGGGCGCGCCACCTCCTGGTGCAGCCTCTCTCTCCCTCTTGGCCCAATAAGGCCCATTACTTCCCGGGGTTCCGTAACCTTCCAAGACTCGGTTTTCTCCGAAACTTCCGAACCTTTCCGTGTCCGAATATAGCCGTCAATATATCAATCTTTATGTCTCGACCATTTCGAGACTCCTCGTCATGTCCGTGATCACATCCGGACTCAACTCCTTCGTACATCAAAATACACAAACTCATAATATAACCGCCATCGAAACCTTAAGCGTGCATGGACCCTACGGTTCGAGAACAATGTAGACATGACCGAGACACGCCTCCGGTCAATAACCAATAGCGGACCTGATGCCCATATTGGCTCCTACATATTCTACGAAGATCTTTATCGGTCGAGACCGCATAACAACATACGTTGTTCCCTTTGTCATCGGTATGTTACTTGCCCGAGATTCGATCGTCGGTATCCAATACCTAGTTCAATCTCGCATCGGCAAGTCTCTTTACTCGTTCCGTAATACATCATCTCACAGCTAACTCATTAGTTGTAATGCTTGCAAGGCTTAGTGATGTGCATTACCGAGAGGGCCCAGAGATACCTCTCCGACAATCGGAGTGACAAATCCTAATCTCGAAATACGCCAACCCAACATCTGGGAGACACCTGTAGTACTCCTTTATAATCACCCAGTTATGTTGTGACGTTTGGTAGTACCCAAAGTGTTCCTCCGGTAAACGGGAGTTGCATAATCTCATAGTTATAGGAACATGTATAAGTCATGGATAAAAGCAATAGCAACAAACTAAACGATCGGGTGCTAAGCTAATGGAATGAGTCATGTCAATCAGATCATTCAACCAATGATGTGACCTTGTTAATCAAATGACAACTCCTTTGTCTATGGTTAGGAAACTTAACCATCTTTGATTAACAAGCTAGTCTAGTAGAGGCATACTAGTGACACTGCTTGTCTATGTATTCACACATGTATTATGTTTCCGTTAATACAATTCTAGCATGAACAATAAACATTTATCATGAAATAAGGAAATAAATAATAACTTTATTATTGCCTCTAGGGCATATTTCCTTCATAATCATCCTCCCCACAAAGCAGGTAGGAGCCATGTAGTATCAACAAAGAGCACCAAAGAGCTTGGCCAGTGAAGAGGGACACGGAAGCTCGGCGGAGGGTTGCTTCGCGATGTGTGTGTAGTCGTTGTTGTTGTTGTAGAGGTGCGTTAGGTGCAGCCGGTGGTGGTGGTGGTAGACGCCACGAGCAATTCATTAAACTTGTTATCGAGCTTTGTTTCAACGCCTTCTCAATGCCATCTATCTTCTCCATGGCCTCTTCAAATCTATGTAGCACATCTTCCACCTGCCCACTCATCATTTGTTGAAACTTATCATGTAGCGCTTTGTTTGACATGTTCTCCCAATCAGTCTCTGCTGGCTTGTGATCCTGCCATGGTTAGCAGCAATAGAAACACACAAGAATATGATTCGACAGACTACTAGGAAGTGGTGGTGGTGGTGTGGTGGACAGTCACAAACCGTCAAGCAAATCTCAAATTCTTACCAGTTCTTACCCAAAGAAGAAGCGGTGATCGGCAACCGATGTAGTCAAAACTCTCAAAGCTTGGATAGAGCGATTACTGTGGAGAGTCAAACGCACGATGTAGATGTATGTGGAGCTGGGAAGGCTTATAATATGGTAGCAAAAGGGTCAGCAATAATCAATTCAGAGATGCAAAGTTGAATAAACGCTCAACGACAGATCTTGGTTGGTCCTAGGCTAGACCGTGCTAGAGACGCGAGCCTAGAACACTAACAAATCACGGCGCTGCACGTAAACAAGGGAAAAGCACACTCTGGATTTTTTTTGCTCTTTTTTTTGCGCTGCTTTTTTTTTGCGCTGCTGTTTTTTTTGCGCTGCTTTTTTTTTTGCGAAAAATCACTATAATGGCGAGTGTCTCAAAACTCTTCCGAGGTCAAACCGACAGATGGGCACGAAATTTTTTGACCAAATTTTTTTTTCGATTGCCGGACCCAAAAATCGAAACGGGTCAAAAACTTTCTATAACGGCGATTGTCTCAATACGCTTATAAACACCTAAAATAGGATAGCCAGAAATTTTTTGACAAGTGCGTTTTGAAAATTTTGGGCCTAAACGGAGGGTGGTTTCCAGACTTTTTTTTTTCCGAAACCTACTCCGGCAGGGAAAACACAAATCGGAAACTAGATGGATCTCGAAAACAAACCTAATATGCAAGGAACTCGGATTGGATATATGGTGGTGGTATATGGCAGCGGTGGTGGTAGCGGTGGTAGTATATGGATATGGATCGGTGGTGGTATACTGGACGGATTGGTGGTGGTCTATAGATACGGATTCGGAGCGGTGGTGGTAGGTGGCGGGCGATGATGATGGTGCGGTGGCGGCGTGACAACTTATGACCAGAACTCGAAACTCTAAAAGACTAGACGCTAAGACCATCAACTAGACACGACGATGCAACCGCAAATTCAACATAGCAAAACCCTAAAAAGATTATGCAAAGGCTCAGATTGGTTCGGATATGATGAACTAACCCTATTTTTTTTGTGGCTTTTTCGTGGACTTTAGGTATGAAGAACAGACTCGATCTAATCTACGAAAAACTTTAAAATCTCACCGAGCAACCTGAAAATCTGATACCACTTGATAGAGGCAAAGGGGTCCTGATGTTTCGATGAGATGGTGGCTATCGCTTCGTGGGAGTCGACCTTGACGATCCGACCACGACGTCGTAGACGTCGCGCCTTAGCAATCGCTAAACCAACTTCCGAGGGTTATTGACCACGCCAAGCACGATCAACCCGACCACGAGGGCCTGTTTCTCGCGAGCAAACGAAGAACAAGCAAGAAACTAAGATTGCAATCTGGATATTGCGAATATAAGAGGAAAGATTTATTAATGAAGGTGGGGTTCGAGACGCCTTGGTCCGGTCGTTGAACACAAACGGCACGTGAAGTTGCTGCTATGGCTAACTTTTGATCTAAACAAAACCCAAGGTCTAAACGGTGCCCTAAGGGCTGTATATATGGAGGAAGAGGGGGAATTTCATGGCCCTTGGTGGAGGGGTCCAAATCAACCCTAACTCTTGTTTCCCCACACATACGGACTCTAAAAACAGCCTATACTTAAGTATTTCGAAATTACATGGGCTGGCCCAATAATAAGGTGACGCAACACCTAGAATAGCCTATGGACTAATATTATGAAGTGGCATCTTGTATATTTCTTCCAAGGCCTCATGCACTCATTAGGGTGGCTTCAAAGTCCTGGAATCATCACTTGTAACTCCGTTTGTTCCTCTTGCGCATGCCAACATCTCCATGCTTGAACTTGCTCCAAGGTTCATCTTTCTTGTCCATGGTAGGCCCTTCATTTGTAAGCAAAACAAATGTATCCAATTTAGGCAGCATCATATTCTCATGAACATTGGAATCGTTACCAAGAAACGAAAGTACCTGATAATTCAATTGGCGTGCGCGAGCTCTAGTAATTGGTCCAGTATGTATAGCAGCAGGGGCTGTGGGTGTAACAATGGTATTGATGTCCTCATCACCTGGTGCCACATGCACAACTGGAACTAAGTGTAGTTCCTATGGCCTCCACTACACAAGGATTTGTACTGCACTACTGCTGAAACATGATGCTGCGATTGCTATTTTTTTCTTCTTAATGCCCATCTGTTGTTATTTGCTTGGGGTGTTCTTCATTAAAATACAAACAGTGGCCGTTCTGAAATTCAAGCTATTGAAGAATGATGATAAAATACTTTTTTTAAACAGTGGGTTGAGGCTTAGTGTAATTGATGTACTAGTGCACTGCTTGGCGTAAAATTATAGCAGTACACATAGATAGCAACCATGTTTTCTGAATAACTATAGTTGCTTTCAAAAGCTGCAATTTATTGGCGATGTTACCTTATTATTTGTTCTCTTTAATTGTTTTTGCAGGTCCATGACATCTCGCTGAACCACTACTGGATGTGGCGTCGACGAAGCACTACACCTGGCTTGCTCGCCGGTGCGCGTGTGCGTGCTTCGATGCGCAGCGCTTCGTCGAGCTGGACGGACCGTGGCAATCGCTGGAGCCAGAGACGGAGGAGGCAACAAGATGTTGCTGTTGCGGCTGCGTCCTCAGAGGCAGCTGCTGCCCCTCGCCGACCTCACCAACCTCCGGCGTCCGCCATGAGCTCCGCGCAGGACCCCTTCTACATCGTGCAGGAGGAGATCCAGGCTCGGTAATCCCCATCCCCATCCGCCTCCCTCCCTCCCTTGTGCCCCTTTCGCCATCTAGTTACTTAATTTTGATATGCCACCGCTGTTTATTTGGCTGCGCCTGCATGCATCGTCACCTGAAAACTGCTTCGTGTTTTCTACTCCAAGATCGTATGGAGTAGTATATAAGGACGTCTTCATTGTAGTATGGTTGAGGCAGTGCCAGCTTGGTAGTTAGTACTAGCTAAGAAAATTCATGATGCTGGCCGAGCAAAACATTTATAGGCCATGAGCCCATCTTCTCCTACGTGTCATCGATTCTTTGTGGCACTCTACTCTATAACATCTTCCCCTGTATTTCTGTTTGCCTCTCACAGCTTTGTCCATGGAAGACTGCCCTACGACAACATCAAGCGCACCCGCTCAAGCAGATTCTCAAGAACATGCGATCCTCAAGCTCGTACGTCCCCTTCCCATGCTGATCAAACTTCATACTCGGAGCAAATGGCTAATTAATTGGCTCCTGACACATGTGTTTGTTTCAGATTTTCACCAACGGTGACATGATCCATGCCGTGAGAGCCCTCAAGAGGCTTGGCCTGGAGGACTGCTTTGAGGGGATCATCTGCTTCGAGAGAACATTGAAGAGAACGTACAAGAGATGTAAATGTTTTTTTCCTAAGTTGAAATGCATTACTCTATTTTTTTTCTATGTGGGTCAATTTGATAAGAGATGTGAAGTCTTGTCATGAGACCCTTATTTACTAACAAAGATATATTTGTCCGCTGGATGCATACCTATGTTTTAGATATACGTTGGTTAGGTGGGTCATGAAACGGGAAGAGATTTAATTTTTGTGATGCCTTCTACATCAAGTTGCATCCTTCGCACAAAATTTTGTATGTGTTATTGGTCTAGTGGAGGATTAGCATCCTTTTTCGGTTTGTTGTGAAACGCTTTGGTTTACTCCCTGGTTTTGTTGTCTGTAGGAGTTTGAGTGAAATTCTGAACGTTGGTCTTTCCTGTACGGCTTAATACTGCACTCTTTTTCACTAATGAGTAAACCAAGTTAACCATGAAGTTTTACTATGTGTAATCTATTCAAGTAATAAATTCAACTTCTGATCTCAAGGTTTAAAATTTCTTGTAATAAATTCTACTGAACCTGAACACTACTTCTTGTATTACTTGGCAAGTGAGAGTGTTTTTCTCGTGTTTTAAGATATCTGAAGGTTGTTCACCCAAGTGTTGCGCCTTTAGGGTCAACCCCACGATGAATTTAGATGGCGGTCATTTGGTAACTTTGTTTGAAATACTGAACCTATGTAAGGAGAAAAAAAACCATAATCTCTATGTTTCATTTTGTCTGTTTATACAAGTTTTTATGGGGTGCTAAATCTGATGGGAATGGCGTCAAGGATCAGAATATTTAGTTTTTGTTTTACTTCAGTTCATGTTGAGCTCCATAACAGAAATGCTTAATGTTGTTGCCTGTGGGAATCTTGTTGCTTCTGGCAGAGTGCTCCCTTTGTTGTTACATCAATTTTGTCTAGTTTCTGGCAGAGCGCTCCCTTAGTGTTGTTAAAGCAGACTTATTTAATCTTCTTCAGGTTTTCAAGGGGGTTTTGTTTATGACAGCCATGGAGCAGAAAAAACCTACATGCTACTAATGCTAAGATGGTACTGATTCTGATTCTCATATCATTTCGTGAATGAAATATGTGTCTTGTCAATGCTTGCTGATGCTAGTCATGCTGTGTAGTATAGCTAATTCTTTGCGTATCTTTATAACATTCAAGAGCTCTTTAGTCCTGCCAGGACAAGGTTTGATGGAAATTTGTCGGAGCCTTTCTTTGTTTCCTTGCTTGATGCAGCAGATTCGTACCTGCTGTGTTTTTGCTTGCTTAGTTTAGCTATTGTATTTGTGATTTGTTATTTTGGGGTGAGATTTGGTCTGTGTCTAACTGTTGTGTAGATATGCATGTGCTTGGAGCCTTGTTGTATATCTTTGTATCACCTTCTTTGCAAGCTACCCATTTTGTTTACCTTTTGTATAGTCCCCAAAAGGTTTTCAGGTTTTATAGCAAAGCTGAAGCCTATTCTGTTCATATGTTTCACTGAGGAAAACTTCAAATCTTAGTCTATAGAGAAAATGCTTTGTGTCACATGCTCAACACACTTTGAACTATATACCTGGTTCAGTTTTAGAGAAAAATGCTCTTGGTTGTTTAACACACTGAACTAATCAGCCTACCAACTAACTACCATCGGTATCGACCAAACGGTTGTGGAAATAACTTTTGCGGATAATCCTTTGTTTTAAACAAGTACTAATATTTTGGCAGGACAAGAAGTTTCAAATTCTTATGCTGGTTTATGTTCTCTTTTTAGGTTATGAGAAGATATGCTGCTGGAGAGATGCTCTTAGCAAACTGGAAGGGCTGCAACCAAATCCAATCGACAACATGGCAATGGTCTCTGAATATCTAAGCTAGTGATCATCTTTTCAGCGATTCCTTTTCTGTTTGGCCGACCTTCTCGTAGGTTTGCACATAAGCGGAAGTTGGTAGTGTATATTAGCTGTTGTTGGAGCTGTGATGGCAGTATATCTTTTTTGTTGCTTGGTTGTCGCTTCATCTTTTGTTGTTGCCGCTATGTATAGATAATCGATGAAGATGTAATCGTAATAAATGATATATGATTGTATGGCTAAACAAATATTGCTTTGATAGCAAAATAAAAATACTCAACTGTTTCTTTGTTGTTCAGTCTATGAATTAGTGGGCTGAAAATATTGATGGGTGGAAGAGGCCTTGGCCCAAACAATCTTTGGACAAAGATGAAACGAAAAAGTCTTAAAATAAAAATGGATCGCAAAAGGCCGAGGCCAAAATAATTGCATGAATCTCAAAAACTATAAAGGCTAAATTATCGGGCCAGGCCCATGTAGCTAGCGTAAAATTAACAGAAAAAATATATATTAAAAGGTCAATTAATGGGCTCGACCCATGTAGAAAGTCGAATTGGACCGGCTGAATCTTGTGCCACATCACTTGCCATACTGGATGCCTACGTGGCTCGGGAGGTTGCTAGTGACCAAAAATTTGGTCGTGGAACCAATAACCTTTACGAAGGTCAATAATTTTAGTTTACGACCGCCAGCTTTTGACCTTCTGGTTTTGGTCACAAAAAGGTCGCAAATGAAAAACTATGACCTTTCAGAGACCAATAGTGAGGGTCACAAGTTGACATATTTCTTGTAGTGCATCAAGAGAAATTCTATCAACGTTCCTAGCCAATTCATCAACTTTAAGCAATTTTTCTTCAAGCAAAGCATTGAAATTCTTTTGCGAATTCATAAATTCCTTAACACTAGTCTCAAATTCAGAAGGCATCTTATTAAAATTTCCATACGAATTGTTGTAGGAATTACCATAATTATTGGAGGAATTACTAGGGTAAGGCCTAGGATTAAAGTTTCCTCTATACGCGTTATTACCAAAATTATTCCTACCAACAAAATTCACATCCAAAGATTCATTATTATTCTCAATCAAAGTAGACAAAGGCATATCATTAGGATCAGAAGAAACACTTTTATTAGCAAATAATTTCATAAGTTCATCCATATTTCCACTCAGAACATTAATTTCTTCTATCGCGTGCACTTTTTTATTAGTAGATCTTTCAGTGTGCCATTGAGAATAATTAACCATAATATTATCTAGGAGTTTAGTAGCTTCTCCTAAAGTGATTTCCATAAAAGTGCCTCCCGCGGCCGAATCTAAGAGATTTCTAGAAGCAAAATTCAATCTGGCATAGAAATTTTGTATAATCATCCATAAAATCAAACCATGCGTAGGGCAATTACGTATCACTAATTTCATCCTCTCCCAAGCTTGTGCAACATGTTCATGATCAAGTTGCTTAAAATTCATAATATCGTTTCTAAGAGAGATGATCTTGGCTGGAGGAAAATACTTAGAGATAAAAGCATCTTTGCACTTATTCCAAGAATCAATGCTATTTTTAGGCAAAGACGAAAACCAAGCTTTAGCACGATCTCTAAGAGAAAAAGGAAATAGCTTCAATTTAACAATATCATTGTCAACATCTTTCTTCTTTTGCATATCACACAAATCAATGAAGCTATTTAGATGGGTAGCGGCATCTTCACTAGGAAGGCCGGCGAATTGATCTTTCATGACAAGATTCAACAAAGCAGCATTGGTTTCACAAGATTCAGTATCGGTAAGAGGAGCAATCGGAGTGCTAAGAAAATCATTGTTGTTGGTATTGGTGAAGTCACACAATTTAGTATTATCTTGAGCCATCGTGACAAGCAAGCAATCCAACACACGAGCAAACAAGAGACGGGCAAAAAGAGGCGAACGGAAAAGAGAGGGCGAATAAAACGGCGAGGGTGAAGTGGGGGGGGGGAGGAAAACGAGAGGCAAATGGCAAATAATGTAATGCGGGAGATAAGGGTTTGTGATGGGTACTTGGTAGGTTGACTTTATGAGACTCCCGGCAACGGCGCCGTAAATCCTTCTTGCTACCTCTTGAGCATCGCGTTGGTTTTCCTTGAAGAGGAAAGGGTGATGCAGCAAAATAGCATAAGTATTTCCCTTAGTTTTTGAGAACCAAGGTATCAATCCAGTAGGAGGCCACCCACGAGTCCCTCGCACCTACACAAACAAGTAAATCCTCGCAACCAACGCGATAAGGGGTTGTCAATCCCTACACGGTCACTTACGAGAGTGAGATCTGATAGATATGATCGAATAATATTTTTGGTATTTTTATGATAAAGATGCAAAGTAAAATAAAAGCAAAATAAAAGGCAACGGAAATAGCTAAGTGTTGGAAGATTAATATGATGGAAAATAGACCCGGGGGCCATAGGTTTCACTAGTGGCTTCTCTCGAGAGCATAAGTATTTACGGTGGGTCAACAAATTACTGTTGAGCAATTGACAGAATTGAGCATAGTTATGAGAATATCTAGGTATGGTCATGTATATAGGCATCACGCCCGAGACAAGTAGACTGACTCCTGTCTGCATCTACTACTATTACTCCACACATCGACCGCTATCCAGCATGCATCTAGAGTATTAAGTTCATAAGAACAGAGTAACACTTTAAGCAAGATGACATGATGTAGAGGGATAAACTCATGCAATATGATATGAACCCCATATTGTTATCCTCGATGTCAACAATACAATACATGCCTTGCTGCCCCTACTGTCACTCGGAAAGGACACCGCAAGATTGAACCCAAAGCTAAGCACTTCTCCCATTGCAAGAAAGATCAATCTAGTAGGCCAAGCCAAACTAATAATTCGAAGAGACTTGCAAAGATAACCAATCATACATAAAAGAATTCAGAAGATTCAAATATTGTTCATAGATAAACTTGATCATAAACCCACAATTCATCGGTCTCAACAAACACACCGCAAAAGAAGATTACATCGAATAGATCTCCACGAGAGGGGAGAACATTGTATTGAGATCCAAAAGAGAGAAGAAGCCATCTAGCTAATAACTATGGACCCAAGGTCTGAGGTAAACTACTCACACATCATTGGAGAGGCTATGGTGTTGATGTAGAAGCCCTCCGTGATCGATGCCCCTCCCGTGAGCTCAGAATAGGCCCCAAGATGGGATCTTACGGGTATGTAAAGTTGCGGCGGTGGAATTAGGTTTTGGCTTCAGATCCGTAGTTTGGGGTACGAGGTATATATAGGAGTAAGGAGTACGTCGGTGGAGCAATAGGGGGCCTATGAGGGTGGAGGGCGCGCCTGGGGGGGTAGGCGCGCCCCCTACCTCGTGCCTTCCTGGTTGATTTCTTGACGTAGGGTCCAAGTCCCCTGGATCACGCTCATTCCAAAAATCATGTTCCCGAAGGTTTCATTCCGCTTGGACTCCGTTTGATATTCTTTTTCTGAAACTCAAATAGGCAAAAAACAGCAATTCGAAATGAGCCTCCGGTTAATAGGTTAGTCCCAAAAATAATATAAAAATGTATAATAAAGCCCAATAATGTCCAAAACATAATATAATATAGCATGGAACAATAAAAAATTATAGATACGTTGGAGACGTATCACACGACGGTGTGGTGACGATGATGATGAAGTTACCGACGCAGGGCTTCGCCTAAGCACTACGATAATATGACCGAGGTGGAAATCTATGGAGGGGGGCACCGCACACTTCTAAGAATCAACTTGTGTGTCTATGGGGTGCCCCCCCTCCCCCGTATATAAAGGAGGGGAGGAGGGGGCCGACCGGCCTCATGGTGCACCCCCAAGGGAGTAGGTTTCCCCCCTTTCCTAGTCCAACTAGGAGGGGGAAGGAAGGGGAAGAGGGGAAGAAGGAAAGGGGGGCCGGCCCCCCTCCCCAATTCGGATTGGGCTTCGGGGGCGCGCCCCACCTCTTGGCCACCTTCTCTCTCTTCCACTAAAGCCCATGTAGGCCCATTAAGCCCCCGGGGGGTTCCGGTAACTCCCCAGTACTCCGAAAAATGCCCGAACTAGTCTGAAACCTTTCCGGTGTCCAAACATAACCTTCCAATATATCAATCTTCATGTCTCGACCATTTCGAGACTCCTCGTCATGTACGTGATCACATTCGGGACTCCGAACAACCTTCGGTACATCAAATCACAAAACTCATAATACATATCGCTATCGAACGTTAAGCGTGCGGACCCTACGGGTTCGAGAACTATGTAGACATGACCGTGACTCATCTCTGGTCAATAACCAATAGCGGAACCTGGATGCTCATATTGGTTCCTACATATTCTACGAAGATCTTTATCGGTCACACCGCACAACAACATACGTTGTTCCCTTTGTCATTGTTATGTTACTTGCCCAAGATTCGGTCGTCGGTATCATCATACCTAGTTCAATCTCGTTACCGGCAAATCTCTTTACTCGTTCCGTAATGCATCATCCCGTAACTAACTCATTAGTCACATTGCTTGCAAGGCTTATAGTAATGTGCATTACCGAGAGGGCCCAGAGATACCTCTCCGACAATCGGAGTGACAAATCCTAATCTCGATCTATGCCAACTCAACAAACACCATCGGAGACACCAGAGAGCATCTTTATAATCACCCGCCATTTCGACGCTTGATAGCACACTAAGTGTTCCTCTAGTATTCGGGAGTTGCATAATCTCATAGTCATAGGAACATGTATAAGTCATGAAGAAAGCAATAGCAATAAACTAAACGATCATAGTGCTAAGCTAACGGATGGGTCAAGTCAATCACATCATTCTCTAATGATGTGATCCTGTTCATCAAATGACAACTCATGTCTATGGCTAGGAAACTTAACCATCTTTGATAAATGAGCTAGTCAAGTAGAGGCATACTAGTGACACTCTGTTTGTCTATGTATTCTCACATGTACTAAGTTTCCGGTTAATACAATTCTAGCATGAATAATAAACATTTATCATGATATAAGGAAATATAAATAACAACTTTATTATTGCCTCTAGGGCATATTTCCTTCATTAACATCATCTTTCGACCATAAAAGACTGGAGTTGAAAACCGTTTTAAAGGAGAGCGTCTCGCTCTATCACTGCCACTTGGGTCGACAACCTATTTTCTTCGATGTTGCTTGTCTGGGACTGGAAGAGAAGAGGCCTTTGCAGGTGCTCCGGTGGTCGGGGACAAGCTAGCAAAGCAGAGGACGTGCTCCGGTGGTCAGGGATGTCGGGAACGTGCTCTGATGGTTAGGGATGTTGGGAACGGGCTCCCGTGGTCATGGAGGTCGAGGATGCTAGGAGAGTCCTATGCAGGCCAGGAAGGCGTCGACAGAGGGCCATGGCGGCGTTGTATGGTAAGTTGCGACATATGGGGAGGGAGGCGGCCGGTGCCTTGCTTCGTCGGGTGCTTGTGGCAGCTAAGGTTGGGGATGACTAATGCGGGGTGGCAGGTGGAGGGGACAAGTCATCGGGTGGGGTTGCTGCGACTAGTATGAGGACATGATTCGCTCGGTGGTGACAATATCCCCGTTATTTCTCTCAACTCTAGCTCCTCTCTAAAATGGGAGATCTAGATGACCATCTCCCCTAACTGTTGGGGAACGTTGCAGAAAATTAAAATTTTTCCTACGGTTTCACCAAGATCCATCTATGAGTTCATCTAAGAAACGAGTCATGGGAGAGAGATTGCATCTACATACCACTTGTAGATCGCGTGTGGAAGCGTTCAAGGGAACTGTGATGATGGAGTCGTACACGCCGTGATTCAGATCACCGATGACCAAGTGCCGAACGGACAGCACCTCCGCGTTCAACACACGTACGGAACGGACGACGTCTCCTCCTTCTTGATCCAGCAAGGGGGAAGGAGAGGTTGAGGAAGAAGGCTCCAACAGCAGCACGACGGCGTGGTGGTGATGGAGTGACAGTTCTCCGGCAGGGCTTCGCCAAGCACACGCGGAGGAGGAGAGGTGTTGGGGAGGGGAGGGGCTGTGCCTTGAAGTGTGTTGCAGCCTCCCCCCCTCTATTTATAGGGAAGGGAGAAGGGGCGGCCCCTCTAGATGGCATCTAGAGGGGGGCGGCCAAGGGGAAGGGGCTTGCCCCCCAAGCAAGGGGGCCCCTCAGGGTTTCCCCCAACCCTAGGCGCATGGGCCCTAGGGGGGAGTGGCGCCCCAGCCCACTTTGGGCTGGATCCCTTCCTCATACAGCCCATAAGGCCCTCCGGGAGAGGTGGCCCCTCCCGGTGGACCCCAGAACCCCTCCGTGGCCCCAGATAATACCGATATGCCCCTCAACCTTTTCGATGACCGTATGATGACTTCCCATATATAAATCTTTACCTCCGGACTATTCCGAACTCCTCGTGACGTCCCGGATCTCATCCGGACTCAACAACTTCCGTAATCACATACAAGTCTTCCTAATAACCCTAGCGCCACCGAACCTTATGTGTAGACCCTACGGGTTCGGAGACATGTAGACATGACCTAGACGGCTCCGGTCAATAACCAACAGCGGATCTGGATACCCATGTTGGCTCTACATACTCCTCGATGATCTCATCGGTGAACCACGATGTCGAGGATTCAAGCAACCCCAGATACTATACCCTTTGTCGACGGTATGTTACTTGCCCGAGACTCGATCGTCGGTATCCCAATACCTCGCTCAGTCTCGTTACGCAAGTCACTTTACTCAGATCGTAATGCATGATCCCGTGACCGCACACTTGGTCACTTTGAGCTCATTATGATGATGCACTACCGAAAGTGGGCCCAGTGATACCTCTCCGCTACACGGAGTGACAAATCGAGCCTCGATCCGTGTCAACCCAATGACACTTTCGAGATACCAGAGTGTACCTTTATAGTCACCCAGTTATGTTGTGACGTTTGGTACACCCAAAGCACTCTTACGGTATCCGGGAGTTACACGATCTCATGGTCTAAGGAAGAGATACTTGACATTGGAAAAGCTCTAGCAAAACAAACTACACGATCTTGTGCTATGCTTAGGATTGGGTCTTGTCCATCACATCATTCTCCTAATGATGTGATCCCGTTATCATTGACATCCAATGTCCATAGTCAGGAAACCATGACTATCTATTGATTAACGAGCTAGTCAACTAGAGGCTCACTAGGGACATATTGTGGTCTATTTATTCACACGTGTATTACGATTTTCCGGATAATACAATTATAGCATGAATAAAAGACAATTATCATGAACAAGGAAATATAATATTAATCCTTTTATTATTGCCTCTAGGGCATATTTCCAACACTAACTCCTTCAAAGTTGCACTACGCCGACAGCCAACTTATCCTTCTTGACTTCACGCCTGTGGAGATGGATGAGTTGACAGCTCGAGAGCTACCGAACAAGGTCCTATTTTTTAACTTGGATGCTCCAAGACAAGGGAAGAATGTGACCTTCTCTTCTAGTAGTTGCAAGAGATGATGCAAGTGTTGCAAACTTCGCCCTTGAATGTCACGATGACATGCTAGCTTTAGAAGTCTAATGTTGAATACTTCTAACTTTCCTGATATCACATTCAAATCGAGGCAAAGTCATTTATGAACTATTTTTGGTAGGTATAGCGGAACTGTGTACTCTTAGTCCAAAGGGTCCAAATTCCACCGGGTCATAGAGATGACCCTGGTGATTAAACAGGGACTGATCAAGGACATTGGAAGGCATGAGGTCTTTGCAGCAACCGATCCTTGTGCCATAGTGAATCGACGACAATCGAAGCCAAACTCAAGGAAGTGGTTCATGAAGATCAAGAGTCCTGTATGTTGTATGCTCTGGGTAATGGCTGCTTCGTTGATGCGGATTTGGAAGCTCTGTCTCGGCGTGGTGTGGTGCTCCCTGCTTGAGGTTTCTTTGGGTCGGCGGTGCAATAGTGATAGGGCGTCGGCTCTGGCCATGTGAAAGTTAGGTTCGATGCTTAGCAATCTCGATTGCCATGTATGACTTTGTTGGTACAAAGATGTGATTCTCTCTCTTGCGAGAGAGACTTGTCTCCAAAGTCAAAGCCACCTAATCTCTACGTCTCTTGCGATGGATAGACCCACCAATCCCAAATGAAAAGAGCGAGGGGTATCGTGTTTGCAACATCTTTGTACTTGTAACGCCTTTTGCAGTCTTGCTAGAGTCATCTCTGGTGTGGTTTGATCACAAAATCTCTCATGCAAATAGGTAGAAGGTTATCACTATATAATCTTGTCCATGACCGGTGCCACCATCGTCGACCCCATGCTACCTCATTTACCTCAGACGGATCAGGCATCGTGTCACCATGGCAAACAAATATTTTTTTTGTCCCTTGTTAGTCGCTTGGTAACTTGTACAACTAAACTCTATAGAAACTGATTAGAATTACCCGCAAAAAAACTTATTAGAATTCATTTTAAAACTTTATAATAAAGGAATTCATTTCCAAAATGTAACAATGTTTACATTTCTTTCTAGACTAGAACTTTGAAAATTTTAGAATGGATTCCGCAAAAAAAAAAAAGAATGGAGGAAATAAGTAATACTCCCTCCGTTCCATAATGTAGTGCATATAGATTTTCTATAAAGTCAAACTTTATAAACTTTTGACCAAGTTTACAGAAAAAACTATTTATATCTACAATACCAAATGTATATAATATGAAAGTATGTCTTGTAATGTATCTAAGCATATGTATTTAGTATTCCGGATGTATATTATTTTCTACAAACTTGGTCAAAGTTTATAAAGTTTGACTTTTAGAAAAATCTACATGCGCAACATTGTGGAACGGAGGGAGTAACTAACAGTACAACAGTACAAAGTGTTGTGTGCACGTGGACAGAACCAATGTAACAATGTTGGCATTTCTTTCTAGACTAGAACTTTGAAAAATTTAGAATGGATTCTGCAAAAAAAAAAGAACGGAGGAAATAAGTAATAACTAACAAAATAATACCGCCCGCAAAAAAACTAACAAAATAATACGAGCAGTGATAAACAAGGCAGCATTTAACAGATGTTGAACAAAAGGGAAAATAAAGCCGATGGAAAACAGAAGAAAAAAGAAAGCAACGACAGACATGTTTTTCTTAGATGGGCCGGGCTCTGTTTACTCCCCAGTCCAACTTCACGGGCCGAGAGCCACAGGTCCTTTTCGTCCCCCACCGAGGAGGCGCTGCGCTGCAGCGTTGCATCCCACACATTAGTCCCACCTCGGAAGTTTACAGGGAGAAGAACCGGTTTATAATGCGCGGCGCTGCGTCTTGAAGCACGACCTTACTTGAACAGGATCTGTTCTATAGGCTCGTAACGCTGCATCCTTTACCAATAAGGAGGCAAGCACTTCAGTCTGGTTGATGCATTCTGACCACTGGGCCAGAGCGTGATTGACGGCCAGGACCCATCTGATGGGTGGATCCGACGGCTGTAGAGGATCGTTCCTTCCAGGCTCACACCTGGGCAGGGTGGCCCAGTGGTTGTCTGACAGACACAAAATTCTTCTTATTTTTTTTGCCTACGGAATTTTCTTACTATCAGAAATAATCTGCAACAAAATTTGAGCTTCTTTAACCCCATAATCTACTCCGAAAATGCAATACTTTTGAGCTGCTTCAATCACCAATGGTCTTCAGTTAGACTTGGGTTATCTGACACACTTCAAAATTTTTTTTTCGGTTCTCTAATGCGACATTTTTCTTCTTACCTACAGAGTCACCTTCAAGGACATTTACAAATAATCTGCAATTTCATTTTAAAACTTCTTTAACCATGTAATCTAACTCACTTTTTCCTTACAGAATCTCGTTCTGGAGCACCTACAAATAATCTGCAGTTATATTTTTGAACTTCTTTAGCCACACAATCTATTTAGTCATACATCTGATTCATTTTTGAGCTTCTCCAACCACAGAATCTATTTGCAATCATATAGCTGAAGTTATCAGTGATTCACTTCATATACGCTCGATGCCGTGATCCTGGATGGGCAACATACCGGCCGCGGCTATTTCCATGTGCTCAAGAACACAACCATTCTGCAAGATGCAGCAAGCCAGCTTAACCTGAGCATTGTAGCACCGAAACCCGCTCTCATGTAGACGCATATGACCATGGTGACGCATAGTCGCATATGGGAGCCTTCCTCCTCCATCACCTCATCACTCCCACCGCCGTCAAAGGTTCAGATATACCATCTGCATTTCAAGGTCTGCGATCAGTCGGTCCAAAATAGTCCAAGTACAGGTCTTTCCTGAAGAATGACAAAATCATGCAGCAGCAGTATACTTAATGGTTTATCTAAACTGATGAAATGGCACTCACATCCAAATGCAACGTCTCCAGTCGGGTCGCAACATCCAAGCAGCGGGCTAGTTGAAGAATTCCATTATCGGCATTTGGTTGTCCGTTGAAGACAATTAATTGACACGTCATATGCCTCAAATGCATAAATGTGCCATGTGGTCTTGTTGTCAGATTCTGCAACTGAAACATGACAAGGACAAATAAAATGACTTTAGAACCCAGTTTCAAGAATTATAATGTACGCAAGCAAGAATGAATGAATAAATAAATACACCAGGTAACCTGTTCATATCCATGTATATAAGCTTGCACAGTTAGTATCTTCACACTGGCAAAATGCTTGGAACTAAAGTGAATACACGGGCCAGTCCTTTGCTGCCTCTGAACATTATCGTAGCCTTCTCTAATTTTGAGCACCCATGAAGTACTATAGGGATCTCTTGTCCTTCCTACTCAAAATGAGCAAAGATCAGCAGCATGAAACTCAACCATCTCAACATTCATTCTGTCAATTAGTAAATGTCGAAGTTTGTAAAGTTGGCACGGTATACTTAAATTGCTGAACAGTTTGCTAGAAAGTCTTCTGAGTACTGTAAAGCCATATATACCTGAGTGTGGCTTTATAGAAACAGCAGCGAGAAACAAGAACTACACACAAGATCTGCCTTGAACACCCAAGTACTCAAGACGAAAGTGATGAACATGAACTTCTTTGGATGGCGAATAAGTTTCTTCAGGTCAAAAATTATGATCATTGCTTTGTTTTTTGATGAAGCGGCAAAGCCAATCCACCTGTCAAGACGATCAAAGTCCTCTTTGTGCAAGCCACACCTGATGCATAACTTATCAATACCTATCACACCATGCCATTGAATAACCCAACTTACAGCCTCAAGGAATTTAGCTCGTTTTATTTTGAGAAAATCATCAATGGATTGTTCATCGGTATGATAATCCAGATCACCGGGGCCATAAAAACACAGAGTACAGTGGAACGTCCAGAGCATTTTTCCAACTTCAACAGGTTGAATCTCCCGTGACAAGAAAGAGCCTGAATTTTCATCTGGGCTGAACTTTAACTAGAACTAACTGGTAGGCAAGCGACAGCCACTAATCACTCAAATCAAAACACACAATGACCTGAAACTACGTGCAAGAGAAATCAGACCAGATGCAGATAGCAACATTTTGTAGTGTAGTTACAATGGGTGTTTTGTAGTGGTGCCAAGTACACGTGCGGCGTGGTGTATTGTTCATTTGGGTGCAATTCTGTTACTACTTTCACTTATCATTAACGTACTTCTCGGATTTTGCAACTTAGCAGTTAGCAGGAGATGTTACGTGCCTGACCTTGTTCATTTGGGCTACTATTTGGGAAACGAGGAATGAAGCATGTTTTTGAGGTATTCTTCCAAGGGATCCTACTATGAATCTATGAGCCGGCTTCTTGAAGAAGGAACGCAGCAAGCGCATTCAGCGGGCGGCCCTGCAAGCTGTCCCCTGCCTCAGGCAACAAACCCCATAAAACACAAATTATTTTTAATTTATTACTTTTCCCGAGAGGTATAGATCCGTGGGGAACGCCACAGGAAACAAATCAAGGACTAATTTTCAGGCACTGATTGGAATGGATCCTCGGGGTAACTGTGAAATGCTTAAGCAAATATATATGTTTTTCCCTGCTGTGGTTCAGGGAGAAGAAAGAGAAAAGAGGGACTCGCGGAATGGTAGTTACCCCTGAAAGAGGTACAGATCTGCTTGCTTGCTGACCTAGAGGAGGGAGCAGAAAGAGGAGGAGAGCTACTTCGTCGTCATCTTCTCCTGCTCCGGCCATTGCTGCTGCTGTAAGATTGGCGGAGCTCCGTGGAGCAATTATTGAAGTCGAAAAAGGAAAGCAATGGGAGAGACGGATGTTTGGGCCGGGTTCCGTTCATTCTCCAGCCCAACTTCACGGGCTGAGACCCACATGAGCCCTTCTCATCCCTCACCAGCTGCGTTGCAGCGTTGCATGCCATACATTAGTCCCACCACGGAAGTTTACAGCGCGCCGAACCGGTTTATAAGGCCAGGCGCCGCGAATTGATGCACGACCTTACTTGAACAGGATCTGTTCTATAGGCTCGTACCGCTGCATCCTTTACCAATAAGGAGGCAAGCACTTCGCAGGATACAGCAACCCAGCTTGACCTGAGCAATGTAGCAACCGAAACCGCTCATGTGGACCATCTTGAGATGATCATGGTGACGCATATGGGAGCCTTCCCCCCTCCACCACCTCATCACTCCCAACGTCGTCAAGGTTCAGATATACCATCTACATTTCAAAGTTTGCGATCAGTTGGAGCAATTAGTCCACGTACAGGTCTTTCCTGAAGAATGATGTGATCATGCAGCAGCAGTATACTTGATAAACATGCCATGTGGTTTCGTTGTCAGCTTCTGTAACTGAAACATGACAAGGACAAACAACATGACATTAAAACCCAGTTTCAGGAACTATAATGTACGCAAACAAGAATGAATGAATAAATAAATAAACACCAGCTAACCTGTTCATATCCATGTATATAAGATTGCACATTTAGTATATTCACTGGCAAAATGCTTGGAACTAATTGTAGCCTTCGCTGCCAGGAACAGTAAGTGAACACACAGGCCAGTGCTTTGCTGCCTTTAAACATGACTGTAGCCTTCTATAATTTTGAGCAACCATGAAGGGGTCTCTTGTCTTTCATACTCAAAATGAGCAAGATCAGCAACACGAAACTCAACCATCTCTGACATTCATTCCGTCAATCAGTAAATGTTGAAGCTCGTCAAGTTGGTGTGGTATGCTTAAATTAGTTACTCCCTCCGATCCATATTATTTGTCGCTGCTTTAGTACAACTTTCCTAGCAAGCCTGGAAAGTTTGCTCGTCAACCGTCTCGATACCAAATCACTCGGTGATCTCTATGTCCTCAAGTGCCGAACAGTTTGCTAGCAAGCCTGGTAAGTCTCCGGATATCTGAACACATTCCAGATTAAGTCCTCTGAGTATTGTAAAGCCACATATACCGGGGTGTGGCTTGATAGAAACAGCAAGGAGAGACAAGGAGTGCGCACAAGAACTGCCTCGAACACCCAAGGCCTCAAGTGGAAAGTGATGAACTTCTTAGGATGGCGAATAAGTTTTCTTCAGGCCAAAAGCTATAATCTTTGCTTTCGATGAAGCGGCAAAGTGGATCCACCTGTCAAGAATATCAAAGTCCTCTTTGTGCAAGCCACACCTGATGCAGAACTTATCGGTCCCTATCCTACTATGCCACTGAATAACCCAGTTTACAGCCTCAATGAACTTAGCTCGTTTTATTTTGAGAAGATCATCAATGGATCGTTCGTCAGTTGTAAATGCAGATCACTCGGGCCATAAAAACACAGATTACAGTGGAACGTCCAGAGCATTTTCCAATTTCTCGAAACAGTGCTTGTCCTCACAGCCCCTTTAAGTGGAATCAGTGACATCACAACAGGTTGAATCTCCTGTGACAAGAAACGGCCTGGATTTTTAGTCAGGTTGAACTTTAGCTAAAACTAACTGGTAGACGAGCAATAGACACTGATAATTACTCAAATCAAAACACACAACGACCTGAAAGTGCACACAAGAGAAATCAGACCAGATGCAAATGTAGTAAATGGGTGTTTTGCAGTCTTCTTTTTAACAATTTTACGGGGCCAAGTACACGCAGAGTGTAGTCTATTGTTCATTTCGGTGCAATTCTATTACTGCTTTCACTTATCGTTAATGCACCCCTTGGATTTTGCAATTTAGCAGTAGGGTTTGCCTGCCTGTCCTTGTTCATTTAGGCTATTTGGAGAACAAGGAATGAAGCCCATTGTACGCCGTTGTCAGTTCGCAGCTTGTGCAGCCTGAATTGAATGCTGTAACCCGAATGCAGTGTTACCGAAGCCGAAACGATTTCAGTAACAAAATCAGGTGGCCGTTGCGCCTTTTATCTAAGAAGTGTGTAGTGTATACGCTCATTCGGCAGCAAGTAATTCAATTATTTTCCTTTCTCCAACAACTCAAGCAAGCCGATGCCCTCCCTGTTGGTGTAGCAAACAATTTGAGCAATAAACCTTAATAGTGAGGCTCACTGAAAAAGTAAAAGACATAGATTGGACCATAATCTAAGCTCCCTGCCCCTGCCCCAGGCAACAAACCCCATAAAACACCAGTTTTTTTCCCCCAGGAATCACATCAAAGGACTAATTTTCACGCAGTGGTTGGATCTGAGGGTAATAATATTATTTTCCCTTGCTGTGATGTGAGGAGAGGAATGGGAAGAGAGGGACTGGCGGAATGGCGGTTACCCAGGAAGGTTCTCCATCCGAAAGGACGGCTCGCCGCCGACGCCGTGGTGGTGCTCCGCCGCCGCGTCGCCCATGGGCTGCAGGGAGGGAGGAACGGCGGGTTAAGGGGGAAAGGGATCTCGCACTCGACCGATCTACTCAGGAACGCCCACACTGCTGCTTACTTGCTGGGCTGGAGGAGCTACTTCGTCGTCATCTTCTCCTGCTCCGGCCATTGCTGCTGCAAGATCGGCGGATCTCCCTGGAGTCCAGACGAGACGACGGCTGTTTCTTAGATGGGCTGGGCTCCGTTTATTCTCCAGCCCAACTTCACGGGCCGAGACCCACACGAGCCCTTCTCATCCCCCAGGCGCTGCGCTGCGCTGCGTTTCAGCGTTGCTTGCCATACATTAGTCCCACCTCGGGAGTTTACAGCGAGCCGAACCGGTTTATAAGGAGAGGTGCCGCGAACGGTAGCACGACCTTACTTGAACAGGATCTGTTCTATAGGCTCGTACCGCTGCATCCTTTACCAATAAGGAGGCAAGCACTTCAGTCTGGTTGATGCATTCTGACCACTGGGCCAGAGCGTGATTAACGGTCAGGGTTCATCTGATGGATGGATCCGACGGCTGTAGAGGATCGTTCCTGCCTGGCTAGCCTGAGCAGGGTGGCCCAGTGGGTTGTCTGACAGACACAAAAATTCTTTTTATTTTTTGCCTCTTAACCGCACATTTTGGGATTTAACCACATAAACTAGCTTCTTCTGTTAGACTTGAGATTCAAGTGTGCACTCATTGCACCAGAATGATTAAATTTATAACAAGATTAATAACCAAAACTGCGACAAACCATTGGTAAAGCAGTAAACGATCCTGATGCACGCTGGCAACTGAATCAGGATTCTTTTTGTTGAACTGATGAGCGTTCCAAGCTTGAAAACAACAAAAAGAATGTTTGCTTGCTTGATTTCTTCTGTGAATCTGAAGACTCTAAACCAACATAAAACTGAGCTGGGATGAAGCGTGCAGCCTAGACTGCCTGGTTGAGATTTTTCTCCTTTTCGGCATGCAAGTAATTCACGCAAAAAAAAAACAAACAAAATGTGATGCATAACGATTCTTCCATTAAATCAGTGCATCCATAAACTCGACAAGGGCTCCCCTACTGTTCAGGGTCAAACACAAATTCCATCACGATTTCACTCCACGCAACAAAGGCTCTAGACTCGCCTGACGGTAACGGAGCCTTCAAGTTCTACATCACACTAAAAGAACAAAAAAAAACTCGCTTCTAATCCTCGACCAGCAAGATCATTTGCTTCAAAGCAAGGGAGACATTGCCGGGAGGAAGAACTAGATGTTCGGAGGCGACACCACAGAACCTCTCCTCATTCCAAGGCCGACTGGGGATAACTGAGCTAGAGATTCAACCATCAGCGGTACAGTGAAGGAGGGACTGGGCTGGGGCTGGGACTGGTGCGGCGGTTTCCCTCTCTGCAGGTTTCTTTGCCGACAAATCCTGGTACAAGAAAGATGATAAATAGATCCATCAAATTTCATGCATAGAGCAGTAGGGTAAAGTAAGTGCTGGATATTTGGTAGGTTGTATCTGGAAATGCACGACTCACTTCTGACGGTTGTACAGCTTTCAGCGTTTCTGCTTGTAACTGTCCAGACGCAGCTTCAGCTGCAGAGATAAGAATCAATCAGCTCGGATTCAAACAGTGAATGCGCGGCACAAACTGAAGTAAAACTGACGGCCAGTGGAGCAAAACTATGACGATCAGGCAATCTTGCATGAGGCCTGTGTTTGGTTTTCTTTGGATGATACTTTTGGAGTATGGAAAACTATAAGTTGGTAGCTGGAATGTTTATTTCAAATCATCTGTCATCCTGTGGGATGGTAAAAACTAGTTTTGCCAAAATCAATCTTGTAAATGTGGAGGCACGTGGAAATCAAATTCTATGCTAACAGGTCATGATATCGGAAAAACACCCAAGAACTGCTTATCATGCAAAGTAAGTTTTGGGGTAATAAGACCCAAGAACATCATGCAAAGTAAGTTTTGGGGTAATAAGACCCAAGAACATCATGCAAATATTTGGTGGTGTAATCACGTTCAAAGATCAGATGAACATACCTTATTTATGTACTTCAGTTGCTGAAGCACTTCAGCGGTACCCAATTCCTACAATGGACAGGATAATCCAGATGTCAGTTTTCTATTGCGGTTTTAATTATTACTGAATGGTGCAAAAACTATTACAGAGTGGTTCCAACACGACTTCAAATAGATGCATGGATGAAAATAATGAAATATACTTGCACATGCTTAATACATCCAAAAGATTGAACAACGGAGGTCAAGAAATAATATAAACATAACCAACCATCATTTGTGAAGAGCTTGACTAGCCGAATGCAGTCAACATGTAAAGTGTATGGTTATGACATAAAGCAAGACAACCATGTACATCCCACAAGGGCACACAAAAAAGAGGCAACTATATAACAGAAACAAACCTGCGGAACAGCACAATCAGCACGAATTGGATCCCAAAGAACTGAACATGAACAATCCCAATCGCTCGACTGAACAACAAAAAGTGGTGCCCTGCAAACATTCCCATGGGGTAATGAAAACATGAATGCATATCTTAACGATATTACCTCCGTTCCTAATTATAAGATGTTTTGGATATTTCAATATGGACTAGATACAGACTGAAATGAGTGAACAAACACACTAAAATGCGTCTACATACATCCGATTCAGAAAAAGTTAGAACATCTTATAACTGGGAAAGGAGAGAGTAGATGTTAACAAAAACACAGAAAACAGAAGAGCCTTCTAACACAACAAGAGGGTAAACCAAGCCCTCATGGACCAATCCATAACTGACAGAAACATTGAAAGAAATTAGGGTGACCTGTGTTACCTCCGCCACTTGCCGCAAATAGCACCTGTGTCCAAGACTTCTTGGCACTGAATCCAGTTACCAATGCTGGTTTTCTTGTCCTCACGCCTTAGTGACAATTGCAACTAAAGCACAGAATGTCAAAATGCATGGCTGAAAATAATCAATAAGGAAATATTTTTATCAATTATCATTAAACAGGTCCAGAGTGTGCGGAGACCTACACTCAGATTTGGCATTTCAGTGGCATCAAGTTCAGCAGGTTCAACAAAATAGTCATCACTGCTGCATAGATGGAGTTACTATTAGAAATTTTATTTGATAATGCAAAGTTGCAAGAAGAAACAATAAAAATACAACTGAAGTAGGGCATACAATTTAAATGCAATTTTAGGATTTACAGTCTTGGTTATTGTTTATTTATATATATCATGGAATTTTGGTAAACAAAAGATAAAGTTGGAGAATCTTGACTGGACCAACAGCCTTTCATTAGATGATGCTTAGTACCCATGGGAAAGATAACACTTCCCACGTAAATCACAATTTTTCATGAATCAAAATTGCTCCTCAAGTTGAAGCTGCTACTCCTGTCCCAGTAGCAATGACAGGCTTAAAGTAAAATTTGATCAAGAGTGAGCATACCCGGAAATTGGACCGGACCATTCTGGAACTTCTGCTTGGAAGTCTCTACCAATCCTTACTTGAGTTTCATATGGTTCAGCATTCGTCAACATATCTCCTTTTGAGCCAAGAACTTGGAGAGGTCTTTGAATATGCTTGGCTGATCCTTTTGTACTCGGCAACATCTCACGCTGCCTCTTAGGTTTCTTCCTTGAACAATCCAGGCAATACCAATCATTATCTGGTATTTTCTTGATGCGACGGTGGCAGCAAAGCAAGTGGAATGCTTCTTCACAACGATCACATATTAACATGCGGCATGGATCTTCAAAAGACCCACAACTCTTGCATGCAAATAAAGTGTTGCTTTCATTATCATCATGGGTTAATGTAGTTGATGCGCTGCTGAGCTCTGATTTTTCGATGAGAACTATATCCCTTTCGAGCAAGGATATGCAAACCTCCCTTGATGTTAACTCCATAAGTGATTCTGTATCAGACTCCCTGGAATCCTCTATCTTGTGCTTTATATAAGATGGCCTGCTTGATATGGATATTGACTTCCTATCATCCACAGTAGAAAGTGACACCGATGAGTTTTTCCAAGAACTTCTATTAGAAGCTTCTGCGGTATCTTTATATTTTTTTGTATATTCAACAATGCTTGTTTCAGATTTTGAAACTTCTCCATCTGAAGGAACAATAAGTGCTTTCCCAAATTTTTGGACCCGGGGCGAAATATCTTCAGAAGTTGCAGAACTTCTGGTTGTATTTTTACTCGCATTTCCATCTGTTGTACTCTTGATCGCATTTCTGTTTGTACTCCTACTCTTATTTCCATTTGCATTTGTCGGAACAAAATGACATTTCTGGTCCGTCCTCCTCCGTTTATACAAATGGTGATCATCTTCTGAAGTAGGAACAAAACAAACACCATCGACAACTGGCGAACTCGAGCTTGAGGATAAATCCAAAAAATTTACTGATG
The DNA here is from genome assembly GCA_021605205.1 of Aegilops longissima. NCBI lineage: Eukaryota > Viridiplantae > Streptophyta > Magnoliopsida > Poales > Poaceae > Aegilops > Aegilops longissima. Next base: position 696,192,418 of record CM038679.1, read on the forward strand.
ACTTTGATTTCTCCTTCTGACATAAAAAGGTGTTCTTCATAGATTTTAAAGTCATATATTCTCCCGTAAAAAGAATGAGACCGTCTCTACCAGTCTTGGACACAAAAATGTTTGGGCCAAGGAAAACTCAGTAGTAGAATTGGATATAGAGAGGCTGCAAGAGCCTAGTTCTTAACAAGCACAACTTCAAATATCCTTGGGCATAAAACAAATTTGAAACCTTCCCTCCTGCGGCGCCCCACAAGCTCTTCAATAAGGATAAGGAAGCATTAAATCATTTTTTTCAAGGAAAATATTGTATCACTATAAAGTCTAAAGATGTAATAAAATAGTCAGAACATTTTGACTTGGTACACCATGTAGCTAGAAGACCGGCGAAGTAACCACAACAAGAGAGATCAATTTGATGAAGACAAAGAGAAAATCTAACCAATTTCATGAGGAGTACAAGGAATTGGATATTTCCACCTTGCATTTTTTTTAGCAACTCATACTATTGCCCTCTAGAAGAATCCCAAGCTTCTCTCATGGTCCTAACTATTGCGCTTCTATAGGATTTAATTAACTAGAAGATTAGCGTTGGTCAACCAGCGATTTGTAAGGACATATTTCTTGGGCATAATAGAAGTAGAAAATCCCCTTGACTCTTTTCTAGTTTCGTTTGCCCCCCTCTCGAATCCGTAAAAGCCTCACCAATTATGCGGATACTACTAGGACGCGCCTTAGTGTATAATAAATATGTGGGTAAATAGACATTGGATTTCCAAAGAGTAGACAATGGCAAGACGATGTTTGATGACGGAGTTGGGCCGAATCCTACATTTCTAGGAGCCCTTGCTCGGGTGCTCCTCCCGGTGCATTAAATCGACATAACACAACCGACGAGGAAACTCACCAAGGCTTCGTCAGTGTCTCGAACCACCCGCCATGGCCGGTTTGGCCACCCTTGCCACGGTGACCATACAACCCCTCTCATGACCTGGTGTCATGTTCTTATTTTGTTACCGCGTGGTTCCTTTATACCCCCTCTGTCTCAAAATAAGTGTCCCAACTTCAGTAACTTCAGTACAATTTTGTACTAAAGTTAGTACAAAGTTGAGACACTTATTTTGGCACGGAGGGAGTATATTATAGGTCCAATTACAGGTGTTTGACTCCAACACCTTACGATCCGCTGATAACAAGGCCAACTATAATCCTATACACATATTGACACAAATCCAAATGTACAAGTTTCGAAGCAATTCGAGTGGTCAGGATACGACCTGGGCACGCCATTGTGCGACGGATAAATCTGAGGCACGGGCCACACAGGCGCATCTTGCGGCATAGATCTAGGGTTCCTTATTCAAGGGGAGCCTATAGAAAGATCTTGCCTTCCCCGCAGGGCCGGTGACCGGATCGACAAACATTGCAATTACCCGAAGTTACAAAAAAATCCCCATCCCTTTGTTGTCCCCCCAATAGCATGGGTTCCCCTCTCCACACCTAGATATTTCTTCCCCAAATTGGGTGGAGACCCCCACCTCCACGATTCCAACACATCCATCTACACCAAAGTTTCCCAATCCGCCATCCAGCTAGCACTCTACCACGAGCTCTAACCAACAGCATCACCGAGCAAGCTGTAAATCCGAATCTAAACAGGAGCCGGACCACAGGAACGGATCTGTCCGAATCCGGAGCAAATCGCAGGGAGGGGGGAGAAGACGGAGAAGGGGGGTTACCTGAGACTCCTCGCCGGCGTCGCCGTGATGAGAACCGGAAGGTAGAGCGGCGGAGGTGGAAGATATACCGGGAGATTATAGTAGTGAAGCAATAAAAGAAGTATTAATCTTCAAGCGGCAAGAGTACCTCGTCTTCTCCTCTTCTGCAGTGTGAAATGAACGGCGTGGTTACTCGCAATGGGGGGAACAAACAAATGAGCTGGGGAAGATGAACCAACATGGATCCGGCGGAAGATACTCTGGAATCGGCGGCCACGGCACCAGCCGCTGCTCGCGCAATCTAGCGGAGGGGATATTATATATCTAGGGAAGGCACTGTGCTCTGCCACGCCACCCCCATGGCGTGTGTCAAGAACAAGAAGAGCTTTGCCACCGTGGATATTCATTAAAAAACATAGATTTTTCCTTCAAGATTTTTTTAACATGATAAGGGAATTTTTCTTTTGTTTAGCCTATGTATCCGTAGGAGGCACGCACGGGAAAAGATGAATTTGCCACCCATAAATTGATTAGATTTGGTTTCTCACCTTTGTGTTCTGCTTTGCCTCCAGTAAACTTGGCCTTCCTCGACGTCTCTTGTGCCGAATCGGGGCCAAATTCACCTATCTAGGGCCTAGGTTGATCGTCGAGGAATAACGAAGATCAATTAGGTTGCGGAGAGTGGGTCAACGGCCGTGCGACAAGAATAAAGATGTGGTGATGGAGCCAGCAAGACGCCACGAGATTTGGGAGGGAGGGGTCAAGAATAGTGGGGCTAGGTTTACTAGTGAATAAGTATATATAGTTGGTGTGTTTGTGATGTTAAGAGTGAGATCTAGATCTAAGGGATTGGGATCCTCTAACCCACATGACCCCTGACTTCAGCATGGGCATGTGGGCCAAGCAACTGCTTTCGGGTCCAAAGGCTACAGAAAAAATCACTAGCACCAAAAAGAAAGTCGGCATGTGGGCGAAGCAACTACATCCTGGACTACGGAAAAAGTCCACTAATTGGAAGGAAAAAAAATCTAACGTGCGGGCCAAGCAACTACTTCCAGAGCAAGGGCTACAAAAAGTCCACTGCTTCAAAGAAAAAAAAAGTCAGCATGCGGGCCAAGCAACTGCTTCCGGAGCCAAGGGCTACCAAAAAGTTCACTGGTTGGAAGAAAGAAAAAGTCGACATGCGGGCCAAGCAACTGCTTCCCGAGCCAAGGGCTACCGAAAGTTTCACTGGTTGGAAGAAAAAAAAATCATCATGCGGCCCAAGAAACTACATCCAGAGCCAAGGGGTACGGAAAAATTCACTGCTTGGAAGAAAAGAAAAATTCGGCATGCAGGCCAAGCAACTGCTTCCAAAGCCAAGGGCTACGGAAAGTACACTAAGAAAAAGAGGCGGTATGTGTGCCAAGCAAAAGGTTCGCTGGCTGAAAGAAAAAAAAAACAGCATGCAGGCCGAGTAACTATTTCCAGAGCCAAAGGCTACGGAAAAGTTCACTGGTTGCAAGAAAAAAAGATGGCATGTGGGCCAAGCAACTGCTTCCGAAGCCGAGGGCTACCCAAAAATTGACTAGTCGCAAGAAAAAAGTCAACAGGTGGGTCAAGCATCTGCTTTCGGAGCCAAGGGTTACAGAAAAGTTTACTAGTTGCAAGAAAAAAATAGTCGGTATGTGGGTCGAGCAACTGCTTCCGATCCAAGGGCTATGAAAAAAAAATCACTAGTTGCACCAAAATATATCATTGATTTGACATATAGCTTCTCCATGACAATATTGGTTTGTTGGTTTTGAGTTGGGATTAATGACCACTAAACTATAGAAGTTGATGGCATTGATACAATAGTATATAGAATGCCACAAAAAACCATATCCAAATTCTATCCACAATTCGATGAATTTTAAAAGACACAGTTCGCTTAAAAAAAGAAAAAAAAAGTTGGTAAAATTCATACAACATGCGTATACCATTTCAAAATTTCACATCAAATTCAGACCACACCTCAAGAAACTAAAAAGACAAATTCCACCATGTAGTTCAAACATAATAATAATACTACTACTAACTCATATTGCCGGGTACACTATATTACCCAAGAAAAAGAGTGACCAAATGACACAATTTCGTGTCATTGACACAAGGGCCCGGACCCTACACGTCAGTGACACAATATCATGTCATTTGTTAAATCTAAACAAAGACATGTCATTTGGTCAAAGTTGCTCGTGTCTTGGCCCAAGAATAGGTGATTTTAAACACATATTATAATGGAGCCAAAACACAAGAAAGACTACCCAATCATCATTATAACCTAATGCCATGGCACGCACGATAGTCATACTTACATGTAGATGCCAATCCATGCACTAGGAGACGAAGTGCAAGTGGACACAAAAGCCAATGGAGAAGTGGAAGAAATTACAGTAGTGTGGACGACTGAGTTCAGGGAAACTAGTTCAAAGAGAATAAAGGTGCAGGCAATCAGGTGGATCGGAAGGAGCAGGGAATAAAAAGAAACTGGGATGTGAAATAGGCAGCAAATAAATTAGGAGATCGATACAGAAAGTAAAAAAGCAGCCCCCGCGGAAACAGAACTGATGGCGGGCAAGGAAAGGAAATAGCCGATCAGCAAGGAAAGGAAAATCAGGCAAACATGCTCCTTAAATTAAGGCATAAATCCGGGTGGCTTGAACTGCAAGTTTATCTACTATAAATAAGGCGATTAATGCACCTATTGTGTGCAAACCCCTCATGGAAAAGACATTATCAAAAAGAAGAAAGGAAAAAAAGGATAAATGACTTCTAACGCGCTACCACTTCGACGACCTAGTGACTTCTAACTTCACTCTCATTGCGAGACCGTCATCTGACTTTTTAGAAGAAAAAGACATCCAAAACACATCTTAGATCCGATAACAAACAAGAAAAACAATAACTTGGACACAATCATACTACACTTCTTCTGCTTAGACTATTGATGTATTGGTGGATTGTCCAGCCCTCTCTACCAGCTCTTAACTCTTACTCTTTTGCATGAAAGATAATATAGTACTACTCCCTTCGATCCATATTAATTGTTGCTTATTTAATACAAAGTTGTACTAAATCAGCAACTATTAATATGGATCAGAGGAAATACTAAATCAACGAGAATTAATATGGATCGGAGGAAATACTAAATCAGCGACAAATAATATGAATCGGAGGAAGTATTAAAGCCTAAATGTAAGTTTAGACACAGGCAACACAATACTCTCTCCGTTCCTTTATGTAAGGTGTATAATATAATATGCATTTGTTCAAGTTTCTCATAATCTCTTTTTAGCCATTGAGAAAAAAGAAAAGTATCTCTCTCCTGATTGTCTCCGTCTCTCTTGTAGGGAAAGAAGAAAAGTATCTCTCTCCTGATTGTCTCTGTCTCCCTTGTAGGGAAAGAAGAAAAGTATCTCTCTCCCGATTGTCTCTCTCTCTCTTGTAGGGAAAGAAGAAAAGTATCTCTCTCCCGATTGTATGTATCTTTTACTTTCCTGTACTAAATGATTTACTTGCCACTAACCAACAAATTTGCCCAGGGTAATTTCATTCTAACTTTTCTATAATTATGTGCCTTGGTCACCGTGCCAGAAATAATACATCTTACATAAAGGAACAAAGGAAGCATCAATTAAAATAGTTGCAACCTGGATCCACGTCTAAAACCCGATGGAGCCTTAGATGTCAGGCATATATGAGGAGTGACATTGTCGCAAGATTGGGGTACCCGCGCCGCATGACATCCAACCTTCCACTAGGCAAAGAGCCCGCGAGTAAGTCATAAGGAGAATTCTGACCATCATCATCGTCGGGGAGCGCTCAAAGAAAACAATGAGAAAGTAAAGTTGAGTTACATGTGAACGCGACAACTAGACATCCGATCCATCTGACAGAGATTGAATCTGATGTTTGACGCTTGACATAGAGGAGAAGGCGATTCGCCCTGATCCGGCATGCGACAAAGTCGCAATTTGCAGATCTAAGACTTTCTTGGAGAGAAAGAGAGAAAGAGAGACTTCCTTGGAGAAAGAGAGAAAGAGAGAAAGAGAGAGATCAACTAATTGGCAAAATCTAGTGAAATTTGAGACCAGACATGTGAATTCATTGAACAAACAGATCAAAAGCAAACAAGTCCAACACATGCTAGTTTGGCTCATACCTCAATTGAACTCCTAATTGTAGATTGGCTTTGCATCAACGAGGGTTTGCCCTTCCTCCAACTGCCGATGAGATATGCACGGATTGATGGTGCCTTCCTCTTGACCTGCCGTGTATTTATAGGCAAGCATTGGGTGGCTATTTTCTGCTTAAGCCCTACTAGAAACCAGCATTGGGCCAATCTGTATATATAGTAGTATCTTTTGCCCTTTTGCTGGACTCTAAAACTTATTTGGCAGCACGTACCTACATAGGACTCTTTCTTTCCTCTCCTTTTTTTTTTTTGCGACGACCTAGATAGGACTCTCGCAAGAGTTCGTTTGCTAAACTACTATAGGAGTCCTGCGGGAGCTACGATTGCCTCCTTTACCTCTTTTTTTTCCGGATTCCTTCACATATAAATTGGAAGTAAAATACATACAACATACTTAAGTCCTAAAACTATTTGAGGGGTGTCAAGTTAGGGCATCTCCAACACTGACCCATAAAACGGACATAGCATTTGTCCGCGGACGCGTTCGGGCCCGTCCGTGGACAACACAAATAAATTCAGACACATTTTTTTTGCGAGGGTAAAGAGTTTTATTCCATAAGAATAGGGTTACAATTGAGAGGCAAAAGTTCCTCTATACACGGTGGTCCACGATGTAGCCATACCGCAGTCACACTCTCAATACAACTATACAAAGCCAATCGATCTGCTATCCTATTTTGCTCACGCTTAATTTTGTGTGGAATAAACTCACGAAGTACCATAAGATGCTTGATCTCAGCTACCAAATGTCCATATGCCGACCGGGACAAGTTATCACCCTACGATAAACCTGACACAATTCATGCAAAGACGGAGGAATTCATTCAACCAGCCATAAGTTTGATAATTTTTTTACATAAACCGGACGATATTTCCTACTGCTCGCAGCGGCCCTTGGCTGGCGACGGCGACGGTCTCGCTGAGAGACCACTCGTCGTCGAGGCAACATAGTCACCGTGGCCATCGGCCAGACCTTCGCGAGACTGGGGTCCGCGCGGACCCAGGCCAACACCTAGTTGGACTTCATGAACCCGAGTGGCGCGTCGCTGTGCACTGAACCCACCGCGCTGCCTCCTTGGTCGTCCTCTCCTTGGCCGCCATGATGCTCCGCGATGACGAGTAGCCGTGTTGTTGCGACAATCGAGGTAGTGGAGGAGGCGACTCACGCCATCGCGATCGCTGGTGGTACCTCCTTCTTCGTGGCGTGTTGGCGACGTTGGCTAGTCGATGCGGCCATACCGGCGATGCAGCGGCAACGTTGGCTCCTTCTTCGTTCGACATCTGATTTGGATTAGAAGTTGCACATGGGCGGGGGTGGAGGAATGTCGGCTCTGCCTTCACGCACCGGAGAGGCGGCGATGCTGACTCCTCCTTGATGTGGGTTCGCGGCGGCGGCGGACCATGGTCATGGAGCGGCCGCTTGTCATGAGCTCCATTTGCCACTGGTACTCATCATCTGTGACTGCCGCCTTTGCGAGGAGGTTCGGCTGCTCCTCCTCATCACCTGAGGAGATGATGATCTTCTCCTTCTTAGAGGATTCGATCGTCCTGGAGGTCGAGGGCCCTGGAGAATGCCGGTGGCGCGCCAAGATCCGGATTCAAAAGGAGATCTAGAGAATGTTTGTGTGTGTTGAAAACAACCAGTAGGCTGCAAGTGGCCCAAAAAATTGCCTAGTAGGCCGGACAACACATGGGCTGGTGTGTCAGCCGATTAGCTAAGTGGTCGTGTCTGGGCAGCTAGGCGCAACACGTGGACCAACACGTCACGACTCGTTTACTAATCGTGCCCCTGTGCGTCGTGCCGTACCAAGCACGATTAATACTGCAGGATGTGTCGGGCTGGCCCATTTGTCCAGCTATGCCCAATTATTCCCTCAATATCAAAAGGGAACGTTTTCTTCTGGACGAGAGCTCCTATGTGACGCTCTCTGCATCAAGCAGTCGAGCGATTGCATAGGGGGTCGAGAGACTGCGCCGGCCCATCTCTCTCGCGAACAGTAACTCACGCTAGAATAACAAAAGATGTGATGCCAGGGACCGAACACTTGACCTGCTGCTTCCGAGCAAGGATTAGAACCAGTTGAGCTAGCTAGCTTTCTTGATCATAAACCTTAAGAAAAACTCAAACGCCGATCCGAACATTTTTCAAAAATTCGAACACAAAACATTTTTTTTCAAAAACAAAACGTGAATGTTTTATCAAACGTGAACACTATTTTTTTTCACAAATTTTGAGAAAACTCAAACATTTTTCGACACACAAATGAATTTTGGAGACGCGAACATATTTATTAGAACAGAAACATTTTTTAAACTCCTCGTGTCCTTTGTCCTGTTTAACCCCTTTAAGCTAACTACGTTGCGATGGCTCCATGGCTAAGTCCTCACACTAGGACATCTGTCGTGACAATTTCACGAAAGCCTCAACTGGATCAAAAGTACGAGGGACATCATCGAGCTGAACGTGTGCTGAACACGGAGGTGCCGTACGTTCGGTGCTAGGATCGGTCGGATCGTGAATATGTACGACTACATCAACTGCGTTGATAAAACGCATCCTCCTTCGGTCTACGAGGGTACGTGGATAACACTCTCCCCTCTCGTTGCTATGCATCACCATGATAGATCTTGCGTGCGCGTAGGATTTTTTTTATAAAAAATTACTGCATTCCCCAACAGCCGGCCCTCCCCCTCCTCCACTCCTTTATATACGGGGGAGGGGGGCACCCCATAGACACACAAGTTGATAGTTGTCTTAGCCGTGTGCGGTGCCCCCCTCTACAGATTCCACCTCATTCATATCGTTGTAGTGCTTAGGCGAAACCCTGCATCAGTAACTTCATCATCACCGTCATCACGTCGTCGTGCTGACAAATCTCTCCCTTGACACTCAGCTGGATCAAGAGTTCGTGGGACGTCATCGAGCCGAACGTGTGCAGATCACGGAGGTGCCGTACTTTTGGTACTAGGATCAGTCGAATCATGAAGACGTACAACTACATCAACCGCGTTGTCATAACGCTTCCGCTTTCGGTCTACGAGGGTACGTGGACAACACTCTCCCCTCTCGTTTCTATGCATCACCTAGATGAATCTTGCGTGTGTGTAGGATTTTTTTTTAAATTACTACGTTCCCCAACAGTGGCATCCGAGCCAGGTCTATGCGTAGATGTTATATGCACGAGTAGAACACAAAGAGTTGTGGGCGGTAATAGTCATACTGCTTACCAGCATGTCATACTTTGATTCGTCGGTATTGTTGGATGAAGCGGCCCGGACCGACATTACGCGTACGCTTACGCGAGGCTGGTTCTACCGACGTGCTTTGCACATAGGTGGCTCGCGGGTGTCAGTTTCTCCAATCTTAGTTGAATCGAGTGTGACTACGCCCAGTCCTTGTTGAAGGTTAAAACATCACACTTGACGAAAAATCGTTGTGGTTTTGATGCGTAGGTACGATGGGTTTTTCTCAGCCCGTAGCAGCCACGTAAAACTTGCAACAACAAAGTAGAGGACGTCTAACTTGTTTTTTCAGGGCATGTTGTGATGTGATATGGTCAAGACATGATGCTCAATTTTATTGTATGAGATGATCATGTTTTGTAACACAATTATCGGCAACTGACAGGAGCCATATGGTTGTCGCTTTATTGTATGAAATGCAATTGCCATGTAATTGCTTTACTTTATCACTAAGCGGTAGCGATAGTCGTAGAAGCAATAGTTGGCGAGACGACAATGATGCTACGATGGAGATCAAGGTGTCACACCGGTGACGATGGTGATCATGACGGTGCTTTGGAGATGGAGATCAAAGGCACAAGATTATGATGGCCATATCATATCACTTATATTGATTGCATGTGATGTTTATCCATTATGCATCTTATGATGCTTAGTTAGGCGGTAGCATTATAAGATGATCTCTCACTAAATTTCAAGGTACAAGTGTTCTCCCCGATTATGCACCGTTGCGAAAGTTTGTCGTGCCGAGACACCACGTGATGATCGGGTGTGATAAGCTCTACGTTCACATACAACGGGTGCATGCCAGTTTAACACACGCATAATACTCGGGTTAAACTTGACGAGCCTAGCATATGCAGATATGGCCTCGGAACACTGAGACCGAAAGGTCGAGCGTGAATCATATAGTAAATATGATCAACATAGTGATGTTCACCATTGAAAACTACTCCATCTCACGTGATGGTCGGACATGGTTTAGTTGATTTGGATCACGTAATCACTTAGATGATTAGAGGGATGTCTATCTAAGTGGGAGTTCTTAAGTAATATGATTAATTGAAGTTTAATTTATCATGAACTTAGTACCTGATAGTATTTTGCATGTCTATGTTGTTGTAGATCAATGGCCCGTGCTACCGTTCCTTTAAATTTTAATGTGTTCCTAGAGAAAGCTAAGTTGAAAGATGATGGTAGCAACTGCACGGACTGGGTCTGTAACTTGAGGATTATCCTTATTGCTGCACAGAAGAATTACGTCTTGGAAGCACCGCTAGGTGCAAGACCCACTGCAGGAGCAACGCCGGACGTTGTGAACGCCTGGCAGAGCAAAGCTGATGACTACTCGATAGTTCAGTGTGCCATGCTTTACGGCTTAGAACCGGGATTTCAACGACGTTTTGAACGTCATGGAGCATATGAGATGTTCCAGGAGCTGAAGTTAATATTTCAAGCAAATGCCCGGATTGAGAGATATGAAGTCTCCAATAAGTTCTATAGCTACAAAATGGAGGAGAATAGTTCTGTCAATGAGCATATACTCAAAATGTCTGGGTATCATAATCACTTGACTCAGCTATTTGAGTTAATCTTCTGGTTGATAGTGTCATTGACAGAGTTCTTCAATCACTACCACCAAGCTACAAAAGCTTCGTGATGAACTATAACATGCAAGGGATGGGTAAGACGATTCCCGAGCTCTTCGCAATGTTAAAGGCTGCGGAGGTAGAAATCAATAAGGAGCATCAAGTGTTGATGGTCAACAAGACCACCAGTTTTAAGAAAAAAGGGTAAAGGGAAAAAGGGGAACTTCAAGAAGAATGGCAAGCAAGTTGTTTCTCAAGTGAAGAAGCCCAAGTCTGGACCTAAGTCTGAGACTGAGTGCTTCAACTGCAAAGGGACTGGTCACTGAAGCGGAACTGCCCCAAGTATTTGGCGGATAAGAAGGATGGCAAGGTGAATAAAGGTATATGTGATATACATGTTATTGATGTGTACCTTACTAATACTCGCAATAGTACCTGGATATTTGATACTGATTCTGTTGCTAATATTTGCAACTCGAAACAGGGACTACGAATTAAGCGAAGATTGGCTAAGGACGAGGTGACGATGCGCGTGGGAAATGGTTCCAAAGTCGATGTGATCGCTGTCGGCACGCTACCTCTATATCTACCTTCGGGATTAGTTTTAGACCTGAATAATTATTATTTGGTGCCAGTGTTAAGCATGAACATTATATCTGGATCTTGTTTGATGCGAGATGGCTATTCATTTAAATCTAAGAATAATGGTTGTTCTATTTATATAAGTGATATCTTTTATGGTCATGCACCCTTGAAGAATGGTCTATTTTTGTTGGACCGACACGTCACGACTCGTTTACTAATCGTGCCCCTGTGCGTCGTGCCGTACCAAGCACGATTAATACTGTAGGATGTGCCGGGACGGCCCTTTTGGCCAGCTATGCCCAATTATTCCCTCAATATCAAAAGAGAACGTTTCCTTCTGGACGAGAGCTCCTATGTGACGCTCTCTGCATCAAGCAATCGAGCGATCGCATAGGGGATCGAGAGACTGTGCCGGCCCATCTCTCTCGTGAACAGTAGCTCACGCTGGAATAACAAAAGATGTGATGCCAGGAACCAAACACTTGACCTGCTGCTTCCGAGCAAGGATTAGAACCAGTTGAGCTAGCTAGCTTTCTTGATCATAAACCTTAAAAAAATCTCAAACACCGATCCGAACATTTTTCAAAAATTCGAACACAAAACATTTAAAAAAAAAACAAAACGTGAATGTTTTATCAAACGCGAACATTATTTTTTTTCACAAATTTTGAGAAAACTCAAACATTTTTCGACACACAAACGAATTTAGGAGAAGCGAACATATTTATTAGAACGGAAACATTTTTTAAACTACCCAAAAAACTTAACAGGAACAATTTTTCAAATTTCAAAAAAAAAATGGAAACGCAAACAACTTTTGTAGGTGAACATTTTCTAAAACTCCAGAACAAAATTTGGAAAAATGAACATTTTTAAAAATTTGCAAACAATTTTGGAAACGGAACAATTTTTGAAACTCCGAAGAAAACTTGTAAATAAGAACATTTTTTGAAATTTGCGAACAAATTTTGGAACAGGAACATTTTTTCAAACTCCCAAACAACTTTATGGAATTTATGAACATTTTTCAATTTGTGAACAAAATTTGAAAAAATGAACATTTTATAAATTGGTGAACAAATTTAGAAAGCTGGAACACTTTTTGAAATTCCTAAACATTTTTCGAGTGCGAACAAAATTTTAAAATATGTACAATTTTAAAAAATAGTAACATTTATGGAAACTCACGAATAAAAATTGAAAAACGAACATTTTTCTTAAATTTGCAAACAAATTTTGCGAAGTTGTGGAATTTTGAAAAAAAAGCATAAGAAAAGAAACAGAAACTAAAAAAAGAAAAGAAACAGAAAAATAAAAAAACGAAATAAAAAAACAACAGAAAGCCTAAAAGAGCTAGGAAAAAACGATACAGAAAAGAACCCGGTTCAGGGAACCTTCTAGAAGGTTCCCAAAACCGGTTGGACGCACTATGTATAAGTGGGCCGGCCCATGTCGGTCGCTCGCAGCGCTCCTCTGTGCGATCCCTCGACAGTTTACCGCAGAGAGCGGCGAATAGGATTTTCCCTTCTGGACGGGCGAACATTGGGCCGGTTGCGTTGCTATAGCACATCACACGCGCACATCGTTCGGGGGGAACAACTAGCCATGTGCTCAGGCCAGGCCCACCTTATTTCTCGGCTCCTTATCTTTTCTTTGGAGCTCTCTCATCCACTTGTTCTTCCCTCTTTTCTTCACATTAAGAGCACAAATCCATTGCTCCCCTAGGCGCTGCTATGAGGGGTGGTGACCGCAGGGCGATGAGGACGGGGTGATGTTGCTCTGAGCAACAACCATGGTCACAGTTTTTTTTGCTACATGTTTCAACCGGCATCACAAATTGCTACAACCGGCATCACATCATGTTACAATCGGCACCGTGCTTTGTTACATCACACAAAATCAGTGTTGCGGTGTTTGCTACAATCGGTGCCACGCCATGCTACAATCATCGTCGTGGATTGCTACAACTTGTAGCACGATGAGACATTTTTTTGGTGCAACCATCTTAAAATTGTGCTACTATCAGCATCGACATTTTGCTACATCACTAATGACGATGTTGAAGATGCGATGTTGGCAACCACATTTTTTGGTGCGACCATGGTCAATTTTGCTACGCCCGGTGACATAATTTGTTACCATCATTCTTTTTTTGCGGTGACCGGCAACAGAAATTGGAAAACCTACAACCAACGACAAGAAAGCTTCAACCGGTTTATGTAAAAACTTCAACGAGAGAATGATGAGCTGACAATGGCGACTACAACGACGGGAGTTGCTTTTCTATCGACCCGCGGGGTGCTGCGACGGGCACATGACACGATATGACGGCGGCTGGTGGCACTACTGGAACCCCATCCGATGTTGCTGCAACCAGAGGTGGAGCAGGGCGAGCCGCAAGGCCATCCGATGACTCTGGTGAGCGGCGGTCTTTGCTACGAGCAACGAGCAGAACAACGCAATGATGGGGGACGACGGCGACTAGCGCTCAAGAGCCTGCGGGTCTAGCAGCAGGGCGTCGCATGCGAGATGCGGGGATGGGTCGGGGGTGCTAGGTGAGCTGCGAGAGGAGGACAAAGAAGCAGAAAGATCCAACGATGCAGGGGGCTTCAATCGCACGGCTGCACGGATCAGCCGCTCGCCTGGCGCCTATCTCGCCGTATTAGAGCATCTACTGCCGCAGAGGACAAATATGACCTCTCAAATGCCCGTGGACGCGCTCGGACGCGTCCATAAACACTGACCGGGCAATCCTTAAATAGCGTCGTCCGCATGTGTGTATCTCATATCCGATCCCCTATATCCATACTAAACCATGCAACGTCGATCAGCAAACGGACATAGGCAAGCACATTACTTTCACCAAAAGGTCGAATGTTCAAACGACCACCAAAGTTCACATGAACGACGGACAACTTGAAACTACATCTAAAACTTGAAATTAAAGTGAAGAAAAGTGACCGACCCTTTCCCCTTCAGGTCACCGGCATAGCTGTACCATCAGCGGCTCGTGGAGGATCGTCCGAGTCGTCGGACAAGGAACCATCGTCATCGTTGGAAGAGGAGACGATGATGATGAAGGAAATATGCCCTAGAGGCAATAATAAAGTTGCTATTTATATTTCCTTATATCATGGTAAATGTTTATTATTCATGCTAGAATTGTATTAACCGAAAAACTTAGTACATGTGTGAATACATAGACAAACAGAGTGTCACTAGTATGCCTCACCTTGACTAGCTTATTGAATAAAAGATGGTTAAGTTTCCTAGCCATAGACATGAGTTATCATTTGATTAACGAGATCACATCATTAGAAAATGATGTGATTGACTTGACCCATTCCGTTAGCTGAGCACTTGATCGTTTAGTTTGTTGTTATGGCTTTCTTCATGACTTATACATGTTCCTATGACTATGAGATTATGCAACTCCCAAATATCAGAGGAACACTTAGTGTGCTATCAAACATCACAATGTAACTGGGTGACTATAAAGATGCTCTACACGTGTCTCCGATGGTGTTTGTTGGGTTGGCATAGATCGAGATTAGGATTTGTCACTCCGTGTTTCGGAGAGGTATCTCTGGGCCCTCTCGGTAATGCACATCACTATAAGCCTTGCAAGCAATGTGACTAATGAGTTAGTTGCGGGATGATGCATTACGGAACGAGTAAAGATACTTTCCGATAACGAGATTGAACTAGGTATTGAGATACCGACGATCGAATCTCGGGCAAGTAACATACCGATGAAAAAGGGAACAACGTATGTTGTTATGCGGTTTGACCGATAAAGATCTTCGTAGAATATGTAGGAACCAATATGAGCATCCAGGTTCCGCTATTGGTTATTGACCGGAGATGAGTCTCGGTCATGTCTACATAGTTCTCGAACCCATAGGGTCCGCACGCTTAACGTTCGGTGACGATCGGTATTATGAGTTTATGTGTTTTGATGTACCGAAGGTTGTTTGGAGTCCCAAATGTGATCACAGACATGATGAGGAGTCTCGAAATGGTCGAGACATAAAGATTGATATATTGGACGACTATGTTTGGACTTCGGAATGGTTCCGGGAGTTCAGCAATTCTGGAGTACGGGTTACGGAACCCCCGGGAGTCTAATGGGCCATATGGGCCTTAGTGGAGAGAGAGAGAGAGGGGCGGCCAGGGCAGGTCACGTGCCTCCTCCCCCTTTGGTCCGAATTGGACTAGGGAAGGGGGGAGGCGCCCCCCTTTCCTTTTCCCTCTCTCCTTCTTCCTTCCTCTCCTACTCCAACTTGGGAAGGGGGGAATCCTACTCCCAGTGGGAGTAGGACTCCCCTTGGGGCGCGCCTAGAGAGGGACGACCCTCCCCCTCCTCCACTCCTTTATATATGGGGGAGGGGGGCACCCCATAGACACACAAGTTGATAGTTGTCTTAGCCGTGTGCAGTGCCCCCCTCCACAGATTCCACCTTGGTCATATCGTTGTAGTGCTTAGGCGAAGCCCTGCGTTGGTAACTTCATCATCACCGTCATCATGCCGTCGTGCTGACGAAGCTCTCCCTCGACACTCAGCTGGATCGAGAGTTCGTGGGACGTCACCGAGCCGAACGTGTGCAGATCGCGGAGGTGCCGTACTTTCGGTACTAGGATCGACCGGATCATGAAGACGTACGACTACATCAACCGCGTTGTCGTAACGCTTCCGCTTTCGGTCTATGAGGGTACGTGGACAACACTCTCCCCTCTCGTTGCTATGCATCACCTAGATGGATCTTGCGTGTGCGTAGGAATGTTTTTGAAATTACTGCGTTTCCCAACAGTGGCATCCGAGCCAGGTCTATGAGTAGATGTTATATGCACGAGTAGAACAAAGAGTTGTGGGCGATAATAGTCATACTGCTTACCAGCATGTCATACTTTGATTCGGCGGTATTGTTGGATGAAGCGGCCCGGACCGACATTACGCGTACGCTTACGCGAGACTGGTTCTACGGACGTGCTTTGCACATAGGTGACTGGCGAGTGTCAGTTTCTCCAACTTTAGTTGAATCGAGTGTGACTAGGCCCGATCCTTGTTGAAGGTTAAAACAACACACTTGACGAAAAATCATTGTGGTTTTGATGCGTAGGTAAGAACGGTTCTTGCTCAGCCCGTAGCAGCCACGTAAAACTTGCAACAACAAAGTAGAGGATGTCTAACTTGTTTTTGCAGGGCATGTTGTGATGTGATATGGTCAAGACATGATGCTAGATTTTATTGTATGAGATGATCATGTTTTGTAACACAGTTATCGGCAACTGGCAGGAACCATATGGTTGTCGCTTTATTGTATGAAATGCAATCGCCATGTAATTGCTTTACTTTATCACTAAGCGGTAGCGATAGTCGTGATAGCAATAGTTGACGAGACGACAATGATGCTTTGATGGATATCAAGGTGTCAAGCCAGTGACGATGGTGATCATGATGGTACTTTTGAGATGGAGATCAAAGGCACAAGATGATGATGGCCATATCATATCACTTATATTGATTGCATGTGATGTTTATCCTTTATGCATCTTATTTTGCTTAGTTCGGCGGTAGCATTATAAGATGATCTCTCACTAAATTTCAAGGTACAAGTGTTCTCCCCGAGTATGCACCATTGCGAAAGTTCGTAGTGCCAAGAAACCATGTGATGATCGGGTGTGATAATCTCTACGTTCACATACAACGGGTGCAAGCCAGTTTTGCACACGCAGAATACTCGGGTTAAACTTGACGAGCCTAGCATATGCAGATATGGCCTCGGAACACTGAGACCGAAAGGTCGAGCGTGAATCATATAGTAGATATGATCAACATAGTGATGTTCACCATAGAAAACTACTCCATGTCATGTGATGATCGGACATGGTTTAGTTGATTTGGATCACGTGATCACTTAGATGATTAGAGGGATGTCTATCTAATTGGGAGTTCTTAAGTAATATGGTTAATTGAAGTTTAATTTATCATGAACTTAGTACCTGATAGTATTTTGCATGTCTATGTTGTTGTAGATCAATGGCCCGTGCTACCGTTCCTTTGAATTTTAATGTGTTCCTAGAGAAAGCTAAGTTGAAAGATGATGGTAGCAACTGCACGGACTGGGTCTGTAACCTGAGGATTATCCTTATTGCTGCACAGCAGAATTACGTCTTGGAAGCACCGCTAGGTGCAAGACCCGCTGCAGGAGCAACGCCAGACGTTGTGAACGCCTGGCAGAGCAAAGCTGATGACTACTCGATAGTTCAGTGTGCCATGCTTTACGGCTTAGAACCGGGACTTCAACGACGTTTTGAACGTCATGGAGCATATGAGATGTTCCAGGAGTTGAAGTTAATATTTCAAGCAAATGCCCGGATTGAGAGATATGAAGTCTCCAATAAGTTCTATAGCTGCAAAATGGAGGAGAATAGTTCTGTCTGTGAGCATATACTCAAAATGTCTGGGTATCATAATCACTTGACCCGGCTGTTTGAGTTAATCTTCTGGTTGATAGTGTCATTGACAGAGTTCTTCAATCACTGCCACCAAGCTACAAAAGCTTCGTGATGAACTATAACATGCAAGGGATGGATAAGACGATTCCCAAGCTCTTCGCAATGCTAAAGGTTGCGGAGGTAGAAATCAAGAAGGAGCATCAAGTGTTGATGGTCAACAAGATCACCAGTTTCAATAAAAAGGGTAAAGGGAAGAAGGGGAACTTCAAGAAGAATGGCAAGCAAGTTGTTTCTCAAGTGAAGAAGCCCAAGTCTGGACCTAAGCCTGAGACTGAGTGCTTCTACTGCAAAGGGACTGGTCACTGGAAGCGGAACTGCCCCAAGTATTTGGCGGATAAGAAGGATGGCAAGGTGAACAAAGGTATATGTGATATACATGTTATTGATGTGTACCTTACTAATACTCACAGAGTACCGGATATTTGATACTGGTTCATTGCTAATATTTGCAACTCAAAGCAGGGACTACGGATTAGCGAAGATTGGCTAAGGACGAGGTGACGATGCACGTGGGAAATGGTTCCAAAGTCGATGTGATCGCCGTCGGCACGCTACCTCTACATCTACCTTCGGGATTAGTTTTAGACCTGAATAATTATTATTTGGTGCCAGCGTTAAGCATGAACATTATATCTGGATCTTGTTTGATGCGAGATGGTTATTCATTTAAATCTGAGAATAATGGTTGTTCTATTTATATGAGTGATATCTTTTATGGTCATGCACCCTTGAAGAGTGGTCTATTTTTGTTGAATCTCGACAGTAGTGATACACATATTCATAATATTGAAGCCAAAACATGCAGAATTGATAATGATAGTGCAACTTATTTGTGGCACTGCCGTTTGGGTCATATTGGTGTAAAGCGCATGAAGAAACTCCATTCTCATGGACTTTTGGAATCACTTGATTATGAATCACTTGGTACTTGCGAACCATGCCTCATGGGCAAGATGACTAAAACTCCATTCTCCGGAACAATGGAGCGAGCAACAGATTTGTTGGAAATCATACATACTAATGTATGTGGTCCAATGAATATTGAGGATCACGACATGTATCATTATTTTCTGACCTTCACAGATGATTTGAGCAGATATGGGTATGTCTACTTAATTAAACATAAGTCTGAAACATTTGAAAAGTTCAAAGAATTTCAGAGTGAAGTGGAAAATCATCGTAACAAGAAAATAAAGTTTATGCGATCTGATCGTGGAGGAGAATATTTGAGTTACGAGTTTGGTCTTCATTTGAAACAATGTGGAATAGTTTCGCAACTCACGCCACCTGGAACACCACAGCGTAATGGTGTATCCGAACGTCGTAACCGCACTTTATTAGATATGGTGCGATCTATGATGTCTCTTACTGATTTACCGCTATCGTTTTGGGGTTATGCTTTAGAGACGGCTGCATTCACGGTAAATAGGGCACCATCTAAATCCGTTGAGACGACACCTTATGAACTGTGGTTTGGCAAGAAACCCAAGTTGTCGTTTCTTAAAGTTTGGAGCTGCGATGCTTATGTGAAAAAGCTTCAACCTGATAAGCTCGAACCCAAATCGGAGAAATGTGTCTTCATAGGATATCCAAAGGAGACTGTTGGGTACACCTTCTATCACAGATCCGAAGGCAAGACATTCGTTGATAAGAATGGATCCTTTCTAGAGAAGGAGTTTCTCTCGAAAGAAATGAGTGGGAGGAAACTAGAACTTGATGAGGTAACTGTACCTGCTCCCTTATTGGAAAGTAGTTCATCACAGAAATCAGTTCTTGTGACTATGATATGTCTCCAACGTATCTATAACTTTTGATTGCTCCATGCTATATTATCTATTGTTTTGGACTATATTGGGCTTTATTTTCCACTTTTATATTACTTTTGGGACTAACCTATTGACCGGAGGCCCAGCCCAGAATTGCTGTTTTTTGCCTATTTCAGTGTTTCGAAGAAGCGAAATATCAAACGAAGTCCAAATGAAATGAAATCTTCGGGAATGTGATTTTCTCATCAGATAAGACCCAGGAGACTTGGACCCTCCATCAAGAAAGCCACGAGGCGGTCACGAGGGTGGAGGGCGCGCCCCCCCTATGGCGCGCCCCCCTGCCTCGTGGGCCCCTCGGAGCTCCACCGACGTACTTCTTCCTCCTATATATACCTACGTACCCCCAACAGATCAGATACGGAGTGAGGGAGTCCCGGATTAGGGGGTGTCCGGATAGCCGAACTATCATCGTTGGCCGGACTCCTGGACTATGAAGATACAAGATTGAAGACTTCGTCCCGTGTCCGGATGGGACTTTCCTTGGCGTGGAAGGCAAGCTTGGCGATACGGATATGTAGATCTCCTACCATTGTAACCGACTCTGTGTAACCCTAGCCCTCTCCGGTGTCTATATAAACCGGATGGTTTTAGTCCGTAGGACACAATAACAACAATCATACCATAGGCTAGCTTCTAGGGTTTAGCCTCTCTGATCTCGTGGTAGATCTACTCTTGTACTACCCATATCATCAATATTAATCAAGCAGGAGTAGGGTATTACCTCCATCGAGAGGGCCCGAACCTGTGTAAAAACATAGTGTCCCTTGTCTCCTGTTACCATCCGCCTAGACGCACAGTTTGGGACCCCCTACCCGAGATCCGCCGGTTTTGACACCGACATTGGTGCTTTCATTGAGAGTCCCTCTGTGTCGTCACCTATAGGCCCGA
This sequence comes from Aegilops longissima, assembly GCA_021605205.1. Classification (NCBI taxonomy): domain Eukaryota; kingdom Viridiplantae; phylum Streptophyta; class Magnoliopsida; order Poales; family Poaceae; genus Aegilops; species Aegilops longissima. The sequence goes on from CM038679.1 coordinate 696,212,993, forward strand.
TGGCGCCTTCAATCATCAGCAACGACGCAGTCCAGGGTGAGACTTTTCTCCCCAGATAGATCTTCGTATTCGGCGGCTTTGCGCTGCAGGCCTATTCACTAGGCCATCTGGAGCAGATTGAAAGCTACGCCCCTGGCCATCAGGTCAGATTTGGAAGCCTGAACTATACGGCCGATGTCCGCGGAGATTTGATCTTCGACGGATTCGAACCACAGCCGAGCGCGCGCACTGTCTCGATGGGTACGATCTAGCTCTGCCGCCGAACAGCGCCCTGGAGGCCGCACCAGTATCCGCTCCGACCCTTAATCCGGAGTCGGTTTTGCCGATCGAGGACGGTTGGTTGGACACCGCCTCGGGGGCTGAAATCTCCACGGCGATTGAGCCGAACACCATCCCTCTCCTTTGCGAAGCTCGTGACTCCGAGGTGCCGGCCTCCTTTCTGGACTCCGAAGCTCCCGCGCCTCCACTAGTCGAATCCGACTGGGCGCCGGTTATGGAGTTTACCACCACGGACATCTTTCAGCACTCGCCCTTTGGCGATATCCTGAACTCATTAAAGTCTCTCTCTTTGTCAGGGGAGCCCTGGCCGAACTATGGTCAGGAAGGTTGGGATTCGGACAACGAAGAAATTCAACGCCCACCCACCACCCACTTTGTAGCCACTGTCGATGATTTAACCGACATGCTCGACTTCGACTCCGAAGACATTGACGGTATGGACGACGGTGCCGGAGACGATCAAGAGCCGGCGCCCACGGGCAATCGGAAGGCCACCTCGTCATATGACATATACATGGTGGACATCCCAAAAGATGGGAATGGCGATGGAACGGCGGAGGATGACCCCTCCAAGAAACAACCCAAGCGCCGACGTCAGCGGCGCCGCTCTAAATCCCACCACAGTAAAAACGGCGATTTCGACACGGGAGACAATAATACCCCGGACAGTGCCGAAGACGACCCCCTCCAGCAGGACTCAGCGCAGGAGGAGGGAGAAGCAAGTCCGCACGACAAAGGCTGGCGTAAAGAGAGGTAGAGGACGATAATTATGCGCCCCCCTCCGAAGACAAGGCAAGCCTCAACGACGACGAATTCGTCGTGCCGGAGGACCCCGTCGAACAAGAGCGTTTTAAACGCAGGCTCATGGCCACGACAAGTAGCCTCAAGAAAAAGCAGCAACAGCTTAGAGCTGACCAAGACCTGCTAGCTGACAGATGGACTGAAGTCCTTGCAGCCGAAGAGTATGAACTCGAACGCCCCTCCAAAAGCTACCCCAAACGCAGGTCGTTGCCTCGATCGAGGAGGAAGCACCCACGTCACCGGCAAGACGACATGGCAGACCGGCCACCCGTGGTCATGACAGAGAAGCCTCTCGGCCCTCCGCTGAAGCCACGCCCCGACGCCGCTCAAAAAGTACCAAGGCACGGGAAAACGCCAGACTTGCGAGATATATTGGAGGATAAGGCAAAGCATACAAGATCGATCTACAGATCACGTGGGCGTAACGACTGGGTGATTACCGTCACGCGGATACAAACAAACCGGCCGGGCCGAACACGAGACAAAGCTCATATGTGCTACGTCGTAATATAGCCTAATCTGAGGCGCCAGACACCCACTATGCTTCACAGATGAAGTAATGGATCATCAAACTCGAGGGCTTCAAACCCGTAAACATCAAATCATACGATGGTACCACAGATCCTGCGGTGCGGATCGAGGACTATCTCCTCCATATCCACATGGCCCAAGGTGATGATCTACATGCCATCAAATACCTCCCACTCAAGCTTAAAGGACCAGCTCGACATTGGCTCAACAGCTTGCCAGAGTCAATCGGTTGTTGGGAGGACTCGAAGCCACATTCCTTGATAACTTCTAGGGCACATATGTGCGACCACCGACGCCGATGACCTTAGCCATATAATTCAGCAGCCGGAAGAATCGGCGGACAATTACGGACGCGGTTCCTAACAAAGAAAAATCAGATCGTCGACCGTCCGGATGCGAGGCGCTAGCAGCCTTCAAACACAACATCCGCGACGAGTGGCTAGCCCGCACCTAGGACAGGAAAAGCCGAAATCCATGGCAGCCCTCACCACACTCATGACCCGCTTTTATGCGGAGAGGACAGCTGGCTAGCTCGAAGCAACAACTTGGCCAAACACCCGGTAGTTCGGATACCAAGGACAGCAATGGCAGGTCGCGCCATAAAAAGCATAAACGCCAGATTAACGGTGATAATGCTGAAGATACGACGATAAATGCCGGATTCGAGGCTCTAAACCCGTCAGCGGAAGAAGCCATTCAAAAGAAATACCGGGCCCGCCCAACTTGGACCGAATACTTGATCGCTTGTGCGGATACATGGCACCCCAAAAACCAGCCAACCACACCAACATGGATTGTTGGGTGTTCAAGCAAGCAGGCAAGCTATGCGCGAAAACAACGACAAGGGGCTGCATAGCGATGACGAGGAAGAGCCCCGGCTGCTGAACAATAGAGGACAGAAGGGCTTTCCCACACAAGTGCGGACGGTGAACATGATATACGCAACCCACATACCCAAAAGGGAGCGGAAGCGTGCACTAAGGGACGTATATGCGATGGAGCCAGTCGCCCCGAAGTTCAACCCATGGTCTTCCTGCCCGATCACATTTGATCGAAGGGACCACCCCACTAGCATCCGTCACGGCGGATTCGCCGCATTGGTTCTCAACCCAATCATCGACGGATTTCACCTCATTAGAGTCCTGATGGACGGCGGTAGCAGCCTGAACCTGCTTTATCAGGATACAGTGCGCAAAATGGGCATAGACCCCTCAAGGATTAAACCCACAAAGACGACCTTTAAAGGCGCCATACCAGGTGTAGAGGCCAATTATGCAGGCTCGTTACACTCGAAGTGGTCTTGGATCCCGGATAACTTCCAAAGCGAAGAGTTAATCTTGACATAGTTCCGCTCGCAGCGGCTATCACGCGATCGCTTGGACGAACCGCATTTGCAAAGTTCAATGCGGTGCCGCACCACGCATACCTCAAGCTCAAGATGCCAGCCCTCGAGGAGTAATCACGGTCAATGGAAACACCGAATGCTCTCTCCGAACGGAGGAGCACACGGCGCCCCCTCGCGCGGAGGCGCAAAGCAGCCTCTCACAGCAATTCACGGTCCGCCATTAAACGTCCGCCACCGTCAAGCGCGCCGAGTAACCTACAACAAGACCGCTGGCACGATCCAAGCATCGCAGAGCAATCCGGCCCCAACCCCAGCCCTTGCGAACAAAGCGAAGCCATTATTACGCGTACATAACTATGCTCCGAGATACCATGGGCCTAAGGGGGAGGGCACGACCACGCACGCCTGCACGCGGCTCAACCGCACCAGGGCCCCAATTGTGCCATTCTTTTCTTTCTTATTTTTCTTACTTTCGGGACTCCGTTTTCAGAAGTCCTGTCCGGCACTAGAATTGCCGAACTCACGATGCAACAGCCAGGAAGCAGAAAGCTACGCCGAGTGTCCGGTGGTCTCTACTACGAGCATTATACCTGTTTTACATACCATCCGCAGCTTACCCCTGGAGGGGGACATGTTAAATAGTCCCATCCCTTGCTTATCGCACTATTTGTATCATTCTGCTACCATTGCAGTGCCTTTTTGAATAAGCAATGCATAGCTTTTGCCTATTATTGCACTCCTTTCTTTATCTATATATATGTTCATTTCATGACATGTTGCACCCGTACACTTTGGTACGGCCAATACACCAAGGGCTTAAGTACCCTAAAAGTATGGTGTGATAAGTCCGAACACTTTCACAAGTGCGGCACCCGAACTTATAGCATTATATGCATCGGCTTCAATCATGTCTTGGGTCAATAGTTGGGTTTGACGGCTCCCATGTTTTGGTACCTTACGTTCCGTTATATCGGCTAAGGTAGCGCTGGGAGAACCACCGCGATTGTGCCCTGTTGAGCTGGGTTGAGCACCTCGGTGAGAAAGCTAAAACTGACCGTCATGATAGGCGAGAGCCGGTCGCTGTTCGAGAGGTTTTTCGGTCCCTAAAGACTTATGCCGCTAGAGCGAGGAGTCGGCATTGTCCGGCCAAGGCGTGGATAGCGCCCCGAACTCGGTCTTCCGAATACTAGGGGCTTCACCAAAATTTAAAATTATAGAATTCTATGGCTAAGTGAGAGTGTTCAAGCACTATAAGTCCAGTTGCCTTGTTCGTTGCGTTGAGTGCCTCCCTCGACGGACCCAAGAATGGGAACAAGAGTGCTCAAGTTTATCCCGAACACCCCAGCACTCGTGGCATAGGGGCTGAAGCCAACGACTTGCCATCTCTCAAATTTGATAAACGGCCGCACAGGAGGTAATATTTTAAATTAACAAGCGTTGCTTAGCGCATATGAACAAGTTTTCAGCGTACAGGATAACAAATGCGAGTCTATTAAAAAATTACATCTTTGGAGCACTCATCCGCAATACGGTGGGCACCCTTCAGGACGCCCTCATAGTACATTTCGGGCTTGCGATGCTCCTTGCCCTTAGGTGGCCCGTCCGCCACAAGCTTCTCCGCATCCAGCTTGCCCCAGTGCACTTTAGCATGGGCAAGGGCCCGACGGGCACCTTCAATGCAGACGGAGCGCTTGATGACTTCAATCCATGGACAGGCGTCTGCCAGCCGCTGCACTAGCCCGAAGTAGCTCCTAGGCATGGCTTCCAATGGTCACAGCCGAACTATGAGGCCCTTCATGGCCTGTTCGGCGACCTTGTGGAGCTCGACCAGTTGCTTCACTGGTCGCTCAGGCACGGACGCTCGCCTCAAAGATCTCGAGACCGAACACCTTCTCCGCCGAGCTCCCCTCCTTGGCGCGGTAGAACGCGCAAAGCATCGTCGACACACTACAGGCAGATCTACGAATGCTCCCGGAGAGCTCGAACCGGGTAAGTAATAGGTAATTCACTTTCACATGCTTGCTTTGCATAAAGAATGCCTTACTCGCCGCTACCTTCTTTAATGATTCAATTTCTTGAGGGCTTTTTGGGCTTCGCCTTAGCGGCTTTGGCACTCTCAAGAGCCGAGGCGAGCTCGACTCGAGTCTTTGAGTCACGCCCAAACTCTCGTGTTTTTCCATGAGAGCACGGAGCTCTTGCCGCACCTCCGCCACCCGCCTCCTCCTGCTTCTCTCGCTCGGTGCGCTCCGCGGCCCCTTTGCTTTCGGCCGCGGACACCGCTTCCTTCAGGGTCGCCACCTCGTTCGTGGCCCCTACAATACCCACGTTATTCCTGCCATTTTTTGCAACCGAATCCTTTCTATAAGGTATTTCTTTAATAAGGTATTGCTTACCTTCCCTGTCCTCGAGCTGCTTCTTGGCAAGGCCGAGCTCGTTCTCGGACCGCCGAGGCTCTTCTTCAATGCATTGACCTCCATGATCAAGGCGACAAAGGTCAGCAAGAGCTCTGATTCGCATATTGACATACTTATGTTAGACTCATGCGATATCTTTTAGATCCTTAGTCCGCTTTTCTTTCCGAACACCGAACTAAGCATCGAGGCTACCGTCTATGCGGTAATATTTTTACATATTCTAAACTTACCTCAAAGCCTGTTAGAAGGCGATCATAGCTTCACCAGCCCGCTCTTGGCGGATCGAACTTTTGGATCACCACACTCATGCAAGGCGGTGCTCGTCGATGGAGGCGCCTTTAAGCGCCTCAAGAAGCTATATGGTGCCTCCGGATGGACGGAGGTCACCGGCGTCAGAGTCTTACCCTTCTTACGAAGGGGCCGCTTGCGGACTTTGGAACCATGAAGGTTCAGACGGAGTCCGCACAGGCCGACTTAGAGCCCTCTCGGGTCTCGCCCCTTCGCGCCCGAGTCCGGGAGGTCGCCTTCTTGGCGCCTCTAGGACCACCTCCTCCTGGCTGGGCCCCTCTTGGGACTCCACCGCAGTGTCGTCGGCGACACGAGGAGAGGAGACGGTCGGAAGTGAAGTACTATTCACATCCGACGAGCCCAGGAGCCGCCGACAAGCGGCAAGCTCGCCCTTAGGCGGGCTACATGGTCATATTCGGCGTTAGAAGACACTATGCGACAAATAAAAAGTCATGAACTATTCAAGTCCGGACACTTACGATCTCGCCAGGCTTGGCCTTGGTGGCCACTCCTCCTCGTCATTGTCGGCGTTGGTGGAGAAGTCCGGAGGAAGGGTCCTTCCTTTCTTGACCCTCCGGCCTCCCGGTCGGGCGGCCTTCCTTTCTTCTCTCCTCCCGCTGGGGAGAGGCTTTTTTCCTCCTCCTCTTCCTCGAGGAGGATTCCGCCTCGAGTTGTCGGGCGGTGAGTCCGACAAGACACTGGCGCCGGAGCTCCTTCGAGTTCCCGTGGCCTTCTTCTTGGCCTTCTTCTCCGCACCACGTGAGGTGCCGAGCCAGCAGCCCCCGTCAATCAAAGCGTCCGCTGGGTCTTCGGCAAAGGGGCCGGACAGTTAATCTGTCCGGGACGTCTTCACCGTCCCTGTCAAAGGTTAGGGAGTTTTAGATCCCATAGAGTCAAACTATGAAAAAAGAGTCCCATAAAGGGTAAAATAACTTACCTCGCTGGCTTGACGCTGCGAGCTGAATCCGCGATCTTCGGTAGCGGATGTGGGAGCCTCGACGCCCTTGAACAGCACCTTCCAGGCATCTTTGTACGTAGTGTCGAAGAGCCTTTTCAGAGTTGGGTGTTGTGCCGGATCGAACTCCCACAATTTGAAGGCCCGTTGTTGGCATGGGAGAATCTGGCGGATGAGCGTCACTTGGATAACGTTGACAAGCCTGAGATTCTTGTCCGCCAGGTTTCGGACGCAGGTTTGGAGTCCGGATAGCTCGTCCGAATCACCCCACGACAGGCCCGTCTCTTTCCATGATGTGAGCCGTGGGAAGCCAGATCAGAATCGGGGCCGCCGCCCATTGAGAGTCACGCTGCTCGGTGATGTAGAACCACCCGATTGCCACCCCTTTATGGTCTCCACAAAGGAGTCCTCGAGCCATAGGACTTTGGCCATGTTGCCAACCATGGCACCTCCAAGACTCCGCTTGGCGGCCGCCCACTACCTTCGGCTTGACATTGAAGATCTTCACCATAAGTCAAGTGGGGCTGATGCTGAGGAAGGCCTCGCACACGACGATGAACGCCGAGATGTTGAGGATGAAATTGGGGCCAGATCGTGGAAGTCCAGGCCGTAGTAGAACATGAGCCCCCGGACAAATGGGTGAATTGGAAAACCTAGTCCGCGTAGGAAGTGGGTGAGAAACACCACCCTCTCATGGGGCCTGGGGGTTGGAATGAGCTGCCCTTCATCGGGTAGCCGGTGCGCGATGTTGCTGGACAAGTATCCGGCCTTCCACAGCTTTTTGATGTGCCCCTCCGTGACGGAGGAGGCCATCCACCTGCCTCCCGCCTCCGGACATAGTTGGAGAAGGTTGAGGTGGGATGTGCGACTTGGGCGCTGGAGCTCGAGTCTTGCGGAAATGGATGAGCAAAGGAGGAAGAAGGCGAGGTGAAAAGGTGGATCATTATCCCCTTATATGGACGGACGAAGCTATGCGTCCCCCGCCAGCCTGGTAAAACTCGCTTATCTCCCAAGCGCCGTAATCAATGGCGCGGATGGGTTACCCACGTCCGTATTGATGGGAATCCTAGAATAAGGGGGCATGATCTCCGCTTTGATAAGACGTGCCAAGGAAACCGCCTCGCTAAACGCGCTAAGGTGGAACAGTAAAAAATGATTCGTATGAAGGCCTGGCCGTGGTGTGATGTCACACCGCGGAATACGTCAGCAGATCTGTGCAGAAGTTATTCTCTCTACGGTGGTATGTGGAACTTGTTTTGCAGAGCCGTACACTATCCTTGTGTTCAAAATCTTCTATGAAGTATTCGGAAGAGGAACCCGCCTTGCAATGCCGAAGACAATAAGCGCGCCGGACTCGTCGTCATTGAAGCCTAGTTCAGGGGCTACTGAGGGAGTCCCGGATTAGGGGGTGTCCGGATAGCCGAACTATCATCGTTGGCCGGACTCCTGGACTATGAAGATACAAGATTGAAGACTTCGTCCCGTGTCCGGATGGGACTTTCGTTGGCGTGGAAGGCAAGCTTGGCGATACGGATATGTAGATCTCCTACCATTGTAACCGACTCTGTGTAACCCTAACCCTATTCGGTGTCTATATAAACCGGAGGGTTTTAGTCCGTAGGACGAAGAACAATCATACCATAGGCTAGCTTCTAGGGTTTAGCCTCTCTGATCTCGTGGTAGATCTACTCTTGTACTACCCATATCATCAATATTAATCAAGCAGGAGTAGGGTATTACCTCCATCGAGAGGGCCCGAACCTGGGTAAAAACATCGTGTCCCTTGTCTCCTGTTACCATCCGCCTAGACGCACAGTTTGGGACCCCCTACCCGAGATCCACCGGTTTTGACACCGACACAGAGCCAAAAACCTAATTCCACCGCCGCAACTTTCTATATCCACGAGATCCCCTCTTGGGGCCTGTTCCGGAGCTCCGCCGGAAGGGGATTCCACCATGGAGGGCTTCTACATCAACATCATAGCCTCTCCGATGAAATGTGAGTAGTTTACCTCAGACCTTCGGGTCCATAGTTAGTAGCTAGATGGCTTCTTCTCTCTTTTTGGATCTCAATACAATGTTCTCCCCCTCTCTCGTGGAGATCTATTTGATGTAATCTTATTTTTGCGGTGTGTTTGTTGAGACCGATGAATTGTGGGTTTATGATCAAGATTATCTATGAGCAATATTTGAATCTTCTCTGAATTCTTTTATGTATGATTGAGTTATATTTGCAAGTCTCTTCGAATTATCCATTTGGTTTGGCCAACTAGATTGGTAGTTCTTGCAATGGGAGAAGTGCTTAGCTTTGGGTTCAATCTTGCGTGTCCTTTCCCAAAGGATGAGGGGCAGCAAGGCACGATTGTATTGTTGCCATCGAGGATAACAAGATGGGGTATTTATCATATTGCATGAATTTATTCCTCTACGTCATGTCATCTTGCTTAAGACGTTACTCTGTTTTCATTAACTTAATACTCTAGATGCATCTTTGGATAGCGGTCGATGAGTGGAGTAATAGTAGTAGATGCAGGCAGGAGTCGGTCTACTTGTCTCGGACGTGATGCCTATATACACGATCATACCTAGATACTCTCATAACTATGCTCAATTCATCAATTGCTCAACAGTAATTCGCTCACCCACCGTAAAATACCTATGCTCTTGAGAGAAGCCACTAGTGAAATCTATGGGCCCCGGTCTATTTTCATCATATTAATCTTCCCACGCTTTATTATTGCTTTTCTCTTTACTTTGCCTTTTATTTTACTTTGCATCTTTATACCAAAAATACCAAAAATATTATCTATCATCTCTATCAGATCTCACTCGTAAGTGACCGTGAAGGGATTGACAACCCCTATTCGCGTTGGTTGCGAGGAGCTATTTGTTTTGTGTAGGTACGAGGGACTTGCGCGTGGCCTCCTACTGGATTAATACCTTGGTTCTCAAAAACCGAGGGAAATACTTACGCTACTCTGCTGCATCATCCTCTCCTCTTCGGGGAAAACCAACGCAAGCTCAAGACGTAGCAAGAAGGATTTCTGGCGCCGTTACCGGGGAGTCTACGCAAAAGCCAGCATACCAAGTACCCATCACAATCCCTTATCTCTCGCATTACATTATTTGCCATTTGCCTCTCGTTTTCCTCTCCCCCACTTCACCCTTGCCGTTTTATTCGCCCTCTCTTTCCCAATCTCCTCCTCTCTTTTCCGTTTGCCCTTTTCTCGCTTGCTTGTCGTTATGTCTGAAATTGGGGAAATTATGCCAATATGGACAATAATAATAACATGGAAAATTCTGAAGCTCCTGCTGAAGAATCCCCTACATATCATACAAAAAGATTTCGAATCGGTAGTGGTAATATTATTGGAAAAGGAGTTATTCAAGATTTCTTTACTTGTGCCGGTGCTTTGCCCTCTATGGGCGGTTCTATTATCCATAGAACTAGTAGTCTTGCGGACGCTATTGCCATGCTTATCGTTGAACTTGAAAGGCAATTTATGCATATGCATCCTTCCATACAAAGGATTTTCCTAGAATTTTCTAATATCGAGAATTCCTCTGTTAAGCGTGCCGCTACAATATTTTTGGCTCATGAATTCAGATTTATAATAAAAGAGGCCAAAGAATTTTTTGCGCATTATAGGGTGGACGCTGGCCTTCCTCCCATAGAATCTATCCTCTTTGATCAAGAAGAAATAATGCGTTTTCAATCTATTGACTATGTTGCTTTCAATGAAATCCTTAGAAAAAAGGTGCCTACCAATATTTTGATTGATAGAATCTCTGAACTTAACGATGATTTGGCTATTCGAAATAATGAGCTAGGATACTCCCTTGAGTATAGGCTCACAAGGTTCTATCAAAAGAATGCTTATAATGATGAATTGGTTGTGCAATACGAAGGGCCGAAAGAGGAACCTATACCTCCTAAAATCGATCTTGGAGATTTTTGCCCTATTAAATTTTGCCCTTTTGATTACTTTTGCTTGCCTCAAAGAAAACTTGCTGCCGAACGTAGGGAGTATGAAATGAGTTTCACTGATCTATCTTATTATTACGGCACAACCTAGATCTATCCTTGCTTTTATGCCTAGCTAGGGGCGTTAAACGATAGCGCTTGTTGGGAGGCAACCCAATTTTATTTTTAGTTTTTTAGTTTTTGCTTCTATTTAGGAATAAATAATCCATCTACCTTCTTTTTGGATGTGGTTTTATGTTTTAATTAGTGTTTGGGCAAAGTTAAACCTATAGGATCTTCTTGGATAATAGTTATTTGATCTTGCTGTAATTTTCAGAAACTTTCGGTTCACGAAAACAATTGTTAAAAATCACCAAAACGTGATAAAATAGTGATTCCAATTTATTCTGATCAATAAACAAATTTCCTAGGTCTTCCTAATTTTTCTGAATTTTTTGAGTTCCAGAAGGTTGCGTTAGTTACAGATTACTACAGACTGTTCTGTTTTTGACAGATTCTGTTTTTCGTGTGTTGATTGCTTATTTTGATGAATCTATGGCTAGTAAAATAGTTTATGATCCATAGAGAAGTTGGAATACAGTAGTTTTAACACCAATATAAATAAAGAATGAGTTCATTACAGTACCTTGAAGTGATCTTTTGTTTTCTTTCGCTAACGGAGCTTACGAGATTTCTGTTGAGTTCTGTGTTGTGAAGTTTTCAAGTTTTGGGTGAATTTTTTTGATGGATTATGAAACAAGGAGTGGCAAGAGCCTAAGCTTGGGTATCCCATGGCACCCCCAAGATAATCCAAGGACACCAAAAATTTGAAGCTTGGGGATGCCCCGGAAGGCATCCCCTCTTTCGTCCACTTCCATCGGTAACTTTACTTGGATCTATATTTTTATTCACCACATGATATGTGTTTTTCTTGGAGCATCTTGTATAATTTGTGTCTTTGCTTGTTAGCTTACCACAATCATCCTTGCTGTACACACATTTTGAGAGAGCCATATATGAATTAGAATTTGTTAGAATACTCTATGTGCTTCACTTATATCTTTTGAGCTTGATAGTTTTACTCCATGTGCTTCACTTATATCTTTTGAGCTTGATAGTTTTGCTCTATGTGCTTTACTTATATATTTTGAGCTTGATAGTTTTGCTCTAGTACTTCACTTATATCTTTTAGAGCATGGTGGTGGTTTGTTTTAAAGAAACTATTGATCTCTCATGCTTCACTTAGATTATTTTGAGAGTCTTAAATAGCATGGTAATTTGCTTAATAATAATATGCTTGGTATTCAAGATTTGTAAAACTTTCTTTTGAGTGCGTTGAATACTAAGAAAAGTTTGATGCTTGATAATTGTTTTGAGATATGGAAGTGATAATATCAAAGTCGTGCTAGATGAGTAGTTGTGAATTTAAAAAATGCTTATGTTGAACTTTGCAAGTCCCGTAGCATGCACGTATGGTAAACGTTATGTAACAAATTTGAAACATGAGGTGTTATTTGATTGTCCTCCTTATGAGTGGCGGTCGGGGACGAGCGATGGTCTTTTCCTACCAATCTATCCCCCTAGGAGCATGCGCGTAGTGCTTTGGTTTTTGATGGCTTGTAGATTTTTGCAATAAGTATGTGAGTTCTTTATGACTAATGTTGAGTCCATGGATTATACACACACTTACCCTTCCATCATTGCTAGCCTCTTCGGTACCGTGCATTGCCCTTTCTCACATCGAGAGTTGGTGCAAACTTCGCCGGTGCATCCAAACCCCGTGATATGATACGCTCTTTCACACATAAACCTCCTTATATCTTCCTCAAAACAGCCACCATACCTACCTATTATGGCATTTCCATAGCCATTCCAAGATATATTGCCATGCAACTTTCCACCATTCCGTTCTTCATGACACATTTATCATTGTCATATTTCTTAGCATGATCACGTTGTTGACATCGTATTTGTGGCAAAGCCACCGTTCATTATTCTTTCATACATGTCACTCTTGGTTCATTGCATATCCCGGTACACCGCCGGAGGCATTCATATAGAGTCATACTTTGCTCTAGTATCGAGTTGTAAATAAATAGAAGTGTGATGATCATCATTAATTAGAACATTGTCCCATGTGAGGTTAAAAAAAGAGAGGCCAAAGAGCCCACCAAATAAAAAAGAGGCCAAAGAGCCCACCATAAAAAAGAGAGAGAGAGAGAAGGGACAATGTTACTATCCTTTTACACACTTGTGCTTCAAAGTAGCACCATGTTTTCCATATAGAAAGTTTCATATTTTGTCACTTTCATATACTAGTGGGAATTTTTCATTATAGAACTTGGCTTGTATATTCCAACGATGGGCTTCCTCAAATGCCCTAGGTCTTCGTGAGCAAGCAAGTTGGATGCACACCCACTTAGTTTCTTTTGTTGAGCTTTCATACATTTATAGCTCTAGTGTATCCGTTGCATGGCATTCCCTACTCCTTGCATTAACATCAATTGATGGGCATCTCCATAGCCCGTCGGTTAGCCTTGTTGATGTGAGACCTTCTCCTTTTTTCTCTTCTCCACATAACCCCCATCGTCATATTCTATTCCACCCATGGTGCTATGTCCATGGCTCGCGCTCATATATTGCGTGAAAGCTTATAGGTTTGAGATTACTAAAGTATGAAACAATTGCTTGGCTTGTCATCGGGGTTGTGCATGATGAGAGCATTCTTGTGTGACGAAAATGGAGCATGACTAAACTATATGATTTTGTAGGGATGAACTTTCTTTGGTCATGTTATTTTGAGAGGACATAATTGCTTAGTTAGTATGCTTGAAGTATTATTATTTTTATGTCAATATGAACTTTTGTCTTGAATCTTTCGGATCTGAATATTCATATCACAATTAAGAAGAGTTACATTGAAATTATGCCAAGTAGCACTCCGCATCAAAAATTCTCTTTTTATCATTTACCTACTCGAGGACGAGCAGGAATTAAGCTTGGGGATGCCTGATACGTCTCCAACGTATCTATAATTTTGATTGCTCCATGCTATATTATCTATTGCTTTGGACTATATTGGGCTTTATTTGCCACTTTTATATTACTTTTGGGTCTAACCTATTAACCGGAGGCCCAGCCCAGAATTGCTGTTTTTTTTCCTATTTCAGTGTTTCGAAGAAACGGAATATCAAACGGAGTCCAAACGGAATGAAATATTCAGGAACGTGATTTTCTCATCAGATAAGACCCAGGAGACTTGGACCCTCCGTCAAGAAAGCCACGAGGTGGTCACGAGGTGGAGGGCGCCCCCTAGGCGCGCCCCTGCCTCGTGGGCCCCTCGAGCTCCACCGACGTATTTCTTCCTCCTATATATACCTACGCACTTCAACGGATCGACACGGAGCCAAAACCTAATTCCACCGCCGCAACTTTCAGATCCACGAGATCCCATCTTGGGACCTGTTCCGAGTTCACGGAAGGGGATTCCACCACGGAGGGCTTCTACATCAACATCATAGCCTCTCTGATGAAGTGTGAGTAGTTTACCTCAGACCTTCAGGTCCATAGTTAGTAGCTAGATGGCTTCTTCTCTCTTTTTGGATCTCAATACAATGTTCTCCCCTCTCGTGGAGATCTATTCAATGTAATCTTCTTTTTGCGGTGTGTTTGTTGAGACCGATGAATTGTGGGTTTATGATCAAGATTATCTATGAGCAATATTTGAATCTTCTCTGAATTCTTTTATGTATGATTGAGTTATCTTTGCAAGTCTCTTCGAATTATCCGTTTGGTTTGGCCAACTAGATTGGTAGTTCTTGCAATGGGAGAAGTGCTTAGCTTTGGGTTCAATCTTGCGGTGTCCTTTCCCGATGGATGAGGGGCGAGAAAGGCACGTATTGTATTGTTGCCATCGAGGATAACAAGATGGGTTATTTATCATATTGCAATAATTTATTCCTCTACATCATGTTATCTTGCTTAAGGCGTTACTCTGTTTTCATTAATTTAATACTCTAGATGCATACTGGATAGCGGTCGATGAGTGGAGTAATAGTAGTAGATGCAGGCATGAGTCGGTCTACTTGTCTCGGACGTGATGCCTATATACATGATCATACCTAGATACTCTCATAACTATGCTCAATTCATCAATTGCTCAACAGAATTCGCTCACCCACCGTAAAATACCTATGCTCTTGAGAGAAGCCACTAGTGAAATCTATGGCCCCCGGGTCTATTTTCATCATATTAATCTTCCTACGCTGTATTATTGCTTTGCTCTTTACTTTGCCTTTTTATTTTACTTTGCATCTTTATACCAAAAATACCAAAAATATTATCTATCATCTCTATCAGATCTCACTCTCGTAAGTGACCGTGAAGGGATTGACAACCCCTATTCGCGTTGGTTGCGAGGAGCTATTTGTTTTGTGTAGGTCTGAGGGACTTGCACGTGGCCTCCTACTGGATTGATACCTTAGTTCTCAAAAACCAAGGGAAATACTTACGCTACTCTGCCTCATCATCCTCTCCTCTTCGGGGAAAACCAACGCAAGCTCAAGACGTAGCAGACTACTACACCAATTAGTGAGGAAGGTAATGATGATGATCATGTAACTTCAGATCAAGTTACTACTGAACCTCGTAGGTCAACCAGAGTAAGATCCGCACCAGAGTGGTATGGTAATCCGGTTCCGGAGGTCATGTTACTTGACCATGACGAACCTACGAACTATGAGGAAGCGATGATGAGCCCAGATTCCGCGAAATGGCTTGAGGCCATGAAATCTAAGATGGAATCCATGTATGAGAACAAAGTGTGGACTTTGGTTGACTTGCCCGATGATCGACAAGCCATAGAGAATAAATGGATCTTCAAGAAGAAGACTGACGCCGATGGTAATGTTACTGTCTACAAAGCTCGACTTGTTGTGAAAGGTTTTCGACAAGTTCAAGGAGTTGACTACGATGAGACCTTCTTACCCGTAGCGATGCTTAAGTCCGTCCGAATCATGTTAGCAATTGCTGCATTTTATAATTATGAAATTTGGCAAATGGATGTAAAGACTGCATTCCTGAATGGATTTCTGGAAGAAGAGTTGTATATGATGCAACCCTATGGTTTTATCAATCCAAAGGATGCTAACAAAGTGTGTAAGCTCCAGCGATCCATTTATGGACTGGTGCAAGCATCTCGGAGTTGGAATAAACGTTTTGATAGTGTGATCAAACATATGGTTTTATACAGACTTTTGGAGAAGCATGTATTTACAAGAAAGTGAGTGGGAGCTCTGTAGCATTTCTAATATTATATGTGGATGACGTATTGTTGATTGGAAATGATATAGAATTTCTGGATAGCATAAAAGGATACTTGAATAAGAGATTTTCAATGAAAGACCTCAGTGAAGCTGCTTATATATTGGGCATCAAGATCTATAGGGATAGATCAAGACGCTTAAGTGGAATTTCACAAAGCACATACCTTGATAAAGTTTTGAAGAAGTTCAAAATGGATCAAGCAAAGAAAGGGTTCTTGCCTGTGTTACAAGGTGTGAAATTGAGTCAGACTCAATGCCCGACCACTGCAGAAGATAGAGAGAAAATGAAAGTCATTCCCTATGCTTCAGCCATAGGTTCTATCATGTATGCAATGTTGTGTACCAGACCTGATGTGTGCCTTTCTATTAGTTTAGCAGGGAGGTACCAAAGTAATCCAGGAGTGGATCACTGGATAGTGGTCAAGAACATCCTGAAATACCTGAAAAGGACTAAGGATATGTTTCTCGTTTATTGAGGTGACAAAGAGCTCGTCGTAAATGGTTACGTAGATGCAAGCTTTGACACTGATCGGGATGACTCTAAGTCACAAACCGGATACGTATTTATATGGAACGGTGGAGCTGTCAGTTGGTGCAGTTCTAAGCAAAGCGTCGTGGCGGGATCTACGTGTGAAGCGGAGTACATAGCTGCTTTGGAAGCAGCAAATGAAGGAGTCTGGATGAAGGAGTTCATATCCGATCTAGGTTTCATACCTAGTGCATTGGGTCCAGTGAAAATCTTTTGTGACAATACTGGTGCAATTGCCTTGGCAAAGGAATCCAGATTTCACAAGAGAACCAAGCACATCAAGAGACGCTTCAATTCCATCAGCGATCAAGTCAAGGAGGGAGACATAGAGATTTTCAAGATACATACGGATCTGAATGTTGCAGACCCGTTGACTAAGCCTCTCTCACGAGCAAAACATGATCAGCACCAAGACTCCATGGGTGTTAGAATCATTACTGTGTAATCTAGATTATTGACACTAGTGCAAGTGGGAGACTGAATGAAATATGACCTAGAGGCAATAATAAAGTTGTTAGTTATATTTCCTTATATCATGATAAATGTTTATTATTCATGCTAGAATTGTATTAACCGGAAACTTAGTACATGTGTGAATACATAGACAAACATAGTGTCACTAGTATGCCTCTACTTGACTAGCTCGTTGAATCAAAGATGGTTAAGTTTCCTAGCCATAGACATGAGATGTCATTTGATTAACGGGATCATATCATTAGAGAATGATGTGATTGACTCGACCTATTCCGTTAGCTTAGCACTTGATCGTTTAGTTTGTTGCTATTGCTTTCTTCATGACTTATACATGTTCCTATGACTATGAGATTATGCAACTCCCGAATACCGGAGGAACACTTAGTGTGCTATCAAACGTCACAACGTAACTGGGTGACTATAAAGATGCTCTACATGTGTCTCCGATGGTGCTTGTTGGGGTTGGCATAGATCGAGATTAGGATTTTTCACTCCGTGTTTCGGAGAGGTATCTCTGGGCCCTCTCGGTAATGCACATCACTATAAGCCTTGCAAGCAATGTGAATAATGAGTTAGTTGCGGGATGATGCATTACAGAACGAGTAAATAGACTTGCCGGTAACGAGATTGAACTAGGTATTGAGATACCGACGGTCGAATCTCGGGCAAGTAACATACCGATGACAAAGGGAACAACATATGTTGTTATGCGGTTTGACCGATAAAGATCTTCGTAGAATATGTAGGAACCAATATGAGCATCCAGGTTCCGCTATTGGTTATTGACCGGAGATGAGTCCCAGTCATGTCTACATAGTTCTCGAACCCGTAGGGTCCGCACGCTTTATGTTCGGTGACGATCGGTATTATGAGTTTATGTGTTCTGATGTACCGAAGGTTGTTCGGAGTCCCGGATGTGATCACGGACATGACGAGGAGTTCCCTTATTGGAAAGTAGTTCATCACAAAAATCAATTCTTGTGACTACTATACCAATAAGTGAGGAAGCTAATGACGATGATCATGTACCTTCAGATCAAGTCACTCCTGAACCTCGTAGGTCAACCAGAGTAAGATCTGCACCAGAGTGGTACGGTAATCCGGTTCTGGAGGTCATGTTACTTGACCATGACGAACCTACGAACTATGAGGAAGCGATAATGAGCCCAGATTCCGTGAAATGGCTTGAGGCCATGAAATCTGAGATGGGATCCATGTATGAGGACAAAGTGTGGACTTTGGTTGACTTGCCCGATGATCGGCAAGCCATAGAGAATAAATGGATCTTCAAGAAGAAGACTGACCCCGACGATAATGTTACTATCTACAAAGCTCGACTTGTTGCGAAAGGTTTTCGACAAGTTCAAGGAGTTGACTACGATGAGACCTTCTCACCCGTAGCGATGCTTAAGTCCGTCCGAATCATGTTAGCAATTGCTGCATTTTATGTTTATGAAATTTGGCAAATGGATGCAAAGACTGCATTCATGAATGGATTTCTGGAAGAAGAGTTGTATATGATGCAACCCAAAGTTTTATCAATCCAAAGGATGCTAACAAAGTGTGTAAGCTCCAGCGATCCATTTATGGACTGGTGCAAGCATCTCGGACTTGGAATAAACGTTTTGATAGTGTGATCAAAGCATATGGTTTTATACAGACTTTTGGAGAAGCCTGTATTTACAAGAAAGTGAGTGGGAGCTCTGTAACATTTCTAATATTATATGTGGATGACATATTGTTGATTGGAAATGATATAGAATTTCTGGATAGCATAAAAGGATTCTTGAACAAGAGTTTATCAATGAAAGACATCGGTGAAGCTGCTTATATATTGGGCATCAAGATCTATAGAGATAGATCAAGACGCTTAATTGGACTTTCACAAAGCACATACCTTGATAAAGTTTTGAAGAAGTTCAAAATGGATCAAGCAAAGAAAGGGTTCTTGCCTGTGTTACAAGGTGTGAAATTGAGTCAGACTCACTGCCCGACCACTGCAGAAGATAGAGAGAAAATGAAAGTCATTCCCTATGCTTCACCCATAGGTTCTATCATGTATGCAATGCTGTGTACCAGACCTGATGTGTGCCTTGCTATTAGTTTAGCAGGGAGGTACCAAAGTAATCCTGGAGTGGATCACTAGACAGCGGTCAAGAACATCCTAAAATACCTGAAAAGGACTAAGGATATGTTTCTCGTTTATGGAGGTGACAATGAGCTCGTCATAAATGGTTATGTCGATGCAAGCTTTGACACTGATCGGGATGACTCTAAGTCACAAACCGAATACGTATTTATATTGAACGGTGGAGCTGTCAGTTGGTGCAGTTCTAAGCAAAGCGTCGTGGCGGGATCTACGTGTGAAGCGGAGTACATAGCTGCTTTGGAAGCATCAAATGAAGGAGTCTGGATGAAGGAGTTCATATCCGATCTAGGTGTCATACCTAGTGCATCGGGTCCAATGAAAATCTTTTGTGACAATACTGGTGCAATTGCCTTGGCAAAGGAATCCAGATTTCACAAGAGAACCAAGCATATCAAGAGACGCTTCAATTCCATCCGCGATCAAGTCAAGGAGGGAGACATAGAGATTTGCAAGATACATACGGATCTAAATGTTGCAGACCCATTGACTAAGCCTCTCTCACGAGCAAAACATGATCAGCACCAAGACTCCATGGGTGTTAGAATCATTACTGTGTAATCTAGATTATTGACTCTAGTGCAAGTGGGTGACTGAAGGAAATATGCCCTAGAGGCAATAATAAAGTTGTTATTTATAAATCCATATATCATGATAAATGTTTATTATTCATGCTACAGTTGTATTAACCGAAAACCTAGTACATGTGTGAATACATAGACAAACATAGTGTCACTAGTATGCCTCTACTTGACTATCTCGTTGAATCATAGATGGTTAAGGTTCCTAGCCATAGACATGAGTTGTCATTTGAGTAACGGGATAACATCATTAGAGAATGATGTGATTGACTTGACCCATTCCGTTAGCTTAGCACTTGATCGTTTAGTTTGTTGCTATTGCTTTCTTCATGACTTATACATGTTCCTATGACTATGAGATTATGCAACTCCCGAATACCGGAGGAACACTTAGTGTGCTATCAAACTTCACAACATAACTGGGTGATTATAAAGATGCTCTACAGGTGTCTCCGATGGTGTTTGTTTGGTTGGCATAGATCGAGATTAGGATTTGTCACTCCGTGTTTCAGAGAGGTATCTCTGGGCCCTCTCGGTAATGCACACCACTATAAGCCTTGCAAGCAATGTGACTAATGAGTTAGTGCAGGATGAGGCATTACAAAACGAGTAAAGAGACTTGCCGGTAATGAGATTGAACTAGGTATTGAGATACCGACGATCGAATCTCGGGCAAGTAACATACCGTTGACAAAGGGAACAACGTATGTTGTTATGCGGTTTGACCGATAAAGATCTTCGTAGAATATGTAGGAACCAATATGAGCATCCAGGTTCTGCTATTGGTTATTGACTGGAGATGAGTCTCGGTCATGTCTACATAGTTCTCGAACCCGTAGGGTCCGCACGCTTAACGTTCGGTGACGATCGGTATTATGAGTTTATGTGTTTTTGATGTACCGAAGGTTGTTCGGAGTCCCGGATATGATCACAGACATGACGAGGAGTCTTGAAATGGTCGAGACATAAAGATTGATATATTGGATGACTATGTTTGGACATCAGAATGGTTCCGGGTGAGTTCGGACATTTACCGGAGTACAGGGAGGTTACCGGAACCCCCCGGGAAGTATATGGGCCTTATTGGGCCATAGTGGGAGAGAGAGGAGAAGGGAGCCTAGGAGGGGGCCGCCCCCTTCCTCCCCCCTCTCCCCCCTTCCTTCCTCTCCTAATCCAACTAGGGAAGGGGGGGGGGGGGTCCTACTCCTGGTGGGAGTAGGACTCCCCTTGGGGCGCGCCATAGAGGGCCGACCCTCCCCCTCCTCCACTCCTTTATATACGGGGGAGGGGGGCACCCCATAGGCACACAACTTGACAGTTGTCTTAGCCGTGTGCAGTGCCCCCCTCCATAGATTCCACCTCGGTCATATCGTTGTAGTGCTTAGGCGAAGCCCTGCATCGGTAACTTCATCATCACCGTCATCAGGCTATCGTGCTGATGAAAGCTCTCCCTCGACACTCAGCTGGATCGAGAGTTCGTGGGACATCACCGAGCCGAACGTGTGCAGATCGCAAAGGTGCCATACTTTTGGTACTACGATCGGTCGGATCGTGAAGACGTACGACTACATCAACCGCATTGTCATAACGCTTCTGCTTTTGGTCTACGAGGGTACGTGGACAACACTCTCCCCTCTCGTTGCTATGCATCACCTAAATGGAACTTGAGTGTGCGTAGGATTTTTTTTGTAATTACTACGTTCCCCAACACCTTCCCTAGACCAATTCGGACACAAGTGGGAGGGGGCGTGCGGCCTGCCCTGGCCGCCCCTCTCTCACTCTCCACTAAGGCCCATATGGCCCATTAGACTCCCCGGGGGTTCCGGTAACCCCCGGTACTCCGGTAATTGCCTGAACTCACCCGGAACCATTCTGAAGTCCAAACATAGTCGTCCTATATATCAATCTTTATGTCTCGACCATTTGGAAACTCCTCGTCATGTCCGTGATCACATCCTGGACTCTGAAGAACCTTCGGTACATCAGAACACATAAACTCATAATACCGATCGTCACCGAACATAAAGCGTGCGGACCCTACGGGTTCGAGAACTATGTAGACATGACCGAGACTCATCTCCGGTCAATAACCAATAGCGGAACCTGGATGCTCATATTGGTTCCTACATATTCTACAAAGATCTTTATCGGTCAAACCGCATAACAACATACGTTGTTCCCTTTGTCATCGGTATGTTACTTGCCCAGGATTCGACCGTCGGCATCTCAATACCTAGTTCAATCTTGTTACCGACAAGTCTATTTACTCGTTCTGTAATGCATCATCCTGCAACTAACTCATTATTCACATTGCTTGCAAGGCTTATAGTGATGTGCATTACCGAGAGGGCCGAGAGATACCTCTTCGAAACACGGAGTGACAAATCCTAATCTCTATCTATGCCAACACCAACAAACACCATCAAAGACACATGTAGAGCATCTTTATAGTCACCCAGTTACGTTGTGACGTTTGATAGCACACTAAGTGTTCCTCCGGTATTCGGGAGTTGCATAATCTCATAGTCATAGGAACATGTATAAGTCATGAAGAAAGCAATAGCAACAAACTAAACGATCAAGTGCTAAGCCAACGGAATGGGTCAAGTCAATCACATCATTCTCTAATGATGTGATCCCGTTAATCAAATGACATCTCATGTCTATGGCTAGGAAACTTAACCATCTTTGATTCAACGAGCTAGTCAAGTAGAGGCATACTAGTGACACTCTGTTTGTCTATGTATTCACACATGTACTAAGTTTCCGGTTAATACAATTCTAGCATGAATAATAAACATTTATCATGATATAAGGAAATATAACTAACAACTTTATTATTGCCTCTAGGTCATATTTCATTCAGTCTCCCACTTGCACTAGTGTCAATAATCTAGATTACACAGTAATGATTCTAACACCCATGGAGTCTTGGTGCTGATCATGTTTTGCTCGTGAGAGAGGCTTAGTCAATGGGTCTGCAACATTCAGATCCGTATGTATCTTGAAAATCTCTATGTCTCCCTCCTTGACTTGATCACTGATGGAATTGAAGCATCTCTTGATGTGCTTGGTTCTCTTGTGAAATCTAGATTCCTTTGCCAAGGCAATTGCACCAGTATTGTCACAAAAGATTTTCATTGGACCCAATGCATTAGGTATGAAACCTAGATCAGATATGAACTGCTTCATCCAGACTCCTTCATTTGCTGCTTCCAAAGCAGCTATGTACTCCGCTTCACACGTAGATCCCGCCACGACGCTTTGCTTAGAACTGCACCAACTGACAGCTCCACCGTTCCATATAAATACGTATCCGGTTTGCGACTTAGAGTCATCCGGATCAGTGTCAAAGCTTGCATCGACGTAACCATTTACGACGAGCTCTTTGTCACCTCCATAAACGAGAAACATATCCTTAGTCCTTTTCAGGTATTTCAGGATGTTCTTGACCACTGTCCAGTGATCCACTCCTGGATTACTTTGGTACCTCCCTGCTAAACTAATAGCAAGGCACACATCAGGTCTGGTACACAACATTGCATACATGATAGAACCTATGGCTGAAGCATAGGGAATGACTTTCATTTTCTCACTATCTTCTGCAGTGGTCGGGCATTGAGTGTGACTCAATTTCACACCTTGTAACACAGACAAGAACCCTTTCTTTGCTTGATCCATTTTGAACTTCTTCAAAACTTTATCAAGGTATGTGCTTTGTGAAAGTCCACTTAAGCGTCTTGATCTATCTCTATAGATCTTGATGCCCAATATATAAGTAGCTTCACCGAGGTCTTTCATTGAAAAACTCTTATTCAAGTATCCTTTTATGCTTTCCAGAAATTCTATATCATTTCCAATCAACAATATGTCATCCACATATAATATTAGAAATGCTACTGAGCTTCCACTTACTTTCTTGTAAATACAGGCTTCTCCAAAAGTCTGTATAAAACCATATGCTTTGATCATACTATCAAAACGTTTATTCCAACTCCGAGATGCTTGCACTAGTCCATAAATGGATTGTTGGAGCTTACAAACTTTGTTAGCATCCGTTGGATTGATAAAACCATCGGGTTGCATCATATACAACTCTTCTTCCAGAAATCCATTCAGGAATGCAGTCTTTACATCCATTTGCCAAATTTCATAATCATAAAATGCAGCAATTGCTAACATGATTCGGACGGACTTAAGCATCGCTACGGGTAAGAAGGTCTCATCGTAGTCAACTCCTTGAACTTGTCGAAAACCTTTCACAACAAGTCGAGCTTTGTAGACAGTAACATTACCGTCGGCGTCAGTCTTCTTCTTGAAGATCCATTTATTCTCTATGGCTAGCCGATCATCGGGCAAGTCAACCAAAGTCCACACTTTGTTCTCATACATGGATTCCATCTTAGATTTCATGGCCTCAAGCCATTTCGCGGAATCTGGGCTCATCATCGCTTCCACATAGTTCGTAGGTTCGTCATGGTCAAGTAACATGACCTCCAGAACCGGATTACCATACCACTCTGGTGCGGATCTTACTCTGGTTGACCTACGAGGTTCAGTAGTAACTTGTTTTGAAGTTACACGGTCATCATCATTAGCTTCCTCACTAATTGGTTGTAGTAGTCATAGGAACTGATTTCTGTGATGAACTACTTTCCAATAAGGGAGTAGGTACAGTTACCTCATCAAGTTCTACTTTCCTGCCACTCACTTCTTTCAAGAGAAACTCCTTCTCTAGAAAGGATCCATTCTTAGCAACGAATGTCTTGTCTTCGGATCTGTGATAGAAGATGTACCCAACAGTTTCCTTTAGGTATCCTATTGATACGTCTCCAACGTATCTATAATTTTTGATTGCTCCATGCTATATTATCTACTGTTTTAGGCAATATTGGGCTTTATTATCCACTTTTATATTATTTTTGGGACTAACCTATTAACCGGAGGCCCAACCCAGATTTGCTGTTTTTTTTGCCTATTTCAGTGTTTCGAAGAAAAAGAATATCAAACGGAGTCCAAAAGACCTGAAACTCCACGGAACCTGTTTTTGGACCAGAAGAAGCCTATGGAGTACCGGAAGCTCACCAGGGGAGTCCCGGGCTGCCCACGAGGGTGGGGGTGCGCCCCCCTACCTCGTGGCCAGCCCAGAAGTCCACCGACGTCCTCCCTGCACCCATATATACTCTCGTACCCTAAAACTTCCAGAACAGAGATTAGATCAGGAGTTCCGCCGCCGCAAGCCTCAGAGCCACGAGAAATCAATCTAGGCCCTCTCCGGCGCTCTGCGGAGGGGGGCCATCATCACCGTGGCCATGGAGGAGTATCCTGAGGGGTCTTCATCACCATGAAGGCCAAGGACCGAAGGTGGAGGCCATGGAGGAGGAAGCACAAGGGGAGAACCTCTCCTCCTCTCTTCCGGTGGCGCCAGAGTGCCATCGGGAGGGGAATCATCGCCACGGTGATCGTCTTCATCAACATCACCATCATCATCACCATCCTCGTCTCTTTTACGCGGTCCACTCTCCCGCACCCCACTGTAATCCCTACTTGAACATGGTGCTTTATGCCACATATTATGATCCAATGATGTGTTGCCATCCTATGATGTTTTGAGTAGATATCTTTTGTCTTTGGGTTGATTGATGATCTAGATTGGTATGAGTTGTATGTTTTACTTTGGTGCTGTCCTATGGTGCCCTCCGTGTCGCGCAAGCGTGAGGGATTCCCGCTGTAGGGTGTTGCAATACGTTCATGATTCGCTTATAGTGGGTTGCTAGAGTGACAGAAGCTTAAACCCGAGTAAGAGGTATTGTTGCGTATGGGAATAAAGAGGACTTGATGCTTTAATGCTATGGTTGGGTTTTACCTTAATGATCTTTAGTAGTTGCGGATGCTTGCTAGAGTTCCAATCATAAGTGCATATGATCCAAGTAGAGAAAGTATGTTAGCTTATGCCTCTCCCTCATATGAAACTGCAATAGTGATTACCGGTTTTGTTAACAATTGCCTAGGACAATTCCGCACACCGATCCACCATTATTCCACACTCGCTATTTATAATATTTAGTATTATATTCTAACTTTATGATAGAATCACCTACTTTTATGTTTTAGCTCTCCGATATCATGCAAAGTTATCCTCTTCATACCCACAACGTAGTTTATTTCTCGTTGCTAGTTGGAAGAAAACGTTCGGTGCACGTAGAGTCGTATCAGTGGAAGATAGGGCTTGAGAGAATATTGATCTTACCTTTAGCTCCTTGTGGGTTCGACACTCCATACTTATCACTTCCACCTTTGGAAAGTGCTACGATGATTCCTTGCACTTGGGGTTATCAAGCTCTTTTCTGGCGCCGTTGCCGGGGAGCAATAGCGTGGGGTTGATATTCTCGTCTGTGCTTGTTTGCTTCCTTCACTAAGTAGATTTTGTTTTTCCTTTTTGTTTCTGTTTAGTTGTGGGTGAAACATACAAAAAAATTTAAAAATGAAAATACAAAAAAATTTATTACTTGCCTTTCATGCCTAAAAAGTTTTTCAAAAAGAGAAGTGATTGGAAGGTTTTGCATTGAAGAAGTGAGGGTCGACCTTGAGCACTTGTGCTCATGCTCACGGAAACAATGTAGAATTTTTCATGGAAGTTTCTCTGTAAATAATTATTCCCTTGTATATATTCATTGTATTATAAAAATAATATGCCAAGCTTTGGTTTTAGGATGATTAGATTGCTTGTTTGCTTTGTGCAAAACAAAAACAGAAACTTTGGCTGTAGTGCATGAATTTACATTTTTAACTGGAAAGTCAAATGGTTCTGATTATTTTTGCACATTACTTCTGTACAAATTGTTCAAATTGCCAAATTTAGTTTATAATTTTAGGAGTTACAGAAGTTGGCCAAACTTCCAGATTACTTCAGACTGTTCTGTTTTTAACAGATTCTGTTTTGCATGTGTTGTTTGCTTATTTCGATGAATCTATGGCTAGTATTGTTGGGTATGAACCATATAGAACTTGGAATACAGTAGGTTTAACACCCATACAAATAAATAATGAGTTCATTACAGTACCTAAAGGTAGTGCTTTGCTTTATTACACTAACGGATCTCACAAGTTTTTGTTAAAGTTTTCTGTGGATGAAGTGTCCGAAGGTCGAGGAGCTATCAATATGAGAAGAATAAAGAGAGGCAAGAGTTAAAGCTTGGGGATGACCAAGGCACCCCAAGTAAATATTTTAAAGTATACTCAAGCATCTAAGCTTGGGGATGCCCCGGTTGGCATCCCATCTTTCTTCTTCAACAAATATCGGTATACCTTGGTTTTTGTTTTGTTCACATGATTTGTGTCCTTTGTGTTTTTATTTTTGTTTTAGAACCATGCTAGCATGAGATAGCCCTTCATTGATTTATAGAATACTTCATGTGCTTCACTTAAATCTTTTCAGTATGATCTTATAGAATTACTCTTTGCGCTTCACTTAAATCTTTTGAGTATGGTTTTATAGAATGCTTCATGTGCTTCACTTATACATTTTGAGCTTGGATATTGGTCAGTTGTAGAATGCTCCATGAACTCAAATATTCTCCTCCACGATCAGATCGCATAAACTTTATTTTCTTGTTACGATGATTTTTCCACTTCACTCTGAAATTCTTTGAACTTTTCAAATGTTTCAGACTTATGTTTCATTAAGTAGACATACCCATATCTGCTCAAATCATCTGTGAAGGTGAGAAAATAATGATAATCGTCATGAGCCTCAATATTCATTGGACCACATACATTAGTATGTATGATTTCCAACAAATCTGTTGCCCGCTCCATTGTTCCGGAGAACGGAGTTTTAGTCATCTTGCCCATGAGGCATGGTTCGCAAGTACCAAGTGATTCATAATCAAGTGATTCCAAAAGTCCATCAGAATGGAGTTTCTTCATGCGCTTTACACCAATATGACCCAAACGGTAGTGCCACAAATAAGTTGCACTATCATTATCAATTCTGCATGTTTTGGCTTCAATATTATGAATATGTGTATCACTACTGTCGAGATTCAACAAAAATAGACCGTTCTTCAAGGGTGCATGACCATAAAAGATATCACTCATATAAATAGAACAACCATTATTCTCAGATTTAAATGAATAACCATCTCGCATCAAACAAGATCCAGATATAACGTTCATGCTTAACGCTGGCACCAAATAACAATTATTCATGTCTAAAACTAATCCCGAAGGTAGATGTAGAGGTAGCGTGCCGACGGCGATCACATCGACTTTGGAACCATTTCCCACACGCATTGTCACCTCGTCCTTAGCCAATCTTCGCTTAATCCGTAGTCCCTGTTTCGAGTTGCAGATATTAGCAACAGAACCAGTATCAAATATCCAGGTACTACTGCGAGTATTAGTAAGGTACACATCAATAACATGTATATCACATATACCTTTGTTCACCTTGCCATCCTTCTTATCCGCCAAATACTTGGGGCAGTTCCGCTTCCAGTGACCTGCCCCTTTGCAGTAGAAGCACTCAGTCTCAGGCTTAGGTCCAGACTTGGGCTTCTTCACTTGAGAAACAACTTTCTTGCCATTCTTCTTGAAGTTCCCCTTCTTCCCTTTACCGTTTTTCTTGAAACTGGTGGTCTTGTTGACCATCAACACTTGATGCTCCTTCTTGATTTCTACCTCCGCAAGCTTTAGCATTGCGAAGAGCTCGGGAATCGTCTTATCCATCCCTTGCATGTTATAGTTCATCACGAAGCTTTTGTAGCTTGGTGGCAGTGATTGAAGAACTCATCAATGACACTATCAACCGGAAGATTAACTCCCGGTGAGTCAAGTGATTATGATACCCGGACATTTTGAGTATATGCTCACCGTGAACTATTCTCCTCCATTTTGCAGCTATAGAACTTATTGGAGACTTCATATCTCTCTATCCGGGCATTTGCTTGAAATATTAACTTCAACTCTGGAACATCTCATATGCTCCATGACGCTCAAAACGTCGTTGAAGTCCCGATTCTAAGCCGTAAAGCATGGCACATCGAACTATCGAGTAGTCATCGACTTTTGCTCGACAGCGTTCACAACGTCCCGGCGTTGCTCCTGCAGTGGGTCTTGCACCTAACGGTGCTTCCAGGACGTAATTCTTCCGTGCAGCAATAATGATAATCCTCAAGTTACAGACCCAGTCCATGCAGTTTCTACCATCATCTTTCAACTTAGCTTTCTCTAGGAACGCATTAAAATTCAAAGGAACAGTAGCACGGGCCATTGATCTACAACAACATAGACATGCAAAATACTATCAGGTACTAAGTTCATGATAAATTAAACTTTAATTAATCATATTACTTAAGAACTCCCACTTAGATAGACATCCCTCTAATCATCTAAGTGACCACGTGATCCAAATCAACTAAACCATGTCCGATCATCACGTGAGATGGAGTAGTTTTCTATGGTGAACATCACTATGTTGATCATATCTACTATATGATTCACACTCGACGTTTCGGTTTCAGTGTTCCGAGGCCATATCTACATATGCTAGGCTCGTCAAGTTTAACCCGAGTATTCTGCGTGTGCAAAACTGGCTTGCACCCGTTGTATGTGAACGTAGAGCTTATCACACCCGATCATCACGTGGTGTCTCGGCACGACGAACTTTCGCAATGGTGCATACTCGGGGAGAACACTTGTACCTTGAAATTTAGTGAGAGATCATCTTATAATGCTACCGCCGAACTAAGCAAAATAAGATGCATAAAGGATAAACATCACATGCAATCAATATAAGTGATATGATATGGCTATCATCATCTTGTGCCTTTGATCTCCATCTCAAAAGCACCATCATGATCACCATCATCACTGGCTTGACACCTTGATATTCATCAAAGCATCGTTGTCGTCTCGCCAACTATTGCTATCACGACTATCGCTACTGCTTAGTGATAAAGTAAAGCAATTACATGGCGATTGCATTTCATACAATAAAGCGACAACCATATGGTTCCTGCCAGTTGCCGATAACTGTGTTACAAAACATGATCATCTCATACAATAAAATCTAGCATCATGTCTTGACCATATCACATCACAACATGCCCTGCAAAAACAAGTTAGACATCCTCCACTTTGTTGTTGCAAGTTTTACGTGGCAACTATGGGCTGAGCGAGAACCGTTCTTACCTACGCATCAAAACCACAATGATTTTTCGTCAAGTGTGTTGTTTTAACCTTCAACAAGGATCAGGCGTAGTCACACTCGATTCAACTAAAGTTGGAGAAACTGACACCCGCCAGTTACCTGTGTGCAAAGCACGTCGATAGAACTAGTCTCGCGTAAGCGTATGCATAATGTCGGTCCGGGTCGCTTCATCCAACAATACCACCGAATCAAAGTATGACATGCTGGTAAGCAGTATGACTATCATTGCCCACAACTCTTTGTTCTACTCGTGCATATAACATCTACTCATAGACCTGGCTCGGATGCCACTATTGGGGAATGCAGTAATTTCAAAAAATTTCCTACGCACACGCAAGATCTATCTAGGTGATGCATAGCAACGAGAGGGGAGAGTGTTGTCCACGTACGCTCATAGACCGAAAGCGGAAGCGTTACGACAACGCGGTTGATGTAGTCGTACGTCTTCATGATCCGGCCGATCCTAGTACCGAAAGTACGGCACCTCCGTGATATGCACACGTTCGGCTCGGTGACGTCCCACGAACTCTCGATCCAGCTGAGTGTCGAGGGAGAGCTTCATCAGCACGATGGCGTGATGACGGTGATGATGAAGTTACCGACGCAGGGCTTCGCCTAAGCACTACAACGATATGACCAAGGTGGAATCTGTGGAGGGGGGCACTGCACACGGCTAAGACAACTGTCAACTTGTGTGTCTATGGGGTGCCCCTCTCCCCCATATATAAAGGAGTGGAGGAGGGGGAGGGCCGTCCCTCTCAAGGCGCCCCCCAAGGGGAGTCCTACTCCCACCGGGAGTAGGATTCCCCCTTCCCAAGTTGGAGTAGGAGAGGAAGGAAGAAGGAGAGAGGGAAAAGGAAAGGGGGGCGCCGCCCCCCTTCCCTAGTCCAATTCGGACCAAAGGGGGAGGGGCCGCACGGTCTGCCCTGGCCGCCCCCCTCTCTCTCTCTCTCCACTAAGGCCCATATGGTCCATTAGACTCCCCGGGGGGTTCCGGTAACCTCCGGTACTCCGGTAATTGCCTGAACTCCCCCGGAACCATTCCGAAGTCCAAACATAGTCGTCCAATATTTCAATCTTTATGTCTCGACCATTTCGAGACTCCTCGTCATGTCTGTGATCACATCCGGGACTCCGAACAACCTTCGGTACATCAAAACACATAAACTCATAATACCGATCGTCACCGAACGTTAAGCGTGCGGACCCTATGGGTTCGAGAAATATGTAGATATGACCGAGACTCATCTCCAGTCAATAACCAATAGCGAAACATGGATGCTCATATTGGTTCCTATATATTCTACGAAGATCTTTATCGGTCAAACCGCATAACAACATACGTTGTTCCCTTTGTCATCGGTATGTTACTTGCCCGAGATTCGATCGTCGGTATCTCAATACCTAGTTCAATCTCGTTACCAGAAAGTCTCTTTACTCGTTCCGTAATGCATCATCCCGCAACTAACTCATTAGTCACATTGCTTGCAAGGCTTATAGACGTGCATTACCGAGAGGGCCCAGAGATACCTCTCCGAAACACGGAGTGACAAATCCTAATCTCGATCTATGCCAACCCAACAAACACCATCGGAGACACGTGTAGAGCATCTTTATAGTCACCCAGTTACATTGTGACGTTTGATAGCACACTAAGTGTTCCTCCGATATTCGGGAGTTGCATAATCTCATAGTCATAGGAACATGTATAAGTCATGAAGAAAGCAATAGCAACAAACTAAACGATCAAACGGAATGGGTCAAGTCAATCACATCATTCTCTAATGATGTGATCTCGTTAATCAAATGGCAACTCATGTCTATGGCTAGGAAACTTAACCATCTTTTATTCAACAAGCTAGTCAAGTAGAG
This sequence comes from Aegilops longissima, assembly GCA_021605205.1. Lineage (NCBI taxonomy): Eukaryota > Viridiplantae > Streptophyta > Magnoliopsida > Poales > Poaceae > Aegilops > Aegilops longissima. Next base: position 696,244,709 of record CM038679.1, read on the forward strand.
GCATACTAGTGACACTCTGTTTGTCTATGTATTCACACATGTACTAAGTTTTTGGTTAATACAATTCTAGCATGAATAATAAACATTTATCATGATATAAGGAAATATAAATAGCAACTTTATTATTGCCTCTAGGGCATATTTCCTTCATCATCATCGTCTCCTCTTCCAACGACGACGATGGCTCCTTGTCCGACGACTCGGACGATCCTCCACGAGCCGCTGATGGTACAGCTACGCCGGTGACCTGAAGGGGAAAGGGTCGGTCGCTTTTCTTCACTTTAATTTCAAGTTTTAGATGTAGTTTCAAGTTGTCTGTCGTTCATGTGAACTTTGGTGGTCGTTTGAACATTCAACCTTTTGGTGAAAGTAACGTGCTTGCCTATGTCCGTTTGCTGATCGACGTTGCATGGTTTAGTATGGATATAGGGGATTGGATATGAGATACACACATGCGGACAACGCTATTTAAGGATTGCCGGTCAATGTTTATGGACGCGTCCGGGCGCGTCCACGGGCATTTGAGAGGTCATATTTGTCCTCTGCGGCAGTAGATGCTCTAATAGGGCGAGATAGGCGCTGGGCGAGCGGCTGATCCGTGCAGCCGTGCGATTGAAGCCCCCTGCATCGTTGGATCTTTCTGCTTCTTTGTCCTCCTCTCGCAGCTCACCTAGCACCCCGACCCCATCCCCACATCTCGCATGCAATGCCCTGCTGCTAGACCCGCAGGCTCTTGAGCGCTAGTCGACGTCGTCCCCCATCGTTGCGTTGTTCTGCTCGTCGCTCGTAGCAAAGACCGCCGCTCACCAGAGTAATCGGATGGCCTTGCGGCTCGCCCTGCTGCACCTCTGGTTGCAGCAACGCCGGATGGGGTTCCAGCAGTGCCACCAGCCGCCGTCATATCGTGTCGTGTGCCCGTCGCAGCACCCCGCGGGTCAATAGAAAAGCAACTCCCGTCGTTGTAGTCGCCATTGTCAGCTCATCATTCTCTCGTTGAAGTTTTTATAGAAACCGGTTGAAGCTTTCTCGTCGTTGGTTGTAGGTTTTCCAATTTCTATTGCCAGTCACCGCAAAAAAAGAATGATGGTAACAAATTATGTCACCGGGCGTAGCAAAATTGACTATGGCCGCACCAAAATATGTGGTTGCCAACATCGCATCTTCAACATCGTCATTAGTGATGTAACAAAATGTCGACGCTGATAGTAGCACAATTTTATGATGGTTGCAGCAAAAAAATGTCTCATCATGCTACAAGTTGTAGCAATCCACGACGATGATTGTAGCATGGCGTGGCACCGATTGTAGAAAACACCGCGACACTGATTTTGTGTGATGTAACAAAGCACGGTGCCGATTGTAACATGATGTGATGCCGGTTGTAGCAATTTGTGATGCCGGTTGAAACATGTAGCAAAAAAAAGAAACTGTGACCCCGGTTGTTGCTCAGAGCAACATCACCCCGTCCTCATCGCCCTGCGGTCACCAGCCCTCATAGCAGCGCCTAGGGGAGCAATGGAGTTGTGCTCTCGAAGCGAAGAAAAGAGGGAAGACCAAGTGGACGAGAGAGTTCCAAAGAAAAGATAAGGAGCCGAGAAATAAGGTGGGCCTGGCCTGAGCACATGGCTAGTTGTTCCCCCCGAACGATGTGCGCGTGTGATGCGCTATCGCGACGCAACCGGCCCAATGTTCGCCCGTCCAGAAGGGAAAATCCTATTCGCCGCTCTCTACGACGAACTGTCGAGGGATCGCACAGAAGAGCGCTGCGAGCGATCGACATGGGCCGGCCCACTTATACATAGTGCGTCCAACCGGTTTTGGGAACCTTCTAGAAGGTTCCCTGAACCGGGTTCTTTTCTGTATCGTTTTTTCCTAGCTCTTTTCGGCTTTCTATTTTTTTTATTTCGTTTTTCTCATTTTCTGTTTCTTTTCTTTTTTTAGTTTCTGTTTCTTTTCTTTATGTTTTTTTTCAAAATTCCACAACTTTGCAAAATTTGTTCGCAAATTTAAGAAAAATGTTCGTTTTCAATTTTTGTTTGTCAGTTTCCATAAATGTTCCTATTTTTTAAAATTTTCCATGTTTTAAAATTTTGTTCGCATTCGAAAAATGTTTAGGAATTTCAAAAAGTTTTCCAGCTTTACAAATTTGTTCACAAATTCATAAAATGTTCATTTTTTCAAAAAAAATTCACAAATTGAAAAATGTTCGTAAATTCCATAAATTTGTTTGGGAGTTTGAAAAAATGTTCCTGTTCCAAAATTTGTTCGCAAATTTCAAAAAATGTTCTTACTTACAAGTTTTCTTCGGAGTTTCAAAAATTGTTTGCAAATTTTTAAAAATGTTCATTTTTTCAAATTTTGTTCTGGAGTTTCAGAAAATGTTCGCCTGCAAAAGTTGTTCGTGTTTCCAATTTTTTTTGAAATTTGAAAAATTGTTCCTGTTAAGTTTTTTGGGTAGTTTAAAAAATGTTTCCGTTCTAATAAATATGTTCACGTCTCCAAAATTCGTTTCTGTGTAGAAAAATGTTTGAGTTTTCTCAAAATTTGTGAAAAAAATAATGTTCGCATTTGATAAAACATTCACGTTTTGTTTTTGAAAAAAAATGTTTTGTGTTCGAATTTTTGAAAAATGTTCGGATCGGCGTTTGAGTTTTTCTTAAGGTTTATGATCAAGAAAGCTAGCTAGCTCAACTGGTTCTAATCCTTGCTCGCAAGCAGCAGGTCAAGTGTTCGGTTCCTGGCATCGCATCTTTTGTTATTCCAGCGTGAGCTACTGTTCGCGAGAGAGATGGGCCGGTGCAGTCTCTCGATCCTCTATGCGATCGCTCGACTGCTTGACGCAGAGAGCGTCACATAGGAGCTCTCGTCCAGAAGGAAACGTTCCCTTTTGACATTGAGGGAATAATTGGGCATAGCTGGCCAAATGGGCCGGCCCGGCACATCCTGCAGTATTAATCATGCTTCGTACGACACGACGCACAGGGGCACGATTAGTAAACGAGTCGTGACGTGTCGGTCCAACAAAAATAGACCACTCTTCAAGGGTGCATGAGCATAAAAGATATCACTCATATAAGGGGCGTCGTATCCTATGAATCCAGCCATATTTGTGCATCCCTGCATCCGCTCTTCATCAGCCGTTTGATCGAGATCTTCTGTCTGATGTGCGTCCGCTCTCCTTTTTGCACAAAAACGCCCGCAGCCAGCTAAGTCGCCCTGTAAATTTTCTAAAAAAATCCTCAGCCGATGGCAGGCCTCCTAGTTCACTACTCCCAATCGTTTCTCTCCCAATCCCTAATCACGTTGCAACCTGTGCATCCCACCGGCGGCCATGGGACACGACGGAATGCATCTACCAACGAATCCTCCTCGTACGATACGCCGCAACCGATCACTATGAGCTGCCAGGGATGGTGAATCTGCTTCCACAACAATCGAGATCAACATGTTCATCGTCTTTCCTCCATAAATCAAGAGGCAACCCTGCGCTTTGCCTAATTGCCTTGGCATAGTAGTTGTGAGCAAACCCATCATAAAATTCCCTGATATGGGCGAGGACAATCTTCAGGCCAACTCCATAGTGATCTGTTATTGCGCTATTGGGTATCCTTGCTATCTGCCGCAAGCAATTTCCAGTTCTGAACACAAGCATTTTCTGGTCCATTTGTTATGGGAATCTTCAGTATGAGCAATTGCAGGATGTTCTTGTTCTTTTGCTGCAGCTATGTAATGCTTGGTTTCAGTTGCCATCTCTTCTTGACCTGCTATTATTATTGCAGAAGGAGGCAATGTGCAGACCGTATCCCCACCCGTCAGTCACAAGGATGATTACTTATTAGGAATGGGTTTTGACTCCTGTCCTCAATTATATTATCCACAGCTAAAAATGTTTACAACAAGTGATGAGGTAGTAACAGGTCATGAATTAGGATGGTTCACTTGCACTATTGAAGCTCGTGACACATTTGGTCCGGATTCCTCTGCTTTTGTGCTGCTACTCATGGGATCTCAACTGAACAATACTTGCACAAGAGACCAATGGAAGTTTGCCTGGTTTTTGAATCACACAATTCTGTTGTGCGCTCCTGGAAGGATCTTTTCTTGGGTTTCTCACAAATGTCAGTGGCGCTTGCACCTTCTGTCCGAATGATCTGCAGCTGTGATAATAGAGTGTTCTGCTGATGCTCACAAGTCGCTTTGGGAGTATCTGGAGCATGAGATCTTGCACCTTCTGTCTGATTGTTGTGCAGCTGTCTGAATGCTCACTCCTAGAATCTAGTAGCTGGATCCTAACACTACAGAACATGAACATGAACATCTCGCTTCCGGACGACTTATAATGTTCATGCATGTGCAGCTAGGGAATTGGGAAATAGTTCGCAAGCTCAATTTTGATTCTTGTATGTACTGAATTCTTGTAATGAATGAGAATATGTCTTTTGTCAAACTGTCTTTTTCTTATTTTCTTTAACCAGTTGCAAGTTAAATGGAGCGTACCAACTAGCAGGAGCACCATAATAAATTATGTTCTCATAAACCTGAACGTGCTTTCATTCTGTTATACCAAGGAGCAACTGCTATCACACAGGAGAAATTCATGTCCAAGAAACTTAGCCAGACTGTGAGCTCATCCGTTTATTCTGTTGTATAAGCAGTGTTCAGTTCAACCACTCATCACCTAATTGGGATGTTAGCTGATTAGTAGTAGAAGTAGGATGTACTGGGTGTAAGCATGTGGTCGCAACATACAAGACTTGTGAACCAAATTGCGGTATGAATTGTGCAAGAAACAATTCAGCTTGTAAATACACATGAACCTCGGGAATCGTCTTATCCATCCCTTGCATGTTATAGTTCATCACGAAGCTTTTGTAACTTGGTGGCAGTGATTGAAGAACTCTGTCAATGACACTATCAACCAGAAGATTAACTCAAACAGCTGAGTCAAGTGATTATGATACCCAGACATTTTGAGTATATGCTCACTGACAGAACTATTCTCCTCCATTTTGCAGCTATAGAACTTATTGGAGACTTCATATCTCTCAATCCGGGCATTTGCTTGAAATATTAACTTCAACTCCTTGAACATCTCATATGCTCCATGACGTTCAAAACATCGTTGAAATCCCGGTTCTAAGCCATAAATTATGGCACACTGAACTATGAAGTAGTCATCAACTTTGCTCTACCAGGCGTTCACAACGTCCGGCGTTGCTCCTGCAGCGGGTCTTGCACCTAGCGGTGCTTCCAGGACGTAATTCTTCTATGCAGCAATGAGGATAATCCTCAATTACGGACCCAGTCAGTGTAGTTGCTACTATCATCTTTCAACTTAGCTTTCTCTAGGAACGCATTAAAATTGAAAGGAACAGTAGCACGGGCCATTGATCTACAACAACATAGACATGCAAAATACTATTAGGTACTAAGTTCATGATAAATTAAACTTCAATTAATCATATTAGTTAAGAACTCCCACTTAGATAGATATCCCTCTAATCATCTAAGTGACCACATGATCCAAATCAACTAAACCATGTCCGATCATCACGTGAGATGGAGTAGTTTTCAATGGTGAACATCACTATGTTGATCATATCTACTATATGATTCACGCTCGACCTTTCGGTCTCAGTGTTCCGAGGCCATATCTGCATATGCTAGGCTCATCAAGTTTAACCCGAGTATTCTGCGTGTGTAAAACTGGCATGCACCTGTTGTATGTGAACGTAGAGCTTATCATACCCGATCATCACGTGGTGTCTCGGCACGACAAACTTTCGCAACGGTGCATACTCGGGGAGAACACTTGTACCTTGAAATTTAGTGAGAGATCATCTTATAATGCTACCGCCGAGCTAAGCAAAATAAGATGCATAATGGATAAACATCACATGCAATCAATATAAGTGATATAATATGGCCATGATCATCTTTTGCCTTTGATCTCCATCTCCAAAGCACCGTCATGATCACCATCGTCACCGGTGCGATACCTTGATCTCCATCATAGCATCATTATCGTCTCGCCAACTATTGCTTCTACGACTATCGCTACCGCGAGTGATAAACTAAAGCAATTACATGGCGATTGCATTTCATACAATAAAGCGACAACCATATGGCTCCTGCCAGTTGCCGATAACTGTGTTACAAAACATGATCATCTCATACAGTAAAATTGAGCATCATGTCTTGACCATATCACATCACAACATGCCATGCAAAAACAAGTTAGACGTCCTCTACTTTGTTGTTGCAAGTTTTACGTGGCTGCTACGGGCTGAGAAAAACCCATCGTACCTATGCATCAAAACCACAACGATTTTTCGTCAAGTGTGCTGTTTTAACCTTCAACAAGGACTGGGCGTAGTCACACTCGATTCAACTAAAGTTGGAGAAACTGACACCCGCGAGCCACCTGTGTGCAAAGCACGTCGGTAGAACCAGTCTCGCGTAAGCGTACGCGTAATGACGGTCCGAGTCGCTTCATCCAACAATACCGACGAATCAAAGTATGACATGCTGGTAAGCAGTATGACTATTATCGCCCACAACTCTTTGTGTTCTACTCGTGCATATAACATCTACGCATAGACCTGGCTCGGATGCCACTGTTGGGGAACGTAGTAATTTAAAAAAAAAATTCCTATGCACACGCAAGATTCATCTAGGTGATGCATAGAAACGAGAGGGGAGAGTGTTGTCCACGTACCCTCGTAGACCAAAAGCGGAAGCATTATGACAACGCGGTTGATGTAGTCATACGTCTTCACAATCCGACCGATCCTAGTACCGAAAGTACGACACCTCCGCGATCTGCACACGTTCGGCTCGATGACGTCCCACGAACTCTTGATCCAGCTGAGTGTCGAGGGAGAGCTTTGTCAGCACGACGACGTGATGACGGTGATGATGAAGTTACCGATGCAGGGCTTCACGTAAGCACTACAACGATATGAATGAGGTGGAATCTGTAGAGGGGGGCACCGCACACGGCTAAGACAACGGTCAACTTGTGTGTCTATGGGGTGCCCCCTCCCCTGTATATAAAGGAGTGGAGGAGGGGGAGGGCCGGCTGTTGGGGAACACAGTAATTTCAAAAAAAATCCTACGCACACGCAAGATCTATCATGGTGATGCATAGCAACGAGAGGGGAGAGTGCTGTCCACGTACCCTCGTAGACCGAAGGAGGATGCGTTTTATCAACGCAGTTGATGTAGTCGTATGTATTCACGATCTAGCCGATCCTAGCACCGAACGTACGGCACCTCCGTGTTCAGCACACATTCAGCTCGATGACGTCCCTTGTACTTTTGATCCAGTTGAGGCTGTCGTTGAATTTTCACGACAGATGTCCTAGTGTGAGGACTTAGTCGTGGAGCCATCGCAACGTAGTTAGCTTAAAGGGGTTAAACAGGATAAAGGACACAAGGAGTTTTATACTGGTTCGGCCCCTTGCGGTGAAGGTAAAGGCCTAATCCAGTTTGAGGTGGTATTGCTAGGGTTTCGATGACCAGGGAGCGAATACGCTAAGCCTGGCTCTTGATCTGTTCTTTCTTGCCCCTAAACCGCCGCCGGGTCGTCCCTTTATATACACAAGTTGACGCCCGGCGGTTCACAGAATCCCGGCCGGCTCATAAACATGTCCGGCTCGGTTTCTACTCTTTCCTATCTTACAACACAAGTCATATATCATATGGCAGTTTACATCTATGGGCCATAATCCGCCTTTGGGCTTTGGGCCTTATTGCTAAGTATTCTTCATAAAACGCTATCCTCCATGTCTTCACGGGCTTCAAAATACGGGTAAACCACTGTGAGCATAACCCTGCCCCTCCTGGGCGGTTTATACTCAGTAGTTATATCCCCAACATTAGGCCCCAGGTTGATTTGAACTTGTTCATGTCAATCTTCAACACTTAGGGAAATTCCTCCTTCAATACCTTTGCGAAAGCCTTGTACCTCGCCATGACGTCATCTTCCAAGATCATGGTAAACCGCCATGACGTCACCTGTTTATTAAAAAACCATATACACATCACCTTTTTTAATGGGCCTCCGAAAATTGAGGCGACAGCCCTGTCACCTATCCAATTTGGGGCTCCTCGATTCCCGTGCATGTCACTTATCCACTCGCCTTATAAATAGGGTCGAGGGTCTCTTTCGCTTTCCCCCCTCGTGCCTCTTCACTTCATCTTCTTCCTCGCGTCGACCTAGCGCTCAAGCTCAGCCGCCGCCGCCAGGTCTTCGTCCTCGACCTCAACTCCAGCCGCTGCATCACCCTGAACGCACCAGAGAATCGCGGCGCCTCTCCGCTGTTCCATCAGCATCGGTAAGCCTTCTTTCCTTCCACCATAGATCTGTCGTTAGGGTTTCAGTGTTCGTCGGTGTTCGTCGCTATGCAATAGGTCTTTGATTCAAACCTTGATTTTTATCCTGTACAGCGATAGCCGTAGCCCTTCTTTTCCATCAGTGCATCTTGTTTAAGTAGAAAATCCCATCTGGATCCTTCAACTATTCAAGTACCAGAATTTTAGACCTGAATATTTTTTCATTTTCTAACACGCGGTATATCCAAATTTGCAATATGAATCTGTGAAACCTATTTTTCAGGACTTAACCATTTTCCAACTTCAGATCTGTATGCTCAATACCTGCATAGGCGATTTAGCTTTAGAAAATAATAACCCGCCAGGTACCATTAGTCCCCTCTTAAACCGCCAATTGCTCATCGTTGTAATACTGACAACATCAACCTCCGGTTTAACAATTAGCATGCTTTAACACTTTCTGTCTCTTAACCTGCGATGCTTTATGCTTATCAATCATGAACCTTAAACCGGCGCAAACCTTCTTTCAGGTTGTCGAATAAATGGCCAAGTATTTTTATGCTTGCAACTGGGTTCCCTCCCAGGTTATGGAAGAACAACTGAACGGGTGCGTCGCAACCGGCGCTTTAGCAAAAAAGGAAGACATCCACTGGAGAGTCCTCGGTCTAGAAAATCCTCCTGAACCCAAGGATGGAGAAGTGATTGTGTTCGTTGATCATCTGAGTCGAGGGATTAGCCCTCCCGGATAAAAAAAAATCGGTGATGTGATTCATAGCTTCCAACTCCACCCTCAAGATATTGGACCTAACTCCGTGTCCAATATTTGCAATTTTCAAGTGTTTTGTGAAGCTTATCTGCAAGAAGAACCCGCCATTGAACTGTTCAGAGACTTCTTCTATTTAAACCTCCGTACTGAATTTATGGATGGACCCAATATTGAACTTGGCGGGGTTTCAATTCAGAAAAGGAAAGATGTCAGCTTCCCTCACGCCAAGCATCATAGTCACCCCAAAGACTGGAATCAGACTTGGTTCTATTGCCGAGATACATCTCCAGCTGACGAGAATCCTCTACCAGGTTATCGTGCTCACCGGCTTACCAGCACACATCCATTTCCCCAACGACTCAGCGCAAAGGAACGAGCCAAGTATGCACCACAACTTTCGAAGCTCCGAGCCTTTGTGGCGAACGGTTTAACAGGCATCGACTCTGTCCTTTGCTGGGTCTCTTGGAGTATCTTGCCTCTAAGCCGTCACCCTGGTTTAATGTGTGAATACATAGGGGACTTGAAAGACCCTCAACGCCATCGATATCACCGTCGATGCTGAAATTATCAAGTCATTAAGAAGATCTTTGGATGAGCCGGTGGCCGACTGCAGTAGAACATGGCTTAGTCCTTTCTGCGTTTCAAATAAACCGCCAGCCGTAAGAATAGCCTAACTCCCGTTCTAATCCATTCTTTTCATACTCCCTTATAACTTTTGTCGACCTTTAACAGGGTGATGATCCATTCTGGAAGAGGAAACCACAAGACAAACCGGCTAAAACACCTAGACCCAAGACCAAGGTTATTAAGAAAACTTCCAAGAAGAAAACCACCGATTCCACTGATTTAAACTTTGACGATGACGATGAAAATCACAAAGTCAAAGGTAGAACTTGATTCACTTGGTTCCTTCTTCATACATCTTATTGATAATGATTATTATCAGGAGGACGCAGAGGCTAGCCAAGCTGGTGACGTAGAGGTAATTATTCTTTCCTCCGGCTCAAAACCTCTGCCAACTCCAAAAACCCGTCAAGCAAACCGGAAAGTAAGATTTTCTCACCCTCTAGCTCACATGGATCCAAACTTTCTTTTGAAGAAACAGCAACACGAAGCTCGCCGCACAACCCGGCATGGCGGCCATGTGGTAACTTCTTCTGGTTTACCGAACACGCCAGTTCGTAAACGTCATCCAGAGGTCTCTTATACTTCTGACACACGTTATCCCAAGGCGGGTTATTTTCGGCAACCTCTTAATCCGTCTGATTCAAATTATCAGGGAACTTCCCACTCCTCTTCTGGCGAATCAACAGAAATATAACTTCCAACCCTCAAAACGGTCCCTGGGTGAGCATGCTTAAACTAACCCTTAATACCTTATGTTTGCTCATTTTACTAACCTTTATGTTTGTTCCTTTCAGTGCCAAGCCCAGACCTAGCAAAAAGGCCAAGTTGAATAAACCGGCTGATGATAACCCGACAGCTAATCCGGAAAAGACCCAAGAACAGTTTGAACCAAATGGTGACGCTATTCTTGATGATCCGCCACCGCAAGACCATGAAACCTTTGTTGAACAGATGGAAAATGATCCAACGAGTCATGCTGATGATCCGTCAAGCCCAGCCAAAGCTGCTGATAAACCGTCAAGCCTAGTCAAAACTGCTGATGACAAAGCGTATGATGTCGTAGTTACTGGCTATGGCTACACAACCCCTGGCAACCCCATTGCTCTATCAAAACACAGTGCCAAATAAGAAATCTCTGTTGTTAAGGGTAAGTGGAAAGCAGACTTGGAAAACTATGCCCACCTCAGCGCCCAAGATATCCATTCTGGGTTTTTAAACCGCCCGTACACAAGCCGCGACCATGAAGCCGGTTTAGTGAACATGATGAAGGAGCGATATGAGGTAAATAATGTTAACTCTGCATAATTATTCTTCCCTTATATCCAATTTATAATATCAACTCCAGTAGCCCCCAAGGGCCGGTTTATAATACCGATATGAACCGGGACTTTGTAAAATAACAATACTTCAACTTTGCCTACGTAGCCCCCAAAGGCCGATTTATCTTTTCAGGATGAACCGGGACTTTTATCCTATAAGGCGCAAAACTCTTGTTGAACATCTTTGTAAACCGATTGACCACCAAGCTGATTGATGGAAAAAGAATCCATAGTGTTAACTTGAGCAAATATGCATTAGCCCCCAAGTGCCAAGAATAATACTTGTATTGAGCTTGGGACTTGTAAAAACTTTTTGATAAGAAGCAATAGGCATTAGCCCCCAAGTGCCAAGTGTATAACTTGTTATGTTCTTGGTACTTCAAATATGTATTGTTAACTCATAAATTGCATGTCTCTTGGAGGCTGAACTGAGCAAAAAAGAATCCCAAACCGCCGACCTTCAAGAAAATATCAAATCTCAACAAGCAGAAACTTCCAAAGCCAAGGAGGAGCTGACCAGTGCCTTAGCAGCCATGGAAAAACTGAAGGAGAGCTTCAAAAACGAGCGGGCTGCCTGGGACACAGAGAAACCAACTCTGCTGAAGAGGGCTGAGGACGCTGAAACGGCCCTTAACCCGGTAACAGAGGAGCTGTCTGGCTTGAAGCGGCAAAGAAATGCCATGACTTCTGCTGTTTTTGGTAAATAGCATCTTCCTAAGCTTTTAAACATGTATTATCCCATAAACTGCCGGGTTACCGATGTTGGTGATGATGCAGGATCTCGCATTACTCATATTGGCTCGGACATGTAGAAGAAATTGAAGGCTGCCTATACTCTTATAGAGCAATTATATACCGGTGCACAACGGATCATCTGTACCGCCTCTCATAATAAGCCGCCCCCAACCTTGATCAAGGAAACATTAGAGAGGCTGTCGATGATGCCTGCCCGGTTTGAAGAGTTAAAAAGATCAGCTGCAAGGGCAGGTGCTCTGACCGCGCTAACCCGGGCTAAAGCATGGAGACCTGATCTTGATCCGGCTGATGTGGGAAACGACTATCCGAGCATAAAGGAGGGCGGGTCAGACTTTAATAATGATGACCTCCGATCCTTGACGAAGGAAATGTGCCCATTGGCTAGCAAATTGGCTGAAGAGACCGATATTTCTCATTACCAGTCGATTTATGATGCTGACAACAAGAGAGTTAATCCGCCAACCTATGATGCTCCAAATCTTATTCCTCCAATCCGTAAGCATACCTACGCCCCTGATGTTGAACCCTCCACACTTATAAGTGATGAAGCTGTATTCAAGGCCTTAACTGGGATCGATTGGGCAACCATTGACTTCCAGCCACACGGTGGGCGCCAACTGTCGTGGAATTGTCACGACAGATGTCCTAGTGTGAGGACTTGGTCGTGGAGCCATCGCAACGTAGTTAGCTTAAAGGGGTTAAACGGGACAAAGGACACGAGGAGTTTTATACTGGTTCGGCCCCTTGCGGTGAAGGTAAAGGCCTAATCAAGTTTGAGGTGGTATTGCTAGGGTTTCGATGACCAGGGAGTGAATACACTAAGCCTGGCTCTTGATCTGTTCTTTCTTGCCCCTAAACCGCCGTCGGGTCGTCCCTTTATATACATAGGTTGACGCCCGGCGGTTCACAGAATCCCGGCCAGCTCATAAACGTGTCCGGCTCGGTCTCTACTCTTTCCTATCTTACAACACAAGTCATATATCATATGGCGGTTTACTTCTATGGGCCCTAATCCGCCTTTGGGATTTGGGCCTTATTGCTAAGTCTTCTTCATAAAGCGCTATCCTCCATGTCTTCATGGGCTTCAAAACATGGGTAAACCACTGTGAGCATAACCCGGCCCCTCCTGGGCGGTTTATACTCAGTAGTTATATCCCCAACAGAGGCCGAGGGAGAGTTCCGTCAGCACGACGGCGTGGCGACGACGATGATGAATTTACCGGCACAGGGCTTCGCCTAAGCACTACAACGATATGACCGAGGTGTGTAACTGTGGAGGGGGGCACCGCACACGGCTAAGAGATTGTCTGTTGTGCCTTTGGGGTGTCCCCTGCCCATGTATATAAAGGAGGGAGGAGGAGGAGAGGCCGGCCCTAGAGGGGGCGCGCCAAGTGTGGGGAGTCCTACTAGGACTCCCAAGTCCTAGTACGATTCCCCTTTTCCTTTCCGGAGTAGGAGAGAAGAAAGAGGGAAAGAGAGAGGGAGTAGGAAAGGGCAAGGGAGGGCGCCGTCCCCTTTCCCCTAGTCCAATTCGGACCCATGGGGGGGCCTCCTTCCCTTTGGCATGCCTCCTCTATTCCTGTATGGCCCAATAAGGCCCAATACTTCTCCCGGCGAATTCGCGTAACTCTTCGGTACTCCAAAAAATACCCGAATCACTCGAAACCTTTCCGATGTCTGAATATAGCCTTCCAATATATTGATCTTTACCTCTTGACCATTTCGAGACTCCTCCTCATGTCCCCGATCTCATCTGGGACTCCGAACATATTTCGGTCATGAAATCACATAACTCATAATATAAATCGTCATCGAAGGTTAAACCGTGTAACAACATATGTAGACATGACCGAGACACATCTCCGGTCAATAACCAATAGCGGAACCTGGATGCTCATATTGGCTACTACATATTCTACGAAGATCTTTATCGGTTAAACTGCATAACAACATACGTTGTTCCCTTTGTCATCGGTATGTTACTTGCCCGAGATTCGATCGTCGGTATCCTCATACCTAGTTCAATATTGTTACCGGCAAGTCTCTTTACTCGTTCCGTAATGCATCATCCCGCAACTAACTCATTAATCACAATGCTTGCAAGGCTTATAGTGATGTGCATTACCGAGAGGGCTCAGAGATACCTCTCCGATACACGGAGTGACAAATCCTAATCTCGATCTATGCCAACTCAACAAACACCATCAGAGACACCTGCAGAGCATCTTTATAATCCCCCAGTTACGTTGTGACGTTTGATAGCACACAAGGTGTTCCTTCGGTATTCGGGAGTTGCATAATCTCATAGTCTGAGGAACATGTATAAGTCATGAAGAAAGCAGTAGCAATGAAACTGTAACGATCATAATGCTAAGCTAACGAATGGGTCTTGTCCATCACATCATTCTCCTAATGATGTGATCCCGTTCATCAAATGACAACACATGTCTATGGTCAGGAAACATAACCATCTTTGATAAACGAGCTAGTCAAGTAGAGGCATACTAGGGACACTTTGTTTTGTCTATGTATTCACACATGTACTAAGTTTCCGGTTAATACAATTCTAGCATGAATAATAAACATCTATCATGAGATAAGGAAATAAATAATAAGTTTATTATTGCCTCTAGGGCATATTTCCTTCAGTCTCCCACTTGCACTAGAGTCAATAATCTAGTTCACATCGGCATGTGATTTAACACCAATAGTTCACATCACCATGTGATTAACACCCATAGTTCACATCGCCATGTGACCAACACTCAAAGGGTTTACTAGAGTCAGTAATCTTACTTCACATTGCCATGTGATTAACACCCAAAGAGTATTAAGGTGTGATCATGTTTTGCTTGTGAGAGAAGTTTAGTCAACGGGTCTGCCATATTCAGATCCGTATGTATTTTGCAAATTTCTATGTCAACAATGCTCTGCACGGAGCTACTCTAGCTAATTGCTCCCACTTTCAATATGTATCTAGATTGAGACTTATAGTCATCTGGATCAGTGTCAAAACTTGCATCGATGTAACCCTTTATGATGAACCTTTTGTCACCTTGATAATCGAGAAACATATCTTATTCCACTAAGGATAATTTTGACCGATGTCCAGTGATCTACTCCTAGATCACTATTGTACTCCCTTGCCAAACTCAGTGTATGGTATACAATAGATTTGATACACAATGTGGCATACTTTATAGAACTTATGGCTGAGGCATAGGGAATGACTTTCATTCTCTTTCTATCTTCTGCCGTGGTCGGGCTTTGAGTCTTACTCAATTTCACACCTTGCAATACAGGCAAGAACTCCTTCTTTGACTATTCCATTTTGAACTACTTCAAAAAAAATTCAAGGTATGTACTCATTGAAAAAACTTATCAAGCGTCTTGATCTATCTCTATAGATCTTGACGCTCAATATGTAAGAAGCTTCATTGAGGTCTTTCTTTGAAAAATCCTTTCAAACACTCCTTTTATGCTTTCCAGAAAATTCTACATCATTTCCGATCAACAATATGTCATTCACATATACTTATCAGAAAGGTTGTAGTGCTCCCACTCATTATCTTATAAATACAGGCTTCATCGCAAGTCTGTATAAAACTTTATGCTTTGATCAACTCATCAAAGCGTATATTCCAACTCTGAGATTCTTTGCACCAGTCCATGGATGGATCGCTGGAGCTTCACATTTTGTTAGCACCTTTAGGATCGACAAAACCTTCTGGTTGCATCATATACAACTCTTCTTTAAGAAATCCATTAAGGAATGTAGTTTTGACATCCATTTGCCAGATTTCATAAAATGTGGCAATTTGCTAACATGATTCGGACAGACTTAAGCATCGCTACGAGCGAGAAAATCTCATCGTAGTCAACACCTTGAACTTTGTCAAAAACCTTTTTTCGACTAGTCTAGCTTTGTAGATAGTAACTATACTATCAGCGCCCGCTTCCTCTTGAAGATCCATTTATTTTCTATTGCTTGCCGATCATCGAGCATGTCAACCAAAGTCCATACTTTGTTCTCCTACATGGATCCCATCTCAGATTTCATGGCCTCAAGCCATTTGGCAGAATCTGCGCTCATCATCGCTTCCTCATAGTTTGTAGATTTGTCATGGTCTAGTAACATGATTTCCAGAACAGGATTACCATACCACTTTGGTGCGGAACGTATTCTGGTTGACCTACGAGGTTCAGTAGTGATTTGATCTGAAGTTTCATGATCATCATCATTAACTTCCTCACTAATCAGTGTAGGCATCACTCGAACTGATTTCTGTGATGAACTACTTTCCAATTCAGGAGAAGGTACAATTACCTTATCAAGTTCTACTTTCCTCCCACTCACTTCTTTCGAGAGAAACTCCTTCTCTAGAAAGTATCCATTCTTAGCAACGAATATCTTGCCTTCGAATCTGTGATAGAAGGTGTACCCAACAGTTACTTTTGGGTATCCTATGAAGACGCACTTCGCCGATTTGGGTTTGACCTTATCAGGATGAAAACTTTTTCACATAAGCATCGCAACCCCAAACTTTAAGAAAAGACAACTTGGGTTTCTTGCCAAACCACAGTTCATAAGGTGTCGTCTCAATGGATTTAGATGGTGCCCTATTTAACGTGAATGCAGCTGTCTCTAATGCATAACCCCAAAACGATAGTGGTAAATCGGTAAGAGACATCATAGATTGCACTATATCCAATAAAGTACGGTTATGACGTTCGGACACACCATTATGCTATGGTGTTCCAGGTGGCATGAGTTTGTGAAACTATTCCACATTGTTTTAATTGAAGGCCAAACTCGTAACTCAAATATTTGCCTCTACGATCAGGTCGTAGAAATTTTTTTTTCTTGTTAGGATGATTCTCTACTTCACTCTGAAAATCTTTGAACTTTTCAAGTGTTTCAGACTTGTGTTTCATCAAGTAGATATACACATATCTGCTCAAATCATCTGTGAAGGTCAGAAAACAATGATACCCGCCGTGAGCCTCAACACTCATTGGACCGCATACATCGGTATGTATTATTTCCAATAAGTCAGTGGCTCGCTCCATTGTTCCGGAGAACAGAGTCTTAGTCATCTTGCCCAAGAGGCATGGTTCGCAAGCATCAAATGATTCATAATCAAGTGATTCCAAAAGTCCATCGGCATGGTGTTTCTTCATGCGCTTTACACCAATATGACCTAAACGGCGGTGCCACAAATAAGTTGCACTATCATTATTAACTTTGCATCTTTTGGCTTCAATATTTATGAATATGTGTATCACTACGATCGAGATTCAATAAACCATTTACATTGAGTGTATGACCATAAAAGGTTTTTATTCATGTAAATAGAACAACAATTATTCTTTGACTTAAATGAATAACCGTATTGCAATAAACATGATCCAATCATATTCATGCTTAACGCAAACACAAAATAACATTTATTTTAGGTTCAACACTAATCTTGAATGTAAAAGGAGTGTGCGATGGTGATCTTATCAACCTTGGAATCACTTCCAACACAGATCATCACCTCGCCCTTAACTAGTCTCTGTTTATTTTGCAACTCCCGTTTCAAGTTACTACTCTTAGCAACTAAACCAGTATCAAATACCGAGGGGTTGCTATAAAAACTAGTAAAGTACACATCAATAACATGTATATCAAACATACCTTTGTTCACTTTGCCATCCTTCTTATCCGCCAAGTATCTAGGGCAGTTCCACTTCCAGTGACCATTTCCTTTGCAGTAGAAGCACTCAGTTTCAGGCTTGGGTCTAGCTTTGGGCTTCTTCACGAGGATGACAACTTGTTTGTCATTCTTCTTGAAGTTCCCTTTATATCCCTTTGCCCTTTTCTTGAAACTAGTGGTCTTGTTAACCATCAACACTTGATGCTTTTCTTGATTTCTACCTTTGCCGATTTTAGCATCGCGAAGAGCTTGGGAATTGTTTTTGTTATCCCTTGCATATTATAGTTCATCACGAAGTTCTAGTCACTTTGTGATAGTGACTAGAGAACTTTGTCAATTACTATCTTATCTAGAAGATTAACTCCCACTTGATTCAAGCAATTGTAGTACCCAAACAATTTGAGCACATGCTCACTTGTTGAGCTATTCTCCTCCATCTTGTAGGCAAAGTACTGTAACGCCCGGATAATTAAGCTACAGTGAAACTCTGCTAATGATGCCACGTCACCTCCGTTACTGTTGCTAATCTCTCGTTAGTTCAAAACAGGTTCAAAAGTCAAATTGAAAATATGTCAAACAACAAAAAATTTCAAAATTTAAAACTAAAATGTTCGGAGTGTGCCAATTAATGTTTAGGTATTTAAGGTGAAGGAAACACACTTTTACAGAATGCATAAATATTTTAAATTGAATTAAAACAGAAAAGGAAATAAATAAAAGAGAAAAGAATAAAAACAGAAAAACAAGCTGACAAAAATAAAGAGAAAAGGAAACCCCCCAAACCCCCTGGGCCAAATGGCCCAGCTAGCCAACAGCCGGTCCGCCCCCCTGCCGTCAACCTTCCCTGTTCCCCCGACCCGGGTCGGAACAGGGGCGCGTTCCCGCCCGACCTGTTGGGGATCGTTGCAGAAATAAAAAAAATTGTACGCATCACCAAGATCAATCTATGGAGAGACTAGCAACGAGAGAGAGGGGAGTGCATCTTCATACCGTTGAAGATCGCAATGCGGAAGCGTTAAAAGAACACGGATGAAGGAGTCGTACTCGTAGCGATTTAGATCGCGGTTGATTCTGATCTGAGCGCCGAACAATGGCGCCTCCGCGTTTAACACGCGTGCTGCCCTGTGACGTCTCCCATGCCTTGATCCAGCAAGGACAGAGGGAGAGATTGGGGAAGACAACTCCAGCAGCAGCATGAGGGCGTGGTGGTGTTGGAGCAGCGTGGTACTCCGGCAGGGCTTCGCCAAGCACCGCGGAAGGAGAAGGAGGTGTTGGAGAGGGGGAGGGCTGCGCCTTGGATGTGGTGTGGCTGCCCTCCCTCCACCCCTCTATTATAGGGCAAAGGGGGAAGGGGGCCGGACCCTCTAGATGAGATCTAGAGGGGGGCAGCGGCCAAGGGGAGGGGGCTTGCCCCCCAAGCCAAGGGGGGCGCCCCCTTTAGGTTTCCCCCCAACCCTAGGCGCATGGGCCCTAGGGGGGATGGTGCCCAGCCCACTTAGGGGCTGGTTCCCTTCCACATACAGCCCATAGGCCCTCCGGGGCAGGTGGACCCTCCAGGTGGACCCCCGGAACCCCTTCGATGGTCCCGGTACAATACCTGCAAACCCCCGAATACTTCCGGTGACCGTATGATGACTTCCCATATATAAATCTTCAACTCCAGACCATTCCAGAACTCCTCGTGACGTCCGGGATCTTATCCGGGACTCCGAACAACATTCGGTAACCACGTACAAACTTTCCCTATAACCCTAGCGTCATCGAACCTTAAGTGTGTAGACCCTACGGGTTCGGGAGGCATGTAGACATGACCGAGACATCTCTCCGGCCAATAACCAACAACGGGATCTGGATACCCATGTTGGTTTCCACATGCTCCCTGATGATCTCATTGGATGAACCATGATGTCGGGGATTCAACCAATCCCGTACACAATTCCCTTTGTCTACCGGTATGATACTTGCCCGAGATTCGATCGTCGGTATTCCTATACCTTGTTCAATCTCGTTACCGACAAGTCTCTTTACTCGTCCGTAACACATCATCCCGTGATCAACTCCTTGATCACATTGAGCTCATTATGACGATGTCCTACCGAGTGGGCCCAGAGATACCTCTCCGTCACACGGAGTGACAAATCCCAGTCTCAATTCATGCCAACCCAACAGACACTTTCGGAGATACCCGTAGTGCACCTTTATAGCCACCCAGTTACGTTGTGACGTTTGGCACACCCAAAGAATTCCTATGGTATCCGGGAGTTGCACAATCTCATGGTCTAAGGAAATTATACTTGACATCATAAAAGCTTTAGCAGACGAACTACATGATCTTGTGGTATGCTTAGGATTGGGTCTTGTCCATCACATCATTCTGCTAATGATGTGATCCCGTTATCAATGACATCCAATGTCCATGGTCAGGAAATCGTAACCATCTATTGATCAACGAGATAGTCAACTAGAGGCTCACTAGGGACATGTTGTGGTCTATGTATTCACAGATGTATTACAATTTCCGGATAACACAATTATAGCATGAACAATAGACAATTATCATGAACAAGGAAATATAATAATAACCACTTTATTATTGCCTCTAGGGCATATATCCAACAGTATCCCACTTGCACTAGAGTCAATAATCTAGCTACATTGTGATGAATCGAACACCCATAGAGTTCTGGTGTTGATCATGTTTTGCTCGTGGAAGAGGTTTAGTCAACTGATCTGCGACATTCAGGTCCGTATGCACTTTACAAAGCTCTATGTCTCCATCTTGAAGATTTTCACGAATGGAGTTGAAGCGACGCTTGATATGCCTGGTCTTCTTGTGAAACCCGGGCTCCTTGGCAAGGGCAATAGCACCAGTGTTGTCACAGAAGAGAGTCGTCGGGCCCGACGCATTGGGAATAACTCCTAGGTCGGTAATGAACTCCTTCATCCAGATTGGTTCATGTGCTGCCTCCGAGGCTGCCATGTACTCCGCTTCACATGTAGATTCCGCCACGACGCTTTACTTGCAACTGCACCAGCTGACTGCCCCACCATTCAAAATATACACGTATCCAGTTGGCGACTTGGAGTCATCCAGATCTGTGTCGAAGCTAGCATCGACGTAACCCTTTACGACGAGCTCTTCGTCACCTCCATAAACGAGAAACATGTCCTTAGTCCTTTTCAGGTACTTCAGGATATTCTTGACCGCTGTCCAGTGTTCCATGCCGGGATTACTTTGGTACCTTCCTACCAAACGTACGACAAGGTTCACATCAGGTCTGGTACACAGCATGGCATACATAATAGACCCTATGGCCGAGACATAGGGGATGACACTCATCTTTTCTCTATCTTCTGCTGTGGTCGGGCATTGAGTCGTGCTCAATCTCACACCTTGCAATACATGAAAGAACCCCTTCTTGGACCGATCCATATTGAACTTCTTCAATATCTTGTCAAGGTATGTGCTTTGTGAAAGACCAATGAGGCGTCTCGATCTATCTCTATAGATCTTGATGCCTAATATGTAAGCAGCTTCTCCAAGGTCCTTCATTGAAAAACACTTACTCAAGTAGGCCTTTATGCTTTCCAAGAATTCTATATCATTTCCCATCAATAGTATGTCATCCACATATAATATGAGAAATGCTACAGAGCTCCCACTCACTTTCTTGTAAACACAGGCTTCTCCATAAGTCTGTGTAGACCCAAACGCTTTGATCATCTCATCAAAGAGAATGTTCCAACTCCGAGATGCTTGTACCAGCCCATAGATTGAGCATTGGAGCTTGCATACCTTGTCAGCATTCTGAGGATCGACCAAACCTTCCGGCTGCATCATATACAATTCTTCCTTAAGGAAACCATTAAGGAATGCCGTTTTGACGTCCATTTGCCATATCTCATAATCATAGAATGCAGCAATTGCTAACATGATTCGGACAGACTTCAGCTTGGCTACGGGTGAGAAAGTCTCATCGTAGTCAACCCCTTGAACTTGTCGATAACCCTTAGCGACAAGCCGAGCCTTATAGATGGTCACATTACCATCCGCGTCTGTCTTCTTCTTAAAGATCCATTTATTTTCAATGGCTCGCCAATCATCGGGCAAGTCAGTCAAAGTCCATACTTCATTTTCATACATGGATCCTATCTCAGATTTCATGGCTTCAAGCCATTTGTCGGAATCTGGGCCCGCCATTGCTTCTTCATAGTTCAAAGGTTCACCATTGTCTAACAACATGATTTCCAGGACAGGGTTGCCCTACCACTCTGGTGCGGAACGTGTCCTTGTGGACCTACGAAGTTCAGTAGCAACTTCATCCGAAGTTTCATGATCATCATCATTAACTTCCTCTCTAGTCGGTGCAGGAACCACAGAAACATCTTCCTGAGCTGCGCTACTCTCCGGTTCAAGAGGCAATACCTCATCAAGTTCTACTTTCCTCCCACTTACTTCTTTTGAGAGAAACTCTTTCTCCAGAAAGGATCCATTCTTGGCAACAAAGACCTTGCCTTCAGATCTGAGGTAGAAGGTATAACCTATAGTTTCCTTAGGGTATCCTATGAAGACGCATTTTTCCGATTTGGGTTCGAGATTTTCAGGTTGAAGTTTCTTGACATAAGCATCGCATCCCCAAACTTTCAGAAACGACATCTTAGGTTTCTTCCCAAACCATAATTCATACGGTGTCGTCTCAACGGATTTCGACGGAGCCCTATTTAAAGTGAATGCGGCAGTCTCTAAAGCATAACCCCAAAATGATAGTGGTAGGTCGGTAAGAGACATCATAGATCGCGCCATGTCCAACAGAGTACGATTACGACGTTCAGACACACCATTACGGGAGGTGTTCCAAGCGGCGTGAGTTGTGAAAAAATTCCACATTTCCTTTAGTGCGTGCCAAATTCGTGACTCAAATATTCCACTCCATGATCTGATCGTAAGAACTTTATTTTCCTGTCACGTTGATTCTCAACTTCACTCTGAAATTCCTTGAACTTTTCAAAGGTCTCAGACTTGTGTTTCATTAAATAGACATACCCATATCTACTTAAGTCATCAGTGAGGGTGAGAACATAACGATAACCACCGCGACCCTCAATGCTCATTGGCCCGCACACATCAGTATGTATGATTTCCAATAAGTTGGTTGCTCGCTCCATTGTTCCCGAGAACGGAGTCTTGGTCATTTTGCCCATGAGGCATGGTTCGCACATGTCAAATGATTCATAATCAAGAGACTCCAAAAGTCCATCTGCATGGAGTTTCTTCATGCGTTTGAAACCAATGTGACCAAGGCGGCAGTGCCAGAAGTATGTGGGACTATCATTATCAACCTTACATCTTTTGGCATTCACACTATGAATATGTCTAACATCACGTTCGAGATTCAATAAGAATAAACCATTGACCAGCGGGTGTAGGACCTTGAAGTATGTCTAGAGGGGGGGTGATTAGACTACTTGACCAATAAAAACTTAACCTTTTCCCAATTTTAGAGTTTGGCAGATTTTAGCTATTTTAGGACAATTCAAGCAATCATCACACAATTCAAGCAAGCATGCAAAGAGTGTATAGGCAGCGGAAATTAAAGCATGCAACTTGCAAGAAAGTAAAGGGAAGGGTTTGGAGGATTCAAACACAATTGGAGACACGGATGTTTTTGGCGTGGTTCCGATAGGTGGTGCTATCGTACATCCACGTTGATGGAGACTTCAACCCACGAAGGGTAACAGTTTGCTTGAGTCCACGGAGGCTCCACCCACGAAGGGTCCACGAAGAAGCAACCTTGTCTATCCCACCATGGCCGTCGCCCACGAAGGACTTGCCTCACTAGCGGTAGATCTTCACGAAGTAGGCGATCTCCTTGCCCTTACAAACTCCTTGGTTCAACTCCACAATCTTGTCGGAGGCTCCCAAGTGACACCTAGCCAATCTAGGAGACACCACTCTCCAAGAAGTAACAAATGGTGCGTTGATGATGAACTCCTTGCTCTTGTGCTTCAAATGATAGTCTCCCCAACACTCAACTCTCTCTCATAGGATTTGGATCTGGTGGAAAGAGGGTTTGAGTGGAAAGCAACTTGGGGAAGGCAAGAGATCAAGATTCATATGGTAGGAATGGAATATCTTGGCCTCAACACATGAGTAGGTGGTTCTCTCTCAGAAATGATAAGTTGGAAGTGTAGGTTCGTTCTGATGGCTCTCTCCACGAATGAAGAGGAGGTGGAGGAGTATATATAGCCTCCACACAAAATCTAACCATGACACACAATTTACCAAACTCGGTGGGACCGAATCATTAAACTCGGTCGGACCGATTCAGTAAACCTAGTGACCGTTAGTGATTTTCGGTGGGACTGACATGCATCTCGGTGAGGCCGATTCGGTTAGGGTTAGGGCATAACGTAATCTCGGTGAGACCGATTACACAATCTCGGTGAGACCGATTTGGTAATAAGCTTTCCAGAGAGTTGGTCAGGTAAACTCGGTGGGACCGATTTGCTCTTTTGGTGAGACCGAAATGTTACAAAAGGAAATAGAGAGTTTACATTGCAATCTCGGTGGGACCGATCGCTCACTTCGGTTAGACCGAACGCGTTCTGAAGGGAAACAGAGATTGCAACCCCATCTCGGTGAGACCGAGATCCCTATCGGTAAGACCGATTTTCTTAGGGTTTGTGGCAGTGGCTATGACTTTTGGAATCGGTGGCGCCAGATAGAAAGAATTGGTGTGACCGATTTTGGCTTTAGGTTTAGGTCATTTGTGGATGTGGGAAAGTAATTGAGGGTTTTGGAGCATATCACTAAGCACATGAAGCAAGAGGCTCATTAAGCAACACCTCATCCCTTCTTGATAGTATTGGCTTTTCCTATAAACTCAATGTGATCTTGGATCACTAAAATGTAAAATGAAGAGTCTTGAGCTTTTGAGCTTGAGCCAATCCTTTGTCCTTAGTATTTTGAGGGATCCACTTTCATCATCCATGCCATGCCATTCATTGAGCTTTCCTGAAACAATAGTCTTGGAATAGCATTAGCTCAATGAGCTATATGTTGTTATGAATTACCAAAACCACCTAGGGATAGTTGCACTTTCAATCTCCCCCTTTTTGGTAATTGATGACAACATATAGATCAAAGCTTCGACAAATGATAATGAAATTTAAATAACATCATCGCTTTGAGAAGTATGTGATAAGCAAGAGCTCCCCCTAAATTTGTGCATAGTTTTAGATTTTCTTTGGACTGCAAATGCACAATGAATTAGGCTCATGGGTTACTCTTCCATGTCACATACATCTTGGTGGAGCGCTCAAAATAATAAACAATGAATACATGCACTCATCACCAAGCATAGTGAGTGATCACATAAGATAGATAGGATAATATCAAGCATGCATAAGTGTAGCTTATGATCAAACACATGATCATCAATGTCTCACAAGCATAGTATATCAACCAAAAGCAAATAAAGCAAGAGAGAACAAAAGCAACACTCTCTCTCTCGAAGCCTATGATCTATACATTTTTCTCCCCCTTTGGCAACAAGTTACCAAAAAGTTCATAGAAAATGCATAGTGCTAGATCGACTCTCAGGCTTGATCTTCTGGTGGTGGTGTAGAGATGGCTCCTTGGATGAAGACTTCAGTTGAAGTGGATGGAGCTGGAGCTGGTTGCACTGGAACTGTAGGGGCAGTGGCTGGTGCTGAAGTTGTTGCTCTAGTGTCATCTCTCGCACCGCAATCGACCTCTGGGCTCTGGGCACTCGCAAACACATTGGTGGTAGTCTTGCCCTTCCTCTCACGCATGTCATTCTGCAGCTGTTCCACAACCGATCAATCTCGCCACCTTGACATCTAGATCATAGAATTTTTGTTCCATGATTCTTTCCAGTGCTCTCCGGTTTTGAGTTAGGTGGCCAACCCTTCTCAATCCTCGAGATGATGCTATCAAGTAACCAAGCTGCTCCTGTTTGGTTACTTCAAAATTAACACGCTTAACGAGATCTTTGTATTTGATCTGAGTCTGGCCACTGGCCTATACGCACTAACCAACTAAGCGGGAACAGTTATGGGCACTCGACGTCGTGGTATCAACGGAAGCCTTCGTGACGTCAGCGACTGAGCAGCGCGCGCCGGGTTGGACCGCGTAACGCAACTTCCTTTGAAATGGAGTTTGCTAGGTTTGCTCACCGGCCGCGTTCGCAACGTGCAGGTGTGTAATGGGCGATGGGCCCAGACCCCTGCACGCATAGGATTTAGACCGGCGTGCTGACCTGTGTTGTGCCTAGGTGGGTCTGCGACGTGTTGATCTTCCGAGGCCGGGCATGATCCAGGAAAGTGTGTCCGACCAAAGGGGATCGAGCGTGTTGGGTAATGTGGTGCACCCCTTCAGGGAAGTTTATCTATTCGAATAGCCGTGTCCCTCGGTAAAAGGACGACCCAGAGTTGTACCTTGACCTTATGACAACTAAAACTGGATACTTAATAAAACACACCCTTCCAAGTGGCAGATATAACCCGGTGATCGCTCTCACACAGGGCGACGAGGGGAGGATCGCCGGGTAGGATTATGCTATGCGATGATACTTGGTGAACTTACCATCTACTCTCTTCTACATGCTGCAAGATGGAGGCTGCCAGAAGCGTAGTCTTCGACAGGACTAGCTATCCCCCTCTTATTCTGGCATTCTGCAGTTTAGTCCATCGATATGGCCCCTTTACACATATACCCATGCATATGTAGTGTAGATCCTTGCTTGCGAGTACTTTGGATGAGTACTCACGGTTGCTTTGCTCCCCCTGTTCCCCCTTTTCCTTTCTTCCTGGTTGTCACAACCAGATGCTCGAGCCCAGGAGCCAGATGCTACCGTCGATGACGACTCCTACTACACCGGAGGTGCCTACTACTACGCGAGGCCGCTGACGACGACCAGGATTAGTTTAGGAGGATCCCAGGCAGGAGGCCTGCGCCTCTTTCGATCTGTATCCCAGTTTGTGCTAGCCATCTTATGGCAACTTGATTAACTTATGTTTGTACTCAGATATTTCTGCTTCCGCTGACTCGTCTATTATCGATCACTTGTATTCGAGCCCTCGAGGCCCCTGGCTTGTATTATGATGCTTGTATGACTTATTTATGTTTTTAGAGTTGTGTTGTGATATCTTCCCGTGAGTCCCTGATCTTGACCGTACACGTTTGTGTGCATGATTAGTGTATGATTGAATCGGGGGTGTCACAAGTACTGTCAGAGGTCTCATACCTCTTGACACGGGCATGAGTATGAAATACCAATTTCAACTCTTGAAACATCTTATATGCTCCGCGGCGTTCAAAACATTTTTGAATTCCCGGTTCTAAGCCGTAAAGCAAGGTGCACTAAACTATCAAGTAGTCATCATACCGAGCTTTGCCAAACGTTAATAACGTCTACATCTGGTCCTGCAATAGGTGCGTCACCTAGCGGTGCATCAAGGACATAATTCTTCTGTGCAACAATGAGGATAATCCTCAGATCACGGAGCTAGTCCGCATCTTTGCTACTAACATCTTTCAACTTATTTTTCTCTAGGAACATATCAAATAATAAACGGGGAACTACGTCGCGAGCTGCTAATCTACAACATAGATATGCAAATACTATCAGGACTAAGTTCATGATAAATTAAAGTTCAATTAATCATATTACTTAAAACTTCCACTTAGATAGACGTACCTCTAGTCATCTAAATGACAACGTGATCCAAATCAACTAAACCATGTCCGATCATCACGTGAGATGGAGTAGTTTTCAATGGTGAACATCACTATGTTGATCATATCTACTATATGATTCACGCTCGACCTTTCGGTCTCCAGTGTTCCGAGGCCATATCTGCATATGCTAGGCTCATCAATTTTAACCTGAGTATTCTGCGTGTGCAAAACTGGCTTGCACTTGTTGTATGTGAACGTAGAGCTTATCACACCCGATCATCACGTGGTGTCTCAGCACGAAGAACTGTCGCAACGGTGCATACTCAGGGAGAACACTTATACCTTGAAATTTTTAGTAAGGGATCATCTTATAAAGCTACCACTGAACTAAGCAAAATAAGATGTATAAAAGATAAACATGACATGCAATCAAAATATGTGACATGATATGGCCATCATCATCTTGTGCCCTTGATCTCCATATCCAAAGTACCGTCATGATCTCCATCATCACCGGCATGACACCATGATCTCCATCATCTTGATATCTATCAACGTCTCATTACATGGTCGTCTCACCAACTATTGCTTTTGCAACTATTGCTATCGCATAGCGATAAAGTAAAGCAATTATATGGCACTTGCCTCTTATGCAATAAAGAGACAACCATAAGGCTCCTGCCAGTTGCCGATAACTTTAACAAGACATGATCATCTCATACAACAATTTATATCTCATCACGTCTTGACCATATCACATCACAACATGCCCTGCAAAAACAAGTTAGACGTCCTCTACTTTGTTGTTGCAAGTTTTACGTGGCTGCTACGGGCTTAGCAAGAACCGTTCATACCTACGCATAAAAACCACAACGATTTTTCATCAAGTATGCTGTTTTAACCTTCAACAACGACCGGGCATAGTCACACTCGATTCAACTAAAGTTGGAGAAACAGACACCCGCCAACCACCAGTGTGGAAAGCACGTCGGTAAAACCAGTCTCGCGTAAGCATACGCGTAATGTCGGTCCAGGCCGCTTCATCCAACAATACCGCCGAATCAAAGTATGACATGCTGCTAAGCAGTATGACTATTATCGCCCACAACTCTTTGTGTTCTACTTGTGCATATAACATCTACGCATAGACCTGGCTCGGATGCCACTGTTGGGGAACACAGTAATTTCAAAAAAAATTCCTACGCACATGCAAGATCTATCATGGTGATGCATAGCAACGAGAGGGGAGAGTGTTGTCCACGTACCCTCATAGACCGAAAGCGGAAGTGTTTTATCAACGCAGTTGATGTAGTCATACGTCTTCACGATCCGACCGATCCTAGCACCAAACATATGGCACCTCCGGGTTCAGCACACGTTCAGCTCGATGACGTCCCTCGTACTCTTGATCCAGTTGAGGTCGAGGGAGAGTTCCGTCAGCACGACGGCGTGGCGACGGTGATGATGAAGTTACTGGTGCAGGGCTTCGCCTAAGCACTACGACGATATGACCGAGGTGTGTAACTGTGGAGGGGGCACCGCACACGGGTAAGAGATTTTCTGTTGTGCCTTTGGGGTGTCCCCTACCCACGTATATAAAGGAGGGAGGAGGAGGAGGCCGGCCCTAGAGGGGGCGCGCCAAGTGTGGGGAGTTTTCCTTTCCGGAGTAGAAAAGAAGAAAGAGGGAAAGAGAGAGGGAGTAGGAAAGGGCAAGGGGGGCGCCGCTCCCTTTCCCGTAGTACAATTCAGACCCATTGGGGGGGGGGACACCTCCTTACCTTTGGCATGCCTCCTCTATTCCCATATGGCCCAATAAGGCCCAATACTTCTCCCAGCGAATTCGTGTAACTCTCCGCTACTCCGAAAAATACCCGAATCACTCGGAACCTTTCCGATGTCCGAATATAGCCTTCCAATATATCGATCTTTACCTCTCAACCATTTCGAGACTCCTCGTCATGTTCCCGATCTCATCCGGGACTCCGTACATACTTCGGTCATCAAATCACATAACTCATAATACAAATCGTCATCGAACGTTAAGCGTGCGGACCCTACGGGTTCGAGAACTATGTAGACATGACCGAGACACATCTCCGGTCAATAACCAATAGCGGAACCTGGATGCTCATATTGGCTACTACATATTCTATGAAGATCTTTATCGGTCAAACCGCATAACAACATACGTTGTTCCCTTTGTCATCGGTCTGTTACTTGCCCGAGATTCGATCGTCGGTATCCTCATACCTAGTTCAATATCGTTACCGGCAAGTCTCTTTACTCGTTCCCAATGCATCATCCCGCAACTAACTCATTAATCACAATGCTTGCAAGGCTTATAGTGATGTGCATTACCGAGAGGGCTCAGAGATACCTCTCCGATACACGGAGTGACAAATCCTAATCTCGATCTATACCAACTCAAAAAACACTATCGGAGACACCTGTAGAGCATATTTATATCACCCAGTTACATTGTGACGTTTTATAGCACACAAGGTGTTCCTCCGGTATTCGGGAGTTGCATAATCTCATAGTCTGAGGAACATGTATAAGTCATGAAGAAAGAAGTAGCAATGAAACTGTAACGATCATAATGCTAAGCTAACGAATGGGTCTTGTCCATCACATCATTCTCCTAATGATGTGATCCCGTTCATCAAATGAAAACACATGTCTATGGTTAGGAAACATAACCATCTTTGATAAACGAGCTAGTCAAGTAGAGGCATACTAGGGACACTTTGTTTTGTCTATGTATTCACACATGTACTAAGTTTCCGGCTAATACAATTCTAGCATGAATAATAAACATTTATCATGAAATAAGGAAATAAATAATAACTTTATTATTACCTCTAGGGCATATTTCCTTCACCGACCCTCTATGGCGCGCCCCAAGGGGAGTCCTACTCCCACCGGGAGTAGGATCCCCCCCCCTTCCCTAGTTGGAGTAGGAGAGGAAGGAAGGGGGAGAGAGAGAGGGGAGGAAAGGGGGGCCGGGCCCCACCCTATTCGGGTTGGGCTTGGGGGGGCACCCTCTCCTAGGCTCCCTTCTCCTCTCTCCCACTACGGCCCAATAAGGCCCATATACTTCCCGGGGGGTTCCGGTAACCTCCCGGTACTCCGGTAAATGCCCGAACTCACCCGGAACCATTCCGATGTCCAAACATAGTCATCGAATATATCGATCTTTATGTCTCGACCATTTCGAGAGTCCTCGTCATGTCTGTGATCATATCCGAGACTCCGAACAACCTTCGGTACATCAAAAACACATAAACTCATAATACCGATCGTCGCCGAACGTTAAGCGTGCGGACCCTACCATTCGAGAACTATGTAGACATGACCGAGACTCATCTCCAGTAACCAATAGCGGAACCTGGATGCTCATATTGGTTCCTACATATTCTACGAAGATCTTTATCGGTCAAACCGCATAACAACATACGTTGTTCCCTTTGTCATCGGTATGTTACTTGCCCGAGATTCGGTCGTCGGTATCTCAATACCTAGTTCAATCTCGTTACAGGCAAGTCTATTTACTCGTTCCGTAATGCATCATCCCGCAACTAACTCATTAGTCACATTGCTTGCAAGGCTTATAGTGATGTGCATTACCGAGAGGGCCCGGAGATACCTCTCCGGAACACGGAGTGACAAATCCTAATCTCGATCTATGCCAACCCAACAAACACCATCGGAGACACCTATAGAGCATCTTTATAATCACCCAGTTATGTTGTGACGTTTGATAGCACACTAAGTGTTCCTCCGGTATTCTGGAGTTGCATAATCTCATAGTCATAGGAACATGTATAAGTCATGAAGAATGCAATAGCAACAAACTAAACGATCAAGTGCTAAGCTAACGGAATGGGTCAAGTCAATCACATCATTCTCTAATGATGTGATCCCGCTAATCAAATGACAACTCATGTCTATAGCTAGGAAACTTAACCATCTTTGATTCAATGAGCTAGTCAAGTAGAGGCATACTAGTGACACTCTGTTTGTCTATCTTTTCACACATGTACTAAGTTTCCGGTTAATACAATTCTAGCATGAATAATAAACATTTATCATGATATAAGGAAATATAAATAACAACTTTATTATTGCCTCTAGGGCATATTTTCTTCAGAAGGGGGGCGGCGCCCCCTTTCCTTCTCCCTCTCTCCTCCTTCCTTCCTCTCCTACTCCAACTTGGGAAGGGGGGAATCCTACTCCCGGTGGGAGTAGGACTCCCCTTGGGGCGCGCCATGAGAGGGCCGTCCCTCCCCTTCCTCCACTCCTTTATATACGGGGGAGGGGGCACCCCATAGACGCACAAGTTGACAGTTGTCTTAGCCGTGTGCGGTGCCCCCTCCACAGATTTCACCTCGGTCATATCATTGTAGTGCTTAGGCGAAGCCCTGCATCGGTAACTTCATCATCACCGTCATCACGCCGTCGTGCTGACGAAGCTCTCCCTCGACACTCAGCTAGATCGAGAGTTCGTGGGACGTCATCGAGCCGAACGTGTGCAGATCGCGGAGCTGCCGTACTTTTGGTACTAGGATTGGCCGAATCATGAAGACGTACGACTACATCAACCGCGTTGTCATAACCCTTCCGCTTTCGGTCTACGAGGGTACGTGGACAACACTCTCCCCTCTCGTTGCTATGCATCACCTAGATGGATCTTGCATGTGCGTAGGATTTTTTTGAAATTACTGCGTTCCCCAACAGATGAGGCCCTTGAGGCGCCAGACGACCCGGTCCTGCTGGCGCTTGAGCTTCGCTAGCCGAGCCGCCTCCGTCGCCTTCTCATTGGCCTCACGTTCGGACTGCTCGATAGCTAGCCGGAGAGCCTTCACATTCTTCCGGCGGTCTCCGCCATCGTAAGCGACCGGCGGTAGACCCACACGAGGAGCCGCTCGTCCTTGTCAGGCTCCGCAGGTAACCTGCGGCAGCGGACAGAGCTCTCCGCCCATCGCTCTCCCTTGCCCGCTGCCTCTTGTGGCGGGCGGCGCGCGCCTCTGACTTCAGTGTGCGTGTTCGGGCCGGCGGGGCGGCCACAAGAACCCCACCGCTGCCCGCGTGGGGGAACAACAGGCGGCGGGGCCAGGGGATGGCGTGGGAATGCGCGGTCTGCACAGCCCGCGCGGTGCCAAGCGCGGGCCGTGAGGAGCCAGCGCCGGATTCCTCGCTGCGGCGACGGGGGAGAGGCGAGGCCGATCCGGAACTGCCACCCGTGTCCAGCTTGGACCTCTCGATGGCAATGCAGAGGGCTAGGTCCTCATCGGAGTCGGAGGAGGAGCGGCTGTCGGCGCTCGACTTGGTAGCCGCAGTCACCGGAGTGATCGATGTGGGTCGAATCGGAGAAATTGGAGGGAAGAAGAAGATATGTATCGAGAGCGTAGTGAGCTAGGGTTCTCGGATTGGGGATATTTGCGGGGACGGAATGGGTCGGGGTGGGCCGGGCCGATATGGCGGGCATGCCCGGCCGCGCCCGGGCCCCCATATCCGCCTCATATTTGGGCTGCATAGGAGGGGCGCCGAACAGCCCGGACGTTTGAGGCGTTCGACTGGGTAAAAATAAAAAAAAACATGCTTGGTTAATGACCGGGTGGGCCGTTTGGGCTTTTGAGACCGATTCGACGCGCTCGAGTGTAGATGCTCGACGTTTTGTTGACACCAGCTCCCCAGAGGGAGGTAGTGGGCAGAGCTACAAGATTTCTATTGATCTTCTTTCAAAAAAAAAAGATTTCTATTTATCCCTGTAGCTACTAACGCGAGAGGTGCCCTTCGAAGTTCGTTCCCTCCTCTTCAACCAAATTCAGCTGGTCTTTCCCATTCCCCATCCCCTCACAGTCTATAAAATTTCTAACGGCGGAACCCGCGATTTGAATTTGATCTTCCCCCGGTGGCTCCTGAAGTCGAATCGAAGTACTCACCTTCAGCCAGGTAAGAGAATCGGACTTCGATCTTGCGCTAGGTACGAGAATCGAAGTATTCATTCATCCGTCCAGAAATGCTTGAGCGAGCTCCCCAGTCCTGAAAAATCCCCCTTTTCCTCTACTAGGGTTCCTCGCGGATCCACGGAAGAGGCCGGCCCGGGGCGCCGTCCAGACGCCGAGGTGCCGAATCGTGCAGGCTTGGCGGAGCCGGCCGATCGTTTCCGCTTGATGGAGCTGCGGTCGGGGCGTCGTCTCCGGCGCTCGCCGTCGCCGCCGCATCGAGTTCGCCCCCGGCGTGGCCCCGGCGGAGGGGCTGACCGTCTCGGCGCCCTCCCCGACGACATGCTCCTCCTGGTACTCGCGCGCCTGTCCAGATCGTGGCCGCGCTCGCCGGCTTGGCCACTTCGCCTTGGGTCTTCAACGCCCTGGACATCGATATCTCTCCGACCGAGCCACTGTGGCGACGGTGCTCGCTTATCCTCCCTGACGCACGCCGTGGCGAGGTTGTCGCCGCAGGAGCTCCTCTTAAATTGCCAATATGACGGGTACACGGAAGCGGCCCTGCCCTGCTTCCCGCACGCCACGTCAATATAAATCGACTCGTGCGACCTCATCTGTTTCACACGGCTGCCGGTCGGCGAGTCCCCGGCGCTCGAGATGCTATCCCTCAACGAGTGCAGCGTCACCAACCTCGGCGCCCTGGTCAACCTCTGCCCATGCCTGCGCGTGCTCAGGGTGACCGCGTCTGAATCCGACATTGTGGTCCACTCCGAGTCGCTGCAGATGCTTGATGTCAGCAGTACCGTGATATGGAGTAGCATCGACATCGTGACGCCAATGCTTAAGCATTTGGTAATTAGTAATATCGAGGCGCACACGAACCTCAGCGTCTCCGTCTCGGCGCCAATGGTGGAGAAGGTCGAGTGGGATTGCTTCTTTACAGAGTTCGCTCTTGTGTTTGGTTTTTGGCGTCTCGAGAGCATCATGGCCTTCAGAACCGACCGACAATATAGACAGTGGAGTAAAATGCACTGGCAGTCATTGAACTTGTGTCGATAGCTCATTTTGGTCACTGTATTTAAAAATACGATCAATACGGTCACTAAATACGACTTCAGGTAATTATACGGTCACTGAGCTCGTTGCATTGCGTCGTATTTTTCCTAGTTGACTGGTCAAACTGTTTAGGTGGCACCTTTAGTTCAGGTTATCTCTCTGGCTATGCGGGTCCGTGTCCAATCTGTCAGTGTGTGAAATAAAAAACATATTATTGGACGGAGGGACCTCGCACTGCATGCTACACCACGCACACAGCCCGCAGCAATCTTGACGGACGTACGCGGCATGCACGGAGGGCCGGGCCTCTCGGCAGCGACGCGCTGATGCGCCACTCTCGTCCTTTTTTTTGTGAAGGGACACAATGATCGATCTCATGATATATATTGATTAGTTAGGGGCATTATGGGCAGTTCACCGTTTATCTGTCTGTTTATATCAATCTCGTGGACAGGTTCACGCATGCAGGTATGCTTCCCGCCATCATCAAGCACTCATCTCATCCAAGTGCCCTCCCGCAACAAGCAGTAGTATTACTCCCCATGATTCTTCTCGATAGGAACTAAACACCGCTGCTTGCCGTCTTCTTGTATGGTGTGGCCTGAGGTGAGTCGTAGTCGAAGTCGATTTTGAGCATATCGGCGTGACACCGCGGGCTCCTGGTTCAAGGCCACACACTACCATGGCGTCAATCTCCAGCTTGATTCGCCCTGTCGTCTACTCGTCCATCAGCTCCATGAGGCCCAACCCCTTCATACAAAACGGTTTCTCCTCGTTACCGTCGTCCATGTCCGGCCGGCCAAGAAGCATCTGTTGGGTGTAATAAGCCGTGGCGTCGTTCCTGGCACGGCTGGTGCGTGTATGGGCGCGCACCGGACGTGTCGGGCGCGCCGGGTCCGCGACGTGTGTGTGAGTGCGTGAGCCAGCGCGTTGGTGCGCGGGGCCACGCCGGGCTGTTAGCGAGTAACAAGGAGGGGAAGACCGCGTCGGGCGCGCTGGGAGGCCGCGGCGATCCCATACGGGCGCGGTGCGTGGACGCGGCCAGAGCGCGGAGGACGTGGGGAAGCGGGTGGGCGAGTGGGTGCAAGGCGAGGCCTGGCAGGCCGGTGCTCGTGGGTATAAAACCCTGGTTCCCCCATGTAGCTCATTGA
Organism: Aegilops longissima; assembly: GCA_021605205.1. Classification (NCBI taxonomy): domain Eukaryota; kingdom Viridiplantae; phylum Streptophyta; class Magnoliopsida; order Poales; family Poaceae; genus Aegilops; species Aegilops longissima. The sequence goes on from CM038679.1 coordinate 696,280,071, forward strand.
CATGATCGAGTTCGTGCTCGAGGAAAGAAAAAAGCGTTCGTGCGCTGAAAAATTCCCTGTGTCCACCACTCTTCTGATCTTCTTCCTCTGTCTTCTGTTCGAGCCACGGCAGGAGAGTGTGAGCTGAGCGAGAGGGAGAGGAGAGCTAGGGCTAGGCAGTGGCGGTTCCAACAGCATCTCCGTGTCAGCAGAGAACACCATGAGTCGTACGTTGCTGGGGAAGAACTGAATGTTAGCGCAGGCCCCGGCTCACATCACAGGTCTCGTGGAGGAAATTTATATCTGCCAAAGAACGCACAAACGAAGAACGACACAAATACACAAGAACGAGCGGGTTGACTGAGATCATCGAGAAACTAGCATGCGCGCATGCACATAGAAAGCTGGCTGCTGGATGGATTCTTCCAAGGACAAGCACGTAAACACTAGCACGTACGAATCGATTCCACGGGGCCGGACATGCAGGAGAAACTTGCGAATCGATTCCGCCGGGCGCCGGCCGGCCGGAGATGCAGGAGAAACGTACGCGAACCCGCTGATCTGATCTGAACACACGCACACGGCGTCAGGTGGGATGGGATTAATTTAGTTAATTAGATTATCATCATTAAAGAACAAATCTACTTTAATATAAAATAGTTCGATGCAAAAGAAAAGAATAATAAGGGATTGCTCGACGGGTTTAACACAGTAGAAAGTGCGTTCAATTTGCTAGCGCGCATGCGTGTGCAGCAACAGGTTTCTAGTTTGATTCCCATCTATGCCTAATTTTATTTATCTAATTTATTTATTTCCTCACTGACAGTTAGGACCCACATAGAAAGAGAGAGAATATGAGCTTTGACTGGTGAACTCGACAAAATACAGATAAATACGGTGAGCCAGTGACCGTATAATCACCTAAATTTGTATTTAATGACCGTATTGATCGCATTCTTAAGTACAGTGACCAAAGTGCGCTATCGACACAAGTTTAATGACTACGAGTGCATTTTACTCTAGACAGTGACTACTGGCGAAAGGAAGACACATGCTCGCAGCTCCGTCCAATTCATGTCCTCCACCTGGAGCTATCGGTCCTTGTACGGCTATTTTCTGTTCCTACCCAATCTGCTGATTTTGCACACTGAAACTTCAATTCTTTATGCAGAATCAATTTGATGATGAAATGGACATTGCACAAGAGACGGAGAAGCTTCCGGTTACCGACTTCTCGATATTGAAGCTAACTCTTGCACCGCCTGGGCATGTTTTCGGAGCACTTGTGTCGCATCTCTTTGGGTTGCATCCGATTTGTGCCGTTACGAAAAGGCTTATAGTCGACGTTCCAGTTTGGCACGAGGTAATTCTCCCCCCTGCTTCTGTATCTTGCATTTATTTTTTGAAAAGGGGAGAGTCCTGGCCTCTGCTTCTATATCTTGCATACATGGGAGGCATTAAGGCATACGCATTACACAGTACATATTTTTTTTTCTTTACTTGTAGGTGGTGTATCCGTTTTTTCTTCTTGCTGGAGACGTACACATCACGCCGCACATGTTCCTTTTTCTTTGCTGGAGACGTACACATTGCACGCTGCATGCTGTTTTTTCTTCTCGCGAGAGGCATACATATTACAGTGCATGTTCTTTTTCCTTCTTGAGGGAGGCATTAATAGTACTTGCATGTTAAATACTAGTACAAGATAGCATTGAGATAATGTCTCAACTCTGGAGCATAAAGAAAATGCATGTTAACACTCTTCACCTGCTTTAGGGGAGGCAAGCATGCCCAGAAAATTGCCCTTGTGACGAGCCAAAGAATTGGAGATGCCAAAGTATCTCGCTGACCTGTCTCGAAGAAGTGCAGATCCACAGCTTCATTGGAGAAGATCATGAACAAGATTTGTTAAAACTGATATTCAGGTCCTCGCCAGTGCTTAACAGAGTGACTCTGAAACTAGTGCCTGGGTTTGGAGGTTGCATCAAGGAAATCTACGACATTTTCTTGGCGAATCCTTCTGTGAAGGTCTGTTTATGCCAACAATGGTGGACTGGTTCAGCGACCATCTATGTTCTTAAGTTAGGGGGAGACTCTGTGATGCAACAAGATTGTTTTGTGCGAGGGAGATGCAACTAGTATATCTTGTTATCCTCATCTTGCACTGTTCTTAAGTTAGGGGGATCCAACTAGGGAAATACCCAATGGTTCCTGGGGACATCTGTCCCTGGAATCTCACCGGTCATCCAGCCCTGCCTATTAGTATAGTCCCTGGTCTTGTTTTGTATTACAACTTTACCTGTACCAGCAGATCTTGTATTTGATTTCTCTGCACCTGTTCTTTGTGCTGTCCCACTCTCATTTAACCAGCTACCCCCTCCCCACCCATCTCTGACATGTGCACTGTTCATGTCGGACGGCAGCAGCTCACAAACTAAAATTACTAGTATTTAACACTGGCACAGGTGTTTCATTTCCTAACAACTCCCACATGGTACTAAAAACTAATTACCCAGAATCACTTTTAAATGATTTTTCCTTAATATGCGTATGTAACAAAATCACCTAGCATTTTAGGCCAACTACTCCTATCAAATGCCTTAAAAAAATGCTAATCAGCGTTACTGTCAGTACTACACGTATTTTCCTGTCACATCAACCATAGTCATTAAGTTTTCCCTAATTTACTTATATTTATTACATTCAGTCCTCACGAACTACATTTTGTAATCTAAACGTACCTCATTATGTAAAATACTAGTTCACAGCGCAAAAACCTATTACGTAATGTTACTTCAAATTTTTATCCTGCTTAAATCACCAAGCTTAACTTTTTCAACCATGTAGTCATTAATTTTTTTCTCAATAGTACATTATTTGGGAAGTAACTAAATTGCTTACTTCTACTTTGGAAAATAACATAGCAACAATGAACACATGCAGATGGTTTTGAAAATATAATATAAAGGACATCATACAGTCAGATCACATGTTTATCATTACACTCGTCGGGTATTCAGAACGACAACTTTGAATCGGACAAAGTTTGTTCATAGTAAAACAGACTTCATTTCCTAGGTTCCTAGGTTGTTAAACCGACCAAAAACCCCGCGGAGGCAATTTTTTTGGTGTATTGGTACATCTACACCCTATGTCGGAAAAATAATATAGTAATTCCACATTAATTCAAAAGTTTCCGTACTCTTTCTTTGAAATAGACTTGACTTTTTATTGTACTCTTTAGAATAAATCCACAGAAATAATCCTCCTTTTGACTTCTTATCAAAATAGACTTTTTATTGTTGAACAAAATTGTATGAATAGTGAGCTAAAAAAGAGGAAATACACTTTGGTTCCTGGTTGTATATACACCTTATATGGTTTTTTAGTAATTCAACAAAAAGTCAAAATAGTTCAAAAGTATTTTTAGATTGAACTTGACTTTTGTTTTACACTTGTATATAAATTTTGACAAAAAAAATCCAACATTGACTTCAGGGCAAAAAAGACAAAAATTATTTACTATTATAGGACACTATTTACACTATTTTGACTAAAAATTTGTCTTTTTTTAAAAGAAGTCAAAGGGTAATACAAAGTTGGGTCATCTATTTTGGAACGGAGGGAGTACATGCTATCCGTTGCACAAAGCATCAGACTAGATTTTTCCTGCCGTTGCATAATTACATTTATTATGCATAAATATTTAATAATTTGCATTTTTCTCCAGAACGGTGCAAAACTTGGCAATGTAATTATTTGGTACGAGTCGCAGATACATATTAATTGCGCACTAACACAAACAACGTTGACGAGAGGACACAGACAAAGACCTCCGTTTTGCAGCACGAATGCATTTATGCATGCAAGCTGGAAGACGCGTCGTTCGTTCCCAAAGATCCTGTACGCACCTGTTCCAGTACTGGTACACCACTGTTCCTTCGCTGTATACTCCTCTTTAACACTTTCACAACAGACCGTATATGCTGCACCACTAACTTATCTGTCAATCACGACGCATGAACTGACGCGGTGGATATCGGGGACATGTATCCCCATAGACCATACGTTCGCCTCCGATCCAACTATGTAATCCTTATCCTTAGATGTTGCCTATAAAAGCTGAGACTTTCATTAACTTAGAACAGAGTGTTCCTATTCATTTTTGTGCTTCTTGAAATGCTCTTGAGTGACCGGCTGTATACACCTCAAAAAAAGGCATCCAGAACCAGCAGCAGCTGTATAGGTACGATGGCTTTAACATCTGCAGAGATCTATTTTCTGCTACTTTGCCTCTGTGGACTTTTAAGGTTTTTACTGCATCCTCTATACTTTCCATCGTTTTTTTTATTTGTCGTCATTTAAGCTTTTCATCGATGCCTGCCAAGCTACTACAAGAGTTTGAGGTTTGAGATCCAGGTAGCACGGGCACGGCATTGGCATAGCTAGTGTCTAATCGTTTCGAAGGATGATAATGTAAGCAATTGTGGAGGAAGAAGGAAAACAGCTCTTTTGCTGGGTGGATGGAAAGGAATGGTTTTGCATGCTCTGCACCGCCTCTAGTTCTAACTCCCTCCATAACTGCCTGAACGGTTTGCATTTTTTGAAATAAAACATGGCAACCATCTTCATCTCTTCTCTTTAGGTTTGAGCATAGGGGGAGGCTGTCGTGTGCCAATCTCCAAAGGAACTGCTGCACTTTCATTGGGCACGGTGCATCCGTGCATGCCATATGGAACTCCATCTGAAGCTACTGTCACCGTCCACGTTTGCCTGACTTACATTTTCCCCGTCCACCATTTGAAGTTGTCTGCACATCTTATATGCCGACCTCACCAAAAAGCAGCCTCGGTGATCGGGGTGCCATGCTCAAGCATCGTCCGTGTCTTCCTTAATGGGCAATGCAAGGATAAGTGCTGCATCCAGCGCCCAGAAGATCGACCGCACTAGCTTTTCATCCCAGGGTGAAGTGCAAGGACCCATCAGCTCAGCTGTTGTTGAGATGACGGCATTCCGTTCCGTCGGTGTGTCATTGGTTTCCTGTCCCCAAAAAATAAAAATAAAATAAATATCTCTTGGAAGCCATGAGTCCTCCCAGATCTTCACGGTCGTACCATCACCGACACGCTTAATGACACCCTTCTTAACCACTTCGACTCCATGTAAGATACTACGCCAGGCATATGACATTCTCTTCTTTGATGTTGCATGAAGTATATCAGTGTCAGGGAAGTACTTTGCCTAAGGACCCGAGCCCAAAGTGAATCAAGGTTTTCAAGCAATCTCTAGCCTTGTTTCACGAGCATGGCCAGGGTGAAGTGCCGCATCCAGCGCCCAGAAGATCGACCGCACTAGCTGTTCATCCCAGGATGCAGTGTAAGGACCCATCAGTTCAGCCACTACCGGAAAACGGGCCTACCCCGACGGCCAAACCTATGCCTACGGCTGCCGTCGGCCTAGTTGGAGCTATGCCGACAGCCCAGTCCTGGCCGTCGGCTTAGCTTGGCCGTCAGGTTACACCGATCTACGCCGACGGCAGCCGTCGGCACAAAACGGCCGTCGACCTAGATGCAGACATGCCGACAGCAGCCGTCGGCATAAATACGCCGTCGGCATACCTGTGGGCCCGGCGACCCCGCCCGTGACAAGCGGCTAACGCCGTCAAACCTATGCCGACGGTCGGGACGGGAGGCCGTCGGCATATCTTCGCATGCCACGTCACCGATCCGCGGCGTAGGTATGCCGACGGCAGCCGTCGACATAGCTGCCACGTCACCGATCCGCGGCACGGCGCCCATCAAAACCCCTTCGTCTCTATGCCAACGACAATGCCGTCGGCATAGCTATTTTTTTACATGCGTTTTTTTTTCTTTTGTTTTTATGCTTTTTTACATATGTTTTTAGGCTTTTTTTAATATGTTTTCATGCTTTTTTATGTATTATATGAATATATATGTAGTTTGTAATTTTTTCCATAGATTATGAATATATATATAGCTTGTATTTTTTTTCGAGCACATTAATAATGTGCCGTCATGTTCTTTTGAATATAGGTCCTTATATTTTATTAAAATCAAAAACAGCTATGCGACAGAAGTTTAGTGGCGGTTGCAAACGCTCGGCACCCGTCTCCGGAGTGTGACCCCCTCACATCCGAGGTGTGCCCCCTCACGACGGCGCAGCCCAAAGATCTCGGAGGGCGGAAACAGCTGCATCGGGTCTATACGGAGGGGACGTTGCTCCCAAGTGTTTCTATGGGATGACCTACCACAACCGGGTGGTGTTGTGGCATGTCCGAAGATGCGGCACGCATCTCCGGGGCGTGGCCCCCCTAACGGACGGCGCCGCCGCCGGCACCTGGAGGGGGGAAAACGGACGCATCGGGTCTACACGGAGGGGATGTAGCTGTCGGTTTGGCCCGAATGTTGCTCCAAAATGTTCCTATGGGCTGACCTGACACAATCGGGTGGAGAGGTCCACTGTTCAAAGCCCGTCCGTGCAAATGTGCCACCGGAGCGTCGCGACGGGCCCTCATACATGCGAGGTGGTGTGGTGGCATGTCCGAAGAGGTGGCACGTGTCCCCGGGGTGTGGCCCCCCTCACGGACGGCGATGACACGGTAGTAGACGTTTTGCGGTAACGATGCGGCGTGAATATTATTAAATACTCGGAGCGCGATAAAATCATGAGTTATTTACACGACGTGGGCACATGTGCTATAGGACCGATGGTAATTTTTTCATAAATTTTCGTGATGGAGAAGTACCTAAACACTTCCCTCTACGCGGATTGCTCTTCGCGCGTCTACGACTGTGGCCGGCGGCACGCTTCGAGGGCTAGCATGCCGCTAAATCTTGCGTAGGTGGCCTCTCACAAGTCTGGAAGTGTTGTCGCGGTTGCAAACGCCCGGCACACGTCCCCGGGGTGTGCCCCCCTTCACGGACGGCGCCGCCACCGGCACCTAGAAGGGGAAACGGACGCGTCGGGTCTATACGGAGGGGATCTTGCTGTGGGTCTGGCCCGGATGTTGTTCCAAAGTGTTCCTATGGGCTGACCTAACACAACCGGGTGGAGAGGTCCACTAGCCCGTCCGTGCAAAGTCAAAGGGCTAGATCCCGTGGTCAAACCCCCTACAGGGTTAGGCGGGACGGGGCCCGGGGGGGGGAGCAATGCCACCGAAGCGTCGCGTCGGGCCCTCATACATGCGGGGTGGTGTGGTGGCATGTCCGAAGAGGCGGCACACGTCTCCGGGGTGTGGCCCCCTAACGGACGGCATGACACGGTAGTAGACGTTTTGCGGTAACGATGTGGCGTGAATATTATTAAATACTCAGAGCGCGATAAAATCATGAGTTATTTACATGACGTGGGCACATGTGCTATAGGACCTATGGTAAATTTTTCATAATTTTTCGTGATGGAGAAGTATCCGAACACTTCCCTCTACGCGGATTGCTCTTCGCGCATCTACGACTGTGGTCGGCGGCCTCCGGGGGCTAGCATGCCGCCAAATCTTGCGTAGGCGGCCTCTCACAAGTCTGGAAGTGTTGTGGCGGTTGCAAACGCCCGGCACGCGTCTCCGGGGTGTGCCCCCCCCCCCTCATGGACGACGCCGCCACCGGTACCTTGAGGGCGGAAACGGACGCGTCGGGTCTACACTGAGGGATCTTCTTTGTGGGTCCGCGGGATGTTGCTCCAAAGTGTTCCTATGGGCTGACCTAACACAACCGGGTGGAGAGGTCCTTTGTTCAAAGCCCGTCCGTGGAAAGTCAAAGGGCTAGATCCCGTGGTCAAATGCTACAGGGTTAGGCGGACGGGGCCCGGGGCGAGTAATACCACCGGAGCGTCGCGTCGGGCCCTCATACATGCGGGGTGGTGTGGTGGCATGTCCGAAGAGGCGGCACACGTCTCTGGGGTGTGGCCCCCCTCATGGACGACGACGACACGATATTAGACGTTCTGCGGTAACGATGCGGCGTGAATATTGTTAAATATCCGGAGCGCAATAAAATCATGAGTTATTTACACGACGTAGGCACATATGCTATAGGACCGACGGTAATTTTCTCATAATTTTTCGTGATGGAGAAGTACCTGAACACTTCCCTCTACGCGGATTGCTCTTCGCGCGTCTACGACTGTGGCCGGCGGCACGCTTCGAGGGCTAGCATGCCGCTAAATCTTGCGTAGGTGGCCTCTCACAAGTCTGGAAGTGTTGTCGCGGTTGCAAACGCCCGGCACGCGTCCCCGGGGTGTGCCCCCTTCACGGACGGCGCCGCCACCGGCACCTAGAAGGGGAAACGGACGCGTCGGGTCTACACGGAGGGGATCTTGCTGTGGGTCTGGCCCGGATGTTGTTCCAAAGTGTTCCTATGGGCTGACCTAACACAACCGGGTGGAGAGGTCCACTAGCCCGTCCGTGCAAAGTCAAAGGGCTAGATCCCGTGGTCAAACGCTACAGGGTTAGGCGGGACGGGGGCCCTGGGGGGGGGGGGGGGGTAGCAATGCCACCGGAGCGTCGGGTCGGGCCCTCATACATGCGGGATGGTGTGGTGGCATGTCCGGAGAGGCGGCACGCGTCTCTGGGGTGTGGCCCCCCTCACGGACGGCATGACACGGTAGTAGAAGTTCTGCGGTAACGATGTGGCGTGAATATTATTAAATACTCGGAGCGCGATAAAATCATGAGTTATTTACACGACGTGGGCACATGTGCTATAGGACCGATGGTAATTTTTTCATAATTTTTCGTGATGGAGAAGTATCTGAACACTTCCCTCTACGCGGATTGCTCTTCGCGCGTCTACGACTGTGGCCGGCGGCCTCCGGGGGCTAGCATGCCGCCAAATCTTGTGTAGGCGGCCTCTCACAAGTCTGGAAGTGTTGTGGCGGTTGCAAACGCCCGGCACGCGTCTCTGGGGTGTGCCTCCCTCACGGACAGCGCCACCGCCGGCACCTGGAGGGGGCAAACAAACGCGTCGGGTCTACACGGATGGGATCTTGCTGTGGGTCTAGCCCGGATGTACATTTCTGTTGTTTAAATTCCACCACCAATTCCAACTTTGTGATCATGCCAATTAGACGAGTCACATTTCTGCAAGACTCCATGACTAGAAAGACCGATATTAGATTGAACTAAGTTCCTATTTTTTTCCTGAAGTGCTTAAATTATTTGCAACAACTTCCATCCGTAAGCAAGTATTTGTATAATGCAAATCATTAGCGAAGTTTTTTCATTTAAAATAAGTCTTACATGTTTGGTGGAGCATGTAGAATCAACAAAGATTGTACCCTTCTTGTGAGTCAGAAAATAGTTTAACAATGTTTGGTGGCTTGTTTTTCATTCCTCTTTGTTCCAACAGAGACAAGTGGTTATATTAGTATAAAAAGAATGGCATGACAAGTCACATCAAATTTCATTCTCCCTGCCCCGCGTGGCTGAACGCGTACTCAAGGAAATTCTCTACACCTTCTAAGTATTCATCATTTAATTGCTCATCAACTAGTCACATCAAAGAATTCCCATTTTACTGTCTAACTAGCCTGCATTTATGTTGTTTGACATAAGGCAAAATAAAGCAGATCATATAAGAGTTGTACATGAATGGATTGTATTCAACATGGTATAACGAATTTGTAAATCAAATTAAGCAAATGGAATTTCACATGTATGATGCAACTAAGCAATGTGACATCTTACATAACTTCTATCTTGATGCATCTTTCTAGTTGGCAAAACATATAGCACCTAAAATCTTTCAAAGTTGACCAAAGCAATAGCACTGCAATGTTTTGCAACCTTTCATGCAGTAATACTAATTAAAGTTCAATGACCAATGAATTTATAGTCTCGGTGACAAATCAACTATAAAGTAGAGGATAATGTAATATGAAAAGGAGGCCACGATTGGATTTAATTTGGAATGAACAACATTAAAACAATCGACTTCCTAGGTCCATCTTCGTTCGGCATTACCTCGAACATGTGGTATGCAAATAACATTAACGTGGTAGCGACACCTCTTCCTGCTATGATTTATTTACAATTTGACGTGGTGATGAAGCAGCATGCGCATTTCAATCTATTCTTCCACTTATCGGCTGCCTCGGCCTCAACAGAAATCATATTCAGAATCTGTAATTAGTACGTGCGTGAATGAATAAAGATTTTATTTCCATATATGTAAATTGGCATGGAGTTGGAGTCGTGCTTCACTTACTTGGTTGAGCCGCACCGGACAGGATACCCCTTCGTCAAACAATAAGTCTACATCTTCTTCTGAACTCACGAACACACACACCTCGAGACCTCAGATCTAATCCATGGCAGATCACCGGTTATGCACTATCTTGGGGGCCGTGTGGGAACGGGGATGGTCGCGGCCGCCGCCACCGAGATGAGCAGCGCCGATCCCACCCCGACGAAGCTCGACGACCGGATGCCCATCGCCACGAAACTAGGCCTGCCGGAGATCGCCTCAAGCCGCATTTAGAATCAGCCAATGCGCCAAGGTCCGCAGGAGATGTACAAGGGTGGGAGGAGGAAGGCGGTGGAAGGGCCCGCTACCAAGGCAGGCCGGCCGGTGGCCGCCGACGGTGGCAACAGGAAGGAGAAAAGTTTTGGGAAGTCGAACACACACCGCCGAGCTCGATCACACGGGATGCGCCACCATAGATAGTTTACTATCCTACTAAATAACTGATTGGCATTTATCTTGATATACGGACGCTAATTACTCTCTAACCAACCAACAATAAGCACAGGCAAGTAAAAATTAACGACGAGCAGACCCATCGTTGTTGGGGAGGATTTGCGAGGCTAGTTTGGACGTGGAGCCGGCTCATCATATCAATAACAACCGGGAGTTATTAACTATTCGTTGTTATTGACCTAATCTCTAGTAGTGTGTTGCTTCAAAGTGTTCCTATGGGCTGACCTAACACAACCGGGTGAAGAGGTCCACTGGTCAAAGCCCGTCCGTGGAAAGTCAAAGGGCTAGATCCCGTGGTCAAACGCTACAGGGTTAGGCGGGACAGGGGCCCTGGGGGGGGGGGGGGTAGCAATGCCACCGGAGCGTCACGTCGGGCCCTCATACATTCGGGGTGGTGTGGTGGCATGTCCGAAGAGGCGGCACGCGTCTCCGGGGTGTGGCCCCTCTCACGGACGGCGATGACAAGGTAGTAGACGTTCTGCGGTAACGATGCGGCGTGAATATTATTAAATACTCGGAGCGTGATAAAATCATGAGTTATTTACATGATGTGGCACATGTGCTATAGGACCTATGGTAAATTTTTCATAATTTTTCGTGATGGAGAAGTATCCGAACACTTCCCTCTACGCGGATTGCTCTTCGCGCATCTACGACTGTGGCCGGCGGCCTACGGGGGCTAGCATGCCGCCAAATCTTGCGTAGGCGGCCTCTCACAAGTCTGGAAGTGTTGTGGCGGTTGCAAACGTCCGACACGCGTCTCCGGGGTGTGCCCCCCCCCCCCTCATGGACGGCGCCGCCGCCGGCACCTTGAGGGCGGATACGGACGCGTCGGGTCTACACTGAGGGGATCTTGCTGTGGGTCTGGCCTGGATGTTGCTCCAAAGTGTTCCTATGGGCTGACCTAACACAACCGGGTGGAGAGGTCCACTGTTCAAAGCCCGTCCGTGGAAAGTCAAAGGGCTAGATCCCGTGGTCAAACGCTACAGGGTTAGGCGGGACGGGGGCCCTGGGGGGGGAGTAGCAATACCACCGGAGCGTCGCGCCAGGCCCTCATACATGCGGGGTGGTGTGGTGGCATGTCCGAAGAGGCGGCACACGTCTCCGGGGTGTGGCCCCCCTCACGGACGACGATGACACGATATTAGACGTTCTGCGGTAACGATGCGGCGTGAATATTGTTAAATATCCGGAGCGCAATAAAATCATGAGTTATTTACACGACGTAGGCACATATGCTATAGGACCGACGGTAATTTTCTCATAATTTTTCGTGATGGAGAAGTATCTGAACACTTCCCTCTACGCGGATTGCTCTTCGCGCGTCTACGACGGTGGCCGGCGACCTCCGGGGGCTAGCATGCCGCCAAATCTTGCGTAGGCGGCCTCTCACAAGTCTGGAAGTGTTGTGGCGGTTGCAAACGCCCGACACGCGTCTCCGGTGTGTGCGCCCCCCTCACGGACGGCGCCGCTGCCGATACCTGGAGGGGGGAAACGGACGCGTCGGGTCTACACGGAGGGGATCTTGCTGTGGGCCTGGCCCCGATGTTGCTCCAAAGTGTTCCTATGGGCTGACCTAACACAACCGGGTTGAGAGGTCCACTGGTCAAAGCCCGTCCGTGCAAAGTCAAAGGGCTAGATCCCGTGGTCAAACGCTATAGGGTTAGGCGGGACGGGGGCCTTAGGGGGGGGTAGCAATGCCACCGGAGCGTCGCACCGGGCCCTCATACATGCGGGGTGGTGTGGTGTCATGTCCGAAGAGGCGGCACGCGTCTCCGTGGTGTGGCCCCCCTCACGGACGGCGATGACACGGTAGTAGACGTTCTGCGGTAATGATGCGGCGTGAATATTATTAAATACTCGGAGCGCGATAAAATCATGAGTTATTTACACGACGTGGGCACATGTGCTATAGTACCGATGGTATATTTTTTCATAATTTTTCGTGATGGAGAAGTATCTGAACACTTCCCTTTACGTGGATTGCTCTTCGCGCGTCTACGACTGTGGGTGGCGGCCTCCGGGGGCTAGCATGCCGCCAAGTCTTGCGTAGGCAGCCTCTCACAAGTCTGGAAGTGTTGTGGCGGTTGCAAACGCCCGACACGCGTCTCCGGGGTGTGCCCTCCCTCACGGACGGTGCCGCCCGCACTTTGGAGGGGGGAAACGGACGCGTCGGGTCTACGGAGGGATCTTCTTTGTGGGTCCGCCGGATGTTGCTCCAAAGTGTTCCTATGGGCTGACCTAACACAACCGGGTGGAGAGGTCCACTATTCAAAGCTCGTCCATGCAAAGTCAAAGGGCTAGATCCCGTGGTCAAACGCTACTGAGGTTAGGGCAGACGGGACCCAGGGGGGTAATAATGCCACCGGAGCGTCGCACCGGGCCCTCATACATGCGGGGTGGTGTGGTGACATGTCTGAAGAGGCGGCACGCGTCTCTGGGGTGTGGCTACCCTCACGGACGGCGATGACACGGTAGTAGACGGATCAGGCACTCGCATAGTTACGGATCAGGCACTCGGTAACGGTACCCCTCATTCAGTTGCTCTCCTATGTATCACCTTTCGCGAGACCATAGAAAATATTTTTATCATAAAGAAATGTTGCCCCCTCAATTTATTTCGAAATATTTTAACACAATGTACATTTTTTGTTTGTACAATTTAGCAAATATTTATATTATAAAGAAATGTTGCTGATCATAGAAAAAATTCGGTTCAGAAAAAAATATACGTGATATTTTAGAAAATTGTTGTACAGTATTAAAAGGATAATGTAATTAAAAATAATGTTTCAAACCATTAAAGAAAATGTATGGTACATTTTAAATAATGTTCATGCATGTCAAAAATATGTATACCATGTATCATTTTAATATAATTATATACCATGTATCATTCAAAAAAATTCAAGAACGTGTATTTGAAAATATTTAATATGTTCGTACAAATATTTTATATGTATACAAAACTTTTCAATGCGTATGAAAATAATATACACTAAAAATATATTTGAAGACAATTAATAAGATATGCCACGTGTGTAATTAACATGTATACGGCTAGTTTGTAATTAGCATGTATAAAAAAAGAAATATACCTATGCCTATGGCTTAGCCGTCGGCATATATACCACGTGACATGATTTATATATGCTGGCGGCTAAGCCGTCGGCATAGGTCGCCTTATCCACTCGTGGCCACCCCTCCTCCACTCGTTCTCTCCCACACCCGCAGCCTCATCCACTCGTCGCCTCGACTCCGCACCGTCCGCCGACCGCCGCCCGCCGCCGCTCAACCCACGCCGCTTACCGCCGCCCGCTCCACCCGCGCCACTCCCGCCGCTGCCGCCGCCGCCCGCGCCTCCCCCTTCTCTCGCCCCTCGCGCCTCCACCCGACCCTCTCCGCCCCCTCCTCACGGCGCGCCGCCCACCCGACCCGCCGGCCTCCCAACTCCACCCGACCCATAGCGCCGCCGTCCACCCGCCCAGCGCCGACCCGTCTCGCGCGCCGCCCGGCCGCAGGGCTCCCCGCCCCTCGCTCGGCCTCCCGGAGCCCACAGGCCGCCCCGACGAGCACGCGTGGGCGCGGCTTCGGCCGGCCCTGCTCGTCCATCGTCGTTCGCTCCCGCCCCAGTGAGCACCTCCCTCCACCGCCGGACGACGCCGTGCCCCCTCCCAGCCCCAGTGAGCACCCCCCTCCCACAAACCGTTGTTGCCGTTGCTTGTGTTCATGGTGGATGGATGAATAGATAGATGCTAGATAGATGGATGGATGCTAGATGAATAGATAGATGGATGCTAGATGAATGGATAGATGGATGGTTATTTAGATACATACTAGATAGTTTTGTGTAGTTTTATTAGGTATTTGGATACATACTAGATAGTTTTTACTAAGTTTGTGAATATAGATGAATTAGATGTTGGGCAAGTTTGTGATAGATGGATGGATATTGGTCAAGTTAGTGTTTTGGTAATGTTGATTCATATATACGAAGCAAATCGAGGCACTTGGTTTCTAAAATACTTAATAAAGATTTTTTTGCAATTTGACATGTTGTTTCATGTCGATTCATAATGTTGTGCCAAATGGTTAATGTGAGGTGATGACCTAATTTTTTTCACTCGGTGTAATTAACAGGATTTGTGGTGTTCCATCTTCGTGGAGTGATCGTCGACGTTGGAGGTGTTGGTCCACGATCGTCCCTCTCCTTTGATCGACTACATCGGAGGGTGAGCAACAATTCCATGACCTCGTCCACTTTTTTTCCATGTCACTAGATTAAATTTTCACATCAAGTCGCGTAACCTAGGTCTCCGTCCGAAAGGGTTGCGGTGATAAATATGCAATTGAATGCATATTTATCGATAAATATGCATTCAATTGCATATTTATCACCGCAACTCTTCGGATTGTCCGATCTTTCCACGGACAGCCGAGGATGTAGATTGGATGCGTTGTTCATGCTCTACCCGTTCGAGACAGATTTGGCGACGCCTCCCTGTTGTTCTCCGGATGCACATTCTCTCGGCATTTTGCCGAGACGTTTATTTGGAGAACAGCGGGGAGGTGCTGCCGAAATTTTGTCTCGGAATGGGATAGAGCATGGACAACGTACTCAATCTACACATTCTCGGGTGGGATTAGGACCCATCTTTACCTATTAGAGATGTAGGTGGATTAAATGTCGTTTCTCGTCAACCTTGTAAAAAATAAAATATTGATGTGAGTAATTTAAATGAATCCTTAATTTTGTTGTGTGGCTTCCAATAAAGCAGAGATGGCAGATAACCAGTGGATGTATAGTGGGTTTTCCGTTGGAATCAAGTAACAACAGAGTGGGTCGAGAAAACTGATGTGTTTTTGAAAGAGATATTCCGTAGTCCAATGAGGATGGTGCCAGAATGCTCATGTGCCAAATGTAAGAGACGTATCTGCAGAGATAAGAGTGAGATGACTAAGCACCTTCGCACGCATGGATTTATGCCCAACTTTAATATGCCGATAAACTTTACCCAGCGGGACCGTGGTAGAGAGGAGGTGATACGACAACGTGTCGCTGGTTATGAGGAAGATGGGGTTAGAGACATGTTAGATGATGTCTTTGCTGCACAGTCGACACCTCTGTCACATTCAGCGAATGAACCGAAGGAGCCGGATGAAACCGCAAAGGCCTTCCTGGAAATCTTGGCCTCGTCAAAGAAACCTCTCTATGAGGGTGCCAAGCTGTCTGTGCTGGATGCCATCTCGCAACTGATGGCAGTCAAGGCTGAGTACGACTGTAGCCGAGGTTGCTTCGAAGAATTTTTGGGAGTATGGGCTAACAGCCTTCCTGAGGGCCATGAACTGCCGAGCCATGTACGCTACGAAAAAAATCATGAAGGCGCTCTCCATGGACTATGAGAAAATACATGTTTGTCCAAAGAATTGCCTTTTGTTTAGGCATGAGGCGGATGACAACTACTGTAGGAAGTGCGGTTCCTCTCGGTATATTGAGGTGGTCGATAAGCATGGTCAGAAGCGGCAGTTAAAAATCCCTGTGAAGGTTCTTCGGTATCTTGATTTTATAAAAAGACTGCAGCGCCTTTTCATCACCGAGGAGTCTGCCAAAATGATTAAGTGGCACAAGGAAGGGAAAAGGTACAATCCAAAAAAAATTGTACATCCATCAGAAGGTGAAGCATGGAAGTCATTAGATATAGAGTACCCGGAGGAAGCAGCCGAAGCTGGGAATGTCAGAATTGCTATAACAGGTGATGGTTTCAATCCATATGGTATGTCGTCTAATCCATACAGCTGCTGGCCCGTATTTGTTATTCCGCTCAATCTCCCTCCCGGCGCCATAATGCAACGCAAGACCATGTTCCTGCCGCTTATAATTCCGGGCCTGAATATCCGGGAAGAATTTGAGTGTGTTTATGCAGCCGTTGGTGGATGATTTGCACCATTCTTGGTACTTCCCGAGGTTGACATACGACCGGCATCCGCAAAAAATTTCTTGATGAAAGTTTGGCTCTGATTGCATGCATGACTTTCCGGCTATGCCCTATTCTGCGGATGGTGTACAAGTGGAAAGATGCCTTGCCTAGTGTGCATGCAGGCCTTGATTTTCATTTGGCTGAAGAAGGGTGGCAAGTATGTTGCCTTTGACCTGCATCGACAGTTCCTCCCTCCAGACCATCCTGATAGGGAAGACAAGAAGAACTTCACAAAAGGCAAAGTTGTCCATTAAGTAAACGAGATTCCAACGTTTTCTGGTGCGGATGTGCTTGCTCAGCTAAAAGCTCTTAAGCCTGCCAGCGAAGGGAAAGGCAAAGGCAAAGGCGAAGGCGAAGCCACAGGCGAAGGCGAGGGCGAGGGCAAAGGAAAAGGTAAAGGGAAAAATGTTTTGAAGGATATGGTGAGACGCACAACTGGACTCACATTACCCCATTCACGCAGCTTCCCTATTTTAAGGACCTCAAACTTCCATACAACATCGACGTGATGCACATCGAAAAGAATGTCGCAGAGTCCCTTTTTCGCACAATCCTCAACATTCCTGATAAGACAAAGGATAATGTTAATGCTAGAGTCGATCAACAGAATATTTGTGAGAGACCACGTCTACACATGCAGCCTCCCACAGGCAGTCGAAAATCTTGGTTCAAGCCGATCTCGACTTCGTGCTTAAAAGGATCATAAGATGGAGGCATTCAAGTGGCTGAAACACGTCGTGAAGTTCACTGATGGTTATGCGTCGAATATAAGTAAGGGGGTCAATCTTTCAACGGGCAGAGTGACCGGGCTCAAGAGTCATTACTATCATGTATGGATTGAGCGGATTATGCCGGTGATGGTTCGGGGCTATGTTCCCGAGCGTGTCTGGCATGTGCTTGCGGAGTTAAGCCATTTCTTCCGCATGCTTTGTGCTAAAGAAGTATGTCCTGAGAAGATAAAAGAAATGCATAATAAGGCGCCGGAGTTGATATACAAGCTAGAGAAGATCTTCCTGCCAGGCTTCTTTACTCCGATGACACATCTCATTTTGCACCTCGCGAACGAGGTATTGATGGGGGGCCCTGTGCAGAATCGTTGGCGATGACGACCACGAGAGGCAGAACAAGCATCCGAGGATGAAATGTGGAAACAAAGCTAAGATTGAAGCTTCCATAGCTGAGGCAATTATCCTAGAGGAGGTGGCAGACCTCAGGACAACCTACTATCCGTACCATGTTCCCACGTTGCACAATAAGGTGTCTCGATACAATAAAGAAGAACTCAAGTATAAACCCAAGTTGCCTCTATTCATCGGGCAAGGTGGTAGGGCTGGATGCTCGACACCGTATCTCATGCCACGAGATGAGTGGGAGGATGTCATGTTCTATATCTTGCACAACATCAAGGAAGTTGAGGATGAGTGGATGAGGTAATACCTTTGCACCATTCTTTTAGTCAATTCCTTATGTTCACTTTGCCTAGTTCTTATACCGCTTTTCTTATTGTAGTCGATTCGTTGAAGAAGAGTGGACGGGAATGCTGCCTCCTACTGAAGCGGAGGCACTTGCTCTTCTCCGAAAGGGTGCTGATGGAAGAAAAAATTTCGTTGCGTGGTTCATGGAGAAAGTAATTTTTCACACTTCCCTATTACCTATTTCAGTTAAACTCATGCACCCTATAATTTCAATTAAACTTGTAGGGAAATGATCCGAACGAATCAATGGATGAAGAATTGAGATGGGTTTCCATGGGTTTTGACCCTGCCATCATGACATGCCAAAAGTATGATGTGAATGGGTATCGCTTCCATACAGAGGAGCACCAGAACAGTTGGCCTGATCCCAAAACCATAAATACCGGAGTCTTCACTGAAGGAGATAATAAAGTAGATTACTACAGAAGGGTAGGAAAAATATACGAGCTTACATTCAAACGTGGCCGCGAACACCTAAGTCCCACTATGTTCAAATGCCGATGGTTCGACCTCAAAAATGGTCTGAGACATACGCCTTCTGTTGGTTTAGTTGAAGTTAAACCATCAACCGTCTATGCCGGAGCTGATCTCTTTATCACCGCTACCCAGGCCACACAAGTATATTATTTGCCTTACCCATGCCAGAAAGAGTACCTAAAGGGTTGGGAAGTTGTGTTCAAGGTGTCGCCACATGGTAAGCTACCGGACCCGAACGATGATGATTACTACAACATAAACCCCATGACATACGAGGGAGTGTTCTATCAAGAGGAACATGATGACGTGGTCCGAAACAACGAGGATGATGACTTGGGTTATGTTGTCCTGGACCCGAACGACGACAACACATGGATTGATGGTGAGGCAATTGTGAATCAAAGAGACATAATTATGCTTGAAAAGTTAAATGAAGACGCTGATGATGAGGAAGAGCCTCCACCACCATCAGACAACGAAGAAGATATGCGTGATAGTGATGATGAGACCGGTCGACAAATAGATTACAATAGTGATGATTCATATGGGTTCTAGAAAATGTAAGTTCTTTTAATGATCATTACAATAGTTGTTGGAAATATGCCCTAGAGGCAATAATAAAAGCATTATTATTATATTTCCTTATTCATGATAATTGTCTTTATTCGTGCTATAATTGTGTTAACCGGAAATCGTAATACATGTGTGAATAACAGACAACAACATGTCCCTAGTGAGCCTCTAGTTGACTAGCTCGTTGATCGACAGATAGTCATGGTTTTCTGACTATGGACATTGGATGTCATCGATAACGGATCACATCATTAGGAGAATGATGTGATGGACAAGACCCAATCCTAAAACATAGCATAAGATCGCATAGTTCGTTTGCTAGAGTTATCCAATGTCAAGTATCCTTTCCTTAGACCATGAGATCGTAACTCCCGGATACCGTAGGAGTGCTTTGGGTATGCCAAACGTCACAACGAATCGGGTGACTATAAAGGTATGCTACGGTATCTCCGAAAGTGTCTGGGTTGACATGGATCGAGATGGGATTTGTCACTCCGCTTGACGGAGAGGTATCACCGGGCCCTCTCGGTAATGCATCATCACAATGAGCTCAATGTGATCAAGTGTTTGATCACGGGATCATGCATTACGGTAACGAGAAAAGTGACTTGCGTAACGAGATTGAACGAGGTATTGGTATACCGACGATCGAATCTCGGGCAAGTAAAATACCGATTGACAAAGGGAATCGATCACGGGATTAATTGAATCCTTGACATCGTGGTTCATCCGATGAGATCATCGTGGAGCATGTGGGAGCCAACATGGGTATCCAGATCCGCTGTTGGTTATTGCCCGAGAGCCGTCTCGGTCATGTTCGCATGTCTCCCGAACCCGTAGGGTCTACACACTTAAGGTTGATAACGCTAGGGTTATAGGAATATGTATGTGCAGTAACCGAATGTTGTTCGAGTCCCGGATGAGATCCTGGACGCCACGAGGAGTTCGGAATGGTCCGGAGGTAAAGAATTATATATAGGAAGTGCTGTTTCGCATCGGGACAAGTTTGGTGATATCGGTATTGTCTGGGACCACCGGAGGGGTCCTGGGTCCACCAAGTGGGGCCACCAGCCCCAGGGGGCCACATGGGCCCTAGGTGGTGCGCCTAGGCCCACATGGGCCAAGGGGAACCAGCCCCAAGGGGCCCATGCGCCTAGGGTGGAAAAAGGGAAGAGTCCATGAGGGGGAAGGCACCTCCGAGGTGCCTTGGGAGGTGGACACCTCCCCTCTTGGCCGCACCCTCCCTTGGAGGAGGGGGCAGGCTGCGCCCTCCCCTCCTTGGCACCTATATAAAGGGGGAGGAGGGGGCAGCAGCACCTTTGCCCTGGACGCCCCCTCTCCTCTCCAACACATCCTCCTCCTCCATAGTGCAGCGAAGCCCGCCGAATATGCAAGTTCCACCATCACCACGCCGTCGTGCTGCTGCTGGAGCCATCTTCTCAACCTCTCCTTCACCTTGCTGGATCAAGAAGAAGGAGACGTTACGCTGACCGCACGTGTGTTGAACGCGGAGGTGCCGTCCGTTCGGCACTAGATCATCGGTGAATTGGATCGCGGCAAGTTCGACTACCTCATCCACGTTCACTCCGACGCTTCCGTTGCGATCTACAAAGTGGTATGTAGATGCTATCCAATCTGAATACTCGTTGCTAGATGAACTCATAGATGGATCTTGGTGAAACCCTAGGAAAAATTTTAATTTTCTGCAACGTTCCCCAACAGTGGTATTAGAGCTAGGTCTATTCATAGTTCTTCTTGTGCGAGTAGAACACAATTTGTTGTGGGCGTAGATGTTGTCAATTCTTCTTGCCGTTACTAGTCAATCTTGATTCAGCGGTATTGTGGGATGAAGCGGCCCGGACCAACCTTACACGTACGCTTACGTGAGACCGGTTCCACCGACTAACATGCACTAGTTGCATAAGGTGGCTGGCGGGTGTCTGCTCTCCTATTTTAGTTGGATCGGATTCGATGAACAGGGTCCTTATGAAGGGTAAATAGAGATTGACAAATCACGTTGTGGTTTGAACGTAGGTAAGAAAACGTTCTTGCTAGAACCCTAATTCAGCCACGTAAAACTTGCAACAACAATTAGAGGACGCCTAACTTGTTTTTGCAGCAAGTGCTTTGTGATATGATATGGCCAAAGTTGTGATGTATGATGAATGATCTATATGTGATGTATGAGATGTTCATGCTATTGTAATAGGAATCACGACTTGCATGTCGATGAGTATGACAACGGCAGGAGCCATAGGAGTTGTCTTTATTTTTGTATGACCTGCGTGTCATTGAGAATCGCCATGTAAATTACTTTACTTTATTGCTAAACGCGTTAGCCATAGTAGTAGAAGTAATAGTTGGCGAGCAACTTCATGGAGACACGATGATGAAGATCATGATGATGAGGATCATGGTGTCAAGCCGGTGACAAGATGATCATGGAGCCCCAAGATGGAGATCAAAGGAGCTATGTGATATTGGCCATATCATGTCACGCTTATTATTTGATTGCATGTGATGTTTATCATGTTTTGCATCTTGTTTACTTAGAACGACGGTAGTAAATAAGATGATCCTCATAATAATTTCAAGAAAGTGTTCACCCTAACTGTGCACCGTTGCTAAGGTCCGTCGTTCAAGCACCACGTGATGATCGGTGTGATAGGTCCTTACGTCGCATACAACGGGTGTAAGACAGATTTACACACGCAAAACACTTAGGTTGACTTGACGAGCCTAGCATGTACAGACATGGCCTCGAACACGTAAGACCGAAGGTCGAGCATGAGTCGATAGAAGATACGATCAACATGAAGATGTTCACCGATGTTGACTAGTCCGTCTCACGTGATGATCGGACACGGCCTAGCTGACTCGGATCATGTAATACTTAGATGACTAGTAGAGGATGTCTATCTAAGTGGGAGTTCATTAAATTTGATTAAATGAACTTTATTATCATGAACTTAGTCTAAATATTTACAATGTGTCTTGTAGATCAAATGGCCAACGTAGTCCTCAACTTCAACGCGCTCCTAGAGAAAACCAAGCTGAAAGACGATGGTAGCAACTATACGGACTGGGTCCGAACCCGAGGATTATCCTCATAGCTGCCAAGAAAGATTATGTCCTAAGAGCACCGCTGGGTGACGACCTATTCTCCTGCAGAACAAGACGTTATGAACGCTTGGCGATCACGCTGCGATGATTACTCCCTCGCTCAAGGCGGCATGCTTTACAGCTTAGAGCGGGACTCCAAAAGCGTTTTGAGAGACATGGAGCATATGAGATGTTCAAGAGCTGAAAATGGTTTTCCAAGCTCATGCCCGGTCGAGAGATATGAAGTCTCCGACAAATTCTTTAGCTGTAAGATGGAGGAAAATGGCTGTCGGTGAGCACATACTCAAAATGTCAGGTTGCACAACCGCTGACTCAAGCTGGAAGTTAATCTCCCGGATGAAGCGGTCATTGACAGAATCCTCCGCCGCTTCCACCTAGCTACAAGAGCTTTGTGATGAACTACAATATGCAGGGATGGTAAAGACCATTCACGAGGTATATGCTATGCTGAAATCAGCAGAGGTAGAAATCAAGAAAGAACATCAAGTGTTGATGGTGAATAAAACCACTAAGTTCAAGAAGGGTAAGGGTAAAAGAACTTCAAGAAGGACGGCAAGGAAGTTGCCGCCCGTAAGCAAGTTGCCGGAAGAAGCCAAAGAATGGACCCAAGCCCAAACCGAGTGTTTTTATTGCAAGGAAGTGGTCTTTGGAAGCGGAACTGCCCCAAATACTTAGCGGATAAGAAGGCGGCAAAACCAAAGGTATATGTGATATACATGTAATTGATGTGTACCTTACCAGATACTCGTAGTAGCTCTTGGGTATTTGATACCGTGCAGTTGCTCACATTTGTAACTCAAAGCAGGAGCTGCGGAATAAACGGAGGCTGGCGAAGGACGAGGTGACGATGCGTCGGGAATGGTTCCAAGGTCGATGTGATCGCCGTCGGCACGCTGCCTCTACATTTACCTACGGATTAGTTTTAAACCTCAATAATTGTTATTTAGTGCCAAGTTTGAGCATGAACATTGTATCTGGATCTCGCTTAATTCGAGATGGCTACTCATTTAAATCAGAGAATAATGGTTGTTCCATTTATATGAGAGATATGTTTTATGGTCATGTCCGATGGTTAATGGTTTATTCTTAATGAATCTCAGACGTGATGATACACATATTCATAGTGTGAGTACCAAAAGAGTTAAAGTTGATAACAATAGTCCCACATATTTGTGGTAATCGCCGCCTTGGTCACATAGGTGTCAAACGCATGAAGAAGCTCCATACAGATGGACTTTTAGAGTCTCTTGATTATGAATCATTTGACACGTGCGAACCATGCCTCATGGGTAAAATGACCAAGACTCCGCTCAGAACAATGGAGCGAGCAACCAACTTATTGGAAATCATACATACCGATGTGTGCGGTCCAATGAGTGTTGAGGCTCATGGAGGCTATCGTTATGTTCTCACCTCATCGATGACTTGAGTAGATATGGGTATATCTACTTAATGAAACACAAGTCTGAGACCTTTGAAAAGTTCAAGGAATTTCAGAGTGAGGTTGAAAATCAACGTGATAGAAAGATCAAGTTTCTACGATCGATCGTGGAGGAGAATACTTGAGTCACGAATTTGGCACACACTTAAGAAAATGTGGAATAGTTTCACAACTCACGCTACCGAACACCTCAGCGTAATGGTGTGTCCGAACGTCGAATCGCACTCTATTAGATATGGTGCGATCTATGATGTCTCTTACCGACTTACCGCTATCTTTTGGGGCTATGCTTTAGAGACCGCCGATTCACTTTAAATAGGGCTCCGTCGAAATCCGTTGAGACGACACCGTATGAATTATGGTTTGGGAAGAAACATAAGCTGTCGTTTCTAAAAGTTTGGGGATGCGATGCTTATGTGAAGAAACTTCAACCTGAAAAGCTCGAACCCAAATCGGAAAAATGCGTCTTCATAGGATACCCTAAAGAAACTGTTGGGTATACCTTCTACCTCAGATCCGAAGGCAAGATCTTTGTTGTTAAGAATGGATCCTTTCTAGAGAAAGAGTTTCTCTCGAAAGAAGTAAGTGGGAGGAAAGTAGAACTTGATGAAGTGTTACCTCTTGAACCGGAAAATGGCTAAACTCAAGAAAACGCTTCGAGGTGCCTGCACCGACTAGAGAGGAAATTAATGATGATGATCAAGATGCTTCGATCAAGCTCCTACTGAAATTGAAGGTCAACAAGGACACGTTCCGCACTGCAGTGGTACGGCAACCCTGTCTTGGAAATCATGTTGTTAGACAACGGTGAACCTTGAACTATGAGGAAGCAATGGCGGCCCGGATTCGACAAATGGCTGGAAGCCATGAAACCGAGATAGGATCCATGTATGAAAACAAAGTATGGACTTTGACCGACTTGCCCGCTGAACGGCGAGCCATAGAAAATAAATGGATCTTTAAGAAGAAGATGACGCGGATGGTAATGTGACCATCTATAAAGCTCGGCTTGTCGCTAAGGGTTATCGACAAGTTCAAGGGGTTGACTACGATGAGACTTTCTCACCGGTAGCGAAGCTAAAGTCCGTCGTAATCATGTTAGCAATTGCCGATACTATGATTATGAGATATGGCAAATGGACGTCAAAACGGCATTCCTTAATGGTTTCCTTAAGGAAGAATTGTATATGATGCAGCCGGAAGGTTTTGTCGATCCTAAGAATGTCGACAAGGTGTGCAAGCTCCAACGCCGATTTATGGGCTGGTGCAAGCATCTCGGAGTTGGAACATTCGCTTTGATGAGATGATCAAAGCGTTTGGGTTTACATGACTTATGGAGAAGCCTGTGTTTACAAGAAAGTGAGTGGGAGCTCTGTAGCATTTCTCATATTATATGTAGACGACATACTTTTGATGGGAAATGATATTGAACTCTTGGACAGCATCAAGGCCTACTTGAATAAGAGTTTTTCAATGAAGGACCTTGGAGAAGCTGCTTATATATTAGGCATCAAGATCTATAGAGATAGATCGAGGCGCCTCATAGGTCTTTCACAAAGCACATACCTTGATAAGATATTGAAGAAGTTCAATATGGATCAATCTAAGAAGGGTTCTTACTGTATTACAAGGTGTGAAATTGAGCTCAGCTCAATGTCCGACCACGGCAGAAGATATAGAAGAGATGAGTGTCATCCCTATGCCTCAGCCATAGGTTCTATTATGTATGCCATGCTGTGTACCAGACCTGATGTAAACCTTGCCGTAAGTTTGGTAGGAAGGTACCAAAGTAATCCCGCAAGGAACACCGGACAGCGGTCAAGAATATCCTGAAGTACCGAAAAGGACTAAGGAAATGTTTCGTTTATGGAGGTGACGAAGAGCTCGTCAGAAAGGTTACGCCGACGCTAGCTTCGACACAGATCCGATGACTCTAAGTCACAAACCGGATCGTGTATATTTTGAATGGTGGGGCGAAGCTGGTGCGATTGCAAGCAAAGCGTCGTGGCGGGATCTACATGTGAAGCGGAGTACATGGCAGCCTCGGAGGCAGCACATGAAGCAATTTGGGTGAAGGAGTTCATCACCGACCTCGAGTCATACCCAATGGGTGGGGCCAATCAAGCTCTTTTGTGACAACACTGGAGCTATTGCACTTGCAAAGGAGCCCAGGTTTCACAAGAAGACTAGGCACATCAAGCGCCGCTCAACTCCATTCGTGAAAATGTTCAAGATGGAGACATAGAAATTTGTAAAGTGCACACGGATCTGAATGTCGCAGATCCGTTGACTAAACCTCTCCCTAAGGCAAAACATGATCAGCACCGAACTCTATGGGTGTTCGATTCATCACAATGTAACTAGATTATTGACTCTAGTGCAAGTGGGAGACTGTTGGAAATATGCCCTAGAGGCAATAATAAAAGCATTATTATTATATTTCCTTATTCATGATAATTGTCTTTATTAGTGCTATAATTGTGTTAACCGGAAATCATAATACATGTGTGAATAATGACAACAACATGTCCCTAGTGAGCCTCTAGTTGACTAGCTCGTTGATCGACGAGATAGTCATGGTTTCGACTATGGACATTGGATGTCATCGATAACGGGATCACATCATTAGGAGAATGATGTGATGGACAAGACCCAATCCTAAAACATAGCATAAGATCGCATAGTTCGTTTGCTAGAGTTATCCAATGTCAAGTATCCTTTCCTTAGACCATGAGATCGTGTAACTCCGGATACCGTAGGAGTGCTTTGGGTATGCCAAACGCCACAACGAATCGGGTGACTATAAAGGTATGCTACGGTATCTCCGAAAGTGTCATTGGGTTGACATGGATCGAGCGGGATTTGTCACTCCGCTTGACGGAGAGGTATCACCGGGCCCTCTCGGTAATGCATCATCACAATGAGCTCAATGTGATCGAAGTGTTTGATCATGGGATCATGCATTACGGTAACGAGAAAAGTGACTTGCCGGTAACGAGATTGAACGAGGTATTGGTATACCGACGATCGAATCTCGGGCAAGTAAAATACCGATTGACAAAGGGAATCGTATACGGGATTAATTGAATCCTTGACATCGTGGTTCATCCGATGAGATCATCGTGGAGCATGTGGGAGCCAACATGGGTATCCAGATCCCGCTGTTGGTTATTGCCCGAGAGCCGTCTCGGTCATGTTCGCATGTCTCCCGAACCCGTAGGGTCTACACACTTAAGGTTGATAACGCTAGGGTTATAGGAATATGTATGTGCAGTAACCGAATGTTGTTGAGTCCGGATGAGATCCTGGACGTCACGAGGAGTTCGGAATGGTCCGGAGGTAAAGAATTATATATAGGAAGTGCTGTTTCGCATCGGGACAAGTTTGGTGATATCGGATTGTCTGGGACCACGGAGGGGTCCGGGGTCCACCAAGTGGGGCCACCAGCCCTGTGGGGCCACATGGGCCCTAGGTGGTGCGCCTAGGCCCACATGGGCCAAGGGAACCAGCCCCAAGGGGCCCATGCGCCTAGGGTGGAAAAAGGGAAGAGTCCATGAGGGGAAGGCACCTCCGAGGTGCCTTGGGGAGGTGGACACCTCCCCTCTTGGCCGCACCCTCCCTTGGAGGAGGGGCAGGCTGCGCCCTCCCCTCCTTGGCACCTATATAAAGGGGGAGGGAGGGGGCAGCAGCACCTTTGCCTGGACGCCTCCTCTCCCTCTCCAACACATCCTCCTCCTCCATAGTGCACGGCGAAGCCCCGCCGAATCTCGCAAGTTCCACCATCACCACGCCGTCGTGCTGCTGCTGGAGCCATCTTCCTCAACCTCTCCTTCACCTTGCTGGATCAAGAAGAAGGAGACGTTACGCTGACCGTACGTGTGTTGAACGCGGAGGTGCCGTCCGTTCGGCACTAGATCATCGGTGAATTGGATCGCGGCAAGTTCGACTACCTCATCCACGTTCACTCCGACGCTTCCGTTGCGATCTACAAAGTGGTATGTAGATGCTATCCAATCTGAATACTCGTTGCTAGATGAACTCATAGATGGATCTTGGTGAAACCGTAGGAAAATTTTTAATTTTCTGCAACGTTCCCCAACAATAGTATGCTTAATGTGCTCTTCTGCTATTAATGTTTTTCCTGTATGCTTGTTTATTTGATATCCTTACTAATTGTTTGTTCTCTTCTCAATGCAGGTTTGCTAATCATGGGCAAGTCCAGCGGCGCCAGTTTCCTCAGTAAATTCAAAGGACTTACTTGGAGTGGACGAGCCCACAAGGTTCCCTCCCGACTACGCGAGGATGACACCTCACAAGGAGGTGGAGGGGTCGGAGGAGGAGACCCTAGAGGAGGAGGCCGTGGGGGGAGAGCCCCTAGAGGAGGAGGAGGTGGGGGAGAGGCAGCCGGGCAAAAAACTCCGGCCCGTGTCCGAAATAGGAGGGTCTTCTTCGATGCCCTCCTATACAGAGGCACCTTCTGAGTCTGAGGACGAGGAGTATGTTCCTGATGGCGAGGAGGAGGAGGGTGAGGACGAGGAGGGCGAGGAGGAGGAGGCCCAGGAGGAGGAGTCTGAGGAGGAGGGTGAGGAGGAGGGCGAGGAGGGTGGTGGAGGGGAGGTTGATCCCGAGTTGTGGGGTGACTTGCCACCGGGTGCTCCGCAGGGGTGGCTGCGTGGTAATGCCGGACTACCTACACCACCTTCTATCGAGGCGCACAAGTGGCTCATTGAACCTGCGGGGACAGAGTAAGTGCCTCTCAATCATATTTTCAACACATGACAACATTTTCTTATTGTACACATGGCAATCCTTTGATTCTTTTGCAGTAACTGGATCCTTCGCGGAAAGGGCTGTAAACTGAATGGCCTTATCACTATCCTGTTGAAGGAGTTTTGGCCTGGCCTATTCTGCCCGCGGCCAGACAGGGACCCGCAGCTGCGGTTTTTGGCCACGAGCTGGGCCCACTACGAGGCTTGCAGCAACATGGAGTACGGGACGGCCGCTAAGGCCGTTATCACCAAATTTTGGGTAAGTTCTCTTCTGAATCACTTGTCTTCAGTTTCGTTCATAGTTTATCATTGAATCACTCAACTCATGCCTTGTTTGCTTCTGGTTTATGCATGATTGCAGCAACTCTATAGAGTTCTTGACGAGCACAAGGCCAGAGCCAACGTGGTCTTGCTTGCGGCTGCGAAGAAGAAAGCTCGTCAGTTGCAGTACGAGGTGCGCTGGGTTGCTGTCTCGCAGTACTACCACATCTACCTGCACCAAAAGATGACCAAAACTCAAGCGCAGAAACAACAACTTACCTTGAACAGGGAGCAGTTCATGATGGTAACTATTACTAACTTTTCATTGTTTCAAGCAGTCAACTATATGTTTCGTGCTCACATGTCATGCTTCCAAAATTTGCATAGGTTGCTCCTCGTTGGTGCTATGGAAGGCATGACGGATGGGCGAGTTTGGTGGATAGGTGGCTCGGCGATGATGTAGTGTTTGCTGCCAAGAGCATCAAGGGCCGGGCTAACCGTGGAAAAGACGGGACACACGGCCAAGGAAACATGAACTACTGGGGCTTCAAGGCCATGAAGGTATATCTATATGCATGATGCATTTTTGTTCTTCTTTACCATCATGTTCTTATGTATGGCTAACTTCTGTTTGACGTTGCAGGAGGACAAGTTGAAGAAGCCGCTCTCAGACATTGAGTCGTGGAAGCTGGCCTGCGAGTGGAGTGATCCCAAGGAGGGCGAGAGCCAGTACTACGGCAAGACCGAGGAGCACCTGGAGTCTTACACTCAGCACTATCAGAAGTTGCATCTGGATGTTCCTGTTCCTGAGGTCGCCCAGTCTCAGATCGACGACATGGTGGTGGTGGCCATCCAGGGGAAGTCACATGGCCGGTATCCGTGTTTCGATGGCTTGATCACTCCTTCGATCTCGTACACACGGCTTCGGGCTACCAACCCGAGCCAGTTAGAGAGTACGAGGCGTTCACAGACTCCCTTAGCCCGCCAGCATGCTGTAAGTACTTCCCCTTTATCTTTTTCTCTCTAGCATTCTCAGTTTATTTTCAGCATTGCTCACTTAGAAACAACCTAAATTATGTAGGCACATAAGGCATTTGTCGAGCATAGGAATCTCGAGGTGCGAGAGTACTTGCAACGAGTGAAGGCAAACGATGATTACAACCATCAGATGACGGCGGTTAGTTTTGCCCTCTTTAAACCAAGCTAAAATTTTGCACTTTCATTCCTTCTGACCTTCTAGTTTGCTTGTTTAACTAACATCCAGGCTATGTTGGCGTCTTGAAGTAACCGCACGGATCCACCACAAATGGGACCCCCCACCACCACCTGCGGGAGAAACCCCACACATGCCCACGTTCGATGAATGGGTGGCACTAGGCAGTGATAGTCTGGTTAGTACATTTTCCTAACTACTGACAAACTAGTTCTCGTTCATTCAACACTATCATATCATATTTACCGTTAGAATCTTCTCTCAAACATGTAGGGGACCGGTGGCTCGACTCCTGCTCCGTCGACCCCAGTCACTCCGATCTTCCGGAGTGATGGTGGTCGCGGTGGCGGTTTTGGCGGAGGTGGTCTTGGGGGTGGTGGTTTTGGCGGAGGTGGTCTTGGTGGTGGTGATTTTGGCGGTGGTGGTTTTGGCGGAGGTGGTCATGCTTGATGTCGATGATGATTCCGTGCATGTGGCTGTCGTGCCATACCTTTCATGTTCCTACTTTTATGATGTTTCATGTCTGGCACTACTTTTATGTTCATGAACTTTCGTCGGTGATGATCTTTAGATGATGAACTTGACTATGTTTAAATGATGATGATGAACTTGAGTATGTTTAGATGATGAACTGTCATATTTCTTCATAATCCCATATTATTCTGCTTTGAAATGCTGTCAAATGAATTGAAAAAGAGAAAACAGGGAAAAAAAACTATGCCTACGGCAAAGCCGTCGGCATATATAAGCCCAGGACTTCCCAGGATGCGCCACGTGGCAAAGCTATGCCGTCGGCATAGATTTCCATCTATGCCGACAGCTTTGCCGTCGGCATAGCCCTGCCGCCAGGAGGCACCAGGGGACGACACGTGGCACGGCTATGCCTACGGCAAAGCTGTCGGCATAGATTTCCATCTATGCCGAGCCAGGAGGCACCACGGAATGCCACGTGGCAGAGGTATGCCGACGGCTCGGCCGTCGGCATAGATTTCTACCTATGCCGACGGCCAAGCCGTCAGCATACATCTGCCATGTGGCATTCTGTGAATCGTTAGAGCTTTTGACGGCGCCGTCCGTTGTCGTAAGGCGAAAAACACTGCCGACGGCTGACGCCCGGCCGTCGGCATAGGGGCCTATGCCGACGGTCTGACAAGCCTACGCTGACGTGATCTACGCTAACGGGGCTATGCCGACGGCAGCCGTAGGCATAGATCTATGCCGACGGCAAATGACCTATGCCGACGGCCCTGGGCTGTAGGCATAGGCCGCGAGTCCGCTAGCTGTTTTTGAGATGACGACATTCCCTCGATGTGTCATTGGTTTTCTGTCCCCCCAAAAAAATCTCTTGGAAGCCATGGGTCCTCCCAAATCTTCACGGTCGTACCATCACGCGCTTAATGATACCCTTCTTAAACACTTCGACTCCATGTAAGATACTACGCCAGGCATATGACATTCCCTTTGGTGTTGCATGAAGTATATCAATGTCAGGAAAGTACTTTGCCTTAAGGACCCGAGCGCAAAGTGAATCAAGGTTTTCAAGCAATCTCTACCCTTGTTTCACGAGCATGGCCAGATTGAAAACATGTAGATCCTTATACACTGAACCCCCTTTCTTTTTTGAAAGGGTCAACTTCTCAGCAGACAACCAGTTTATCTATTATCTTGTTGTGCACAAAAAAATTGTATATCACGGAGGTCATCTGCTCACACAGCCCCTTAGTAAGATCAAACACTAACATCACAAAAATTGGAATAGCCGGAGCACATTCTTTAATCAGGATCTCCTTGCCTGCTTTGGTAAGCACTTTTTCCTTCCAACCTTGGATGCACTTCCATACCCTATCCTTGAGATAAGCAAATAAGCAAACACCTAGTCATTGATTTCACCACATAAGCGGGAAGATTGAGGTATCGCTCATTCCAAGTCTCTCTAGAAAGCCCCAACCGGTCCATCATTTTCTTATGCATTCCTGGCTTTGTAGTTTTGCTGAACATTATTGTTGACTTGTCAACATTAACTGTTTTCCCCGAGCTCTCCTCATGTAACTTCAGTATATTTTGCAGGTGAAGCGCACTATCTTCTGAGGCTTTCAGAAGAATCGCAAACAATAGATGATTAAAACTCGGCGCCTCTCAAAAATCTTTTACTCCTTCCATAATCCCCCCTTGCTCAACACAATCCAGTAGACTTGAGAAGGTTTTAGCACAAAAAATAAATAGACACGGAGGGATGGGATCTCCTTGCCTTAGACCTCTCCCTGCTACAATTTCCTCAGTAAGTGTGTCACTGAACTGGAATATGTATCTCATAGAAGTAGAATATCTCATTACTAATTTCGCCCAAGTCATCGCAAATCCCATTTTTTTATCATCTCCTCCTTTGAGAAAGTCATTATTTGGAAGATGATTAAAAAATATTTTCCCATTTTTATAGAAGAAAACAGCTGTAGTACATGAGTAGATGGAGATTTTTTTCCGAAAGAGATAGGTATTGCTTTAATTCCCAAAATTGCCTGGACCAACGTAATATCTGGATAATGCTAGGTTGTGATACTGATGTCTGGTTTTACTCATATACATCCGATAGTGAAGGCCGTGAAGTTTGAAGAGCCTCACATAACCCTGTTTCGGTAACCTTCTAGCGCCCAGGTATCCATGACCTGTAGATAGAGGCCCACTTTCCATTGCATACTTAAAAGAAGAAGAAATGGTAGTTTTTGTTTGAGGATCAGAAGAAATGGTAGTTTTTGTTTGAGGATCAGAAGAAACGGTAGTAGTAGAATCGTTTCATAGGTGGATTTTGTTTTTATAACCGACGCGTGGGCCTTGGAGTGTTTTTTTAAGTTTCAATTGAGAATTGTATATGACTCAATTTTTTTCGGGGATATATATTACTCAATCTACACCATTATAACTTTGTCCCATGAGATAAACGGCTTGTAAATTTTAATTAATGTGGAATTTCTTGGGAGTCTCTAATCATTATAGGTATTGATGAGAGAATGAGCAAAGAAAGAGTTTCGGATGTATTCGGAAGTGTTCCTTTTGATCATGGAATGGCTTTGGGAATTCCGAAAAAGTATAACATGTGTGGAAAAGTTTGTATCAATATATGAAAAGTTTCAGAGCGTTCGAGAATGGGTTCAAGAAACTTCTAGAAAATCTGGTATTTTATTTGTTGAAGAAGTCCCTCTTGGGCTGACCTAAGAGGGCATGCCCTATTGGGACTTTTGAATCCAAAGTCGCGCACGCCCATAAGAAGGAAAGGAGGGGATCAAATCCTACTTGGGGAAGAAACCTTCCTCCCTAGGTCGGCCGAATTGAGGGATGTTTCCTTCCCAATTTGGTTTGGGATTTGGCCTCTCAACTTATATATGTGTGTGTGTTTGGGGGGAGAACCCCTAGAGGCACACCAATACTAAGGGAATCTCTCCCACATAGCATTCAAGTCTAATTGCTCTAAAGTTTAGACTCCTAATTAGATAGGCTCTACCCTCGATCTATTGGTCCAATAGAATTAGACTCCTAATTAGATGGGACACCACTAGGCTCTCTTTCTCTAGTTTTCTTGGAGCTCTTCTTCCTGGACATTGGAATGCTGCCGGGTTACTACTTCTAAGCGCTTGGATATACCCTAAAGGGGTCATCTACTTTGATTCTTGATCAGTGGATCACAGATCCTCACGACTGGGAGGTATAACTTAACTGCAGGAATCGTCATGCCTCCTTGAAAATTACACTGCTTCCACTACTCTACTCATCAATGAGTTTGATCATTACCGGCACCTTCATAGTGATCATGGGTGTGATAGTGTAGCTTATTTTTTTGTTTCATAGCACATTCCCCTTCAACACATTCAGTGGTTGGGAAGGTGGCAATACTAAGTTTTTTTCATCAAATAGCAATGAATCAAAGAAGGCACAACCATATTACTTAGCTAACAAGAGAGAGTGGAGTTGTTTGTGTTGATTATGATGAGATTGGTAGTATGGCCACCTAGTTCTATAAAATTCTTTATGAAGGTGAGCCCACGGTGGGAATGAAGGCAATCTTATCTCATATCATACAAAAAGTTGATGATGATATGAATCGTATGCTCATTTAGGTTTATACTGAAAAACAAGTCGAGAAAGCACTCTTCCAAATGGTTCCTATCAAGGCACTGGTCCATGGCTTTTCGGCATATTTTGAAAAAAAAAACTGGGGTGTCTGTGGTGATGAGGTTACCGCGTGGTTTTGCAAGTGTTGTACGGGGAAGAATCTCCAGTGTTGATAAATAAGGCGTTCATCGTATTAATTCCGAAGGTTTTGAATCCAACATCTCTTGCTCAATTCTGACCAATAAGCTTGTGCAAAGTAATCTTTAAGATTATTTTCGAAGTGCACACTAACATGTTGGAAAGATCTTCGTTGGAGACTATCTCACATGAGAATCTACATATGTACTAGGGAGACTTACTACAGATAATATCCTTCCTACATATGAGTGCTTACACTTTATGAAGAGGTCTCGTAGTAAAACTGACTCACATTGTGCCTTGAAACTTGATATTATGAAAGCATACGGTCTAGTTGAGTGGAACTATTTGGAAGATGACATGATTAAGATGGGATTTAGTCAGGCGTGGGTGTCGAAGGTGATGCAATGTGTTGCAACGGTCTCTTTTTCAGTGCTTGTTAATGGGGTGAAGGGGGAATTTAAGCCTTCTAGAGGGATACGACAGGGGGTACTCATTCTTGCTTCCTGCTGAAGGGTAGTCATGTGTTCTTAAGGCCAGAAGTAATAATGATAATGTGAAGGGGGTGGTGGTGGCCCCAACGGCATCGATCATGAACAACCTAGTTTTTTATGATGACTGATTTTTCATGTTTAAATCAAATTAGGAAGGCGATACGCCTCCAACGTATCTATTGTTTTTATTGTTCCATGCTATTTTATATTATTTTTGGGACTAACCTATTAACCTAGTGCCAGTTGCTGTTTTTTTGCTTGATTTTGACTTTTTAGAAAATCAATATCAAACAAAGTCCAAACGAAAAAAAATATTTTGATTAATTTTTTCTCGACCAGAAGGGGCCCTAGAAGCTTTGGGAGAAGATCAGACGAGACACGAGAGAGCCACAAGCTTGAGGGTGCGCTCTAGGGGGTAGGCGCGCCCCTGAGCTTGTGGACCCCATGCAGCTCCGTTTGACCTAATTTCACTTCTATAAATTCAGAAATATCCCCAAACCAACAGAGAGCCACCCGAAACACTTTTTCCGCCCCACAAGTTTCTGTTCTTCCGTGATCCCATCCGGAGGCCTTTTCCGGTACAATGTCGGACGGGGAATCAATCACAGAGGACTTCTACATCATCTTTGTTGCCTTCTGATGATGTGTGATTATTTTATCACAGACCTATGGGTCCATAGCTTGTAGCTAGATGGCTTCTTCTCTCTCTTTGATCTTCTATACAATGTTCTCCTCGGTGTTCTTGGAGTTCTATCCGATGTAATCTTCTTTTGCGGTGTGTTTGTTAGGATCCGATGAATTGTGGGTTTATGATCTGAATAATCATGAGAAGTAATTGAATCTTTTCTCAACTATATTATGCATGATTGTTATAGCTTTGTAATTATCTCTGATCCATCCATTCGGTTTGGCCAACTAGATTGCTTTATCTTCAGTGGGAGAGGTGCTTTGTGATGGGTTCAATCTTGCAGTGCTCTATATCCCAGTGACAGAAAGAGACAAGAAATGTATTTATATTGTTGCCATTAAGGGTAAAACGATGGGGTTTGTTCATACAGATTGAGTTTACATTGTCTACATCATGTCATCTTGCTTAAGGCATTACTCTATTTTAATACTTAATACCATAGATGCATGATGGACAGTGGTCGATTGGTGGAGTAATAGTTGTAGATGCAGGCAGGAGTTGATCTACTTGTCTCAGACGTGATGCCTATGTACATGATCATTGCCTTGAATATCGTCATAACTATGCACTTTTCTATCAATTGCCCAACAGTAATTTGTTCACCCACCGTATGTTATGTGTTCGAGAGAGAAGCCTCTAGTGAAAACTGTGGCCTCCGGGTCTACCTTTATCATATTATAAAAACATAAATTCCCTTGCTGTAATTTTATTTCTCTTATTTTGGTTTGCGGTTTGTCTATCTACCACCACTACTAGATTTGATCCTTGCAATTAACGAGTTCAAGGGGATTGACAACCCTCTTGCCCGTGTTGGGTGCAAGTATTTGCTTTTGTGTGTGCAAGTGTTGTTCACGAGGCTTTGCGTGATTCTCCTATTGGTTCGATAAACCTTGGTTCTCACTGAGGGAAATACTTATCTCTACTGTACTACATCTCCCCTCCTCTTCAGTGAAAATCCCAACACAACTCACAAGTAGCAGAAGGTGCAATAATCATTAGGGGTGCCATCTAAGTTTATTGCAGTGCTCTGGGTTAGAGGGTCACTACTGCAGGATGCTACTAACGTGACACTACACTCAGAGACCCTTCGACAAAACTATGTGAGATGCATTAATCACAAAAATGATGTAATAAAACCATAAGAAAAATACAAAACGTTTGCAATGGTGGAGACAACAAACACGTTTTAGATTATAGTTGCATGTGCGATGCGTGGCATACAATTCACTCAAATGAACTGTTTGCGATGAGCTTAACAACAGAAATGGGCAATGAGATGAAGGTGTGTGCGATATAAGACATACCGTTCACCCGGATGAACTGTTTGTGATTAGGCAACACAACAGAAATGGTCGTATAGATTAAGGTGTGTGTGCGATTGACAGCATACAGTTCAGTCGGATGAACTGTATGCGATTAGGCAACACAATAGAAACGGTCAGCCAGATCAAGGTGTCTGTGATTGACGGCATACACTTCACACGGATGAACTATTTGAGATTAGCCACAACAAACAGAAATAGTTAGACAGATCAAGGTGTGTGCGCTAGACGGGCACATATTCTAATTAAAAGAAGCGTGCGCGATGGTAATAACGAGCGCGCATGGTTGATGGAACAAGACGTGTGCTGACATTGCCTATTGCGGTGCACCCTATGGTGCAAACGCCACGTACGCGGCCAAGAACGCGTGCCCACGTTACGCCATCCGGAATAGTGCCGCACTTCAAAACTAGAACCGTCAATAAATTTTGAGCTTGCGTCCTGTCACATCCAAATTACTACCACGCTATATTTAATTGCAAACCTGTTCACACCGGTCAAAATCTAAACGGTTTCTTACTTAGGAGCGTGTTAGTACTTAGTTATAAATACTACCTGCTCCAAGATAACTACACATTCCTCCTCAACTCCTCATCTACAAAAACAAACAAGTCTTTCATCATCGTTCCATTGCGTCTACCATGGCCCGCATGAGTTCTGGGTCGAGAGATTACTACCAGGGAGAGGCGAGCATGGAAGCAGAAGCACAAGAGATGTCCCGCCTCGCTGCGAAAGCAGCCGACATGTCTCGTCGCGCCCCCGTAGCAGCACAGAGGTCCCGCCGTGCCGCCGAAGCAGCACAGAGGTCTCGTCGCGTCGTCGATGCAGCAGACTGGTCCGACCGCGCTGCGGAAGCAGCAGAGATGTCCCGCCATGACGCGAATGCAGCAGAGAAGTCCTCCCGCGCCGCGGCAGCCTGGGAAAATGTCTCACGGGCAGGCGAGGACTCTCACAGACGCGTGTGCGTTATGCTCGATGACCTGATGGGTCGGATCTCCGGCTGGATGAAGTTGCAGGATGAGATGAATGCCTCGTTTGAAAATGCTACCACTAGTGCCGTGTTGTTTTCTCGAGGCCGCCGCCAGTGCCTTCTAGTGATTTATACTATGTAATGTTAATATGCAATATGATATTATTAAATGTAATGTTCAGTTATCAATTTGGTCCAACAATTGCTATCATGCATTCTTGGTTTCGTTAACTGTCTTATCTTCTAGTATATGTTCTATTCTGCAATGTCGTGCTCAGTTAACTGTTTTGATTCATTTGTTCTCATGTCCAGTTAACTGTTTGGTTCAATTCTGCAATTTGATTTTCATTTGTTGTGGGTACAATTTTGTATTGTTATGCATGTGAGAAATAAATCGAATTTGGTTGTACTCAATACACGAGAGACATATATAATTGCTCTAATTCCAAGTTTTTTAGCATGCTTGGTTAGGTTAACTGGCTTTTCCATGCGTCTCGAGTTTATCTATTGGATCTGCAATTTGTTTATTTTTCATTAACATATTCTACTAGTAGTATGGCAACTCTTAGTTTACCTGATCAAGATCTTCCTTATATTTATTGCAGAGAAACAATGGGAGGCACTGCGGTTTACCATCGAGGTTTGCTCATGCATGATCCTTTCGCTAATAGCACATTATTGTACAGTGGCAGCAATAATTCTAATATTTAGGTTTCTTACAATTTGGTCTGGCACATGTAGGTCCTGCTGTCAGAGGCTTAGACCCACTGTTCGACCCATTTTGCACATGGGGAAATGACATGTCCATGAATATCAGTCAAGTCAAGAAACTCAGAAGGATTGTTAGGATAAAGAAACTTGCAACGAATAATAGCAAGATCTTTGTTTGCACAATGAAGAAGACATCAGTCAACTATAGGATGGTACTAACTCTTTTACCTTGTTTTTCCCCTTGTGCCATTTCAAAATTAATAACAGCAATTTATGCATATGTTTGTTTTCAGTACTTTCCAAAGAGTTCACTGATGATTACCTCTCAAACCACCTGCATGGTCAAGAGGCGAGGAAGGTATTCATTCAGCACCCATGGTACAATATTGAAGTCTTCCTCAAGAGGACGAAGGTTGGGCGGGCAATTGTCCATAGCCATTGGCCTAAAGTTGCAAGGACATTCAACATAACTGGAGGCTCAATATTCGCCTTTCGATTCTGCATTTTCCCAGATGAGATTCATCCGTCTATTTATCGTGTATGATGCTACTTTCCAAAGGTTTTCGATGTTGCATGTGAAACTTGGTGCTGCTGTGTAATGGCGTAGCTAGCTATATCCCTATATGGTGTAACTGAGTGCTCAAGCTATCTGATGTAATTCGATTATGAAATCATGGTTGCCGTTATACGGATATGAAATATATGGTGTGTTTTATAAGAAATGCCAATTTCATGACTACACAGATTATCAATAATAGGCCAATTACCCTGCTTATTGGGGTTTTCTACTGCAGACGACTTCTCTGACAATACCGTGGGCAATGAACTCAAACAACCCACACGATTTCTAGAAAGTAGGCGTGTTCGATCAATTAACAATCACATACGGCTTCCGCCATAGTACTGTTTGTGTTAGGCCACCTTGCACAAACGTTTCCACATAAAAAATTGTGTGTGATATACATACAAACGGAAACATTTTTCTGGGATTCATTGTGTGGGATGTACAGACGAACTGAAACGATTGGTCTCAGATGCCTCGCCCGATCGCACACGAGCTCATTTTGCCCTGCGTGTGTGACCGGAGGGCCTATCCCCGACAGTTTCTAGGTCATGTGGGAAGGACCCTGCTACTTCTTGAGCTTGCGTTGATTCTTCCCTTGAAAAGGAAAGGGTGATGCAGCAAAGTAGAGATAAGTATTTCCCTCAGTTAAGAACCAAGGTATCAATCCAGTAGGAGGAACACAAAGTCCCCAATAGATGCACCTGCACAAACTAACAAACACTTGCACACAATGCGAAAAAGGGGTTGTCAATCCCTTCACGGCCATGAGCAAAAGTGAGATCTGATAGAGATAGGTATAAAACAAATAAAAGTAAATAAAACTCAATGAGGTATTTTTGCATTTTTTATTTTATAGATCTGAAAATAATGTGGTAAAAGTAGACCCGGGGGCCATAAGTTTCACTAGAGGCTTCTCTCTTAAAGAAAGCATATGGTGGGTAACAAATTACTGTTGAGCAATGATCATGAATATAGGCACCATGTCCGTGACAAGTAGACCGACTCCTGCCTGCGTCTACTACTATTACTCCACAAATCGACCGCTATCCAGCATGCATCTAGTGTATTAAGTTAACAAGAACGGAGTAACGCCTTAAGCAAGATGACATGATGTAGAGGGACAGATCCAAGCAATATGGTAAAAATCATATTTTAATCCTTAACGACAACAATACAAATACGTGCCTCGCTACCATTACTGTCACTGGGTGAGGACACTGCAAGATTAAACCCATCACAAACACCCCTCCCATTGCAAGAAAAATCAATCTAGTTGGCGAAACCAAATCAATAGATCAAAGAGAAATACAAAGCTATCTTAATCATGCATAAAAGAGTTCAGAGAAGACTCAAATAATATTCATAGATAATCTGATCATAAATCCACAATTGATCAAATCTCAACAAACACACCGCAAAAGAACATTACATCAAATAGATCTCCAAGAACATCGAGGAGAACATTGTATTGAAGATCAAAGAGAGAGAAGAAGCCATCTAGCTACTAGCTATGGACCTGTAGGTATGTGTTAAACTACTCACACATCATCGGAAGGGCAACAAGGTTGGTATAGAGGCCCTCCATGATCGAATCCCCCTCCGGCCGAGTACCGACAAAGGCCAATATGGGATCTCACAAGAACAGAAGGTTGCGGCTATGGAAAAGTATTTTTGGTGTGCCCCCTGGTGTAAGGGGAATATTTGGGTATTTATCGAGCTGGAGTTAGGGTTAGGGGGTCCCGAGGGGCCCACAAGCCTGGGGGGCGCCCCCCTGGGGCGTGCCTCTATGGCTTATGGCCCTCGCGTGGCTCCTCTGGCCTCCTCCCGAAGCTTCGCGGTTGTCTTCTGGTCCAAGAAAAATCCTCAAAAAATTTCGTTCTGTTTGGTATTGATTTTCTGTAAAAGACAAAAGCAAGGAAAAACAACATCTAGCACTAGGCACTAGGTTAATAGGTTAGTCCCAAAAAATGATACTCCCTCCGTTCCTAAATATAGGGTGTATAGTTTTTGGCACAAAAATTAAAGAACGCACATGGAGGGAAAATTTCACAAGTTTTGGGCCAGATTATACCTGACTAATTGACATGAGAAAATAGAGGAGCTTGCCTGATATAAGGAAATGTAATCAAATTCCTTCAAAAATTATCCAAACGAGCGATGTAACCCAATACACCTTGTATTTCAGACTTTTTCTTAAAAATCTATACACCTTATATCAAGGAACGGAGGGAGTATAAAATAGCATATTGATGCATATAAAACATCCAATATGGATAATATAATAGCATGGAACAATAAAAAAAATATAGATAAATTGGAGACGTATCAAGCACCCCCAAGCTTAATTCATGCTCGTCCTCGAGTAGGTAAATGATAAAAACAGAATTTTTAATGTGGAATGCTACCTAACATGTTTATCAAGTAATCTTTTTTATTGTGGTATGAATATTCAGATCCATAAGATTCAAAACAAAAGTTTAATATTGACATAAAACAATAATACTTCAAGCATACCAATAAATCACTCATGGCTTTTCAAAATATCCTGGCTAAAGACAGTTATCCCTACAAAATCATATAGTCTTGTCATGATCTATCTTCATGACACAAAGTATTTATCATGCACAACCCCAATGACAAGCCAAGCAATTGTTTCATACTTTTGACGTTCTAAAGCCTTTTCAACTTTCACGCAATACATGAGCATGAGCCATGGATATATCACTATGGGTGGAATAGAAGGTGGTAATAGACAAAAAGGAGAAAGAAATTCTCACACCAACTAGGCAAATTAATAGGCTATGGAGATGCACATCAATTGATATTGGTGCAAGTGAGTAGGGATTGCCATGCAACGAATGCACTAGAGCTATAAGTGTATGAAAGCTCAAAAGTAAACTAAGTGGGTGTGCATCCAACTTGCTTGGTCATAAAGACCTAGGGCAATTGAGGAAGCCCATCATTGGAATATACAAGCCAAGTTCTATAATGAAAATTTTCCACTAGTAATATATCAAAGGGACAACATATGAGACTCTCTATCATGAAGAACATGGTGCTACCTTGAAGCACAAGTGTGGAAAAAGGATAGTAACATTGTCCCTTCTCTCTTTTTCTCTCATTTTTTATTTCTTCCTTTTATTTTTTCGTTTCTTCTTTTTTGGGCTCTTTGGCCTCTTTTTTATATTGGGCTCTTTGGTCTCTTTTTAATTTAATGCCAGAGTCTCATCCCGACTTGTGGGGGAATCATAGCCTCCATCATCCTTTCCTCACATTGGGCAATCTTATATTTACTAATTAGAAGCACCATACGAGACTCCACGTTAATCCTAGAGAAACAACAGTAATAACCGTAGGATTGTTAAATGTACGACTAGGATAAAAAATGAAATATCTAGCAGTCCTATGATGTTACGTTACAAATAAAACGTGTCATGGACATATTCCGAATAGACACGTTGCCGCATTTACAAGAAAAACCTAGACATGTTACGTGGTGGAAAGGGAAAAAGTTGCCCCATACCAACACGTCTCATTGATTGACCAGATTGGCCTGATTTTTACTAATTAGTAAGTAGATTTAAAGTACACACGTTATCTCCAGCCATTATGAAAAAGGAATTAAAAAATGCCCTAGGCTAACACATCTCCGCGTATTGATCAGAGATGCATGATGTTACTACTTAGCAAGTGGATTACGAGCGACTGTACAAGGGCATATGCATGCGTATGTGTATAGGATTCGGTCGTAGTACAGGATGCATGTATACAAGAAATACATGATAGATAAGTTTTTTTTTGTACAAATGATCGTATATTTACTAATTGGAGTCACCATACGAGTCTCCACGTTAATTCACATTATCATAATTAATTTAGCTGTTAGATTTGGAATTTAATGGTCAATATATATCAGCAAGTGCTGCCTCATTAAAGGAAGGAAAACAAAAAAGAGTCCTATCGCCCACATCCAAGCCATGCAAAAAAAAAACAATGTGGGAATCAAGATATGTACAAATAGATGTCAGGCATCACGTGAAAAGGAGTCCAAAAAATCCATACAAGTGTTGCGTCTTCAATGGAACGAAAGCAGTAAAGAGTCCCAACGCCCATATCCATGCTATGAAAAAAAAAACCAACTACGTGGGAACCAAAGACATGTACAAATAGAAGTCAGGCTCACCTAAAAAAGAGTTCAAAAAATTCATGCACGTACAGAAACATTACACGTGCATAAATAGGATTACATCCACACGTATAAACAGGAGTCTCTAATGCCCACGGCCAAGTTGTGGGAAAAACAAAAACAACAGACGTTTTTACACTGAGCGGAAACAAAAACATGTGCACGTAAGAGGTTTGGCGCCATGTTAAAAAACATTCCACATCCCATAGTTTCAGCAAACAAAAAAATCCATCCACCTACAAAATAACAGACCCCAAACCTCAAGTTTAAAAAGGAGAGCCTGTGCCTGTTTTTTAAAATGAAATTTCGACCAGGAGTAGAAGAAGCCGAACGTGTTTCCCGTGTCGTAGATCCTTTCTATATACTCAGTGTTGTACTCGGGATCATACGGTGGCCAGTCTAGGTGGCACTGCCCACCTTGAGGAAGTCACTGGACAGGTACGTGCCCGTGTTCAGCGGAAAATTATATCAGAGGTACATCATAGAGTCCGTCAAAAAAAGAGGTACATCATAGAGTACACATGCTGCTAGAGTGTGCATGCAATTGATGATAATCCAAGAGTTTATAGTACTTCTTTTTTAAATGGCAACAAAACCCAAACTGGAAGTTACTACGAAAGTCTGTAATTCCTAATTTTCTCCGACTTCTTTAATTTCTTTTGTTCTATCTAAATTATATGAATTTGTTACAGCTATATTTATTACTACAAGATATTTATCTTAATTAACCAATTGCTTTAACTTCTTCTGCATGTCAGACATATACTTTGCTTTCTTTCAAGCATCTGTATTATGCTTATCTAAGAACACTTTACAAAAGTATGACGCTACTG
Organism: Aegilops longissima; assembly: GCA_021605205.1. NCBI lineage: Eukaryota > Viridiplantae > Streptophyta > Magnoliopsida > Poales > Poaceae > Aegilops > Aegilops longissima. The sequence continues at coordinate 696,324,083 of CM038679.1, forward strand.
ACATTTGGAGCCAAGGTACAAAGGTACTAGCCATCTTACCAGTCATTTGTTTAACTTTCTTCTTTACATTTAGTGCTGTCGAGAGTTGTGTGACTAGGGAGAGAGTGTGTATTCAATACATTTGAACTTCTGAGATATGACATAGCATGACGGGCACAAAACTTTGTGTAGCACAAATTTCTCCACGGTAGCAATCGTCACCTATCGTGGCATATTTATTTCAGAAAATTAATGCATAGTAAAGAAATTATTTTAAGCCTAGAACATTATATTTAGGATGTAGCGACAGAAATATCGACCATACTTCTGAATCTATTGAAAGTACGCTTTTCTATTCCACTTTGTTAATTATTTTATATACATAATAACATTTGCATGAAATGAGGGCGGATGGAACATACTCATATAAAAGTGTTGGAATTAGGAAGTGAATGCCCTCCTTCCAAAAATAATTCATTCATACATAATCGAAAACACTAAGAATTAATTTTTTTTACTTTATACAATAATGCCGAGACAGATAGTTGCTAGCCCGTGCAGGTGCATGGGTTGATGACTAGTGCTCTAATAATGATGATCATCACACTTTTATTTACTTACAACTCAAGAATTACAACTCGGTATTAGAACAAAAATGTGCCTCTATATGAATGCCTCCGGCGGTGCATCGGGATGTGCAATGATCTAGCGTGACATGTATAAAAAATTATGAACGGTGGACAAGCCACAAATACTATGTCAACTATATGATCATGCAAAGCAATATGACAATGATGATATGTGTCATAATAAATGTGACGTTGGAAGTTGCATGGCAATATATCTTGGAATGGAAATGCCATAATAGATAGGTATGGTGGCTGTTTTGAGGAAGGTATATGGTGGGTTTAATGCACTGGTGAAAGTTGCACAGTACTAGAGAGGCTAGCAGGGGTGGAATGGTGAGAGTGCGTATAATCCATGGACTCAACATTAGTCATAAAGAACTCACATACTTATTGCAAAAATTTATTAGCCGTCGAAACAAAGTACTAATATGCATGCTCCTAGGGGGATAGATTGGTAGGAAAAGACCATCGCTTGTCCCTGACCGCCACTCATAAGGAAGACAATCAAAAATAAATCATGCTCTAACTTCATCACATCACGATAGACCATACGTGCATTGTTCGGGAATCACAAACCTTAACACAAGTATTTCTATTAACCCACAATTACCAACTAGCATGACTCTAATATCACCATCTTTATATCTCAAAACAAATGCAAGGAATCAAACTTCTCGTTTATTCAATGATCAACATGAAACTTTTTATTATATCCCTCTTGAATACCCACCATACTAGGACCAAATTCATAACCTAAGCAAATTGCCACACTATTTTTGAAGACTCTCAAAATTATATAAGTGAAGAATGATGTCGGGGGAGAACTGACCGTGTCCCACGAGCACCTACGGGACCTGGGTCCCTTGTGGTTCGGAGGGGGGTGGAGATTGCACAAAGAGCGGATCGAGGCGATGCGCACGAGCGGATTTACCCAGCTTCGGAGCTCTCCAGAGAGATAATACTCCTACTGCTGCTTTGTGGATTATCTTGTGTTCTTGCTAGGGAGCAATGGGAGCTACAAGACCTAGCCTAAGTGTGGTTTCGTATGAATATGATGAACTAAGCCGGAGCTGGACCGAACCGAGCCGAACCCTTTCTACGTTGCACTTGGGCCTCCTTTTATAGGCACAAGGGGTCACCACATGTGGCAAGTAGACAAGGGTATGATGGTAAAAACATAGGTTGGTACACTGCTTTGTACAGTGTACAGTAATCTATACCTAACTCTGACGGCAAGGGACAAGAGTCATCAATGCCCGCCTCGGCCGCCCGAACAAAGGTAACAGGGACCGCAAGCGCGCCTCCGCTTGCCACGATGGTAGCTTGTCAGCGCCGCTTATCGCTGCTCCCCGCTGGCTGCACAGCCCGTCGACACGCGTGCTTGAGAGAGCCCCGTGGTGACACGTTGGCGGGTGAGCTGGAGCGGAGATGAAGAGAGGTTGCCCGCCCCGGCAAGCGCCTTGCCGCGGCAGGAACCTTGTCACGCTTGGGGGCTCGGCGCCCACCAAGCCTTCCCGGCAAGCTCCTCTTGCCGGGGCCTTGCTTCCTTCGCGCTCTGAGTGGCCTTCCCGACAAGCTCCTCTTGCCGGGGTCTTGATTACTTTGCTCTTGAATGGCTCCAAAGGAGCCGCTGATGATCTTGGCGGTCATCAGGCCAGCCCTGCCGTAGGGCGCTACAACAGTCCATGCACGAGTTCGAGATACTAGGGTACCCCTACTCTAGTACACCGACAGGAGCCCCGGGCTGGGCCACACACGGCGCCAAGCTCATGGGCCAGGCCCAAAACAAAGGCACGGGCACGCGCGTGGTCTTGATTACGCCGTTATTTGCCTTGGACCCACCACGTCTCCCACGAACGGCACGCACCGGACGTGGCGTCGTGGGGAGATCGTGGGGCTTTTTTAATGGTAAAATGGAACGCCTGGCCCCTCTCCCTTTATAAGCGGGGAACAGGGCAGGACGCCCACTTGCCCTGGCTGTCACATCGAAACCCCGCCGCCTTCCCTTTCTTCTCGAGCCCAAAGAGAGCGACGCCCGCCTCCATTGCCACCGGTGCTACCAACGCCGTCGACTTCCTCCACCACCTCTCCCTATGGCTCCGAAGGCCGACAAGGGAAAAGGCGTGAAATCGGCCGAGGCGCAGCGGCTCGCGGCGCTGCGGAAGGAGCGGGCCCTCTTCGATCCCCTGCTCAACAGGAAGGAGCTGCGGGAGCTGTACTACCTCTTCTGGTTGACGGTGACCCGGGCGCACCTGCGCACGAGGGTCATCTCCGCCGCCACATCTGCTAAGGTCTCCATCGGGTACCCCTTCTTCGCGATTTTCTTCTGGTGCGGGCTCTGCCCGCCCTTTTCTGAATTCTTCTGCGATGTCATGAACACATATGGCCTCCGCCTCCTTGACTTAACCCCCAACGCCATCCATACCATGGCCGTTTTCGCACATCTCTGCGAGAACTTTGTCGGGGTCCACCCAAACGTCGCACTCTTCCGCCACTACTTCTCACCCCGCGTAGAGAGAGGAGAGCCGCTTGCCGGAGGAATTGCATGGACCTCTAGGATCGGCAAGAAGGAAGCGTATCTTGACGGAGAGTTGCGCAGCAAGTGGGAGGAGTGGAGGGCTGACTGGTGCTGGATCTTAGAGGAGGAGCCACAGCCTTTTACTGCCCTGCGCAAGACCCCCATAGTTCACGGCAACGATTGGAGCAACTTGGCGCCGGAGGACGACAAGTTGAAGATTGCCACGACTAGGATCTTGCGTCTCCGGCAAGCAGGGCTTACTGTAGGAGCAGTTGGCGCGGACTTCCTTCGCCGCCGCATTGCGCCCTTGCAGGAGAAAGGGAGGCCTGCTTGGGAATTCCAGAACGCGGCGGATATCATGAGGCTGCGCCCATGTCTAAATTGGAATTTCACTACCTTGGAGCTTGACGGCATGCTGCGGGAGCTGTTCAAGCCTGAAGCGGATAACCCTGGATGGTGCATGTTGTCGAGGGGAGTTGTGCCTTGTGCAACAACTCGTCGCTTGATAGCATCCAGCGATAATGCTGCCAGCGATTCCCATGGATCGCTCCAACTTGGCAGAGCCCGCCGATGACATAGTGCAGCAGTTCTTCGACAACTTGGTTGAAGTGCCGATCCGCCGACGAGAAGAGGCGGCTCACCCGCGACACTGCTGCCGGGAGATGGCGCGACGCCACAAGGTTGGAGGAGGCTGCAGAGGCTGCTGCCGCCGGCGCGTTTGGGTTCACTGTCGAGGAGGCAGAGAGGGCCGAGGCGGCAAGCCTTGCCGACCAAGAAGATTTCGTCGGTGAGGAGGAGCAGACCGAGCCCGACAACGACCCAAGTGAGCCTGCCGGGGGCACCTCTCCTCCGCCGTCAAGTAGCTTGACGCAGGAGTAGCTCGCTGCCCCGCCAAGGAGACGTCTCCGGAAGACCGGAGAAGTGGCGGGGGAGCACACGGTCCAACAGCCGCCTCGCCGCGCTCCACCGCGGCAAGCATCCTGCCGCGGGAGCGCCTCATTCCGCCACGGCGACGAGCGCAGGGCCTTCTGGAGTCGCGGCCCCTGCACCCGCCAAGCGTCAGAGGGAGTCTTCTCCCCCAATCCGTCGCGCCGGAGAAGAGTTTGATCTCTCCGCCCTCAGCTCCTAGGAAGAAGAGGAAGAGTAAGATCTTGTCGCTGCTATTTGTAATCTCCCAATTTATTGCTTTATCTTATATCTGACTGGTTCCACTCTGAACTTTCTTCTTGAGACGTTGGCTCGAGAGCGCCAAGAGGGCCAAGACGCCGTGGTTGTCGTCTCAGATGACTCCCACAGCAGCAACAGGGGCACGTCTGGGACTCCTTGCCGGATCCGCAACCCTTCAATGAGCAGCAGCCCCAAAGACAGCCCCCAGCGTAAGTGTCCGGTATGCTTCTCGTGGTTAGGCGTGCTTGGGTGCTTTTCCGTTACTGATATCTGGTTTGTTGGATTTTGTAGGAGCCGAGGAGCCACATCATGGAGCACCGGAGGCTACTCCTGAGGTCCAGCCTCATCAGGAGGCCCCGGAGGTCACTCCCGAAATTCTGCTTGCTTCAACTACGCCACCAAGGGAGAATTCTCTGCCAAGGGAGTGCTCTCCGGCAAGGGAGGCCTCTCCGACAAGGGGAGCTTCCCCGGCAAGGGCTGGCGCCGACGACCCTCCGGTGGTGGAGACCGCGGCAACAGACCCCACTGCAGGTAGTCCTCTTGTTTGATAGTTTCCCTTGGGTTCTTTTCTTCCGTTTTTCTCTTTCGAATATATGCTTGATTTGTGCTTTCTTCTTCTGACCATCAGATCCGTCTGCCGGAGATCCGATGGAAACTGAGGCCGCCGGCGAGGAAGACGCTCGCGGCGACAATGTCGACGCCGCCAACATGGAGGAGGAGGCGGCGCCGACGGGCCCGGCCGGCGAGGAGGTTGCCGGGGCGGGCGCAGAGGTCGGGAGGAATCTGGCGATCGACCGACGGCCCGGAGGTCGCAGGAGCGCCAGCGCTGCACCGACCGCCGATCCCCGCCACCGATGCTGCACTGGACTCGAGGAGCCCCAGCCCGGCGCCCACCAAGGCAAAGCGAGGGTGTCTTCATCAAGCTCCCATGGGCATCAAGCTCCAGGGCACCGGCCGAAGGGGAGACCTTCGATGCGGAACTGCTTGCCTCCGCCGGGCTGTCGCTGGTTGATGCCCCGAGCAGCAGCAGTGGTGAGCCCGAGGAGGAGCAGCTGCTAAGGAGGTTGCTGTCGCTCATCTGCGCCTCGACAAGCCAAACTGGAGTCCAGGGAGGCGCTTGTCGCGAGGGCGGGAGCTGATTTGGAGAAACGTGCGGAAGAGCTCCGACGCGCCAACAAAGAGACTCTCCGGGACATAGCAGAGGCATGGGAGCAGCTTGCTGAGGAGCGCACAGCCTTCATCTTGGAGAAAGGCGAGGTTGAGGAGCAGCAGAGGCTTGCCGGCGAGAAGCTCTCCGCTCGAGAAGGTGAGCTGGCACAGCGGAAGATCAACCTCGACAGCTTTAAGGAAGATCTCGCCGTGCGCGAGCAAACGATTGGCGGGCCACTTCAGGAGGCAAAGGATGCTGCTGCGGCTGCCGAGGCCGCCAAGAGGGAATTGGAGACGAGGGTGGCTCAGCTGGAGTCCACCCTCCAGAAGAGTGCCGAGGAGGTCGCCGGGTTGAAGCGTGAGCGTGAGAAAGACGCTTACACCCTCGGCGAGCTACAAGGTCGTTTTGCTGAAAAGATCAAAGAGCTCGATGCCGCCAAGGACTCCAAGGCGGATCTGGAGCTGAAATTGACCACCTTGACGGAGACGTTGAACGTCGCCAAGGAGCAGGAAACGGGCCTGCTGGAAAAGATCAAGGCAACCGAGGAGTTGCTGTCGAATGCTGTGACTGTCCAGAATAATCTTCGAGACAACATAATGCATTGGACAGAAGGTCTTGTGGACACCGCCGCCGGCATCCATACTGAGCTGATGGGGTTGGGGATGACAGATCTTGGATATTCCACCGACGAGAACCTCCAACCCAGCGTCAAGCTTAGCCTATTCTTCAAAGGCGTGTTGGCGGGTATCCAGCGGCTCCGGGAAGAGGTTCCGAAGCAGCTGGCGGAGGAATCACGCCAAGTCTGTGCCGAGGCTCTCCAGAAGGTGTTGATGAAGGTGGCCTTCCGCAACCCAGGCGTCGACTTCACCAAAGTCCTCAAGTCCCTGCCTCCATCCGCCGATGTTGAAGCGCTCAAGACCCTTGTCGCACCCATTGTGGACAGGGTGAGCGGAGTTAAGAGGCTCGAGGCGACCGCGTGGACTAGGCCGCCAAGTCTATCTTTTTCTTGTTGCTGTAGATCATGTTTAGGTAAAAAGTCCATTAGATCCGCGACAAGTTATTATGTAATATACACTATCTTAGGCAATCGAATGCAATGTTATTTCCTCTACTCGATTTCTTCCCTTGTATGTTACTGCCCTACGCTTTTCAGGGAAACTTGCCGGTGCAGGCACCCTTGCCGCGAGCGCCGAGTGCGGAACTTCAGCAGCCTGCTAGCGGGGTCGCTACCGACAAGCAACCTTGTCGCGGACTAGCCGCAGCTCACTTAAGTTGTTGAGCGGACTCGAAACAAAGTAAGGGCGCGACCAGTCACGATTTGGTTCCTCCGCGCACAGGTTTTCCATACAAAGTACTATCGTTCGAGGAAGATAACTTAAAAATTTAAAACTGGTCGTTTAAACTTAGCAACTTAGCTTTTCTGTTGTCCATTTTCCGGCAAGGCGACAGTTCCTCGAGCAACGCTTGGCGGCCCACACCATTATCTCCTCCTCCCCCCCCCCCGGTTAACTTGTGGGTGGATGAACCTTCTTCTTATTTGAGAAGAAAGAAGAGAAAATAAAGTTATGGAGCCTAGTGGCTCTTTATCGCTTACCGGGTGCGGGTGCTGCACAGCATGTTAGTAAACACATGCATATAAGATTATAAAGCATGTATTGACAAAATGTGCGCAACCCATAGGCTTTACTGATGCACGGGGTCTGCGCCCGGCTTTGTACAAAGGATTACATGCAACAGCAGCAAGACTTGTACAAAAGGGTGGTTGCCGGAACGGGTTCCGGCAACCGCGCCTTATGGGTAAAACTTGCGAAGATGCTCTATATTCCAGGAATTGCTCACCGGAAAGCCATCTTCGGTCTCAAGGCGGACAGCGCCGGGCCTAGTGACTCGTTTCACCCGATAAGGGCCTTCCCACTTCGGCGTCAACTTGTTGAAATTCTTGGCGGATTGAACGCGTCGAAGAACAAGGTCGCCTTCCTCGAAGCTTCTGGCATTAACTTTGCGGCTATGGTAGCGACGCAAAGCTTGCTGGTAACGAGCAGCTCGACAGCAGCTCGAAGGCGATCTTCCTCGAGGAGCAGCAGCGTCATCTTGCCGCAGCTGCTCTTGCTCAAGCTCATCATAAGCGAGCACTCGAGGTGACCCGCATACGAAGTTTCGTGGGGAGAACTGCCTCGCTCCGTAGACTAGAGCAAAGGGTGTCGGCCGGTGGCTCGATTTGGCGTCGTTCGATCGACCAAAGAACCACCGCAACTCCTCGATCCAGTTCCTTCGCGACTTGCGCCTTTGCGTCGAAAGTTCTGGTCTTGAGTCCCCGCAGCACTTCACCGCTTGCTCTCTCGCTTGACCGTTGCTTCTCGGATGAGCAATGAATAAAGCAGATCTTGGCGCCAAGATCTCGGGCATACTGCATGAAGGTGCGGCTCGTGAACTGTGTGCCGTTGTCGGTGATGATCCGTTAGGAATCCCAAACGGCAAACAATTGACCAAGAACTTGACGGTGATGTGTTGTCACCTTCCTCACTGGTTCCACTTCCGCCACTTTGTGAACTTGTCGATTGCGACGTACAAGTACTCAAGGCCCCGACAGCTCGGGAAGGGGCCGAGGATGTCGAGCCCCGCATCAAAAGGGCCAGGATAAACGGATCGCCTTGAGAGCTTGAGCTGGTTGGTGTATCTGTTTGGAATGGAACCGCACGCTTCACACTTGGTTACTTGTGCAGTTGCATCTGGAGGGCTTCGCCAGAAGAAACCTTGCCGGAAAGCTTTGCGGCAAGTGCTCTTGTGCCAATGTGGTGACCACATATGCCTCCGTATCTCCGCCAACAGCTTCATCCATCTTCCCGCAAATACACTTCAATTTCACTCCGTTGAGTCTTCTTCATGCATGTGATGTTGTCAACAAACTGGTACATACTTGACTGCCGGGCTACTTTTTCCGCTTCTTCTTGCTCTTCGGGAAGTTCTCCTGTCTGAAGGAAATGGACGATTTGCTGTGCCCATGTTGGAGCCTGTGGCTCGACAACAAGGACTAAAGGCTCATCTATCACTGCGGGAACATCAGCTTCTACGGCAAGGACCTGTGGGTCCGCCGGAGCTTGATGATCCCCGGCAAGCTTGCCGGAGCTAAACTTGTCGGGAGCGTTTGCTTCAACGATACAAACTGCATGGTTTGTCGGAGCATACTGCTCCTCAGTGATACTTGCGTTGGTTTTAGGGACCTTCTTGGCGGCGGCTTCAGAGAGCTCTGCCGGAAAGTAGTCACCGGAAACCAATTTTCTTTTCTTGCTCTGTCCTGTTGATGGTGTTACGGTTGGCTGAGTTAGCTTGAGCACAAAAATCCCTGGTTCCACAGGTAACTTAAGTGCGGCACATTTGGAGAGGCCATCAGCTATATCGTTCTGTGCTCTTGGAACGTGTTCCATTTGCAGGCCTTCAAAGCGCTCTTCCAGCTTCCTCACTTCATCGACGTAGGCTTCCATCAACGGACTCTGATAATCTTTATTTACTTGGCGGACGACAAGTTGCGAGTCCCCCCTGACAATGAGCTTCTTGATCCCAAGGTCCACCGCAATCCTCGAGACCGCAAGCAAGCCTTCATACTCAGCAGTATTATTTGTTGCTTGTTCCTTGGGAAAGTGCATCCGGACTATGTACTTGAGGTGCTCTCGGTGGGTGCGATGAGCAGCACGCGGCACCAGCGCCTTGCAGCGAGAAGGCACCATCAAAGTACATCAGCCATTCTTTATTTGCCTCCTTGACGGGATGCTCATCTCCGAATCTCTTCATCTTGCGCTGGCGCCCACTCTGCTATGAATTCTGCCAATGCTCGCTCGATAGTTGAAGTGCTTTCAAACTTGAGACCAAAGCTTGACAGTTCCAAAGGCCCACCGACAATCCTGCTGCTGCTTCGGATTTTGTAATATCCTCTTTGATGAAAGCGGGTGACAACTGTTATCTCGTGTGCTTGGAACTAATGGCGCAGCTTTCGTGAGGCCATGAGGAGGCCAAAAAGCAGCTTTTGCACACCAGAGTACCTTGATCTAGCCCCCTGCAGAAGGGAACTGACAAAGTAGACTGGGCGCTGCACCATCTTTTTCTGTATCTTGTCGCAACCCTGCGCTGATCTGTTCTTGTCGGGACCAGAGCTTGACGGGGAAGCCCCTTGCTCGTCGCTGGATGCGCTTGCCTCGGTTGCCGGCTCATCACCCGCTTCCCTCTCCGCTACTAACGCAACACTAACCACTTGATTGGTTGCCGCTATATACAGCAGCAACTTCTCTTGTGGCCTAGGTGCGACAGGTATTGGAGCGGAGGACAGGTATCTCTTCAAGTCCAGCAGCGCAGCCTTCGCTTCGGGAGTCCATTTCATTGGACCTGCCTTTTTCAAAATCTTGAAAAACGGCAGGGCGTGTTCAGCAGACTTAGAGATGAACCTGCTGAGAGCAGCCACGCAACCGGCAAGCCTTCTGACATCCTTGACGCGCTTTGGTGCTTCGATCTGCTCAATGGCCTTGATCTTGTTGGGATTGGCTTCAATTCCCCGCTGAGATACAAAGAACCCGAGAAGCTTGCCGGAAGGGACTCCAAACACGCATTTATCGGGGTTGAGCTTGAGGTTGATCCTGCGCAGATTTGCAAATGTTTCATCCAAATCCTGAACCAGAGTCGCTCTGTCCTTGCTCTTGACCACTATATCATCCACGTAGGCTTCTACATTTCTGTGTATCTGTGGTTCAAAGGCATCATGGAATACTCTTGCAAAAGTTGAACCAGCATTCTTTAAACCGAAAGGCATTAAATGCGAAGCGACGTGCCACATGGTGTAATGAATGCAGTTTTCTCTTCATCCTCTTCTGCCATGAAGATCTGATGATATCCTGAATATGCATCAAGAAACGAAAGCAGATCACATCAGGCTGTGGAGTCAACAATCTGGTCGATACGCGGCAAGGGAAATGGGTCTTTGGGACAAGCTTTATTAACATCAGTGAAGTCAATACAAAGCCTCCATTTCCCATTAGCCTTGCGTACAACCACCGGATTGGCCAACCACGTGGGATGGAGGACTCCTCTGACAAGCCCTGCTGCTTCTAACTTCTTGATTTCTTCTGCTATGAACTCTTGGCGCTCCACTGCCTGTTTCCTAACTCTTTGCTTGACGGGCCGCGCGTGAGGACAGACAGCTAGGTGGTGCTCAATTACTTTCCTGGGAACACCGGGGATGTCAGATGGTTGCCATGCAAACACATCGACATTCGCCCGCAGGAAAGCAACGAGCTCGCCTTCCTATTTAGGATCAAGCGTGGCACTGATGGTGAAGGTACCACCAGTGTCGTCCTCCTTGGCGGGCACCTTCTTGGTCTTTGGCAGAGCTGCCATCGTCTTGTTGCACTTGCCGATGGAGCTCGATGGTGCGTCCTCGACGGTAGCGCAGCACTCCGAAGAGGTGCGCTTGCCGGAGTGGGCAACAGAGCTCTTGCCGGACTTGGCGGTCTTCTTCTTCCCCCCCGGGAGCTTCAGCGGCAAGTGGTTTGCTTTCTGTTGCGGCTGCCGCATCCCGGTAAATCTTGTCGGCGCAGATAAGTGCATCCTTCTTGTCGGCATGGACAGAAATGACGCTTATCGGGCCGGGCATCTTGAGTAAGTTGTAAGCATAATGAGAGGCGGCCATGAACTCGGCGAGTGCTGGACGGCCAAGTATGCCATTGTAGGGCAATGGGAAATCGGCGACGTCAAACGTGACCCTCTCAGTTCTGAAGTTGAGCTCGCTGCCGAATGTTACCGCAACGTGATCTTCCCTTTGGGCTTGCTCCTTCCTGGGTTGATTCCTTGAAAGTACCAGTTTCTTCGAGCTCACCGTCAGGATTTGAAGCTTTTGGAGCACCGCAGAGGAGATTAAATTCAGGCCGCCCGCCGTCAACCAGCATCTTTGTGACTTTGAGGTTGCGGATGGTTGGTGAGACCAACATCGGCGAGCACCCGATCGCAGTGATGCGATCGGTGATCCTCAATGTCAAAGATGATGGGCGTGCTGGACCATTTCAGAGGTTTGCGTGACTCTATGGATGGTTCTGCTGCATTGACCTCACGCATCCATTGCTTGAGTTGGTGGTGCGAGGTATGCAGAGATGCACCATCATCGACGCAAAGGACCTCCGTTGCCTTTTGAAACTCCTGCTCATCAGCTCCATCGTCTTCATCGTCCTCGTCATCTTCATCTTCATCTTCTTCCTTGTCGCGGCCACGGGGAGGTCGGTCTCCTTGCCGCTGCTTGGCTTTGCCGCGGCGCCCTCCCCGACCGGGTCTCTTCTTACTTGCTGCAGCTGCACCTTCTTGGGCCTTCTCCTTGTCTCGCCGCTCGTACTCAGCTCTCTATAGCTCAACAAGCTGCTCGACTTTCTTGCAGCTCTGGAGATCGTGGCCCTTGGTGCGGTGGATTTTGAGTACTGCTTGTTGAGCTGTCAGGCTTGTCGGCGGCCGCCACAGCTTGGCGGTCGGCGTCAACGGCAACCTCCTTGCCGGAGCCACCAGCCTTGGCTTTGTTGGCGGCACCATCCTTGCCGGACTGCTCGACAACTAGTACTTCTTGATTTTTCTTCCTCCTGTTGTTTCGCCGCCGGCTATTTCTTGTCGGGGCGATCCCCTCACTGTCAGACTCTGCTCCCACATTCTCTCCTGGGAGTCTTCTTCCTTCTTCAAACGTGCACACTTGTCGGCCGAGGCGTATGAGCTCGCCGACGTCTTTCACTTTGCACATCGCCATCTCCTCCTCATCCTGCGGTTTCGTACATTCGATGGAATGCAGCGATCATCGCGGCAGGGTGGACGCCGGGATGTTGTAGTGCACTCGATGAATCTCTGAATGAACTTGCGCAGAGACTCCCCTCCTTACAGGCAAGCAAGTGGAGATCACTCTCCGGCCATGAGGCTTGTGGTCACCGTGAAGGCGCCAACAAATTGGTGGCACAAATCTGCCCAAGAAGAAATAGAGCCATCCGGCAAGTGCATGAGCCAAGATCTGACGTTTGGCTTGAGCACTAAGGGAAAGTAGTTGGCGAGGATCTTGTCGTCTCGTCCCCCCGCAGCTTGCACCGCGATGGTGTAGATGCTGAGGAACTCCGATGGGTGTGTCCTGCCGTCATACTTCTCCGGCACGTCTGGTTTGAAGTTTTTCTTGTCGGGCCACCGGACTTGCCGCAGCTCACGAGTGAACGCAGGGCAACCCACCGCGTACGGCAAGTCGCCTGGTTCCCCTGGCGCATGCGTATCGACAGTGGGCCCAGCGCGCTGGTCGGACTGACGACGCGCTTCCCTTCGGCGCTCGATACGGGTTCGAGCGTCCTCTTCTTGCCGTTCTCGAAGAACTTGGCGTTGGTCGCGACGAGCTCGCGGATCCGACGACGCTGTGGAGTCGCTGTCGAGGTGGATCCGGCGAGTCGGCGATCTTGGCCTTCGGGAAGGGGAGTGCACGTGGCTGCACCCCGCAGTCTCGCCGCCATCAGCTCGCGCTTTGTCGCCTTGCGCGGCTGCGAGGCACTCGCTGTCATGCGGGGCGTCGCCGCTGGCGGCCGATGAGACTGAATTGTGGCCTCCATTCGTCGACCTTATCGGCCGTTGAGGGTAATCTAGAAGTAATCGAGCTCTTGCCAAGGCTTCCGCTGGTGTGGTTGGCGGCAACGGCGTACGGAGCAAAGAACGGGATGTGCTCGGACTCCTAACCAAGTTAGGAGGAGCAGCATCCCGCCCAAGCGACCGTACTCCACTCGTGCCGGCATGCTGAGGCGCATGCGGGTCTCGAGGGCCTCGGGATCCTCCAGCTTGGCCTTGATCCAACGAGCGTATGGTGCCGCGAGCATCATGACGCTGTCGGTCCCGCGCCTCCAGCGAGGGACGCGGTGCGGACTCGGATGCCGACGCCTGTGCTGCCTTGTCCTTGGACCTGGCGGCATTGTGGGCTCTCTCGACGACGCCGATTCCTCCGCCCGCGTTTCCCCCACCTCCTGACTGCTCCGGTGGTGGTGGGTTCGACGCGGACGGCTCTGCTGCTGCCGAAGATTTCTTCTTCGGCGCCATGTTGACGAAGATGTCGATGAAGTTGCTCGTGTGACTCCCGGATCGGGTTCACACAGCCTCGACGCCCCCTACCTGGCGCGCCAAAGATGTCGGGGCAGAACCTGACCGTGTCCCACGAGCACCTACGGGACCTGGGTCCCTTGTGGTTCGGAGGGGGGCGGAGATTGCACAAAGAGCGGATCGAGGCGATGCGCACGAGCGGATTTACCCAGCTTCGGAGCTCTCCGGAGAGATAATACTCCTACTGCTGCTTTGTGGATTATCTTGTGTTCTTGCTAGGGAGCAATGGGAGCTACAAGACCTAGCCTGAGTGTGGTTTCGTATGAATATGATGAACTAAGCCGGAGCTGGACCGAACCGAGCCGAACCCTTTCTACGTTGCACTTGGGCCTCCTTTTATAGGCACAAGGGGTCACCACATGTGGCAAGTAGACAAGGGTATGATGGTAAAAACATAGGTTGGTACACCGCTTTGTACAGTATACAGTAATCTATATCTAACTCTGACGGCAAGGGACAAGAGTCATCAATGCCCATCTCAGTCGCCCGAACAGTGTAACAGGGACCGTCAAGTGCGCCACCGCTTGCCACGATGGTAGCTTGTCAGCGCCGCTTATCGCTGCTCCCCGCTGGCTGCACAGCCCGTCGACACGCGTGCTTGGGAGAGCCCCGTGGTGACACGTTGGCGGGTGAGCTGGAGCGAGATGAAGAGAGGTTGCCCGCCCGGCAGCGTCTTGCCGCTGGCAGGAACCTTGTCACGCTTGGGGCTCGGCGCCACAAGCCTTCCCGGCAAGCTCCTCTTGCCGGGCCTTGCTTCTTCAGGCCCTGAGTGGCCTTCCGGCAAGCTCCTCTTGCCGGGTCTTGATTACTTTGCTCTTGAATGGCTCCAAAAGAGCCGCCGATGATCTTGGCGGTCATCGGGCCAGCCCCGCCGAGGGCGCCACAACAGTCCGTGCACGAAGTTCGGGATACTAGGGTACCCCTACTCTAGTACACCGGCAGAGCCCCGGCTGGGCCACACACGGCGCTAAGCTCGTTGGGCGGGCCCAAAACAAGGCACGGGCACGCGTGGTCTTGATTACGCCGTTATTTGCCTTGGACCCACCACGTCTCCCACGAACGGCACGCACCGGACGTGGCGCCGTGGGGAGATCGTGGGGCTTTTTTAATGGTAAAAATGGAACGCCTGGCCCCTCTCCCTTTATAAGCGGGGAACAGGGCAGGACGCCCACTTGCCCTGGCTGTCACATCGAAACCCCGCCGCCTTCCCTTTCTTCTCGAGCCCAAAGAGAGCGACGCTCCGCCCTCCATTGCCACCGGTGCTACTAACGCCGTCGGCTTCCTCCACCACCTCTCCCTATGGCTCAAGGCCGACAAGGGAAAAGCGTGAAATCGGCCGAGGCGCAGCGGCTCATGGCGCTGCGGAAGGAGCGGGCCCTTCGATCCCTGCTCAACAGAAGGAGCTGCGGAGCTGTACTACCTCTTCAGTCGACGGTGACCGGGCGCACCAGCAGACGAGGGTCATCTCCGCCGCCAGATCTGCTAAGGTCTCCATCGGGTACCCCTTCTTCGCGATTTTCTTACAGTGCGGGCTCGCCCGCCTTTTCTGAATTCTTCTGCGATGTCATGAACACATATGGCCTCCGCCTCCGGACTTCACCCCAACGCCATCCTTACCATGGCTGCTGCACATCTCTGCGAGAACTTTGTCGGGTCCACCCAAATGTCGCACTCTTCCGCCACTACTTCTCACCCGCGAGAGAGAGGAGAGCCGCTGTCGGAGGAATTGCATGGACCTCTAGGATCGGCAAGAAGGAAGCGTATCTTGACGGAGAGTTGCGCAGCAAGTGGGAGGAGTGGAGGGCTGACTGGTGCTGGATCTTAGAGGAGGAGCCACAGCCTTTTACTGCAAGCCTTCCCGGCAAGCTCCTCTTGTCGGGGCCTTGCTTCCTTCGCGCTCTGAGTGGCCTTCCCGACAAGCTCCTCTTGCCGGGGTCTTGATTACTTTGCTCTTGAATGGCTCCAAAGGAGCCGCTGATGATCTTGGCGGTCATCAGGCCAGCCCTGCTGTAGGGCACTACAACAGTCCGTGCACGAGTTCGGCATACTAGGGTACCCCTACTCTAGTACACCGACAAATGAGTTCATCAATTTCTACAAAATAAAACCACCGCCGTGCTCTAAAAAGATATAAGTGAAGCACTAGAGCAACTGCCTAGCTCAAAAGATATAAGTGAAGCACATAGAGTATTCTAATAAATTCACGATTAATGTATGTCCTTCTCAAAATGTGTGTACTAAAAGGATGATTGTGGCAACATAAAAATCAAAGACTCGTATAATACAAAACGCTCCAAGCAAAACACATATCATGTAGTGAATAAAAATATAGCCTCAAGTAATTTTACCGATGGATTGAAGACAAAAGAGAGGATGCCATCAGGGGCATCCCCAAGCTTAGATGCTTGGTTGTCCTTGAATATTACCTTGGGGTTCCTCTGGAATCCCCAATCTTAGGCTCTTGCCACTCCTTATTCTGTAATCCATCAAAACTTTACCCAAAACTTGAAAACTTCACAACACAAAACTCAACAAAAAACTCGTGAGCTCCGTTAGTATAATAAAAGCAAATCACCACTTAGGTACTGTTGTGAACTTATTCTAAATTTATATTGGTGATATATCTATTGTATTCAAACTTCTCCATGGTTCTACCCCTGATACTACCCATAGATTCATCAAAATAAGCAAACAACACATAGAAAACAAAATCTGTCTAAAATAGAACAGTCTGTAGCACTCTGGAAACTTCGTATACTTCTGTAACTCCAAAAATATGAAAAATTAGGACAGCCTGGACAATTTTTATATAAATCTTGTTTTAAAAATTCAGATCAAAACCACATTTCTGTGATATTTTAAAATTCCAGAACTGAGTGCAAAAGTTTATGTTTTTAGCAAAATCAAATCAACTATCACCATAGATCATCCCAAAGGTCTTACTTGGCACAAACACTAAATTAAACACTAAAACACAATCTTTATATTTACTAATTGGAAGCACTAATCAAGCCTCCACGTTAATCCTAGGAAATAGTAAAAATTACCCGTTGGATCTCTCTGTAAGGTATTTATAGCCGATGGATGATGTATGTAAGGAAGGAAGGAGTCCTTGCACAATATCCCACCAAGCGCATCTCTTCCTTCCAACGAAAAAAAGAAAGAAAATCTATCCCCACGCACTGTCCCACAAGGAGCACCTCTTCCTTCTCTAAAATAAAATAGATCTATCCCGGTATCCCCACATTTAAAAAAAAACTTCTATGGGCAGCCAAAAGAATATTCTCCCAAGACTCCTTTCCTCCGCCGCCGGTCAGATGCCTCGCGCAACTACCCCCCGTCCTCATCACCAATACGATCTAATCGCTGGATTTCCAACCAAGTGGTAATCTATGTATGAGAAACATTACCCCCACCCCAACTTCATGATCTCTGTCCAGTTCACTTCCTCTCCTACCATCGATTCTCTTCGACCTTGGCAATCAGCCCGGTTTGCTTCCTCTCCTGTTTTAGCTCCGCCCCAACAGGTTTGCAATCCATGATGCAGATGAGGAAGCCCTTTGAATCTCAAGTTTGAGGTCGTGATCAATTAACTGCAATCCACAATCTTTGATGCATCAGAAGGCAGGTATAGGAGAGCATCAAGGTTTGGTCTGCATCTGCTCCAGCCGCACCATGCTGTCCATGCAGCAACGCTGCATGCATGAACAAGTCATACAATTATTATCAGATGTTTGGGCACTTTGAGGTTTGCAGGAGGATTTGCAGGAGAATTAGTCAATACCATATTTTTCTATTTCCCCGGCTGCACATGTTCTGTGTACATGATGTGCTAAGATTAGGATTTTTATTGGCTTTGATGATACTAATTCCACCCTTACTTTGATTGGATTTTTTTCAAGGCTTTGATTTTTCCCTCCAACAATCAGCCCTCTATTTCCCTGTCTATACAATGTAAATTCATGTTGTGAGTATATCATGTGCTTGATGAAATCCGCAGAAGAACTAACCATGGAGTCCTTGGCAGCTGTCTGATGTAGCTTTTTATTCAGTACAACCTCATTGGTGGCATCTCTATTTGATCAACGTCTGACGGTCTTCTGTATGTTGTGGCTCTGAAATTCTCCAAGCACGGTTTGACATAAAAACGTTTCTTTTACAATATAGGTATATCTATTCATCAGTACTCTTATTACGCATCCCTTTTCTTTCTATAAAGATAATTTTTTTCTGCTTATTCTATGTACCGACCTATAAACTCTTCATAATCTCTCTTCTAATATTCTTTTGTCTTCCTTCCACAAAGTCACGACCTATGAACATAAAACTTACAATTGCATGATACTGTCAGGGATGGGAGAAGGTACAGGCCAGTGGTTTAGTTGATGTAGTTGTCCAGGTAACGAATATTGCAGCATAACTGCATTAGTACTTGATAAGCAGATTTGAGAAATAATTTAGAATTGCATTGATATTCTGTGAGCAAATAGATGAATAGTTAACAAGTATTAACATTATGAATGTGCAGTGAGAAAATAAATATATTTTCCTTCTGTGTAGAAAGTCCTTTGTATTAAGTTTTATGGAATAATTTGTTTATATTTATTTGCGCAGAAACTTCTTAGATTGTATGGAAGATGTAAAAAAACCTAATCAACTAGGCAGCCTCTTATAGATCAGGTTAATGCCATACATTACTCATTCATGCTTTGTATGTTATAGTAATATAAATAATTAGTCCTTGAATCGGTGTGATACCACCGTTAGATACAGAACCATCATAAAGAAGACAGTTGTGATGTTGATCATGTAAATGTATCTATGATGAGTTGACGATAGTGAAACAATCCGATTCTGTCTTATGCAGAGAAAACATGAAGAAAAGAATGGGGTGGCGATATGTTTGGTGAAGAAAAGAACGGGGTGTGGTGATATGTTCTGTATGAAGGAAACATTTTTGCTAGCCTGTGTCGGGGTCAAGGTTTTATCAGCAGCAACATTTATTTAGTGTGTTATATATTCCTTGCTTTCTGTACATGTATTATATATACACATACATAGTCATGGTGATATGTGAATTGCGACAACAGTACTCTTTTTAGAATGTAGCATTTGCACTCTTTCATGTAGTGCATCTGGTATGCCCCAGTCCTTGATGTGCTTGATAGTTCGACAAATACAATATAGGCATGTTCATCCTCCAAAACAATATCAGGGTAAGTGTATTTCTTACCTTTCACGAGAAGGGCGTTTTTTGTTTTGTCTTCTTTGCTTTTACTAACATTTCTAGAATGACTTAAAATTTGTTGAGGAAAACATTCGTCCTGCTTCAGCTAATTTAAAAGGAAACTTTAGTTTCATGTTTTGATAATTTGGTTGGTTGTTGAGTACCAAGTTTTTAGTTCACACCTTCTGGAACTATAGCTTCTTACATCCGAAGCAATATAACTTCAGTTCGTCCCTTTTAGTTTTGTTGTGCTGAATTTCTTACGTACAATTGCATGTTTACAACCTGATATCCCTGTAAAAAATAAACGGAATTCCTCTCAGTTCATTACTCTTACCTTTTTCTGTATATTTTGCTCTTCATCTAAGCACGTTGGGTGTTTCACATGATGGCAGGTGCAAGCGTGCTGCCTTGAGAGATGCATTCATTATAAAGCAGATATCTCAATTCAAGTCAAAAGGGGGAGGATGGATGCCATAAATAAAAAATTATGTATCCTTGATTTCATCCATCTGATTTTGGTTTCGCAAGACTGAAGGCAGGGGTCATTGTGCCATAGTACTAAACGCCTTGGAGACATTGATCTCCATCCCTGTAGTTAAGCAACCTGACACGCTGCCGCTACAATTCTACTGGATCTCCTATGTGGCCTCTCTTAGCATCTTTCTTTCTAACAAGCCAGATTGTTCCAACAAACTGCAGCCACTGTAATATCCTCTTTTTTAAGGGGCCACCGTAATATCCTTGGACCTGCAAGTTGATGAGGAAGTCGTTTCCCACCAGGAATACTGCTTCAGATCTTTGGGGGCTGTTGAGGAGCAGGTCGATCCATCAACGCCCATGTCCATCGCAGTCATGTAAATACTCATACTCCACATGGCGGCAACATGTGTAGTCTAGCCATCAAAGCATCTAGCCGAATATGTTGCCCATGAACACAATGTATATCTATCCCTATGCTTGGTGTTCATAGCGGGGTTCATGTCAATACGCCAGATATAAGGTGTGCGGGGCAAAGCCACATCCACCCGCCGTTGGTTTTGAATGGTATGGTTCCTCTGATCTCTTCACGTTGAATTGCAGCCTCTGGAATATGGAATAAAGAAAAATATGTTATCATATGATGGCTTCACATGTTGAATTGTTGAGTACCTCTGGAATACGAAAAAATAATATATTTTATTACTACAGAATCTAACTTAAGAGTTTATATATGATGGTTTTAAGAAACATGATGATTTGGCTAGCTTAGTTAGGAGCAAGCTATTCAAAATGTTTGTTGTGGTAAGTGCGCTAAATACTTATAGATGGTAAGACATTAGTACCTATATGTGATATCCTGCGTCTACTTCTCACATTATACATATGGTGCGCTATTTAGGGGTATAAATAATAACATGATTGGAAAAATCAGGCAATCTTGCAGAAAACGGGACTGAATTTTTAACTGTTTTGTTAATTTATAGCATGTGAAGCAATATGTTACTTCTAGAAAAATTTCTAACTTAGGTTCAGAGAAAGGTTCGCTTAAGTATTAAAAATTTTCTTTGCTCCTATATAATTCGTAGATAGTCATTCTCTGTAAATCTGTAGTCTGAACCAAGGGTTAGTAAAATCTTCTTATGATCAGCATTGCTCTCCTCCGAATTGCATCAGCCATTCTGATTATCTCACGCTGGTGGAATAGGTGAAGCAGGCCTAAACTTCCCGACTGTTTTTTTTCTTTCCTGAGAGAGACCAAGTGCATGACGACTTGCGTATGTGAGATCTCATGTACGTGGGAACTCATGTTTCGTCCCATGGCTATAAACACATCGTAAATTAATTGGACGATTTAAACTGCTATATACATTTTGTTTGACCAAAGTTAATAAGTACTGAAAGTATAAGAGTTGTCATATACGAATATTTACTAAATTTCTCACTTTAATGAAGAAGAAGAAAATCTACCTAACTCAACTATATACTTTCACAAATATATGTACGGTTTATATGTAGAAACATGCATGTAGTGCATATCCAGTTAAGATATAATTATGAAATACAGGTGTATACTATAGTGAAAATAGTAAATCTTCTTTGTGATACTATAAATTTTGAGTCGTTGCCAATGAAAATACGATTACATTAAGAATAACAAATGAATAATACATGACTATGCAACAAACTCAGTCGTGTATTGTGCGTATATGTTCTGTCATTTCTATTCGAACTTCGTCTTTTTAAGATCCATAATGTTTTTGTAGGTTGCTTAAATTCTAGCCCGTGCAGGTGCACGGGTTGATGACTAGTTATTACAAAATTAATATTGCATATTTATTTAAGAACAGAAGCAAAAACAAAAAACAAAAAATAAAATCGCGTTGCCTCCCAACAAGCGCTATTGTTTAATGCCCCTAGCTAGGCATATTGGATAGATCTAGGTAGTGTAATAGAAGTGAGGCAGATCATCCATGCTCATCTCGTACTCCCTCCTTTCAGCAGCAAGCTTTCTTTGTGGTAAGAAAAAATAATCAAAGGGGATAAATTTAATAGGATATGGATCTAAAAGAAAAAGTTTGGGAGGAATAGGTTCCTCTTTTGGCCTTTTGTATTTGATAATTATCACTTCGTTATAAACATTCCTATGATTGAACTCCCTAAGTTTATCTCTAAGCACAAACCCTAATCCATTATGTTGTATAGCAAAGTTATCATTAAGTTCAGAAATCTTACAAATCAAAACATCGGTAGGAACCCTTTTTCTTAGGTTTTCATCATAATTAGCATAATCCGGATATTGTAATCTCCTTATCTCCTATTGATTAAAAAGTATCTCCTCTATAGGAGGGCAACCACCATTGATATTATAATGAGCAAATATTTCACTAGCTTCTTTCATGATGCGCCCAAATTCATGAGCTAGAAATACTAGTCGTGAACATGTGCATCCACACGGGCTAGTTATTTCCAGTGTCAACTTTGTATTTGAGATTCCATTAAATGATTTTTTTGTATCCTCAGTTTCACCAGTTTAGTATTAGTAGGTTCATAAAGAATTGGGCAAAGAGATCATGGTCATGAGTATGAAAATATACTTTCATGATCCATGATATCATATATAAATAGGAAAAATGATCAATTGTCATAAAAAGTAATTGCAATCCTAGCATTCTGCTTATGTGTAGAAGATTAGAAAAAAATATTACTTTCAAGTAGCACCATGTACATAGAAAAATATGCTTAAAAGACGAATAAATGGTAAATAACTAAGTGCCACAATGAATAAATTATTGCACCAAATGCAGGCAAGAATGCATCTCCTAAAAAGATGGTCGAAACTATAATTGACTCAACAGCTGAGCATTTGATGTTTGATAAAATTTAGCTGGCATTTCTTGTGTCATACAAAAGGAACATATGAGGTAAATATGATATAAATAAACTTGATAGCATTCATAATGTTCCATAATTGTCCCATCCATGTAGACAAAGACGATGGTGACATAATATGACGTCATAATTAATTATAGCATACCCTACTTACTTTACCTGCTAATGATGCATGTCTAGTAAAGTCTGCTGTCACGACCGGTTTTCCAATAAAAATATTTATTGAGAAACCGACCTATAAATTCCAGTGTGAGGAAAATCCTCCATACTGGTAGACAAAAATCTTGATACAATAACCAGTAGCATATGGTATATTACAGGATCGAGCTGAGGCCGCTCAACAAATTATTACAAGCGCGCCAATAATTATACATAGTGGTGGATATGACACAATGGAATGGGGGCATACTACTGACTCGAGGTAAAGTGGTGAAATAACACAGTGGAGTGGGTGATATGACTCCTACACTGGCGGCTCATCGAGCGTCGAGGTGAGGCTCGGTGGATTTATTTGGGTAGCGGAAGCGAATATAACACAGTGACTAATCCAGGGGTCGCACGAGACTGACTGGGATTCCTCTAGGCGTCGGACTCGCTATCGAATTCTTCATCCATGAGATCGCCTTCGTCAGCATCTCGCCAAATCAACAAGCCAGGTGAGTACTTTGAAAGTACTTGCAAGACAGTTCGGACAAAATATATAACAAATGTATGCATGAATGCGACATGAATAATTTTAACAATGTGTAATCAAATCAGTATAGCAAGGTAAGTAAAAAGGGAATCGGCGGTAGTCCGCTCGAAAACCCAAAGAAGATAAACTCAAAACCGATCGGGTGTCAGAAGCGACACCTCGAAGGTCGAAACAGATAAGTAAAGCGTGCCACAGTCGGGTGTCTAAGCGACACCTCATAAAGGGCTTATATTGAAAGAAAAGACATGCGTGCCGCAGTCGGACGTTGGAGCGACATCACAGAAAGGGCTTATAACAAAAGCAAATAATAACAATGCATGATCGGACGTCCGAGCGACATCGCGAAAGGGCTTATAACAAAAGTAAATAATAACAATGCATGATCGGACGTCGAGCGACATCGCAGAGAGGGCTTATATCATAAATAAATAAACAACAATGCCACAGTCGGACGTCTGAGCGACATCGCAGAAAGGGCTTATATCATAAATAAGTAAACAACAATGCCACGATCGGACGTCGGCGACATCGCAGAAAGGGCTTACAATTCATTATCCATAACTTACAAGAAATGGTGCTCACGAAAAATATTCATCACAAGACAATAAGCGGGTTAGTCCATCCATAGGAAAGAAACCTTTAACATTCATGCGGTTCTCAGGAGTTACTGTCTCTGGGACTGACATTTGACAAGATAAGATGAACACAGTACTTGGACATGAATAGAATGAATTCAAGGATTTTTGACTCTGCAGAATTTGTACTAAAATATCCACAGCCAACGGATTTCCGTAGTCACGAAGGACTAGTTCCGTTTACGGTATTTCAGAGGAAACACAGCTAACCAGTACACACCCATCCTACCTCACGTTGTCAGGAATCACCCTAGACAGCGTTCAAGAAAAACTTTGAGACGGGGAGATCATTATCTTGAATAGCATGGGATTAAATTTATATACGCGCGCTCTAAGGGGTGCCCCCCTCTCGGTCCCAACCGGAAACACCCATGCCCCCTAACCGGATGAAAGGCTTCAATCCAGGGCCATGGAACCCTCATCCCGACATCTCGATTTGGTGTGTACCAGAAAGTGGTTTGCAACTTACTAAGCCGTATCCCTTGCGGAAAACATGTGGTAGTACGAAAGGGGAGACGGACGGGAATTTGACTGATTTATGTTGACACTGGGTCAACGATCTGGCATAAGACTGGCGTGCTACAACACTGCCATCTTACCCATTCTCATGCCCACTCATGGCCATGCAACAAGTTTCCAACAACTCATGGATTTCCCGAAACTCACTTGCCTCAACTCATACGAGATAAACTTTCATCGAGATGCTCATGAACATGCCATGATACTAAATTAATGCAAACATGCCCAAACACTCATCATATCAAAAGTTCAAACATGCTTGCCTGGTTCGGAGTAGTCGGGGCCTAGCTCGGTGAAGTTCGCGGTCCCGTCACCTCCTTCGGTATCTACGGTATACAAAAATATACGCACTAACGTAAATACCAAGGGGTGCTCAAACATTATTCCAAATATTTTTCAAATAAATCTGATAAAAAACTAGACAAAGTTTTGAAGAGGACAAAAAAAGAATCACTCAAAAATCCTTTTCTGTTTAAAAGTTATAAGTGTTTTGGTCCAAGGACTTCTCTGTAATGAAACAGAAACTTCCCAGGGGGTTATGCAGAAAAGTCCAGAAAAACGGTTCAAACTGGAAAGCGCATTTTGCCAGAATACGCTTTCAGAAAACGGTTCGTTTAATAAAATGAGAGACTGATAGGCGGGTCCCACCCGTCAGGTTTAAAAATTTGAAAGGGGGGAGACGGAGCTCGTCGGCGCCCGAGGGCTGCGATGGTCGCCGGCGGCGATCCACGGCGAGGCAGGAGGATCGGGTGGTACCTCCGTGCTCAGGGCGCCATTCCGCGTCGCTGGGTGGTGGTGGTGGTCGCCAGCGAGTACCACGTCGACGGCGGCCCTTGCTCCGGCGGACGGCGATTCGGGAGAGGTTGGATTTTGCCGGAGAGTGCTGCGAAGAGCGAATTGCGGTGGGGGTTAGGCTACTGGGTGCTCGAGAGGGTTCTTGACGAGGTTAGGGGCGCGGGGCGGTCTCACGGAGTGAATCGAGGTGGAGGCCGAGGCGGGCAGGCGTCCGGGTTGGGGAGAGACCTCCTCGAGGTCCTCCTAGTAACTGGCGGAGTGTAGGTGAGGTGTAGGGATGCTGCGTGCTCGAGGGCGAGCTCGGGGCCCCTTTTTATAGGCGATCAGGGGGGTTGGCCGTGAACGGAGTTCTCCGGCGATGGTAACGGCTGGGCAGGGTTTGGTCGGGGTGGTTTAGAGGTTGAGCATCAACGTGGAGGTCTACTGGCTCCATTTATACGCTAAACGAGTTTGGACGAGGAGCTTTGGGGGGAGTTCGACGGAAAGGGGCGGCGCGGGCCCGTCGGCGGCAGAGGGCGCGCCCTGTGCTTGCCGGCCACGGCGACGGTGCAACGGGGGTGCGTTGGCGTGCAAGAGCCACGCGGAGGGCCAGGGAACAATGGGCGGCGACGGGTGGCGTGGCGAGCAGGCTCGGGCCCTCGCTGGACGCCATGGGTGGCGCAGCCACCACATAAACCGCCAACGCCGGCGAGGCTCGCCGCCACCGACGCCTGCATCCGTCCAAGGGGGTGTGCGGCGCTCCGGCCAGGGAGGAGAGGCCGTGCGCAACGCGCCAGGCGCACTGTTGACAGGTGACCCGACCCTGACGAAGAAACTGAAACTCTGAATTTCTGAATTTACTGAAAGTGCAAAGTGACAGTGCATGCTAGGTGTTCGACAGAATGATTTTGGTATGTGGGGATTTTTCCTTGAGCTGATTTTTGGTGGAGTGGCTTCTCATTGCAACTGGAGGTTGCCTGAATTTTGGTGAAATTTTTGGAGAAGAAGAGATATGAATTTCACCAAATTTGACAAATCTGGTTCAAACTTGCAGAAGCTGAAACTTGAAAATTTTGAAAAGAAGAAGAGTGGATCTTGATGGTTCTAGGTTGTGGGTTCTAGGGACTATCCAGAGTAGTTGGTTTGAGAACAAAACTCAAAGGCATTTAGGTACTTGCTTTGCAAATCACCTAGGCTCAAAATAATGGACATAATTGTTTTGGGAAAAGAATTTAATGAAATATAATCCAAAAATGAGTTGGACTTGTTGGGACAGAATATTTGAATTGTCCGAAAGGGGAAGGAGGGGTTTTGGGAAGACTTTCCACATGAGGCATGGTAAAACCATGGATGGTTTCAAAATAAGAGAAGACCCAAAATTCCTAGGGCTTTCTTTATTAAAAGAAAAATAAACTACAAAGAATAAATTCAGAGGGAGAAGATCAGAGGAAAGGTTTTTAATAACCAAATACCAAAGTTGAAGGAGATGCCAAAGTAAAAAAAAATCTTCTGTCAAAGGGAAAGATTTTTGAGAGAAAGAGATTTGTGGAAGGGTTTAAATGACCTCCTTCAAAACCAACAAGGTTTTTGCCGAAAACCAAAACAAAAAATTTTTGGAGTGTTACAACTGCACATATATGTATAAAATAAATATCAACTAAAACAACATACAATTTAGTATCATCGAATTGATCATTGTAGATAAATTTTATAGGAAGGCTCCATTAGATCATATTTTATTACATAACACCTCTTACTCTAGTCCAAGCTATACACAACAGATTAGTGGCTCCTAGAATATAAAATAATATGTGAATTGATTTGAAAGTTGGACGATCCAATGATATATATATATATATAATATATATCATTGGATCGCCCAACTTTCAAATCAATTCACATATTATCATTGGATCGTCCAACTTTCAAATCAATTCACATATTATTTTATATTCTAGGAGCCACTATATATATATATAAAGGACTAGTTAATCGCCCATTGTCGGTGGAAACGACACCTACGGGATCACACGGATCCCTTCTACGGTTTGGCAGGGAAGAGGGGTGCGCAAAGAGCAGGTCTAGCGATCAACACAGTGGGTTTTTACCCAGGTTCGGGCCGCTGAGCAGCGTAAAACCCTAGTCCTGCTTGAGTGTATATTCTGCGTTCTTGAGCTCCGGCTAGCTGCCGTGCATGCAAGCTGGGCCGAGAGGTTCAAAAGTCCGAATCCTCCTACAGTACGCCTTGGGCCTCATTTTATACGTCCAATGTGTTGCCACAACAGCATACAGGAGGTGGAAAGTAGCTACAGTGCGTATGCTTATCACTGACATCCTAGGACAAAACGCATTAAATGCGCTGGTTACGTGCACCCTAGCTTTATTGGGGACGGAAATAGAGCCCGTCCCGTCCGTCGCCTCCTCTCCCCGTCTTGACACGCATCCAGGCTGATGACGCATGCAATGCCAGGCTGGTTGGCTAGTCACTGCGCTGGAATGGTGGCAGGATCTTCACGAAGATCTGCATGCCACCACGCAGCTGCTTGCCAGGTTGGCAGGCCAGTCGCTCTGCTGGAGTGGTGGTGGGGTGGCGGAGCCTTGCCGGGCGCGAATCTCGCCGGGCCTTGCCGACGTTGATAACCCACAAGTGTTGGGGATCGCAACAACTTTCCAAGGTAGAGTATTCAACCCAAATTTATTGATTCGACACAAGGGGAGCCAAAGAATATTCTCAAGTATTAGCAACTGAGTTGTCAATTCAGCCACACCTGGATAACTTAATATCTGCAGCAAAGTATTTAGTAGCAAAGTAATATGATAGTAGTGGTAACGGTAACAAAAGTAACAGAAGCAAAAGTAATATTTTTCGTATTTTGTAATGATTGTAACAATAGCAACAGAAAAGTAAATAAGCGAGAACCAGTATATGGAAAGCTCGTAGGCACCGGATCAGTGATGGATAATTATGCCAGATGTGGTTCATCATGTAACAGTCATAACATAGGGTGACACAGAACTAGCTCCAATTCATCAATGTAATGTAGGCTTGTATTCCGAATATAGTCATACGTGCTTATGGAAAAGAACTTGCATGACATCTTTTGTCCTACCCTCCCGTGGCAGCGGGGTCCTATTGGAAACTAAGGGATATTAAGGCCTCCTTTTAATAGAGAACCGGAACAAAGCATTAACACATAGTGAATACATGAACTCCTCAAACTATGGTCATCACCGAGAAGTATCCCGATTATTGTCCCTTCGGGGTAGTCGGATCATAACACATAATAGGTGACTATAGACTTGCAAGATAGGATCAAGAACACACATATATTCATGAAAACATAATAGGTTCAGATCTGAATTTATGGCACTCGGGCCCTAGTGACAAGCATTAAGCATAGCAAAGTCATAGCAACATCAGTCTCAGAACATAATGGATCTAGGGATCAAACCCTAACAAAACTAACTCGATTACATGATAAATCTCATCCAACCCATCACCGTCCAGCAAGCCTACGATGGAATTACTCACGCACGGCAGTGAGCATCATGAAATTGGTGATGGAGGATGGTTGATGATGACGACGACGACGAATCCCCTCTCCGGAGCCTCGAGCGGACTCGGACCAGCCTCCCGAGAGATTAGGGCTTGGCGGCGGCTCCATATCGTAAAACGCGATGAAACTTTCTCTCTGATTTTTTCTCCCGAAAGCCAATATATGGAGTTGGAGTTGGCGTCGAGGGTCTCGGGGCCCACGAGGTAGAGGCGCGCCCGAGGGAGGCGCCCCACCCTCGTGGACAGGTGTGGGCCCCTGGTCTTTATCTTTAGCGAGGATTTTTATTATTTATTCTAAGATATTCCATGGAATTTCAGGTCATTCCGAGAACTTTTGTTTTCTGCACATAAAACAACATCATGGCAATTCTGCTGAAAACAGCGTCAGTCCGGGTTAGTTCCATTCAAATCATACAAGTTAGAGTCCAAAATAAGGGCAAAAGTGTTTGGAAAAGTAGATACGACGGAGACATATCAACTCCCCCAAGCTTAAACCCTTGCTTGTCCTCAAGCAATTCAGTTGACAAACTGAAAGAGAAAAAGAAAAACTTTTACAAACTCTGTTTGCTCTTGTTGTTGTACCTATGTCAAGCCAGCATTCAGGTTTTCAGCAAAGATTATAACTAACCACATTTGCAATAATTCTCAGGTCTCATGTTTACTCATATCAATAACATAATCAGCTAGCAAGCCATAATAATAAATCTCGGATGACAACACTTTCTCAAAATAATCATAATATGATATAACAAGATGGTACCTCGCTAGCCCTTTCTGAGACCGCAAAACATAAATGCAGAGCACCTTCAAAGATCAAGGACTGACTAGACATTGTAATTCATGGTAAAAGAGATCCAATCATAGTCATACCCGATATAAATTAATAGTAATGAATGCAAATGACAGTTGTGCTCTCCAGCTAGTGCTTTTTAATAAGAGGGTGATGACTCAACATAAAAGTAAATAGACAGGCCCTTCGCAGAGGGAAGCAGGGATTTGTATAGGTGCCAGAGCTCGATTTTTAAATAGAGATAAATTATATTTTGAGCGGCATATTTTCATTGTCAACATAACAACTAAAAGATGACGATATCTTCCATGCTAAACAAATTATAGGCGGTTCCCAAACAGAATGGTAAAGTTTATACTCCCCCTCCTCCACAAGCATCAATCCATGGCTTGCTCGAAACAACGAGTGCCTCCAACATTCAACGGGTCCCGGGGGAGTTTTGTTTGCAATTATTTTGATTTAGTTTGCATAAAGCATGGGACTGGGCATCCCGGTGACCAGCCATTTTCTCGTGAATGAGGAGCGGAGTCCACTCCTCTTGAGAATAACCCGCCTAACACGGAAGATAAGGGCAGCCCTAGTTGATATATGAGCTATTCGAGCATGAAAAACAGAATGTTTATTTGAAGGTTTAGAGTTTGGCACATACAAATTTACTTGGAGCAGCAGGTAGATACCGCATATAGGAAGGTATAGTGGACTCATATGGAATAACTTTGGGGTTTAAGGGATTGGATGCACAAGCAGTATTCCGCTTAGTACAAGTGAAGGCTAGCAAAAGGCTGGAAGCGACCAACTAGAGAGCGACAACAGTCATGAACATGCATTAAAATTAATAAACATTGAATACAAGCATGAGTAGGATATAATCCACCATGAACATAAATATCGTGAAGTCTATGTTGATTTGTTTCAACTACATGCGTGAACATGTGCCAAGTCAAGTCACTTAAATCATTCAAAGGAGGATACCACCCTATCATACCACATCATAATCATCTCAATAGCACGTTGGCACGCAAGGTAAACCATTATAACTCATAGCTAATCAAGCATGGCACAAGCAACTATGATCTCTAATTTTTCATTGCAAACATGTTTATTCATAATCAGCTGAATCAGGAACGATGGACTCATCATATTTACAAAAACAAAAGAGGTCGAGTTCATACCAGCTTTTCCCATCTCAGTCAGTCCATCATATATGTCATCATAATTGCCTTTCACTTGCACGACCGAACGATGTGAATAATAATAAGAGTGCACGTGCATTGGACTAAGCTGGAATTTGCGAGCATTCAATAAACAGGAGAAGACAAGGCAATATGGGCTCTTGGTTAAATCAACAATAATGCATATAAGAGCCACTTCAACAATTTAATTATGGTCTTCCCCTACTGACCCCCAAAGAAAAGAAAAGAAATAAAAACTATTTACACGGGAAAGCTCCCAACAAGCAAAAGAAGAACGATAAATATTTTTGGTTTTATTAATTATTACTACTACAGCAGGAAAAATAAACTACTACTAATTTTTTTGATTTTTTCTTAAGGTTTATTAAACACACAAGAAGAAAGCAGGAAAAAGAAAATAAACTAACATGGATATTACAGTGAAAGAGCATGAGCACCGACATCTAGCAATGAGTGTGTGTGTGAACATGAATGTAATGTCGGTGAGAAATACGTACTCCCCCAAGCTTAGGCTTTTGGCCTAAGTTGGTCTATTGCCAGGGATAGCTGGCTGATACCCGTAAGGTGTAGCTGGGTCGTCTTGCGATGCAGCTGCTATCGCCTCCTGAGCTGCAGCGTGGCGTCGAGCTGCCTCCGCTCTCCTCTCGTACTCATCTGCCTCCTCTCTGGTAATAATATATCTTCCTCTCGTCTGAAAATCAAAGAAGGCAGGAGCAGGAAGAGTAACATGGACAACAAGCCGTTTGTTAAAGATTAGTCGATACTGGAGAGGTGGTTCAGTCCTCTCAACAAACTGGTGGGAAACCATAGAATCAAAATCTAAATAAGTAGGGGGTAACTCCATATCACCCTCACGAATGTCTATCTCCAGAAAATTAGCTAAGCGGGTTGCATAAATTCCTCCAAAGAAATCTCTGTTATGTCTATTATGATGCAACCTATGAGCTACAATGGCTCCCATATGATAAGATTGGTCCCCTAACACAGCACTCCTGAGAATGCTGAGATCAGGGGCACACATGTGACATGCTTCATCCTTAGCATTTATGCATCTGCCTATGAAGAGAGCAAAATAATGTATAGCAGGAAAGTGAATGCTCCCTATAGTGGCTTGTGTTATATCTCTAGATTCCCCCATAGTTATTCTAGCAAGAAAGTCTCTATATTCAGATTTCGGGGGATCCCTGATACTACCCCAAGATGGAAGTTTGCATGCAAAAGTGAAATCATCTAAGTCCATGGTATAAGATTTGTCATAAAGGTCAAACATGACTGAAGGAGAATTGCGCGAAGATGAAAACTCAAACCTCCCCAAAAATGAACTTGTGAGATCATGATACTAGGGGCATTTGTCAGCTTCAAAGTCCTCAAGACCGGCATTACACAAATATGCGTTAAATTCTTCTTTGATTCCCGCTTGATCCATAAAATTTTCTGAAGGCCATTCACAGGGCCTCACAAGAGCGTCTCTTGGTGGTTCCTCATCACCATCACGCATTGCAAGCCTAGGACCTTGCTTCCTTGAAGAACCACCTTGGAACATCTTCCTAAACATATTGTTTTCTCTGAAAAATAATTCTGAAATTTTTAGTAACTTCAAACAAAAGTGAACCAACTTCAATAAAACTGATAGCAACTAATCATACAAGTGCCTAGAGCATATATCAAGCATTAGAACTACTTGGAACCATATAAATTTGACATGCAAGCTCAAGAACATGGTCACCTATGCAGCACAAATTTGCAAAGAACAAAGCGCTAGAACAAAAACTAATTGGACCAATGGAGGAGTCACATACCAAGGAACAATCCCCCCAAGCAGTTCTGTGAGAGGTGCTTTGAGCAAGGAGATCGAAAATCACAGCAAAAGTGGCTGGAACACGAGCTTGAGTTGGTTTTTCGGGTTTGTGTGAGGCAGAGGAAGAAGATTGTCGGTGTACTAGAGTAGGGGTACCCCTAGCACCCCGAACTCGTGCACGGGCAGTTGCAGCACCCCGCGGCAGGGCTTGCCTGATGACCGCCAAGGTCCTCCGCGGCTCCTTTGGAGCCATTCAAGAACAAAGTAATCAAGGCCCGGCAAGAGGAGCTTGCCGGAAGGCCACTCAAGGCACAAAAACAAGACCCGGCAAGAGGAGCTTGCCGGGAAGGCTGGTGGCGATAAGCTCGAAGCGACAAGAACCTTGCCACGGCAAGGTGCTCGCTTGTGACAAGTGACCTCTCTTCATCTCGCTCCAGCTCATCCGCCAGCGTGTCGCCATGGGGCTCTCCCAAGCTGCGCGTGTCGACGGGCTGTGCAGCCAGCGAGGGAGCAGCGATAAGCGGCGCGACAAGCTACCATCGTGGCAAGCGGAGGCGCACTTGACGGTCCTGTTACCTTTGTCAGCGATCGAGGCGGGCATTGATGACTCTTGTCCCTTGTCGTCGAGTTAGGTATAGATCATGTACACTGTATAAAGCGGTGTACCAACCTCTGTTTTACTATCTTACCCTTGTCTACTTGCCACATGTGGTGACCCCTTGTGCCTATAAAAGGAGGCCCAAGTGCAGCGTAGAAAGGGTTCGGTTAAACTCGCTTAGTTCATTCGACTCACACATACACTCGAGCTAGGTTTTGTAGCCCTCATTGCTCCCTAGCAAGAACACAATATAATCCACAAAGCAGCAGTAGGAGTATTATCTCTCCGGAGAGCTCCGAAGCTGGGTAAATCTGCTCGTGTGCATCGCTTCGATCCGCTCTTTGTGCAATCTCCGCCCCCTCCGAACCACAAGGGACCCAGGTCCCATAGGTGTTCGTGGGCCACGATCAGCTTCCCCGACATCTTTGGCGCACCAGGTAGGGGGCGTCGAGGCTGTGTGAACCCGATCCGGCGTTCACACGAGCAGTTTCTTCATCAACATCTTCGTCAACATGGCGCCGAAGAAGAAGTCTTCGGCAGCAGCAGAGCCGTCCGTGTCTAACCCACCACCACCGGAGCTGTCAGGTGGTGGGGGAAACGATGGCGGAGGAACGGGCGTCGTCGAGAGAGCCCACAACGCCGCCAGGTCCAAGGACAAAGCAGCGCAGGCGTCGGCGTTCGAGTCCGCACCGCGTCTTTCTCTGGAGGCGCGGGACCGACAGCGTCATGATGCTCGCGGCACCATACGCTCGTTGGATCAAGGCCAAGCTGGAGGATCCCAAGGCCCTCGAGACCCGCATGCACATCAGCATGCCGGTACAAGCGGAGTACGGTCGCTTGGGCGGGATACTGCTCCTCCTAACTTGGTTAGGAGTCCGAGCACATCCCGTTCCTCGCTACGTACGCCCTTGCCACCACCACCAGCGAAGCCTTGGCAAGAGCTCAACTACTTCTAGACTACCCTCCAGCGGCCGACAAGGTCGGCGAATGGAGGGCCACAATCAGAGTCTCATCGGCTTTGCCAGCGGCGGCGTCCCGCGGCAACCAAGCGCCTCGCAGCGCGGCAAGGCGACAAGGCACGAGCCGATGCCGGCGAGACCTGCGGGGTGCAGCCACCGTACACTCCCCTCCGAAGGCCAAGATCGCCGACTCGCGGATCCAGCTCGACAGCGACTCCACAGCGTCGTCCGGATCCGCGAGCTCGTCGCGACCAGCACCAAGTTCTTCGAGAGCGGCAAGAAGAAGACGCTTCGAACCCGTATCGGCGCCCGAAGAAGCGCCGTCAATCCGACCAGCGCGCGGGCCCTGTCGATATGCATGCGCCGAAGAACCAGCGACTTGCCGTCTGTGATAGGTTGCCTTGCGTTCACTCGTGAGTTGCGGCAAGTCCGTGGCCGACAAGAAAAACTTCAAGCCACATGTGCGGAGAAGTATGATGGCAGGACACATCCATCGGAGTTCCTCGGCATCTACACCATCGCGGTGCAGGCTGCGGGGGCGAGGCGACAAGATCCTCGCCAACTACTTTCCCCGGTGCTCAAGCCAAGCGTCGGATCTGGCTCATGCACTTGCGGACAGCTCTATTTCTTCTTGGGCGGTTGTGCCACCAGTTTGTCGGCGCCTTCACGGTGACCACAAGCCTCATGGCCAAGAGAGTGACCTTCACCTGCTCGCCCGAAGGAAGGAGAGTCCTGCGCAAATTCATACAAAGATTCACCCGTGTGCATTACAATATCCGGATGTCCACCTGCGCCGCGGTGATCGGTGCATTTCATCGAATGTGCGAAACCGCAGGATGAGGGAGGAGATGGCGATGTGCAAAGTGAAAGACGTCAGCGAGCTCTACGCCCTGGCCGACAAGTGTGCACGCGCTGAAGAAGGAAGAAGACTCCCAGGAGAGAATGTGGGAGCAGAGTCTGATAGTGAGGAGACCGCCCCGGCAAGGAAGAGCCGGCGGCGAAACAACAGAAGGAAGAAAAACCAAGAAGTACTAGTTGTCGAGCAGTCCGGCAAGGATGGTGCCGCCAACAAAGCCAAGGCTGGTGGCTCCGGCAAGGAGGTTGCCGTTGACACCGACCGCCAAGCTGTGGCGGCCGCCGACAAGCCTGACAGCTCCAACAAGCAGTACTGTAAGATCCACCGTACCAAGGGCCACGATCTCCAGAGCTGCAAGAAAGTCGAGCAGCTTGTTGAGCTCTGAGGGCTGAATCTGGCGGCGAGACAAGGAGAAGGCCAGGAAGGTGCAGGTGCAACAAGTAAGAAGAGACCGGACGGGAGGGCCTTGTGGCAAGGCCAAGCAGCGGCAAGGAGACAGACCTCCCGCGGCGCGACAAGGAAGAAGGCGAAGATGAAGATGGCGAAGACATGGAAGATGATGAAGGCGACGAGCAAGATTTTCAGAAGGCAACAGAGGTCCTTTGCGTTGGCGGTGGTGCTTCTCGCATACCTCGCACCGCCAACTCAAGCAATGGATGCGTGAGGTTAATGGCGAGAACCATCCATAGAGTCGCGCAAACCTCGAAGTGGTCCAACGCCCATCATCTTTGACATTGAGGACCACCGATCGCATCACTGCGGTCGGGTGCTTGCCGATGTTGGTCTCACCAACCATCCGCAAGCTCAAGGTCACAAATATGTTGGTTGACGGCGGGGCCGGCCTGAATTTGATCTCCTCTGCAGTGCTCCAGAAGCTTCAAATCCCTGACAGCGAGCTCGAAGAAACTGGTACATTCCAAGGAATCAACCCAGGAAGGAGCAAGCCCAAAGGGAAGATTACGTTGCCGGTAACATTTGGCTGCGAGCTTAACTTCAGAACTGAGAGGGTCACGTTTGACGTTGCCGATTTCCCATTGCCCTACAATGGCATACTTGGCCGTCCAGCACTCGCCAAGTTCATGGCCGCCTCTCATTATGCTTACAACTTACTCAAGATGCCCGGCCCAATAAGCGTCATTTCTGTCCATGGCGACAAGAAGGACGCGCTTATCTGCGCCGACAAGATTTACCGGGATGCAGCAGCCGCAACAGATAGCAAACCACTTGCCGCTGAAGCTCCGGGGAAGAAGACCACCAAGTCGGGCAAGAGCTCGATGCCCACTCCGCAAGCGCACCTCTTGGTGCTGCGCTACCGTCGAGGGCGCACCATCGAGCTCCACCGGCAAGTGCAAGAAGGCGATGGCAGCTCCGCGAAGACCAAGAAGGTGCCCGCCAAGGAGGACGGCACTGGTGGTACCTTCACCATCAGTGCCACGCTTGACCCTAAATAGGAAGGCGAGCTCGTTGCTTTCCTGCGGGCGAATGTCGATGTGTTTGCATGGCAACCATCTGACATCCCCGGTGTTCCCAGGAAAGTAATTGAGCACCACCTAGCTGTCTGTCCTCATGCGCGGCCCGTCAAGCAAAAAGTTAGAAAACAAGCAGTGGAGCGCCAAGAATTCATAGCGGAAGAAATCAAGAAGTTGGAAGCAGCAGGCCTTGTCAGAGGAGTCCTCCATCCCACGTGGTTGGCCAATCCGGTAGTTGTACGTAAGGAAAATGGGAAATGGAGACTTTGTATTGACTTTACGGATGTTAATAAAGCTTGTCCCAAAGACCCATTTCCCTTGCCACGTATAGACCAGATTGTTGACTCCACGGCTGGATGTGATTTGCTTTCATTTCTTGATGCATATTCAGGATATCATCAGATCTTCATGGCAGAAGAGGATGAAGAGAAAACCGCATTCATTACACCACATGGCACGTACTGCTTCATACGAATGCCTTTCGGTTTGAAGAATGCTGGTTCAACCTTTGCAAGAGTAGTCCATGATGCCTTTGAGCCACAAATACACAGAAATGTAGAAGCCTACATGGATGACATAGTGGTCAAGAGCAAGGACAAAGCAACTCTGATTCAGGATTTGGATGAGACATTTGCAAATCTGCGCAAGATCAACCTCAAGCTCAACCCCGAGAAGTGCGTGTTTGGAGTCCCTTCCGGCAAGCTTCTCGGGTTCTTTGTGTCTCAGCGGGGAATTGAAGCCAATCCCGACAAGATCAAGGCCATTGAGCAGATTGAAGCACCAAAGCGCGTCAAGGATGTCAGAAGGCTTGCCGGTTGCGTGGCTGCTCTCAGCAGGTTTATTTCTAAGTCTGCTGAGCGCGCCCTGCCATTTTTCAAGGTTTTGAAAAGGCGGGTCAATGAAATGGACTCGAAGCGGAGGCTGCACTGCAGACTTGAAGAGATACCTGTCCTCCACTCCAATACTTGTCGCACCTAGGCCACAAGAGAAGTTGCTGCTGTATATAGCGGCAACGAATCAAGTGGTTAGTGCTGCGTTAGTAGCGGAGAGGGAGGCAGATGATGAGCCGGCAACCGAGGCGGGTTCATTCAGCGACAAGCAAGGGGCTTCGCCGTCAAGCTCTGGTCCTGACAAGGACAGATCAGCGCAGGGTTGCGACAAGATACAGAAAAAGATGGTGTAGCGCCGAGTCTACTTTGTCAGTTCCCTTCTGCAGGGGGCTAGATCAAGGTACTCTGGTGTGCAGAAATTGCTTTTCGGCCTCCTCATGGCCTCGAGAAAGCTGCGCCATTACTTCCAAGCACATGAGATAACAGTTGTCACTCGCTTTCCGCTGAAAAGGATATTGCAAAATCCGAAGCAGCAGCAGAATTGTCAGTGGGCCTTTGGAATTGTCAAGCTTTGGTCTCAAGTTTGAAAGCACTTCAACTATTCAAAACAGAGCATTGGCAGAATTCATAGCAGAGTGGACGCCAACGCAAGATGAAGAAATACCAGAGACAAGCATCCCCGTCAAGGAGGCAAATAAAGAGTGGCTGATGTACTTTGATGGTGCCTTCTCACTGCAAGGCGCCGGTGCCGGCGTGCTGCTTATCGCACCCACGGGAGAGCACCTCAAGTACATAGTCCAGATGCACTTTCCCAAGGAACAAGCAACAAACAATACTGCAGAGTATGAAGGTTTGCTTGCCGGTCTCAGGATTGCGGTAGACCTTGGGATAAAGAAGCTCATTGTCAGGGGGGACTCGCAACTTGTCGTCCGCCAAGTAAATAAAGATTATCAGAGTCCGTTGATGGAAGCCTACGTCGATGAAGTGAGGAAGCTAGAAGAGCACTTTGAAGGCCTGCAAATGGAACATGTTCCAAGAGCTCGAGAATGATATAGCTGATGGCCTCTCCAAATGTGCGCACTTAAGTTACACATGGAACCAGGAATTTTTGTGCTCAAGCTGACTCAGCCAACCGTAACACCATCAACAGGACAGAACAAGAAAGAAAATTGGTTTCGGCGACTACTTTCGGCAGAGCTCCACGGAGCCGCTGCCAAGAAGGTCCCAAAATCAATGCAAATATCAGCGAGGAGCGATCTGCTCCGACAAACCCTGTGGTTTGTTTCGTTGAAGCAGATGCTCCCGACAAGCTTTGCTCCGGCAAGCCTGCGGGGATCATCAACTCGGCAGAACCGCAGGTTCTTGCCGTGGAAGCTAATGTTCCCTTGATGGTAGAGCGAGCCTTTAGTCCTTGTTGTCGAGCCACAGGCTCCAGTATGGGCGCAGCAAATCGTTCATTTCCTTCAGACAGGAGAACTTCCCGAGGAGCAAGAAGAAGCGGAAAAAGTAGTCGCCAAGATCTGCTTTGCTTCTGTTGCTCATCCGAGAAGCAACGGTCAGCGAGAGAAGCAAGCGCTGAAGTGCTGCGGGGACTCAAGACCAGAACTTTCGACAAGCTGCGCAAGTGCGGAAGAAAGCTGGATCGAGGAGCTGCG
The DNA here is from genome assembly GCA_021605205.1 of Aegilops longissima. Classification (NCBI taxonomy): domain Eukaryota; kingdom Viridiplantae; phylum Streptophyta; class Magnoliopsida; order Poales; family Poaceae; genus Aegilops; species Aegilops longissima. Next base: position 696,362,587 of record CM038679.1, read on the forward strand.
GTGGTTCTTTGTCGATCGGACGACGGCAACCGTCGAGCCAGCGGCGGACACCTTCGCTCTAGTCTATGGAGCAGAGGCAGTTCTCCCCACGGAACTCGTATACGGGTCACCTCTATTGCTCGCTTATGATGAGCTCGAGCAAGAGCAGCTGCGACAAGATGACACGCTGCTCCTCGAGGAAGATCGTCTTCACGCTCTTTGTCTGAGCTGCTCGTTACCAACAAGCTTTGCGTCGCTACCATAGCCGCAAAGTCCATGCGAGAAAGCTTCGAGGAAGGCGACCTTGTTCTTGGTAGCGTTCAATCCGCCAAGAATTCCAACAAGTTGGCCGAAGTGGGAAGGCCCTTATCGGGTGAAAGCGAGTCACTAGGCCCGGCGCTGTCCGCCTTTGAGACCAAAGATGGCGTTCGGTGAGCAATTCCTGGAATATAGAGCATCTTGGCAAGTTTTACCCATAAAGCGCGGTTGCGGAACCGTTCAAGCAACCACCCTAATACAAGTCTTGTCGCTGTTGCATGTAATCCTTTGTACAAACCCGGCATGAGACCCGTGCATCAGTAAAGCCTATGTGTTGTGCACAACTTGTCAATACATGCTTTCATAATCTTGTATGCATGTGTGCTCTAACATTTTGTGCAGCATCCACACCCCACTACTAGAAAAACCGCTACTAATGGCGCACCTAATTTGGCCATTAATGGCGCATCACTGGTGCGCCATTACTAGCACGCCATTAGTAACTTTTACTAATGGCGCACCGGTAGTGCGCCATTAATATCTGATATAATAATGGCGCACCACCAGTGCGCCATTAATATAAACTACTGATGCACCATTAGTATGCCTCCCGGGGCCATGTATACCAGTGCTTTGGCATACTAATGGCGCCACGACCACGGATCGCCATTAGTAACCATGGCATACTAATGGCGCCTTGACCGATGATCGCCATTAGTATGCTTTGTCATACTAATGGCGCCTTATCATGTGATGCGCCATTAGTATGAATATTAGGTTTTTTTTCTGTTTTTGCACAGGTTACAAAATGTATAATTTGACAAAATATAGACAGCACACATCAACAACAGATTCATCGAATACAATAGAAGATTAGTCTTTGAATACAATTCATCATATTAGTCTCGAATACAATTCATCATATTAGTCTCCGAATTGAAAAGACCGAACAAAGATAGAACATTATATTACAAGTCTCGAGACCGCGAGTAGCGAGTTTGTCTTCACATTACAAGTCGATATCGATCATCTAAACTACCATCACATAGAAGAGAGCTGCGGTCATCACGATGAGCATCATCATGATGAAACTCGTCTTCATCCGGTTCCTCCAACTCTCCCTCCCCTCTCCCGCTAGATAGCGGGCGTATCTAGATTCGGCCTCGGCCCTAGTGGTGTACCCTTTGTAACTGTTACCGTTGAATCGGTGAACCTGTCTCCGACACTCCTCCCAGTCATCGTAGACTCTAGGAACCTTACCCTTGTACACGACATACGTCGGCATCGCTATGCACTAGCCAAATGAAACGTTAGTACCAATTCACAGACAATACATAAGCAATATATAAGTATGCAACAGAACGATCGGAAGAGAAAAGCAAGACATTAATAGCATCGATTTCATCTAAGTTGAGCGACTCTCAAAACCAAAGAGACATACTACAAGTTCATTAAAGTTTAATTACAACATGAGCCAATCGATGTTTGAGAACTAGACAACTCGACTCAAGGGACGGGCGTGGATGAAGCCGCCGTCTATCGTGGGAGTCATGAAAGAGCAGGCGTTGTCATCCTGCATTTGTAGCATTGTGTCGATGTCTTTGTTGGACGGTTGATTTACGAGGTAGAACTGCCCGAGTCGAAGGACATCTTGATGGATGATTTCCGCAAACTCCATTTGGATGCGAAAGAATTCTTGTCGATGTCGCGTCTTGGATTGCCGACACTTTCGCGCCCAATCTTGAGTTTACTTGGTAGCGAAGTTGATGATGGTCGTCGATCGCCGCATGTGATGGATGGCGTAGTAGGCACCCTTCGACCGCCAGATGGCTGCTTGGCGCAGCGAGCGTCGTATTGTGGGAGAACACGTGCTTGCCGTATTCTGAATAGGCCTGGTGAAGGTGCCTCCAGATTTGGCGTGGCGGGAGAACATCATCAAGAACCTTCTTGACATTTGTGTAGTCTACGTTCGGTGACGGTCCGGGTCGAAATCGTGGCCATGGAATATTTGGGGCTTAGGAGGATGGCGTGCAGCGTGTGTCCGCAGAAAACACGGAATGTTAAAAAAAATGATCGAAATGTAAGAATTCATATGTTACGGGCGGTTGAGGGAGGACTTACTCGGGAAAGTAAGGCACGAGGAAGTTATCCTTATCTTGGTTTGCGAATGGCGCCTTGAGGTAAGAACTCGCGACTTGCGGTCCCAGCGCTGCCCAAGATCTTGCACGCATGTAGAAGGGTCGACTATCACGATGTCCGGGGTCTTGTCGCGAATGATCCGCATCTCCATACTCAGCGAAAATAGCGAGCGAAGGTGTAGTGCAGCGGATGAAGGTTCAACATAGCGTGGATGTCATCAAAAGCGCAGGACGATCGTCGCGCCGATGGAGTTATCCACAAAGCCCTTGCCCTCGGCACCTTGGCGCGAAAACTGGGTATGCCACATCCTTCTCCACGAGACGCCGCTTCTCCAAAGAAAGAACACTGTCATGCAGACTCCGCATAGCACGGTTGCAGCATTGAGCATATTTGTCGGTAGCATCGCCCTACCGCCACATGCACCCTCCTCGAGATATCCTGCGATGAAGGTGGCCCGCCCCGAGCACGGATCATACTCTGTGCGGCTGGCTCGCACCCTTCTTAGTCTTTCTTTTGCGTGCCTTCTTCTTCTCCTGTAATGGGACGAGTTTTGCTCACAGACCGCCTTCTTGAGTGTGTTGGGGCTGATAATATTTTGCACCTCGCCTATCCGAGGCTCGGTGAAGTCGGCAGTGGGCGTCTCACGAGAGCTGAGCGCCGACGGCGCTGTTGCAACAGCTTCTCCATGATGCGAGCTAGATCACACGTCTTTTGTTGGGTTTGGTTCTTGAGAAGGAGGCCCCATGAAGTCGCCATCGTACCCATGATCGGCAAAGTCTTGATCGGCGTTGCCAAATGTATCATAGTCGTCGTCGTCGTCGTTACGATCCTTTGCCATATGCATGTTTGGATCGATGGCATAGGGATGTCCGGCACCGTTTGCGGCGGTCTTGCCATGGGGCCGACTTGGCGCCGCACGATCGAAGGTGTTGTCTTTGGGGTGGTGTCCCCGCCCCCAAGCGAATCTGGCTCTTGACCAAAGCGAGGGCCAGCTCAAGCATCGTTGAGGTCATCACGTCATCATCGTCGGCCCCGACGGGTCGATTCGGAGGTAAAACTCGTCGCAGCCTGGCAGCACCGAACCAGTTGAACCCTAAACAAGTTGGGTGGCATCTGGGTACCGTGGAACAAGGGTTGCCGGTTGAACTATTTTGCCCTTGGCGACATCGACCAACTCGTTGTTCACAAAGTGGAGGAGAGTGCACGAACGTCGGCGGCGCCTGCGAAAACATGTAGGCGTCGGGGATGCCCGATCAAAGGCAAGGAGATGAAGTCCTCGGCGAGAGAGGCATTAGTTACCGTGATGATGGCGTCGAGCTCGGCTAATGTAGAGCACCGCCAATGGCGGGTGTGCGATTGACGGAGGGCGCTTGCTGCGCAGAGGTGCGGCGGCGTACACCCGGTGCATTAAGCTCCGTGCGGCGTCGGAGACACCAATGCCGCCTCCGCCGAGGCACCAATAGCCCGCCATCGCATTATGCGAGTTGCTAGCCGTGAAGCTAGGAATCGGGCGGCCCTGTTGGCGCCCGCAATCCACGCACTCAACCCGAGATCAAGGTAGGCACAATGGCGGTGATCGCGCTCCAGTCGTTGTTCCACTTGCTCTTGGACAATCTCCGAATCCGCCACCTGTGCCTTGAGTTCTTGAACCTCTCGCGCTGGCTTTCCGAGCTGGTCTTTTCTCCTTCCGCACACCAGCGGTATAGTATGACCCCATTTTGTCGACAAGCCTTTGCGGCCACCACGACCAGTGACGTCGACTCTGAGCTTATCCTTGTTCTTCATTACATTCAACCCCTATTTAGAGTGGTGTCCCAAGGGTTGCTCTGAGTCGACCCAGCGCTCTGCTTTCGATCGCTGCGGAAGGAATGTGAACCATTTAGAAATTTGGCTTCATTAATTAGAATGCAACCATATGGAGCTAATTACGCGGGGTGTATTCCTTACAGAACAAGCTCAAGCGACCTGGTCTTGGATCCGTGGTAAGCTCCTTTGTTTTGGGTCCTTCTTGTGCGGGCCCCGACAAAGTTCCTGGTCGGCTTGTCACCGTATTTATCAAAGAGGCGGTAGGCCTTGCTCGCACAGTCCGCCTCCTCCTTGTCCCATATAGGCTCCGCCACTCTGTAACCGCCGGGACCAGTGTGTGTTCCCTATGTTCAGCTCCGCATTTGTTTCCCCACTCACTTGATTGGGAGTTTGCGGTGCTCGAGCAATTGATCTTGAAGTCGTTGTAGTCATCTTCGGTGATCGAAGGATTTTCTCCTTGATCTTCTCATAACTCTCACCTTTCTCGATCATTCTCTTCACATTGCTTTTCCAAGTAGACAGGGCCTTGCTCATCTTCGTGAGGGCAGCATTGTTCACTTTATTCCCTTTGAGGCTTGTGTTTTTGAAAGCAGCGGGGAACTTGTATCGTTCGTGCAGCCGTGAAGAGGAGGTTGCGCAAATTCCCTCGGTCGGGATGCCTTAGGTTCTAGGTGTTGATCGAGATGGTGCTCGGAGAATGCACCGAGCTGAAGCGAGTACCCTTGACTATTCGTTGGCGCCGTTGGATTCCGTCGAGTCCACTTGATAACTTCCTCCTTGAGGGTGCGAAGCACGGGCGCCAGTCCTTCCGTTGCCTCTTCATTGGCTGCCATCGTGCGTGCGCCGCCATCATCGATGGTGGCATCCTCGGCGGCACCATCGGTGGTGGCATCGGTGTGGTCATCCTCGGCGGCACCATCGGTGGTCTCGGGATCGTTGGGGAAGGCGGCGGCCTCATACAAGTGAGGTTGTTCCTCCATCTCCTGGGACAGCTCCAGAATGCCTTGCCTTGAACCCCGGCCTCATCGTTGTGGGCCATGTTTCTCTCTAAATAGAAACAAAGCTTGGTCAAAAGTTGGTTATTGTCAGCGAACAAGATCATGGTCTCATCATTTAGGGTTTATCGACACCAAGGCATCCTAAAATCTAAGCTTTTATCATTGAGGGTTTTTCGGCGAGGCACCCTAAAAGCCTAAGCTTTCATCATTTCGGTTTTATCGACACGAGGCACCCTAAAAGCCATGCATTAGTCACAAATGCGCGGGGCACTTGATCCTACTTAACTAACTACTACGATACCCGGCCCATGCATTAGTCACAAGTACCCCATATGTCCTATTTTTAGCAAAGTCATGCTAAAATTCACGGAAAATTTCAGCATGACCTTTGCTGAAAATAGGACATATAAATACCAATTGCGGAGCGGAAGTTAATCGACATTCCGGCAAACTCAAAACCTCTCGGGTACCTGCAAAATCATCACGACACGATGGTCGGAGACAAAACCCAACAAACTAGCAAAATCATCACAAATTGTTTTACGTTAAAGATGATCATCATCTTTACAAGTCTTTCTCAATGTGATCACAAGTAATTCAGAGGCATCACAAGTAATTGAGAGCATCACAAGGCATTAGTAGTTCATTACATGAACAAGTTTTACAAAGCACATCAATATGTATTGTATTTCATTGTGGAGTTATATACGGTATGTTACAACAAAGAAACAGCTTAATCCATGCCTCGACTTATCAACAGTCATTACTTGTCAAATCTGAGAAGAAGGAACAATTTACTTGTCACATAGTTACAAATGATGACAGAATAAAGCAACACCCTACACTAGCCTAAAACAAGTGAAGTTTCACCCATATAAGAACAAGTGAATTCTAGTCCCATTGACACTCCTGGTTTTCTACAAACACCAAGTACTAGGGCACACAAAAGTTCTGAAATTTGTGTGCCTAACTGAATAACTGAATTTTCAGAAACGAATAAACTGAATTTTCAAAAGTGCAAGAAGCCAATTAAAAAAATCCTCTCATCTCATATGAGGATTGTTAATCCTAAGACTAATAGTTTGTTGTGCAGTACAGCTACAGTGATGCCATGTCCATTTGTCCCTCCCCAACTAGATACTAGAGTAGCACTATTGATGCCTGTTCTTGCTGAACTTTATGACAGTATATACAACAGTTTAGGTGAGTGCATTTATCACTTGTTGGAGTATGCTACAGCTTCTACAAATCACAAACTCCTTTAGTTTACATCTCAGTTTTAGCAAACACTACAGTTTAAGTGAAGGAGTCATAACTGAATAACAGGCACTATAGTTTCTCTACAGTATTGGAACCTTGAACATTTTCAGTTAACTGTAGCAAGAAAAACTGTTTCATCCAAGGACTGAACAAATCGACATGGCACCTACTATTTTCATCCAACTACTTTAAAAAAATTTGATATAATCAACACTATATATAATCGACGCGGCAGAGCATTTCTCCTAGATATAATCAACACTAGAGCCACCTCTCTTACATCTACATATATTTTGCACGTTTTGTCGGCAGAAATACCATAAGATAATATGCAGGGACTTGTTAGAATCCCATTAGCACTCAAAGCAAGAATCACGCACTACACTTCATTGCTTCAGCCACATGGACTGTATAGCAAATTTCAGTAGTTGAAGATACTAATAAATACCCAATTACACACAAATGCTTTTAGTACTTGATATTGTGCAGTGTTACTGTTTTATATATAAATACAGAATGCTTATAGCACTTTCGATGGTGTGTGTTAGGCTTCAATGCGCACCCAAGCGATTAGAGCAGCAATGCTTGTAACTAAAGAGGAATGTTTCATGACAATTTCTGTACCTCTCTCACCCCAACTCATATATTGCAGTACTTGAGGCATAAATAACCATCAGGTTATGCAGGTACTTGTTACAAGCCCATAGCAAGAATCACTCACTAGACTTAAATGCTTAAACCACATGGACTACAGAGAAAATGTTGGAAGTTGACGAAACTCATAAATATACAATTATACACCTTGCTCCTACCACTTTATATGGTCCATAACTAATGTATTGTACATACTTCCTACAACACTTGATAGTGTGTGTTAGGCTTCATTGCTCAGCAAAGACATCTTAGAGCACCAAGAATTGTAATTAACGAGGGCATACGTGTCAAAAATTTATAGATGTACTGCCCTACACTAACATCTGCACATTGTGCATAACACATTCAAGACTAGGGTACATTCTCATCAAAGAAGATCAGCAGGGAGCAGATGAACAACCTAAATATCAGAATTTTGTAAGATAAAAAAAACAGCAGTTTGATAAACTGTTTTTTCAGACTACAATATTTTCATAAACTGTTTCAGGATAACAACAGTTTGATAAACTGTTTTGGGTCTCTAACTAAATCACTGAAGTTTCGAATGCAGGAATCCCAAATCACCAAATATGCATCTTGTGACCTATCAACTAAATCACTAAAGTGAATCGAGGAGCATCGAGGAGCAAGATGGGGCCATGCGTGTAGAACGAGGAGCAAGAAGCATGCCGCCATGGCTCTAGGGTTTGCAGGGGAGGGGTGGAGGAGAAGGAGGAATCACTGGGGAGGGATGGAGGAATGGAGGAAGACGGCGTTGAAGCTCCGGCAGCGGCTGGGCGTTGAAGCTCTGGTGACCTGGCGGGCTCCTCCACTCGCCCGTCTCTGCGTCTCGCCCGATCCGTTCCACAGGTGCCCTCGAGGCTTAGGCGAGGAAGGTGGCGTCGGGCGAGGTCGAGGCGTGCGGGCGGCAGTGGTGTCGGGCGCGCGTCGGCGGGGCGCAGTGGTGTCGGCGGCGTCGGTCAAGCGGTCGAGGCGGCGGAACAGCGGTGGTGTCGAAGCGGCGGTAGGCGCGAGGGCGGCGGCGGCGTCGTCGAAGCGGCGACGCAAGGTGTCGAGGGCGAGGGAAGCATCGGGCGAGGGCGAGGGAGAGGGAAGGCGAGGAGAGGCGAGGGAGAGGGAAGGCGAGAGAGGGCGAGGGAGGGGAGGGCGAGGGCGAGGAGGAGAGAGGCGAGAAGGCGGCGGTGGTGGAGCGGGCGTGAGCGGACAGCGTCGGGTTAGGTTTAGGCGGACGGGGGCTCGAGGAGGAAGGGAGAGGAGGCGAGGGCGTGGGCTCTTGGCGGATGGGTCAGAGGCAGGTGGCAGTGGAGGGAGGGAGGAGGCTGGCGGGGAGAGGAAGGGGGATCGGGCGAAGGGGGAGAGGAAGGGGGATCGGGCACAATACTAATGGCGCACCACCCTCGGTGCGCCATAAGTACATCCATACTAATGGCGCACCTCACCGTGGTGCGCCATTAGTATTTTTTATTATTGCTCGAGCCAACAGGTTATCTACCACGAACTGATCCACATCAAGTCCCTCTACTAGCTCATTGGTCAAGCAGCCAGTTCTCACACCAGGAGGTCTGGGTTCGACTCCCAGGCTCCACAAATTTTTTAGCATTTAAAAGTTGTTTGATACTTATTTGTGTTTAAATATGTTCAAACTTGTTTAAATCATAACAATAATATTTTTTATAAGACAGTAATAATTTTTTAAAAATATCATCAAACAGTAATGCCGGTGGAGCGGGGGAGGTCTTGTGAGGTGCGGGGGTGTCGGCGTGGCGGTTGAGTAGGGAATCGAGGTGCGGGGGTGTGGCGGCGCCCGGTGGACTGGGGGTGCTCGGCGAGGGGGACGGATCTGGCGAGGTGGGATAGCGATCGAGATGGAGGGATCGAGATCGAGTGTCCATGAAATTTAAAAATATTCATGATAGTTCAAAAGTACCCATGAAATACAATCGAGAAATGAAGGCTACGATTTAAATACAATCGATCTTAGCTAGCTATCTGTTCACAATCTTCTTGCCCTTCTTTTTCGCAAATGGAGTTCTTCGTGGAGCAGACGTCCTTTAGGTAGGGTGGTCCTGCTTCTTCTTGTGGTGTATGCTGCTACTTCATCATCGTCGTCATGTTCGATCCTCGGTCGCCGTACTTGTCGAAGTCTTGCTCATTGGCTACTCCATCCATTCCGATGATCTTCCTTTTGCCTCTCCTCACGACAACACGGTTGGGCTTTGGCGGGTCGGTAATGAAAAGCATTGGTCCACTTGGGAAGCCAGTACCCATGGCTCATTTTTAGCGGTGGCGTTTGCGCCATGATCTTGGATTTAACCGGGTATAACCATGGTGGTGAAATACCGGTCTTCTTTTATGGCGTTCTTGGCCCATCGACACGGAACATGGGACCTTCTCTCCGCGTAGCTCAGCTCCCAGATCTCCTCGATCCTTCCGTAGTATCTGTCCTTGTCGTTACGGTGTAGGATTCCATCGTTACCCCGAGTTCGATAACCATCGCTCTTCATGTCCTTGGCCTCGGTGTAGAATGTGTAGCCGTTGATATAAATCGCCTCATAGGTCATCAGGTTGTGCTCGGCGCCTGTGACAAAGCGAATATGAGTTGTTCTTCCGCGGAAGAATCCTCATGTAAAAGTGCGACGAAGCTTACGCTTGAACCAACGCGTGAAACATGAGTTGTGCTCTTTGAGTATATCTCCGTCCGTCCTCTGTTGGCCTCGGTCATTGTCGTCTTCTTAATAAAGGTTTTGTGCTCTACCACCCAAGGATCGACCACGTCTATGTGTTGTAGCGCGACTAGGTTTGCTCTTTCAAAGTCGGCGAGTCGACCCTCGAAGTCGACATGCATTTTGGCGACCCTCACGGTGACCCCATCCAGCAAGCCTGCCGAGGTGCTGTTGACGGGCAGACCAGCGGGTTCTCGATGCCTAGATAATTAGTGCGATAGGAGATGCACTCTTGATCGAAAGCCCTGGCTATGCTTCCCTCTGGGCGTGACATGTTGCGACGTATCCTTTGATGACACCATTCATCCTTTCGAGCGGCATCATGCTGTGTAGGAGCGTCGGCCCGAGTTGGATGATATCCTCCACTATATGGACCAGCGGATGCACCATAACGTCGAAGAATGCGGGCGGAAGTACATCTCAAGCTCGCATAGTATCACCACGATCTCTTCCTGTAGCCTTACGAGTTGCCTCCGCCAATCGATTTCGAGAGATGGCGTCGAAGAAGTTGCATAGGCCAAATAGCGTTTCACGGACGTGCGCGTCCATGATCCTGGATTACTGGCTGGAAATATCTGCGTCATCGGCCGCGTGACGGTCGTGAGACTTCATCCGCTGAACTTCGCTTGGCTGGGTCTAGGTATCTGCTTATCTTCCCAGCGTAATCGTAAGGAAGTTTTACTCCTAGGAGGCAGGTGAAAAACTGCTCGATCTCCTCGACTTAGAGTGAAGCGCGCTGGAGGTAGTCATTTCCGGTCTTCTTGGCCTTTTTGCCTTTGCGGCGACTTTACGTGTCTGCTTCGCCTCATCATCATCATCATCATTAGCGTGAAGCTCCCTGCACGATGCCCATTGATTTCAAGTCTGCCCTTGCTTTGGCCCATCTTTGGTCCTCTCGGCATGTTGAGCAGGGTACCAAGCAGACTCGCACACGTTCTTCGTGATATGCATGACATCAAGGTTGTGAGGCACACGGTGGATCTTCGATCGGCAAGTCCCGAAAACAGACCTCGTTTTCCATACCTTCAGCAGCTGCTGGCGCCTTTCGCTTCTTTTCGGCTCTGGCGCCTTTTGCTTCTTTCGGCGGTGGGCAGTCTTTCCAATTTTCAACAGCTTGTCTATTTCCTCGCCGCTCCTCGTACAGGCGTTTTGAGTTCGGTTTCACCATCGAACAGATCCTTGCGTTTCCTCCACGGGTCATCGTCGCGAAGCCACCTTGATGTCCCATGAACACGGTTTTCAAGACCGGGATCTCTATCTAGCTGGCGATCGTTGTGTCATCCATGCACCTTACGCATCCAGAAAATCCGTGGACTACCTGCCCCGCGAGATATCCGTAACCGAGATAGTCTTGCACCGTCGTGGCAAGGCGGCTCTCATAGGGAAATATTCTTTCTCTGCGGAGTCCCACGTATTGGCTGGCGTTTTCACAGCGTGTCAAGCTCCTCTTTCAGCAGCCCCGGATCTGATTGATGTCGTTCCTGGTTGTTTGGCCCTTCAATTAGCATACTCATGTGAATGTACTTCCTCTTCATGCACAACCAGGGGAAGGTTGTACATCCACACAAACACAGGCCAGGTGCTATGTGTGCTTCTCGGCTGCCAAGCGGATTGACTCCATCGGTGCTCGCGCCCAGCACGATGTTCCTTGGATCGTTCCCAAAATCCGAGTCTTGAAGTTCAACGCTTGCCTTGGCTCGCATCCTTAGGGTGACTCAGCATCTTGTCTTTTTATCTATCTCCGGATCATTTGCGTCATCTTCTCGCTTCTTCTCCTCCCTATCCGCGTGCCAGCGCAGGAGCTTTGCTACCTTAGGGTCCGCGAAATAGCGCTGCAGACGAGCGAGTGATCGGAAAGTACCACACCACTTTTCGAGGAGCTTTCTTCCTCTTCTTGTATCAAGTGGCGCCGCACACGGACATATGGTAGACTCCGCGTGCTCGTCCCGATAAATGATGCAATTGTTCATGCACACATGGTATTTCACGTGCGGTAAATCAAGAGGACACACGATTTTCTTCGCCTCCTCCAAACTGGTGGGCACTTGTTCCCCTTGGGAAGGCGTTAGTGCGAATGACATGTTCTCGTCGAAGCATCGTCGGTCATTTTGTGTTTTACCTTCATCTCGAGCCATGGCGTTACTTTCGGCGGGTATCCTCGGGCCTACATCCTTCATACAATGGAGTAACGCGTCTAACTCAAGTTGATCCATCTTGGCTTTCTCTCGGCGGCAGCTCTGGCGTTATCCGTGCGCTTGAGAAGCAGCTCTTGAATATGAGGGTCCTGCACCCAGCCCATCGATGGTCAGCGTCGTGCGCTCGCCGGCATCATCATCTTCATGATCATGCCCGTCGCCTGCTCGGCATCTTCCTCATCATCATGTCCTGCATCTTCTACATGATGATTGTGTACAACATCACCGTCGTGATCATCTCACAGGGATTCTTCGTCTTCTCGCCGCCCGAGCCGCGGTGGTTGTCTTGCTGCCCTTCCTCATTTCTTGCCCGCCCCCATGGGCGACTTCAGTAGTCATCTTCATCACCTTGCCACCGATAGCCATCCATGAAACCACGCAAGAGCAGGTGGTCCCGCACCTGCCGGAATCCGGTCCGCAATAAGGCTCTTGACTTGCATCTTCGACACGGACATCTTATCTCCGTCTCGTTCTTTTGAAGCATCTCGGCCTTCGCGGACCTCAAAAACCTATTCACGATGCCTTCGGTCATCGTGCGGACCATGGTCGTCATGAGGTAGAGCAAAAGCGATATTTTAGAACCAAACAAAAATTTGGCATGACTTTCCTAAAAATAGGACCAAAAGAATGCTTAATGCCAAAATTCTCGCGAAGCGAAATGAATCAACATTCGGCAAAATATTGGCAACTATCGCATTTCAAATACGGTACACCTCAAACACAAACACATATGCAACACCACAAACATATGCAACACCACGAACATACATAGATCTAGCTAGGCCATAAAAAGTGCATGTGCACATTGTTGTAGGGAGAACAACATAAATATAGCTTCCCCTTACTTACCTATTAAAACAAGGTAATTTAACCACTTAATTTGAATGAATCTATGGTGGAAATGAGGTGAAAAGAGGAGGCACCGAGACAAGGAGGAGGTGGAGAGAATGAAGTGGGGAGAAAGTGAGTGTGGGTAGGAGAGGCTGTCCAAAATATCTAGTTGCTGCCCACTTACTAATGGCGCACTAGCAACAAATCGCCATTAGTAATCCAGGTTACTAATGGTGCACCTTCTCAAGCGGTGCGCCATTAGTAGTTTTACAAAAAGAAAAATACTAATGGCGCACCCTTGGCGCGATGCGCCATTAGTAGTTACAACTACTAATGGCGCACTTCATCTGGATCGCCATTAGTATGTTTGGACAGCGCACTAGTTCAAAAAAATAATTTTCTATACTAATGGCGCACCTTTGCAGTGCGCCATTAGTAGTTACAACTACTAATGGCGCACTTAAGAAGGATCGCCATTAGTATGTTTGAACAAGCGCACTAGTTCAAAAAAAATTGATACTAATGGCGCACCCTTTGCATGGTGCGCCATTAGTAGTTTCAACTCTAATGGCGCATCGAATGTGGTGCGCCATTAGTATACTAATGGCGCACCAACTTTCTGGTGCGCCATTAGTGTGAATCCCATCTATAGCCCTTTTTCTAGTAGTGCCTGGTAAGAAATAACGAGCCACTAGGCTCCATAACTTTATTTTCTCTTCTTTCTTCTCAAACAAGAAGAAGGTTCATCCACCCACAAGTTAACCGGGAGAAAGATAATGGTGTGGGCATAGCGTCGCTTCGAGGGACTGTCGCCTTGCCGAGAAATGGACAACAGAGAAGCTAAGTTGCTAAGTTTAAACGACCAGTTTTAAAATTTTAAGTTATCTTCCTCGAACGATAGTACTTTGTATGGAAAACCTGTGCGCGGAGGAACCGACTCGCGACTAGCTTGCGCCCTTATTTTGTTTCGAGTCCGCTCAACAACTTAAGTGTGCTGCAACTAGTTGCGACAAGGTTGCTTGTCGGAGGCGGCATCGCCAGCAGGCTGCTGAAGTTCCGCACTCAGCGCTCACGGCAAAGGTGTTCGCACCGACAAGTTCCCTAAAAGCGTAGGGCATAAACATACAAGGGAAGAAATCGAGTAAAGGAAATAACATTGCATTGATTGCCTAAGATAGTGTATATTACATGATAACTTGTCGCGGATCTAATAGATTCTTCGCCTAAACATGATCTACAGCGACAAGAGAAAGATAAGCTTGGCGGCCTAGTCCCGCGAGCCGCCATCGAGCTTCTTGACTCCGCTCACCCTGTCCACAATGGAGTGCGACAAGGGTTTTAGCGCTTCAACGTCGGCAGATGGAGGCAGGGACTTGAGGACTTTGGTGAAATCGGCGCTTTGGGTTGCGGAAGGCCACCTTCATCGGCACCTACGGAGAGCCCGGCGCAAACTTGGCGCGACTCCTCCGCCTTGATTGCTTTGGGATCTCCTCCCGAGCCGGCTGGAGAACCGTCAAGTACGCCCTTGAAGAACAGGCTGAGCTTGGCGCTGGGTTGGAGGTTCTCGTCGGTGGAGTACCCAAGATCCACCATCCCAGCTCCATCAGCTCATTATGGATGCGGCGGCGGTGTCCACAAGACCTTCATCCGATGCATTATGCTGTCTACGAGATTATGCAGGCGAGTCACAGCATTCGACAGCAGTTCCTCGTTGGCCTTGATCTTCTCCAGCAGGCCCGCTTCCCGCTCCTTGGCACCTTCCAACGTCTCCGTCAAGGTGGTCAGTTTCAGCTCCAGATCCGCCTTGGAGTCCTTGGCGGCGTCGATCTCCTTGATCTTCTCAGCGAGGCGCCCCTGCAACTCACCGAGGGTATAGGCGTCCTTCTCACGCTCGCGCTTCAACCCGGTGACCTCCTCGGCGCTCTTCTGGAGGGTGGACTCCAGCTGAGCCACGCTCGTCTCCAGTTCCTTCTTGGCGGCCTCGGCAGCCGCAGCAGCATCCTTTGCCTCCTGAAGTGGCCCGCCAATCGTTTGCTCGTGCACGGCGAGATCATCCTCATGGTTGTCGAGGTTGATCTTCCGCTGCGCCAGCTCACCTTCTCGCGCGGAGAGCTTCTCGTCGGCAAGCCTCTGTTGCTCCTCGACCTCGCCCTTCTCCAAGATGAAGGCCGTGCGCTCCTCAGCAAGCTGCTCCCGCGCCTCTGCTATATCCCGGAGAGTTTCTTTGTTGGCGCGTTGGAGCTCTTCCGCGCGTTTCTCCAAGTCAGTTCCCGCCCTCGCGACAAGCGCCTCCCTGGACTCCAGCTTGGCTTGTCGGGCGCGGTAGAGCGACAACAACCTCCTTAGCAACTGCTCCTCCTCAGGCTCGCCGCTGCTGCTACTCGGAGCATCGACCAACGACAGCCCGGCGGAGGCAAGCAGTTCAGCGTCGAAGGTCTCCCCTTCGCGGTGCCACAGGCTTGATGCCCATGGGAGCTTGATAAAGACACCCTCGCCGGCCTTGGTGGCGCCGGGCTGGGGCTCTTGAGTCTAGTGCGGCATCGGTGGCAGGAGGATCGGTGATCGGTGCAGCGCTGGCGCTCCTGCGGCCTCGGGGCCGTCGGTCGATCGCCATGATTCCTCCCGACCTCTGCGCCCGGCAGCCTTGGCAACCTCCTGCGCCCGGGACCCGTCGGCGCCAGCCTCCCCTCCATGTTGGCGGCGTCGACATTGTCGCCGCGAGTGTCCTCCTCGCCGGCAGCCTTAGTCGCCATTGGATCTCCGGCAGATGGATCTGATGGTCAGAATAAGAAAGAACAAGTCAAGCAAATGTTCGAAGAAGAAGAACAGAAGAAAACAAGACCCAAGGGAGATTTTCAAGCAGGAAAATTACCTGCAATGGGATCTGTTGCTGCGGTCTCCACAACCGGAGGGTCGTCGGCGCTGGTCCTTGTCGGGGAAGCTCCCCTTGTCGGAGAGGCCTCCCTTGCCGGAGAGCGCTCCCTTGGCGGAGAGTTCTCCCTTGGTGGCGTAGTTGAAGCAAGCAGAATTTCGGGAGTGACCTCCGGTGCTTCCTGATGAGGCTGCTCTGCTCCTACATAATTCAACAAACCAGATATCAGTGACGGAGAAGCACCCAAGCACACCTAACCATGAGAAGTAAACCGATCACTTACGCTGGGGGCTGTGCTGGGGGCTGCTCTGTTGAAGGGTTGCCGGGTCCGGTATGGTAGTCCCAGACGTTCCCCCTGTCGCCACAGGGGAGTCATCTGAGGCGACAACCACGGGGTCTTAGCCCTCTTGGCGCCCTCTGAGCTAAGCGTCTGAAGAAGGAGAAGGTTGAGTGAAGCCGGTCGGATACAAAATAAAGCAATAAATTGGAAGATTACAAGTAGCAGCAACAAGATCTTACTCTTCCTCTTCCTCCTCGGAGCTGAGGCGGAGAGATCAAGTCCGCTCCGCGCGACAGATTGGAGGAGAAAATTCCCTCGGGCGCTTGGCGGATCGGGGCCGTGACTCGAAGACCCGCTCCCGTTCTTTGTGGCGGCGGAGGCGCCCAGCAGCAGTGCTTGCCGCGGTGGAGCGCGTCGGGCGGCGAGGCGGTTGTTGAGCCGTCTGCCGCCCCGCCACTTCTCCGGTCTTGCGGAGGCCTCTCCTTGGCGGGGCCGCGGGCTCCTCCTGCGGAAAGCTGCTTGACGGCGGAGGGGAAGCGCCACCGGCCGGCTCTTCCGGATCGACGTCGGGCTCGGCCTGTTCCTCCTCACCGACAAGCTCTTCTCGGTCGGCAAGCCTTGCCGCCTCGGCTGTTTCCGCCTCCTCGACGGTAAAGCCAAACACGCCGGCGGCGGCAGCTTCTGCCGCCTCCTCCAACCTTAATGGCGTCGCGCAATCTCTGATCGGTGGTGTCGCGGGTGAGCCGTCTCTGCTTCGTCGGCGCGGATCGGCACCTCCACCAAGTTGTCGAAGAATTGCTGAGCAGCGTCGTCGGCGGGCTCTGCCAAGTTGGAGCGATTCCATGGGAATCGCTGGCAGCATCATCGCGGATCTGTCAAGCGACGAGTTGTTGCACAAAGGCACGACTCCCTCGGCAACATGCACCACTCGGGGTGATCCGCATCAGGCTTGAACAACTCCCGCAACATGCCGTCCAGCTCCAAGGTAGTAAAATTCCAGTTCAGACCCGGGCGCAGCCTCATGATGGCCGCCGCATTCTGGAATTCCAAAGCAGGCCTCCTCCTCTCCTGCAAGGGCGCGATGCGGCGGCGAAGGAAGTCCGCGCCAACTGCTCCTACGGTAAGCCCTGCTTGCCAGAGACGCAAAATCCTAGTCACGGCAATCTTCAACTTGTCGTCCTCCGGCGCCAAGTTGCTCCAATCATTGCCGCGAACTATGGGAGTTTGGCGCAGGGCGGTGAAAGGCTGTGGTTCCTCCTCTAAGATCCAACACCAGTCAGCTCTCCACTCCTCCCACTTACTACGCAGCTCTCCGTCAAGATACGCTTCCTTCTTGCCGATCCTAGAGACCCATGCAATCCCCCCGGCAAGCGGCTCTCCTCTCTCTACACGGGGCATGAAGTAATGGCGGAAGAGTGCGACGTTTGGGTGGACCCCGACAAAGTTCTCGCAGAGGTGTGCGAAAATGGCCAAGGTGAGGACGGCGTTGGGGGTGAAATCAAGGAGGCGGAGGCCATACGTGTTCATGACATCACAGAAAAATTCAGAAAAGGAGGCGAGCCCGCGATGGAAAAAGCGAAGAAGGCGTGCCCGATGGAAACCTTCTCGGAGGTGGCGGAGATGACTCTCGTCTTGTGAGTGCGCCCAGGTCTCCGTCGACCAGAAGAGATAGTACAGCTCCCGCAGCTCCTTCCTGTCAAGCAGGGGGTCGAAGAGGGCCTGCTCCTTCCGCAGCGCTGCGAGCCGCTGCGCCTCAGCCGATTTCATGCCTTTTCCCTTGTCGGCCTTCCGAGCCATGGGGAGAGGTGGTGGAGGAGGTCGACGGCGGCGTTGGTGGCACCGGTGGCAATGGAGGGGCGGAGCGTCGCTCTCTTTGGGCTCGAGAAGAAAGGGGGAAGCGACGGGGGTTTTCTGATGTGACAGCAAGGGCAAGTGGGCATCCTGCCCCTGTTCCCCCTGCTTATAAAGGGGAGAGGGGACGGGTGTTCCGATTTATTCCATTAAAGAAAGCACCACGATCTCCCCACGGCGCCACGTCCGGTGCGTGGCGTTCGTGGGGCGTGGTGGGTCCAAGCGATAACGGCGTAATCAAGACCCGCAGCGTGCCCGTGCCTTTTTTTGGCCTGGCCCAACAGAGTTTGGCGTGTGTGGCCCGAGCCGGGGCTCTGCCGGTGTACTAGGTAGGGTACCCCTAGCACCCGAACTTCGTGCGGGCAGTTGCAGCACCACACGGCGGGGCTGGCACGATGACCGCCACGATCCTCAGCGGCTCCTTTGGAGCCATTCAAGAACAAAGTAATCAAGGCCCCGGCAAGAGGAGCTTGCTGGGAAGGCCACTCAAGGCACAAAGGAAACAAGAACCCGGCAAGAGGAGCTTGCCGGGAAGGCTTGGTGAGCGATAAGCTCCCGAGCGCGACAAGAACCTTGCCCCGGCAAGGTGCTCGCCCATGACAAGTGACCTCTGTTCATCTCGCTCCAGCTCATCCGCCAGCGTGTCGCCGGGGCTCTCCCAAGCTGCAGCGTGTCGACGGGCTGTGCAGCCAGCGGGAGCAGCGATAAGCGGCGCCGACAAGCTACCATCGTGGCAAGCGGAGGCACACTTGGCGGTCCCTGTTACCTGTGTTGAGGCGACCGAGGCGGGCATTGATGACTCTTGTCCCTTGCCGTCGAGTTAGGTATAGATCATTGTACCACTGTATAAAGCGGTGTACCAACCTCTGTTTTTACTATCTTACCCTTGTCTACTTGCCACATGTGGTGACCCCTTGTGCCTATAAAAGGAGGCCCAAGTGCAACGTAGAAAGGGTTCGGTTCGGCTCCGGCTTAGTTCATTCGACTCACACATACACTCGAGCTAG
This sequence comes from Aegilops longissima, assembly GCA_021605205.1. Classification (NCBI taxonomy): domain Eukaryota; kingdom Viridiplantae; phylum Streptophyta; class Magnoliopsida; order Poales; family Poaceae; genus Aegilops; species Aegilops longissima. The sequence continues at coordinate 696,381,440 of CM038679.1, forward strand.
GTTTTGTAGCCCTCATTGCTCCCTAGCAAGAACACAATATAATCCACAAAGCAGCAGTAGGAGTATTATCTCTCCGGAGAGCTCCGAAGCTGGGTAAATCTGCTCGTGTGCATCGCTTCGATCCGCTCTTTGTGCAATCTCCGCCCCCCTCCGAACCACAAGGGACCTAGGTCCCATAGGTGTTCGTGGGCCATGATCAGCTTCCCCGACAAAGATGGATGCAAGGATAAGTGGAGGAGGTCCACCGTGGGCCCACGAGGCAGGGGGGCGCGCCCAGGGGGGTAGGGCACGCCCTCCACCCTCGTGGCCAGGTGGCAGCTCCCCCCACGGTAATTTTTTCACTAAAAATCCTCAAATATTTCCGAAAAAATCATATTAAATTGGCTGTCATTCTGAGGACTTCTGTTTTCGGGATATTTTTATATTGCACGGATAAGTCAGGAAACAGACAGAAAAATACTATTTTTACTTTATTTCTACTAAAGAACGGAAAATATAAAGAGGGTACAGAAGGTTGTGCTTCTAGTTTCATCCATCTCATGCTCATCAAAAAGAATCCACTAACACGGTTGATCAAGTCTTGTTAACAAACTCATTCCGATAATCATGGAACCGGAGAAATTTCGAATAACACTATGTTACCTCAACGGGGATATAGACATCCCCAATAGTAAGTATATCATATTTCTTCTTGACAGTAGGAAGAGGAAATTCAAAACCTCCAAATATAATCGATGGAATTTTTCCAATAGAGTTGATACTATGAACTTGAGGTTGTTTCCTCGGAAAGTGTACCGTATGCTCATTACCATTAACATGAAAAGTGACATTGCCTTTGTTGCAATCAATGACAGCCCCTGCAGTATTAAGGAAAGGTCTTCCAAGAATAATAGACATACTATCGTCCTCGGGAATATCAAGAATAACAAAGTCCGTTAAAATAGTAACGTTTGCAACCACAACAGGCACATCCTCACAAATACCGACAGGTATAGCAGTTGATTTATTAGCCATTTGCAAAGATATTTCAGTAGGTGTCAACTTATTCAAATCAAGTCTACGATATAAAGAGAGAGGCATAACACTAACACCGGCTCCAAGATCACATAAAGCAGTTTTAACATAATTTCTCTGAATGGAGCAAGGAATAGTAGGTACTCCTGGATCTCCAAGTTTCTTTGGTATTCCACCCTTAAAAGTATAATTAGCAAGCATGGTGGAAATTTCAGCTTCCGGTATCTTTCTTTTATTTGTAACAATATCTTTCATATATTTAGAATAAGGATTCATTTTGAGCATATCAGTCAATCGCATACGCAAAAAGATAGGTCTAATCATTTCAGCAAAGCGCTCAAAATCCTCATCATCCTTTTTCTTGGATGGTTTGGGAGGAAAAGGCATGGGTTTCTGAACCCATGGTTCTCTTTCTTTACCATGTTTCCTAGCAACGAAGTCTCTTTTATCATGACGTCGATTCTTTGATTGTGGGTTATCAAGATCAACAGCAGGTTCAACTTCTACATCATTATCAGGTTGAGCATCATCATGAACATCATCATTAACATTTTCACTAGGTTCATGTTCATTACCAGATTGTGTTTCAGCATCAGACATAGAGATATCATTTGGATTATCAGGTGGTTCAGCAATAGGTTCACTAGAAGTTTGCACAGTTCTATCATTTTTCTTTTTCTTCCTTTTAGAAGAACTAGGTACATCATTGTTATTTCTTTGAGAATCTTGCTCGATTCTCTTAGGGTGGCCTTCAGGATACAAAGGTTCCTGAGTCATTCTACCAATTCTAGTAGCCACTCTAACAACATAATCATTTTTCTTACTATTCATTTCATCAAGCACTTCTTTATGAGCTTTAAGTACTTGTTCTACTTGAGTGGTAACCATAGAAGCATGTTTGCTAACAAGTTTAAGTTCACCTCTAATATTGGCCATATAATCACTCAAGCGTTTAATCATAAAGGTATTCTGTTTTAATTGTCAACCAAAATAAGCATTAAAGTCATCTTGCTTAAACATAAAGTTATCAAACTCATCCAAGCACTGACTAGCAATTTTAGTAGGAGGTACTTCAGCTTTATCATATCTATAGAGAGAATTTACCTTTACTACCTGTGTCGGGATATCGGGATCAGGAGGTTCTTCGGTGAATAAGGAATTGAGATCATACACTTCTTCAACAGGCGGTAGATTAAGACCATGTATTTCTTCAATAGGAGGTAAATTCTTAACATCTTCAGCTTTAATACCTTTTTCTTTCATAGATTTCTTTGCCTCTTGCGTATCTTCGGGACTGAGAAATAGAACGCGTCTCTTCTTCGGAGTTGGTTTAGGAATAGGCTCGGTAATTGGCTCAGGATCTGGCTCGGGAGTTGGCTCAGGAGGTGCCCAGTTATTTTCATTTGTCAACATATTATTCAATAGAATTTCAGCTTCATCCGGTGTTCTTTCCCTGAAAAGAGAGCCAGCACAACTATCCAGGTAATCTCTGGAAGCATCGGTTAGTCCATTATAAAAGATATCAAGTATTTCAGGTTTCTTAAGAGGATGATCAGGCAAAGCACTAAGTAACTTGAGAAGCCTCCCCCAAGCTTGTGGGAGACTCTCTTCTTCAATTTGCACGAAGTTGTATATATCCCTCAAAGCAGCTTGTTTCTTATGAGCAGGGAAATATTTAGCAGAGAATTAATAAATCATATCCTGGGGACTATGCACACAACCAGGATCAAGAGAATTAAACCATATCTTAGCATCACCTTTTAATGAGAACAAAAATATTTTGAGTATATAAAAGTAGCGCGATCTCTCATCATTAGTAAACAGGGCAGCTATATCATTTAACTTAGTAAGATGTGCCACAACAGTTTCAGATTCATAGCCATAAAAAGGATCAGATTCAACCAAGGTAATTATATCAGGATCAACAGAGAATTCATAATCCCTATCAGGAACACAGATAGGTGAAGTAGCAAAAGCAGGGTCAGGTCTCATCCTATCTCTAAGAGATTCTTTACTCCATTTAACTAGTAGCCTCTTAAGTTCATATCTATCCTGGCAGGCAAAAATAGCTGCAGAAGATTCCGCATCAAAAAGATAACCCTCAGGAATAGCAGGCATATTTTCATCATCACTTTCATCATTGTATTCAGTTTCAATAATTTCTCTTTCTCTAGACCTAGAAATTTGTTCATCTAGAAATTCACCAAGGGGCACAGTAGTATCAAGCATAGAAGTAGTTTCATCATAAGTATCATGCATAGCAGTAGTGGCATCATCAATAACATGCGACATATCGAAACGAATAGTAGAAGCAGGTTTAGGTGTCGTTAGCTTACTCATAACAGAAGGTGAATCAAGTGCAGAGCTAGATGGCAGTTCCTTACCTCCCCTCGTAGTTGAGGGATAAATTTTTGTCTTAGCGTCTTTCAAGTTCTTCATAGTGTCCAGCAGATATAAATCCCTAGTGAATCAAAGAATAGAGATATGCTCCCCGGCAACGGCGCCAGAAAAAGGTCTTGATAACCCACAAGTATAGGGGACCGCAACAGTTTTCGAGGGTAGAGTATTCAACCCAAATTTGTTGATTCGACACAAGGGGAGCCAAATAATATTCTCAAGTATTAGCAGCAGAGTTGTCAGTTCAACCACACCTGGAAACTTAGTATCTGCAGCGAAGTGTTTAGTAGCAAAGTAATTGATAGTGGCGGTAACGGTAACAAAAGTAAAGACAGCAAAAGTAATGTTTTTGGTATTTTTGTAGTGATTATAACAGTAGCAACGGAAAAGTAAATAAGCGAGAACCAGTATATGGAAAGCTCGTAGGCACCGGATCAATGATGGATAATTATGCCGGATGTGGTTCGTCATGTAACAGTCATAACATAGGGTGACACGGAACTAGCTCCAATTCATCAATGTGATGTAGGCATGTATTCCGAATATAGTCATACGTGCTTATGGAAAAGAACATGCATGACATCTTTTGTCCTACCCTCCCTTTGCAGCGGGGTTCTATTGGAAACTAAGGGATATTAAGGCCTCCTTTTAATAGAGAACCGGAACAAAGCATTAGCACATAGTGAATACATGAACTCCTCAAACTATGGTCATCACCGAGAAGTATCCCAATTATTGTCACTTCGGGGTAGTCGGATCATAACACATAATAGGTGACTATAGACTTGCAAGATAGGATCAAGAACACACATATATTCATGAAAACATAATAGGTTCAGATCTGAATTTATGGCACTCGGTCCCTAGTGACAAGCATTAATCATAGCAAAGTCATAGCAACATCAATCTCAGAACATAATGGATACTAGGGATCAAACCCTAACAAAACTAACTCGATTACATGATAAATCTCATCCAACCCATCACCTTCCAGCAAGCCTACGATGGAATTACTCACGCACGGCGGTGAGCATCATGAAATTGGTGATGGAGGATGGTTGATGATGACAACGGCGACGAATCCCCCTCTCCGGAGCCCCGAACGGACTCCATATCAGCCCTCCCGAGAGAGATTAGGGCTTGGCGGCGGCTCCGTATCGTAAAACGCGATGAAACTTTCTCTCTGATTTTTTTCTCCCCGAAAGACAACATATGGAGTTGGAGTTGGCGTCGGAGGGTCTCTAGGGGGCCCACGAGGTTGGGGGGTGCGCCCAGGAGGGGGGGCGCCCCCACCCTCGTGGACAGGGTGTGGGCCCCCTGGTCTTCATCTTTGGCGAGGAGTTTTTAGTATTTATTCTAAGATATTCCATGGAGTTTCAGGTCATTCCGAGAACCTTTGTTTTTTGCACATAAAACAACATCATGGCAATTCTGCTGAAAACAACGTCAGTCCGGGTTAGTTCCATTCAAATCATACAAGTTAGAGTCCAAAACAAGGGCAAAAGTGTTTGGAAAAGTAGATACGACGGAGACGTATCAAAGAACAGGAAATATTTTTGAGTTTTCTTTTAATTATTACTACTACAGCAAGAAAAGTAAGTTACTACTAATTTTTTGGTTTTTCTTAAGGTTTAATAAACACACAAGAAGAAAGCAAGAAAAAGAAAATAAACTAGCATGGATATTACAGTGAAAGTGTATGAGCACCGACATCTAGCAATAGGTGTGTGTAAACATAAATGTAATATCGGTGAGAAATACGTACTCCCCCAAGCTTAGGCTTTTGGCCTAAGTTGGTTCATTGCCAGGGATGGCCTGGCGGATACCCGTAGGTGTGGCTGGGTCGTCTTGTGTGAAGGCGACTCGACGCCCCTTTGGTGGCAGCCATCTCCGGATCCCAAGAATAAATAGACTGTCGTGGAGGCTCATATTGTGGTTCCGGCTCCGGGGCTGGTGTAGGGTTCCGGTAGGCTTGAACAGCCGCCCACGGAACGAGATACGGTCCTTCAAAATTAAACAAGGATGGAGCAGGCAAGGTAATAGTCTAAGGGTGATGTTTATTAAAGAATAATTTGTATTTAAGCTCCCCTTCCCTGCCCTTAACAATAAAGTCATGCGCTAGCATACTCTTATAATCTAAATAAGCACTAGGCAACAATTTTTCTTCTTTCTCATAGAGTCTAATAGGTATGTTAAAATGTGCAGCTAGGCGTGAAGCATAAATACCTCCAAAGATGGGGCCCTTTGTACGGTTCAAACTTAACCGTTTAGCAATAATTCCGCCCATACTAACAGTGTTATCGCGCAATAAACAATGGAACAAAATGATAATATCAGGAACACTAAGGTTTCCACTGTTTCCATGACCAATAAGCAACGACTAGCAAATATGGCAAAGTAGCGTAAGACAGGAAAATGTATGCTAGTGATTCTGGCATCAGAAACCTTCCTGGTTTCTCCCACAGTGATGGTGTCAATAAATTCTTCCACATCCTTACGGTGTGGTTCATCTAAGGTACCCTCAAAGGGTATTTTGCAAACCTTGCAAAATTCAGCTAATGGCATTTTCTCAACAATATCATATAGATGAAACTCTACTGAAGGAGGCGATTCCCTAGGAAAATAGTAGAAGTTTTGCACAAAAGTATTAGTGAGTAAGAGATACTGATGACGTTGGTCGCGGAGGAAGTCGGTGAGGCCAGCATTCTCAGCCAATGAATATAAATCATCATAAATCTCGGCTGCTCTCAAGAAACCATCGGAAGGCCATTCACACGGCCGGACCTCCGCGCTGCGAGGCAAATTATATTTGGGCCTCTGTGCTTCTTCATTTTGCTTATCCTTCGAGCTTCGGCTCGATGAGCCCCTCAAAAGTCTCTTCATCATTTCCTAAAATATTCTGAAATTTTTAGTAACTTCAAACAAAAGTGAGCCAAGCTCAACAAAATTGATAGCAACTACTCCTACAAGTGCCTAGAGGATATATCATGCATTAGAACTACTTGGAACCATATAAATTTGACATGCAAGCTCAAGAACATGGTCACCTATGCAGCACAAATTGCAATCAAAGCACTAGAACAAAAACTAATTGGGCCAATGGAGGAGTCACATACCAAGGAACAATCTCCCCAAGCAGTTTTGTGAGAGGTGCTTTGAGCAAGGAGATCGAAAATCGCAGCAAGGTGAGCTAGAACTCGTGCTTGAGCTGGATATTTGTGTTTGTGGGAGGAAGAAGAACTGTATGGGTGCAGGAATAAGTGGAGGAGGGCCACCGTGGCCCCACGAGGCAGGGGGCGCGCCCTGGGGGGTAGAGCGCGCCCTCCACCCTCGTGCCCAGGTGGTTGGCCCTCCTGGTGTGTTCTCAGTTCCATAAATCCTCAAATATTCTAGAAAAAATCATATTTCATTTTCAGGGCATTTGGAGAACTTTTATTTTTGGGGTATTTTTATATTGCATAGATAAACCAGAAAACAGACAGAAAAATACTATTTTTACTTTATTTCAACTAAATAACATAAAATAGAAAGAGGGTACAGAAGGTTGTGCCTTCTAGTTTCATCCATCTCATGCTCATCAAAAGGAATCCACTAACATGGTTGATCAAGTGTTGTTAACAAACTCATTCCGATTAACATGGAACCGGAGAAATTTTGAATAACACTATGTTACCTCAACGGGGATATGCACATCCCCTATAATAAGTATATCATATTTCTTCTTGACAGTAGGAATAGGAAATTCAAGACCTCCAAATATAATCGATGGAATTTTTCCAATAGAATTGATGCTATGAACTTGAGGTTGTTTCCTCGGAAAGTGTACCGTATGCTCATTACCATTAACATGAAAAGTGACATTGCCTTTGTTGCAAACAATAACTGCCCCTGCAGTATTAAAAAAGGGTCTTCCAAGAATAATAGACATACTATCGTCCTCTGGAATATCAAGAATAACAAAGTACGTTAAAATAGTAACGTTTGCAACCACAATAGGCACATCCTCACAAATACCGACAGGTATAGCAGTTGATTTATCAGCCATTTGCAAAGATATTTCAGTAGGTGTCAACTTATTCAAGTCAAGTCTACGATATAAAGAGAGAGGCATAACACTAACACCGGCTCCAAGATCACATAAAGCAGTTTTAACATAGTTTCCTTTAATGGAGCATGGTATAGTAGGTACTCCTGGATCTCCAAGTTTCTTTGGTATTCCACCCTTAAAAGTATAATTAGCAAGCATGGTAGAAATTTCAGCTTCCGGTATCTTTCTTTTATTTGTGACAATATATTTCATATATTTAGCATAAGGATTCATTGTGAGCATATCATTCTATCGCATACGCAAAAAGATAGGTCTAATCATTTCAGCAAAGCGCTCAAAATCCTCATCATCCTTTTTCTTGGATGGTTTGGGAGGAAAGGGCATGGGTTTCTGAAACCATGGTTCTCTTTCTTTACCATGTTTCCTAGCAACAAAGTCTCTCTTATCATAACATTGATTCTTTGATTGTGGGTTATCAAGATCAACAGCAGGTTCAATTTCTACATCATTATCATTACTAGGTTGAGCATCATCATGAACATCATCATTAACATTTTCACTAGGTTCATGTTCATTACCAGATTGTGTTTCAGCATCAGAAATAGATATATCATTGGGATTCTTAGGTGGTTCAGCAATAGGTTCACTAGAGGTTTGCAAAGTCCTATCATTTTTCTTTTTCTTCCTTTTAGAAGAACTAGGTACATCAATATTATTTCTCTGAGAATCTTGCTCAATTCTCTTAGGGTGGCCTTCAGGATACAAAGGTTCATGAGTCATTCTACCAGTTCTAGTAGCCACTCTAACAGCATAATCATTTTTCTTACTATTCATTTCATTGAGCAAAACATTTTGAGCTTTAAGTACTTGTTCTACTTGAGTGGTAACCATAGAAGCATGTTTGCTAACAAGTTTAAGTTCACCTATAATATTAGCCATAAAATCACCCAAGTGTTTAATCATATCGGAATTGTATTTCAATTGTCTACCAAAATAAGCATTGAAGTTTTCTTGTTTAACGATAAAATTGTCAAACTCATCAAAGCATTGTCTAGCAGACTTATAGTGAGGAATATCACCTTCATCAAATCTATAGAGAGAATTTACCTTTACTACCTGTGTCGGGTTATCAAGATCAGGAGGTTCTTCAATAGGTAATGGATTAGAATCATATGTTTCTTCAACTGGCGGTAGATTAAGACCATCTATTTCTTCAATAGGAGGTAAATTCTTAACATCTTCAGCTTTAATACCTTTTTCATTCATAGATTTCTTTGCCTCTTGCATATCTTCAGGACTGAGAAATAGAACACCTCTCTTCTTCGGAGTTGGTTTAGGAATAGGCTCAGTAATTGGAGCAGGGGCTGGCTCAGGAAGTGCCCAATTATTTTCATTTGTCAGCATATTATTTAATAGAATTTCAGCTTCATCCGGTGTTCTTTCCCTAAAAACAGAACCAGCACAACTATCCAGGTAATCTCTGGAAATATTGGTTAGTCCATTATAAAATGTATCAAGTATTTCATTTTTCTTAAGAGGATGCTCAAGCAAAGTATTAAGTAACTTGAGAAGCCTCCCCAAGCTTGTGGGAGACTCTCTTCTTCAATTTGCACAAAGTTGTATATTTCCTTTAAAGCAGCTTGTTTCTTATGAGCAGGGAAATATTTAGCAGAGAAGTAATAAATCATATCCTGGGGACTGCGAACACAACCAGGATCAAGAGAATTAAACCACGTCTTAGCATCACCCTTTAATGAGAACAGAAATATTTTAAGGATATAAAAGTAGCGAGATCTCTCATCATTAGTGAACAGGGTGGCTATATCATTTAATTTAGTAAGATGTGCCACAACAGTTTCAGATTCATAGCCATGAAAAGGATCAGATTCAACAAAAGTAATTATATGAAGATCAACAGAGAATTCATAATCCTTATCGGCAACACAGATAGGTGAAGTAGCAAAAGCCGGGTCAGGTTTCATTCTATCTTTAAGAGATTGCTTATTCCATTCAGCTAATAACATCTTGAGTTCATTCCTATCTTTGCAAGCTAAAATAGCTGCAGAAGCTTCCGTATCAAAAACATAACTGAGGGAGTCATGGATTAGGGGGTGTCCGGCTCGCCGGACTATAACCTTTGCCCGGACTCCTGGACTATGAAGATACAAGATTGAAGACTTCGTCCCGTGTCCGATGGGACTTTCCTTGGCGTGGAAGGCAAGCTTGGCGATACGGATATGTAGATCTCCTCCCATTGCAACCGACTTTGTGTAACCCTAGCCCTCTCCGGTGTCTATATAAACCGGAGGGTTTTAGTCCGTAGGATGAACAACAATCATACCATAGGCTAGCTTCTAGGGTTTAGCCTCTCTGATCTCGTGGTAGATCTACTCTTGTACTACCCATATCATCAATATTAATCAAGAAGGAGTAGGGTTTTACCACCATCGAGAGGGCCCGAACCTGGGTAAAAACATTGTGTCCCTTGTCTCCTGTTACCATCCGCCTAGGCGCACAGTTCGGGACCCCCTACCGAGATCCGCCGGTTTGACAACGACATTGGGGCTTTCATTGAGAGTTCCTCGTATGCGTCATATTTAGGCCCGATGGTTCCTCCGATCATCAACAACGATGCGGTCAGGTGAGACTTTTCTCCCGGACAGATCTTAAATATTCGGCGGCTTTGCACTGCGGGCAATTCGCAGCCATCTGGAGCAGATCAAAGCTTCGCCCCAGCCATCAGTCGATTTGGAAGTTTGAACTACGGTGGCGTCCGCGAGACTTGATCTTGACGGGTTCGAGCCACAGCCGAAGCCGCGCCGCATTATTACGATGGGCATGACCTAGCTCTGCCGCGAGCAGTGCCACGAGGTCGCGCACCGTGTCGCTCCGACCGTTAGCTCGGAGCCGACTACCTGTCGAGGGCGGGTGGCTGGACACTACCTCGGGGCTGCAATCTCTGGCGTCGGGCGAACACCAGCCTTGTCGCTGCGAAGCCCATGACTCCAAAGTGCGGACTCCTCTCCGAATCGGAACCTTCAGCGCCTCTGCCAATCGATTCCGATTAGGCGCCCGATCATGGAGTTCACCGCGCGGACATCTTTCAAAGCTTTTCGCCCTTGGCGACATTCTGAATTCATTAAAGTCTCTCTCTTTATCGGAGAGCCTGGCGGACTATGGTCAGCAAGGTTGGGATGCGGACGGCGAAGAAATTCAAAGCCCACCCACCACCCACTTCGTAGCCACTGTCGATGATTTAACCGACACGCTCGACTTCGACTCCGAAGACATCGACAGTATGGACGACGATGTAGGAGACGAACAGGAACCAGCGCCTATAGGGCACTGGACAACCACCTCATCTCACGATGTATACATGGTGGACACACCTAAAAGAAACGACGACGAGGAACAAAGGGACGCAAGGAGGGATCGTTCCTTCCAAAAGCAGTCAAAGCGGCGGCATGAGCGCCACTCCAAACCCCACCTCGACAGAAACAACAGCCATACAGACCCAGCCATAAAGCAGGGCGAACCGGCGGACGACGAACATGCCATCGAGCAACCGTCCGAACAGGGCAACTTGGATAAACAACCCGTCCCAGGCGAGGATAATAGTCCGGACGACCTCACGCGGGACAAGTTGCTGGAGCAAAAGAACCTCCAAAAAAGGCTCGTCGCCACTGCGCCTAGCCTGAAAAAGCAGAAACGGAAGCTCAAAACAGCGGAAGATGCACTCAGAATTAGATGGAGCAAAGTACTCAACACCGTAGACAAATACGGCGACAGTCGCCACACAAAGAGCTATCCGAAGCGAAAATTGCTGCCGGAATTTGATGAAGAGGCCTTAGAGCCTCCGCAATCAAAAAATAAGGAAGCCACCCGGTCGGATAAACGACCCCATGGCCAACATAGTGCAGCAAATGGCGCCGCACACAAGCCGGCACGCGATCCGCACAAGATTGAATCAAAAGATGGCCCAGCCAGATCTATCTACGGGCCAAGAAAGCAAACTCTAGTAAGCAGCATAGCGCAGCAAGTATCCGAACATCACGGCACACCCAAATATAGGGTGCCGTGCACCCTATGTTTCACCGATGAGGTGCTGGACCATAATTTCAGCGGGATTCAAGCCCGTAAACATAGAGGCATCTGACGGAACAACAGACCACAGAGTCGGATTGAGGATTATATCCTCCACATACACATGGCTTGAGGAGATGACCTCCACACAATAAAATACTTACCCCTCAAGCTCAAAGGGCCAGCCCGGCATTGGCTTAAAAGCCTCCCCGAAAACACCATTGGAAGTTGGGAAGAGCTCGAGGATGCCTTTCGGGCAAATTTTCAAGGGACCTATGTCCGACCTCTGGATGCAGACGATTTAAGTCATATAACTCAACAACCCGGAAGTCAGCTCGGAAACTCTGGAACAGATTTCTTACTAAAAAGAAACAGATAGTCGACTGTCCGGACGCCGAAGCCTTAGCAGCTTTCAAACACAGCGTTCGAGACAAATGGCTCGCCAGACACCTCGGCCAAGAAAAGCCAAGAACAATGGCCGCATTAACAAGCCTCATGACCCGCTTTTGCGCAGGAGAGGATAGCTGGTTGGCAAGATGCAGTACCAGCGACCCAAGTACATCCGAAGTTAGGGATGGAAACGGGAAACCGCGACGCAGCAAGGACCAGCGCCGGACCAAGGGAAACAGCCCGAAGAGCACGTCAGTCAACGCCGGATTCAAAAGCTCTCAGCAGAATCAGAAAAAGCTGCCCCTTAAGGATAACAGAGACGAGCTATCTAACGTAAACAAAATCTTGGATAAGATATGCCAAATCCACAGTACTCCCAGGAAGCCTGCAAACCATACCCACAGAGATTGTTGGGTCTTCAAGCAATCCGGCAAACTCAACGCCGAACACAAGGGGCTCGACTCACCAAGCGAGGATGATGACGAACACCACAAGCAGAGCACCTAAAAACAAAAGAATTTCCCACAAGAAGTCAAAACAGTAAACTCACTTCACGTGACAAAGGGAAAAAGAGAGGCGCCTATAGAATACGCGCCATACGGCCTATCGGAGGAGTCCCGCCCTTTGGTTGTTAAAACCAATCACCTTGACCATCGGGACTACTCTAGAAGTATCCGAACGCAGAGCTTGACTGCCTTGATATTAGATCCGATAATTGGCGGACTCCACTTTACACAAGTCCTAATGGACGGCGGCGATGGTCTAAACCTATTATATCAGGACACAATCCATAAAATGGGGATAAACCCAACAAAAATTTGCCATAGCAACACTTCCTTTCAAGGGTAACGCCAGCCCAGATGCCCATTATGCGGGTTCTCTCCTGCTAGAAGTTATGTTCGGCTCCCCCGACAACTTCCGCCGCGAAAAGCTCACCTTCCACATCGCCCCATTTACAAGTAGCTATCAAGCACTACTGGGACGCGAAGCTTTCGCCCGCTTAAAATGCCTGGTCCGTGAGGCATCATCTCATTAAAGGGAAATATCGAGTGTTCCTCGAGCTCGGAAGACTGTGCGGCTGCCTTGGCAGCCACTCAATGGTCCGGCTTCACCAATCAAAGCACCTAAACAGGTCGTTCAGACCCCGGACATGGCTAGACGAGTCCGGCATAAACATACAAGGGCTTACTAGCCGCATACCCCCCGTACAAGGGGCTCCGCGCATGTACAACAAGAGACAATAAAGCTCAATTTTACCCATTTTTGGAATTATACTTTGTTTATTTAATATAACATACATTTTAGCATGATCTTTTTCAACTAAGTTCCTCTCTTTTACAGATGAACACCGTGCTACACCGTCGAGGATACGGCTGCAACGGAGACACGGTAGCAGGCGTGCATGAGGGACCCGTTCAAGGATTCTTTTCAGATTAAGACCCTCGTAAACCTTTTTACTGTCTCTTGTTGATACAAATCCCTGGTTTCTTGCTATAACCGAGGAGGAGGCTGGCGTCTTGGCATGTGGCCACGTAAAATTTTATGCGTGCACTGGACACGAGGGCTTATTACCAAGGCGTTGTTCAACCCGTTTTCATAAAGACCGAATACCTTAGGGAGTGTTCGGCGTCGAGTTTGGCCTTATATGCATCAGCTCGAATCATGTCTTTGGTCAAATGTTGGGTTTGCCGGCTCCTGTGTTTTGCTGCCTTACGTTCCGCTCTATCGGCTAAAGCGGCACCGGAGAACTCTGCGATTGTCCCCGGTTCGCCACGGCGAGCACCTCGATGAAAGCGGAAAACCGGCTGTCATGATATAGCGTGAGACTGGTCAACCACTCGATGACCCGTCGGAATCTTTAGGATTCCTCCGCATTAACGAAGGGCCGTTTCCCGGCCAGGCACACACGCGCCCCGAATTCGGGTGGCGCGGTGCCCCTAGGGGCTATATAGTAGCCCCTTGTCAAACTCCTATGGCTAAGTGAAAGTGATAAAGAATTATAGTCCGGTTGCCTAGTTAAGCTGTGCTATCACCTCCTTAATAGGACCAAGGCGTTGGATCAAGTGTGAAAATCGCCTGCGAACACCCTCGCATTATATGCGTGGGGGCTGAAGCAAGACTGCCATCTTCAGAGTTATATACACATATACATTAATGGCCGCACAGGAGGTATTTTAATTCTTGAAGGCACAAGTATAAAAAGCTTTTATATTCCCTCGAAACATTGTTTTACAATAATACATGTTATTTGAACATAATATCCTTCGAGCTCTGCGTTTCTATTAAACGAGCGCCCTGCATAACTTCCTGAAAATAGTGCTCGGCAGGTTCTCGGCTCCCGTCCGAATCTTGGGATGCAACAGCGGTGGCCTTCATCTCCGCCCAGTATGTCTTGACACGGGCAAGAGCCATCCGTGCACCCTCTATGCACGCTGACCTCTTCATTGCATTGATATGCGGCACCGCACCAAGGAACTGCTGCACCAAGCTAAAATAACTCTTCGGCTCGGGCCTTTCCGGCCACAGATGACTCACGACATACTTCATGGCGAGTCCGGATAACCTATTCAGCTCCGCCCATACGGCCAAACGATCGGTTAATGGAAGTGGGCGCTCTGGATTGTGTTACTGCGACCAAAAAAGCTTTTCCACTTCGTGATCCTTTTGATCTCGGAAGTTTTCGGCGGCGTCCGCGGCACTCGCCGCCAAGTCCAGATAAGTATCCGCCGCACTCCACAACTGGTCCAACTGAGCATATTTAGGATCCCCGAACTTCATCTGCAGCATAAAGGGCTTTCCAGCCGCGATATCTCCGGCCTGACGTAGCTCCTCCTTCATAGCTCTCATTGTAGAGCGAGCATCCTTGGCCTCGGTAGTGGCCTTCTCCAGGTCCCTCTGTTCTGCCCGATCTTCTTTTTCAAGAAGCTGGCAGCGGTCGGCAGCATTCTTCAACTTCACAGCCATCTCGGCCATTTCCTTCTTGCTTGGCGGTGAGCAGCCTGTTAAACTTTCAGCTCTTCACCGCCTTTAAAGGCAGCAGCGTCACTTTTCTGGCCTGCTCCTTGGCTCGGCGAGTTCCGCCGAAGGTTCTCCATGGCAGCGACAACATATCGTCAAGCATACATGTTGTAAGATACTGAACATCAAGCTCCTCTTACCGGTGTCTGCGGAGAAATTACATACCTTGTGACTCGTCAAGCCGCTTGTTGACAAGCGCGATGTCGGCATCTGCCACGTCAAGTTGCCGCTTTAGCTCGGCAAATTCATCAGTCCGGCTAGCCACCGGACACTTCGCCACCTACATAGCAAAGGCGACATATCATACCTGGGATTATGATCCTCGGCTCGCCGTCAATTTTGACAACGCACAGAGTCTCAGGGGCTACTATCTATACAGGGCGCATCTTATATATGCGGAACTGTCAAAAGGTACATCATTTCGCGTACCTCAAAGCCTGTCAGTAAACTCTTGATGGCCTTGTACAACCCGCTCTCCGCGGATGAAATCCTTTCAATCACCGTACCCATCAACGCACGGTGTTCTTCTGAGATAGACGCTCACCCGAGCAGATCCTTCAGCTCCTCCGACCGTGCACCGGATGGTGCCGGACTCGTCCGATGGCCTTTTTCGAAGGTCGGACACGGAGAGCTTTGCCATACGACTGCCTTCCGGCCCTGCCGGATTCGGAGAAACCCTCCGTGACGACACCTCAAGGTCGCCCGCCTTGCAAGGCGGTACGGCAGGGGAGGCGTTCTACTCTCCATCATCTCTGGACGAAGATCCCCTGAAGATGAGCTCTGCTGAGAAGGGCTGAGATCCGAACTACAAGGTAAAATTTCGGTTATCTTCCTCAGAAATAGAACAGGGATGTCTCTTATTTTAAAACTCCCCTCTCTACTTACGGCTCGGTGGAGGGTTGATCCCCTTGGGGGCACAGTGCGGCCGAGGCATCCCCCGGCACAGGACCCTTTGACGAAGATTTCTTCCCCTGCTTTGAGACCATGGTCTCCGGGTCTTCAGAGGCGGTCCTCTTCTTCCCCTGGATAGAGGAATTCTCGATTCCTCCTTTCCTGACAGCCTCCTTCGGGGAGGCGGTAGCTTCCTTGTTCGCCCCTTCGCCTTCTTCCAAAGGCGCAACATCCAGCATCCTGGTTAACACGGGATCCGGCGTGGTCTCAGGGAGGGGGGCCGGACACCTGATTAGCTTTGCTTTCGCTATCCACTCCTGGTTAAGGGACAACTCTTTTAAGGGCAATTTTATGATAAATATACGGATAATGTGTCCGGGTACAGGGCTACTTACTTGAGTATCCGGGCGATTGCAGCTCAGACCTGCGTCCTCGGTCGATTCCGGACACATTGCTTGTGATCCGAAGAACAATTTGTACATCTCCATGGGCGTCGCGCCCATAAAATGTTGGAGAGCTCGTGGTCCCTCGGGATTAAACTCCCACAGGCGGAGGGGGCGACGTTTGCCGGGCAAGGTGCGGCGAATCAACATGACCTGCGTCACTACGACCAGATTAATCTCTCTCTCTAGGAGGTCTCGAATGCGGCCCTGCAACAAGGGCACGTCCTTGGACGGCCCCCCAGTTAAACCCTTTATTGACCCATGACGCTAGCTGTGGTGGGTACCCGAGCGAAAGGCAGGTGGCGCCACCCACTTGGTGCCCCTGGGAGCTGTGATATAAAACCACTCTCATTGCCATAAGCTGAACTCCTCTTGAAAAGAGCCCTCGGGCCATGGAGCGTCAGCATTCTTGCTTATAACAGCACCTCCGCACTCTACGTGCCGCCCCTCGATCATCTTCGGCTCTACTTTGAAGGTTGTAAGCCACAATCCGAAGTGAGGAGTAATATGGAGGAAGGCTTCGCACACGACGATGAACGATGAGATGTGGAGGATGGACTCCGGAGCCAAGTCATGAAATTCTAGCCCGTAATAAAACATGAGCCCCCTCACGAAGGGGTCCGTCGGGAAACCAAGCCCCCGAAGGAAGTGAGACGCGAATACCACGCTCTCACCGGGCTTGGGAGTGGGGATAACCTGCCCTAGAGCAGGCAGCCTATGCGAGATTTCGCCGGTTAGATACCTGGCATCTCTTAGCTTTAGCACGTCTTCTTCCGTAACGGAGGAAGGCATCCACCGGCCTTGAAGGTCGGGCGGACATCATCGAAGGTGCAGGCGCTGAATCTGGAGCTTTGGGTGTTGAAACTCGAGGCGAGAGGTGGATTCGATTGAGATTGAAAGAAAGGAGTAGAGCCTTGGTCTCTTTATAAAGAGGTTGAATACCAAGAGCCCTCCCCGTGACCGTTTGGGACTCGCCTTCGATTGAGGAGACATACCAACGGGCACGATTGGGTTACCCACGCCCGTATTGATGAGAATCCCGGAATAAGGGTACACGATCTCTGCTTCGACAAGACGTGCCAAGGAAACCGCCTCGATAAATGCGCTGAGGTGGGACAGTAAAACGATTCGAATAAAGACTTGGCTGTAGCGTGATGTCATGCCATGGAATACGTCAGTAGATTAGATTTGTGCAAATATTATTCTCTCTACGATGGTATGTGGAACTTATTTTGCAGAGCCGGACACTATCCTTGTGTTCAAAATCTTCTATGAAGTATTCGGAGGAGGAACCCGCCTTGCAATGCGAAGACAATCTGCGCGCCGGACTAAATCGTCATTGAAGCCTGGTTCAAGGACTCTTGAGGAGTCTGGATTAGGGGTGTCCAGCTGGCGGACTATAACCTTTGGCGGACTCTGGACTGCGAAGATACAAGATTGAAGACTTCGTCCCGTGTCCGGATGGGACTTTCCTTGGCGTGGAAGGCAAGCTTGGCGATACTGATATGTAGATCTCCTCCCATTGTAACCGACTCTGTGTAACCCTAGCCCTCTCCGGTGTCTATATAAACCGGAGGGTTTTAGTCCGTAGGACGAACAACAATCATACCATAGGCTAGCTTCTAGGGTTTAGCCTCTCTGATCTCATGGTAGATCTACTCTTGTACTACCCATATCATCAATATTAATCAAGCAGGAGTAGGGTTTTACCTCCATCGAGAGGGCCCGAACCTGGGTAAAAACATCGTGTCCCTTGTCTCCTGTTACCATCCGCCTAGACGCACAGTTCGGGACCCCCTACCCGAGATCCGCCGGTTTTGACACCGACAATAACCCTCAGGAATAATAGGCCTATCTTCATCATCACTTTCATCATTATAATCAGTTTCAATAATTTCTTTCTCTCTAGCCTAGCAATTTTTTCATCAAGAAATTAACTAAGGGGCACAGTAGTATCAAGCATAGAAGTAGTTTCATCATAAGCATCATGCATAGCAGAAGTGGCATCATAATTAACATGCGACATATCAGAACGAATAGCAGAAGCAGGTTTAGGTGTCGCAAGCTTACTCAAAACAGAAGGTGAATCAAGTGCAGTGCTAGATGGCAGTTCCTTACCTCCCCTCGTAGTTGAGGGATAAATTACTGTCTTAGCATCTTTCAAGTTCTTCATAGAGTCCAGCAGATATATAAATCCCAAGTGACTTAAAGAATAGAGCTATGCTCCCCGGTAACGGCGCCAGAAATTAGTCTTGATAACCCACAAGTGTAGGGGATCGCAATAGCTTTCGAGGGTAGAGTATTCAACCCAAATTTATTGATTCGACACAAGGGGAGCCAAAGATATTCTCAAGTATTAGCAACTGAGTTGTCAATTCGGCCACACCTGGATAACTTAATATCTGCAGCAAAGTATTTATTAGCAAAGTAATATGATAGTAGTAGTAACGGTAACAAAAGTAACGGAAGCAAAAGTAATACTTTTGGTATTTTGTAATGATTGTAACAATAGCAACGGGAAAGTAAATAAACGAGAAACCAATATATGGGAAGCTCGTAGGCATTGGATCGGTAATGGATAATTATGCCGGATGCGGTTCATCATGTAACAGTCGTAACATAGGGAGACACAGAACTAGCTCCAATTCGTCAATATAATGTAGGCATGTATTCTGAATATAGTCATACGTGCTTATGGAAAAGAACTTGCATGACATCTTTTGTCCTACCCTCCCGTAGCAGCGGGGTCCTAATGTAAAGTAAGGAATATTAAGGCATCCTTTTAATAGAGAACCGGAACAAAGCATTAGCACATAGTGAATAAATGAACTCCTCAAACTATGGTCATCACCGGGAGTGGTCCCGATTATTGTCACTTCGGGGTTGCCGGATCATAACACATAGTAGGTGACTATAGACTTGCAAGATAGGATCAAGAACTCAAATATATTCATGAAAACATAATAGGTTCAGATCTGAACTCATGGCACGCGGGCCCTAGTGACAAGAATTAAGCATAGCAAAGTCATAGCAACATCAATCTCAGAACATAGTGGATACTAGGGATCAAACCCTAACAAAACTAACTCGATTACATGATAGATCTCATCCAACACATCACCGTCCAGCAAGCCTACGATGGAATTACTCACGCACGGCGGTGAGCATCATGAAATTGGTGATGGAGGATGGTTGATGATGATGACGGCGACGAATCCCCCTCTCCGGAGCCCCGAACGGACTCCAGATCAGCCCTTCCGAGAGGTTTTAGGGCTTGGCAGCGGCTCCGTATCGTAAAACGCGATGATTTCTTCTCCTTGATTTTTTTCTCTCCGAAAGAAAATATATAGAGTTGGAGTTGGCATCGGAGGAGCTCTAGGGGGCCCACGAGGTAGGGGCGCGCCCTGGAGGTGGTCGCGCCCCCCACCCTCGTGGACAGGGTGTGGGCCCCCTGGTCGTCATCTTTGGCAAGGATTTTTTATTACTTTTAACTAGACGTTCCGTGGAGTTTCAGGTCATTCCGAGAACTTCTGTTTCTGCACATAAATAACATCATGGCAATTCTGCTGAAAACAGCATCAGTCCGGGTTAGTTCCATTCAAATCATGCAAGTTAGAGTCCAAAACAAGGGCAAAAGTGTTTGGAAAAGTAGATACGACGGCGACGTATCAGACGTCCCCGGGAAGGATATTGCCGGGGTCCCGCAAACGTCCTCGGCAAGGATCTTGCTAGGAACTTCGCCTTCTGGTCTTCACAAAGATTTGCATGCCACCATGCATACGCCCCTGGGTCTTGGTCTTAACATTGTCGATGGTGTCAGAGCTCTCAACCTCAAGGGTGGTGTTCTTGTTAGTGCTTCGCAAGGTGCCACGGCAAGGATCTTGCCGGGGCTTAGCTAGCAACCCTGGCAAGGATCTTGCCGGGGCTGCGCGAGCCGCCCTAGCAAGGATCCTGCCGGGGGTCCAGCTTGCCCCCTGCTTTCTAGTTACTGGCTTGGTTGCTGTCTTGGTCACCTTGTATTTTGCCCCCAGCTGCCCCCGCCAAGGCCTGCCATGGGTGCGGCTGCAACTGCCCGTACACAAGTAAGGGGTACGAAAGGGCCCAAACATTAGTACACCGACAGGAGCCCCCGGGCCTGGGCCACACACGAGTGCGAAGCATCGTTGGGCCAGGCCCAAACAGTGCACGGGCACGCGTGGCAGGGGTTAACTATTGTAATCTTCTCGTCCTCTGCGCTTCCCCACTATCTATATTGAGTGCGCGACGTGGGGGTCATGCGTGGAACGGTCGCAGCACGCCTGCGCGTGCGCCAATGCCTTCACATCGTACGGTAAAGAGGCAGCCCCGCGCCTTCCCCATAAAAAGAGGAATCCGCAGGGGCGCTACTCATTTACCGCTTTCGCCCATTCCGATCTAGGGAACCATCATCTCCTTCTTCCTTGAGCCGAATCCAATGCTTTCTCCCCCGCCCGCTGTCGCCGTGCCCTCACCTTCGGTCCCCTGCTCTCCGTCGGTTGCTATGGCACCCAAAAATAAGGGCAAGGGAGTGGCGCCCAAGGCGAGCGAGGGGGAAGAGGTGCCGGAGAGTGAGCTGGTGAAGATGCAGACGGAGCACGTCGTCTTCACTCCGACATTCGACGCGTGACGCGCGCGCGCGCTCAGCGACCGGTACCAGTGTATGCGGGGGAGAGAGACGACGGGGCATCTCGCCACTCGCGTCATCCCGGCTCCCAACACCGCGCCAGGTCCAGATAAATTCCCCGTCTTTGTTGACTATCTCTACTGCGGGCTCTGCCCCCATTCTCAGATTTCTTCATTGACAACATGTATACCTTCGGCTTCCGCCTCCTAGATTTCACGCCGAACGCCATGGCATGCATGGCTATCTTTGCCCACCTCTACGAGAACTTCGCCGGGGTGGTCCCCAACACGGTGCTCTTCCACCACTATTTCGTCCCCCGCGTCCCGAGGGCCTTGTGCAACGAGACGTACCCAAATGGGACCCACAATGAGAAGTGGGACGAATGGCGGGGCAGGTGGTGCTGGATCATGGAGAAGGAACCGCGGCCATTATGCATGCCGCGTCAAACGCAAGTGGTTCGCCGCGGCAATTGGCGCGATCTCGACCCTCAAGACGAGAAGCTCACAGTCGCCACCACCAGAATCCATCGCCTCAAGGTCGCCGGGCTCACCCTGGAGATGATCGGGGCCGATTTCCTCCGCCTCCGTATCGCCCCTTGCATAACAAGGGGAGGCCAGCTTGGGACTTCCGAAATGCGGCAGACATCATGAGGCTACGTCCTGGCCTGAACCGCAATTTTATGGTGATGTTGCACGCAGCTCTTTGCCAAAGGCTGTTCCAAGTTAAGGCCAACAAGACCAGCAAGGCTGGCAAGGCCGAGAAGCCCGACAAGCAATTCAAGTTGTCGGCGGCCGTGGTCCCCCTATGCAACAATTACGCCCGGACCTCCATCATTGCCATGATGCCGGTGTTCAACGCCCACGGTCTCGACCAGACCTGGGCCGAGTCGGACGCGGTTCAGGTGCAGGAGTTCTTCGACAGCTTGTCGGAGAGGCCCATCCGTGAAGAACTGCAGTTCATTCACGACAACACCGACGAAGAGAGGGCATACAACACCAGGAGGACGGAAGAGGCGGCCCTTGCCAAGGAGGCCGGCCGCTCCGGCTTCGAGGAAGACGAGGATGGCGCAGAAGATGATCTCGCCGAGCGGGAGGAGCCCGCCGGGAAGCACAGTGGCGCCACTACCGGGGCTGAAGAATATCTTGCAGAGCAGGTGGGGCCCACCGGGAAGCATAGTGGCGCCGCCACCGTGGGCCCTTTTGCTGAGGAGGCGGCCGAAGATGCGGACGAAGAGGAGTTGCACGAGGATCCCCAGTCTAGGGGAGGAGGAAGCGTGTCCTCCGGCGGTTTGGCTCCAGCGAGCCAGTGCGGCGAGCCTCCTCGCCCGAAGAGGTCCCGTCAAGAGGGCGGCCGGCAAGGCCGCATAGCGGCAAGAGGCCCAGGCACAACCCGTGCGCCATACGAGGCTCACGGCCGTGACAACGATGGAAGCAGCGGCTGCCGCCTCTGCCACGGCCAAGCGGCCCGGGTCTCCAACTCCACCTCCCCGCACAGGCACCATACCAGAGGCCGACTACGATGTAATAGCCTGGCTTATTAGGGATGATAGACTACTCATATCAATAAGGAATTCCTTCTTTTCCGGGAGCCCATTCGGACAGAACTCCAAAGTTAAGCGTGCTCAGCTTGGAGTAGTGTCGGGATGGGTGACCGACCGAAGTTGCTCCCGGAGTGCGCACGAGTGAGGACAAAGTGCGCCGAAAAAGACTAGTATTGATCTGTGGGGCCAGTCTAGATCCCGCCAGAGAATGCGACCACCGGCGGGTGTGCATCGGGGCGTTACAAGTTGGTATCGAGCCGACCCTCGCGGTTACGGATGGTTGCGGACAGGTGCGTGGTCATGTTGTTCATGGCGTTTGTGACCCGTCGTGGCACCCGACATGGCACATGTACCGGACTGGAAGCACGACGTTTGTGCCAAGAGGAGCGTTCACGTGGCCCGACGAGGGCGTCGGTTCCTACGAGTGGGGTGTATGTAATAGCCTGGCTTATTAGGGATGATAGACTACTCATATCAATAAGGAATTCCTTCTTTTCCGGAGCCCATTGGACAGAACTCCAAAGTTAAGCGTGCTCAGCTTGGAGTAGTGTCGGGATGGGTGACCGGACCGAAGTTGCTCCCGGTGCGCTGAGTGAGGACAAAGTGCGCAGAAAAGACTAGTATTGATCTGTGGGGCCAGTCTAGATCCCGCCAGGAGTAACGACCACCGGCGGGTGTGTCCGGGGCGTTACATACGACCTCTCTTCTATGATCCCGAACAAGAGGAGGCTAGAGGAAGAGGACAAATAAGGGGACGAGTAAGTGCTTCACCGCCTTCTCTATTTCCTGAATCTCTATTTTGGTTATCTTGCATGACTCAATCTTGTCTTGGCTTGCCTTTGCAGGGACACAGAGACATTGGCGCAGAGGATGGCGAAGAGGGTCAAGACCTTGACGGGCAACGAGCCCCCGACAAGCACCTCGAGCGCGCCGGAGATGATCATGATCAGCCCGGGCCCCAGCCCACGACGTAGCCCCCAATTCAGCCCCTAGCGTGAGTCCATTACCCACTTTCCGCTGGCGAGCGCTGCGGTATGTATCTTCACCGTTAATCTTGCCGGGTTTGCAGGGGGAGAGCGGCAATAGGAGGAGACACCAAGGGCCACCCCCAACACGCCTCCTCCATAAACCACCACACCACCCAGGGAGGGTTCCCCGGCAAGTGCTTCCACTGGCGAGCCTACGCCGCCAAGGGGGAGATCCCTGGCAAGGGCCTCTGCCGACGAGCACACGCGTGCGGAGGGACAGTCGGCAAGCACATGTGCTGCGGCTCCATCCCGGCAAAGAGTGTTGTCGGGGAGGGAACCGCTCCTCCCCAACTCATCGTAGGTAAGCCGCCCGCCCCCTGATCTTGATCAGTTTTCTAGCGCAATCTTTTTGTTTTTAGTTTGAACTTTGATCTTGGTCTCATATTTTTCTCCTCCTTGGTATTCACACCTATCCTCAGTGGGTCAGTAATACGTCTCAAACGTATCTACTTTTCCTAAAGCTTTTCCTCTTGTTTTGGACTCTAATTTGCATGATTTGAATGAAACTAACCCCGAACTGACGTTGTTTTTAGCAGAACTACCATGGTGTTGTTTTTGTGCAGAAATAAAAGTTCTCGGAATGGAACGAAACTTTGCGAGGAATTTTTATATAATAAATAAGAATTTCTGGAGCCAAGACCTACCGGAGAGGGGCCCCTGGGTGGGCACAACCCACCAGGGGCCGCCCCCTCTCCTGGCGCGCCCAGGTGGGTTGTCCCCACCTGGTGGCCCCGCAGACCCTGAAACCGACGTTATAAAATCCTATTTTTCCAGAAAAAATCAGGTAGAAAGAATTATCGCGATCCACAAGACGGAGCCGCCGTCGCTTCCTGTTTTTCATCGGGAGGCCAGATCTAGAGGCCGTTTGGGGCTCCGGAGAGGGGGGTCTTCGTTCTTCATCATCACCAACCCTTCTCCATTGCCAATTCGATGATGCTCCCCACCAGGAGTGAGTTATTCCTTCGTAGGCTCGCTAGTCGGTGAGGAGTTGGATGAGATTCATCATTTAATCGAGTTAGTTTTGTTAGGGCTTGATTCCTAGTATCCACTATGTTCTTAGATTGATGTTGCTATGACTTTGCTATGCTTAATACTTGTCACTTTGGGCCCGGGTGCCATGATTTCAGATCTGAACCGTTTATGTTATCACCATTATATCCATTTTCTAGATCCGATATTGCAAGTTATAGTCACCTACTACGTGTTATGATCCGACAACCCCGGCGTGACAATAGTCGGGACCACTCCCGGTGATGACCGTAGTTTGAGGAGTTCATGTATTCACCATGGGTTAATGCTTTGTTCCAGTTCTCTATTAAAAGGAGGCCTTAATATTCCTTAGTTTCCAATATGGACCCCACTCCCACGGGAGGGTAGGACAAAAGATGGCATGCAAGTTCTTTCCATAACCACGTATGACTATTTACCGAATACATGCCTACATTATATTGATGAACTAGAGCTAGTGCCGTATCGCCCTAGGTTATAACTATCTCATGATGAATATCATCCAACAAGTCACAGATCCAGTGCCTACGAAGTTATCTTATATTGTTCTTGCTAAGTTACTACTGCTATCATCACTGTTACACTTGCTACAAAATACTGCTATCACTGTTACTGTTACCGTTGCTACTGTTACTACTATCAAAACTATCAAACTACTTTGCTACTGATCACTTTGCTGCAGATAATTAATCTGTAGGTGTGGTTGAATTGACAACTCTGCTGCTAATACCTTCTAATATTCTTTGGCTCCCCTTGTGTCGAACCTATAAATTTGGGTTGAATACTCTACCCTCGAAAACTGTTGCGATCCCCTATACTTGTGGGTTATCAAGACCTTTTTCTGGCGCCGTTGCCGGGGAGCATATATATATTTGTTGAGTCACTTGGGATTATTATCAATTTATCACTATGAAGAATCTGAAGGATGCTAAGACTACTATTTTTCCCTTTAAGACGAGGGGAGGTAAGGAACTGCCATCCTGTTCTGCTTTAGATTCACCTGCTGTTATAAGTAAACTTGCAACAGCACCACATGCTATCAATTCTAATATGTCGCAAGTTATTGATGATCCTACTTCTACTATGAATTATGCTTATGGTGATGTTAGTACCATGCTTGATAATGATGATGTGCCACTTGGTGAATTTCTCGATGAACAAACTGCTAGAGTAATACAACATGATGTTGAATATGATGATGAGCTTGAAACTGAAACTCCTGAAACACCTGCGAGAACTAGCCTTCCTAGATATGAATTGCCTAAGGTACCAGAAGGTTATGTTATGAATGAGGAAACAACTAGAGATATTCTTGCTTGTAAGGATAGAGATGATCTAGAGAAATTATTATGCAAGTATAAAGAAAAATCTCTGAATGCTAGAATGCAATATGATCCTAAGTTTGCTACTTCACTGATATTTATTGATGATAAGTATTATGAATTCTCTGTTGACCCAGAGTTAATTACTTTGGTTGAATCTGATCCTTTCCATGGTTAAGAAACTGAAACTGTTGTGGCACATCTTACTAAGTTGAATGATATAGCCACCCTTTTTACTCATGATGAGAAGACTCGCTATTACTTTATTCTCAAATTATTTCCTTTCGATATGATTTATTACTTCTCTGAAAAATATTTTCCTGCTCATAAGAAACAAGCTTCCTTACAGGAAATATTTAACTTTGTGCAAACTAAAGAAGAGAGTCTCCCACAAGCTTAGGGGAGGCTTTGCCAGTTACTTAATGCTTTGCCAGATCATCCTCTTAAGAAAAATAAAATACTTGATATATATCTTCTACAATTGACTAATTGATGCTTCTAGGGAATTCCTAGATAGTTGTGCTGGTTGTGTTTTCACGTAACAAACCGTTGGGAAAGCTGAAGAATTATTGAGTAATATATTAAAAAAACTATGATGATTGGACTCTTCCTGAACCACCGGCTAAACCCACTCTGAAGAAGAGGGGTATATTATATCTCAGTCCTAAGGATATGCAAGAGGCAGAGAAATCTATGAAGGAAAAGGTATTAAAGTTGAGGATTTCAAAAATTTACCTCCTATTTAAGAAATACATGGGCTTAATAAACCACCACTGCCTAAGGTGGTAGAGGTAAATTCTTGATACGTCTCCAACATATCTATAATTTATGAAGTATTCATGCTGTTATTTTATCATTCTTGGTTGTTTTACAATCATTTTATAGCAACTTTATATCATTTCTTGGGACTAACCTATCGACCCAGTTGCCGGTGTCAAAACCGACGGATCTCGGGTAGGGGGTCCCGAACTATGCGTCTAGGATCGATGGTAACAGGAGACAGGGGACACGATGTTTACCCAGGTTCGGGGCCTCTCTATGGAGGTAATACCCTACTTCTTGCTTGATTGATCTTGATGAATATGAGTATTAAAAGAGTGGATCTACCACGATATCGTAATGGCTAAACCCTAGAAGTCTAGCCTGTACGACTATGGTAATGAGTATCCTATCCGGACTACGCCCTCCGGTTTATATAGACACCGGAGGGATCTAGGGCTACATAGAGTCGGTTACATAAGAAGGAATCTTCATAGTTTGTTTGCCAACCTTGCCTTCCACGCCAAGGAGAGTCTTATCCAGACACGGGTACAGTCTTCGGCCTTTGTGTCTTCACAGCCCATCAGTCCGGCCCATGGATAACAGGCCGGATGCCCGAGGACCCCTTAGTCCAGGACTCCCTCAGTAGCCCCTGAACCTGGCTTCAATGACGAGGAGTCCGGCATGCAGATTGTGTTCGGCATTGCAAGGCGGGCTCCCTTCTTTCCGAACTTTAAGATAGTCTTCGGATGCGATGATAGTATCCGGACCTATCACACACACCTTACACAACCACAGAGAGAATATATTTTTACACGAGTTCCATCCGCTGACAACTTTTTGTAGCTCGACATTACATCTGACCGGTCATAATTACAAACTGCTTTTGTGTTCGACGCTCCACGTCCCGAGACGCGGTTGCCATTGGCACGTCTTGTCAAAGCAGAGATCGTGTCCCCTTATCGCGGGATTCTCATCAATGCGGGCATGGGTAACCCCATCGTGCCGTTTATACAGCCCTTGGGAATAGGCGAGTTTTTAGGGCGAGCGGGGAGGCGCTTGATATTCGTGGCCTTTATAAGGGGATAAGGATTCCCTTCCTTCACCCACACCCTTTCTCTCCTTCAGTCCCTCCGCCCTTGAGCTCCAGCGCCCAAGCTTTAGCTTTTCCTCGTTCGAGAAAGCACTCCAAACATGTCCGGATCCGGAGCTGGAGGCAAGTGGATGACCTCCTCCATTAAGAAGAAGGACATCACGGAGCTCCGGGAGGCCGGATATTTGGCCAAGGAGATTGCTCATCGACTCTCGGCAAAAGGACAAATCGTCCCCACTCCCGAGCCCTGTGAGAGGGTTGGGTTTCTCACACATTTTGTCCGCGGGCTGGGATTCCCTCTCCACCCATTCGTCCGTGGACTGATGTTTTACTATGGGCTAGACTTCCATGACCTAGCCCCTAACTTTATTCTCAACATCACGGCATTCATTGTTGTGTGTGAAGCCTTTCTCCGCATCCCACCTCATTTCGGCCTATGGCTGAAGACCTTCAATGTGAAGCCGATGGTGGTGAGCGGTCAACAAGCAGAGTGCGGAGGCGCCATGGTGGGCAAGATGCCCAATGTTACATGGCCCGAAGGCTCCTTTGCGGAGACGGTGAAAGGGTGGCAATCGGGGTGGTTCTACATCACCGAGTCGCGTGACGCTGACTGGGCGGCGACCCCTGAATTCCGATCTGGAACCCCGATGCGGCTCACCTCCTGGCAAGAGAAGGGCCTAACCTGGGGTCCCTCGGACGAGCTAGATGGGCTCCAAACGTGCGTCCAGAACATGATAGACAGAAAAATCAAGCTCGTCAACGTGATCCAGGTCATGCTCATTCGTCGGGTTCTTCCGTGCCAACGCCGAACTTGTTATTTGTGGGAGTATGATCCGGCCAAGCACCAGACGCTACTAGAGCTCTTTGGCACAATGCACGAAGACATCTGGAAAGTGCTCTTCATGGCCGGCGAGACACCACCGCCCACGACCGAGGATTGCGGGCTCAGCTTAAAACATCAAGCTAATTCGGTAAGTTGTTTCATGTTTTCAAGGCATACCCTTTACTAGCATATTTTGAGGAAAAAGCCTAAGCCTTCCTATCCATGTTTTCAGGCCTGGATCGAGGTAGCAGGGGGGATTAACTGTCCAGCTCCGCTGCCCGAAGACCCCCAAATTTCCATTACTGACGAAAATGTTATTTCCAGCACCCTATGAGGTGCCGGAGAAGACGGCCAAGAAAGCGGCCAAAGGGGCCCGAAGGGGCCTCCGCCGAAAAGGCGCTCCGGACGTGATGTCCAAAGGCGAAACTCGCCCTTTGTCCGCCGAGGATGATGACGAGGAGGAGGAAGAGGAAGACGACTCCCCACCCGAGGTGGGGAGGAAGAAGAGAACAACCTCCACGCATCTGGAGACGAAGGCACCCAAGAGGGGGAAAGGCTTCCCCGTGAATAACTCTGTGTGGGATGTCGATAGCAGTCCGGAGCGGCCTTCCCGAGCCAAGCCTCGAGCTGCATCTTAAGTATCGAAAATCTTTATTCACGTCCGAACGTCCATCCTTTCCGCCTTACAATATTGATATGTTTGAATCATGTTATTATAGTCCGGCTCGGGACAGTTCTCTGCGATCTTCATCAGAAGGTTCGCTGGACCCCAAGGAGCAAGCCAGCATGTCACCGCTGCCCGCTTACTCCCCTTCGACCAAGGGTGATGACGAGGAAGCGTCCTGAAGGACCTCCTCGGACTGGGGGAAGGCTCCGAAGATCGTCAGGGTGGCACCCCAGGATGACTCCCGGGCCGCCGGATATATGGGGGAAAAAGCCCCTGCGGAGACAGATGGTGCGGGTCGAGTTTTACTCGATCCTCGGCCGGATTCTGTTCCAGAGACCTATACGGCTCCGGAATCCGGCAATCGGATTTTCCCAAAAAGAGGGGGTGCACCACCGGTGACCTCTGCCCAACCGGAGGTGCCGGACCGTCTACTGGAAGCGCTACAAAGCGCCTCCATGGTGGATGAGCATCGTGCCCATATGGGTACGGTGATTGAAAGGGTACAGTCCGCCAAAAACGGACTGACCGAAGCCTGCCCTAGCCTTCTTGCAGGATTTGAGGTGAGTAATGTAATTGTAAGGAGAATATCACAGCGTAGACAGTAGCTCCTGATGCTCTGTTCAGTGTCCGGAAAGGAAAAGCCGAACAGAGGATCAAAAATAATTTTCGTAGGAGTCTAACATAAGGTGTCTATGTGAATACGCAGGCCTCGTTGCGGGCTGCTACCGCCCAAACCACGGAGGTCTCCGGACTGAAGCAGAAACTGGAGCGGGCCGAGGAAGAGCTCGGCCTCGTGAAGAACCAGCTGGAGGATAGCCAAGTTATGCAGTAACCAGCGTGTATACTGAAGAATAAATGGTTCAAGCTGACTAAAGTGTCATGAGCTTTACTGGGAGCCACGACCGAGGTGGCGGCCCTCAAAAGGCGTTGGCCGAGGCTGAGGAAAAAGCGACCAAGGAACATGCTGCGCACGAGAAGCACGAGGCCAAGGTCGGCAAGATTTAGCAAGAGCTCCAGGACGCCATCAAGAAGTATGAGTCCTTGGAGCGTGATTCTAGGACACAGGAATCCGAACTTGCTAAGGCCCGCAAGAGCGCGCAAGATGCCCGAGCCGAAGCCCAGAGCGCCCTCCTGGAAATCCAGGCGGCCAAGAAGATTGCAGCGGGTTAGGCTTTTACTATGCAGGGCAAGTATGCCAAGAAAACGGTCCTTTGTACTTACCCGAACTTATGTTTTTCCAGGAATGTTTGCCGATCTGCCGCGCAGCGTGTCAGATGCTGCCGAGTTCTATCGGGCCGAAGAAGGGATGACTACGGAGAAGCTATTTTGGTCCCAATATCTTAGACCAGAACATTCGGTGCCCTTTAGCGACCAGTTGAAACAACTGGTCAAACTGCACAAGTTGGCTGAGTCAGCCATGAAGGACCTGATAGTCCGACTGTGACCTGCCGAGCCCTTGCCGGGTAGCTACTTTGGTCTTGTGAATCGGCTTGTGAGCGTCTGCCCACGGCTTGAAGTCGTGAACTGGTCAGTCTGCATTGAAGGTGCACGAATGGCATTTGCGGTTGGTGTCAATGGCATGGCATGTCTCTGCCTTAAATCGCCGCACCGAGTCACCTCCGCCCCGGGCCGGGTCCGTGTGTCGAGCCGGCCTGGCCTCTGCCGCGAACCGCCGAGCCCTGTCCTACGGCTCTCCAGCTCTGTCAGGTTGCGCTCGTTTCACCTGGGCCGCCTCTGCCGCCGTGGGTTCAACGCCCCCTGCGCCGGCTCTCCTCCGCCTTGGTCTCGCTAAACCGCGTACACTCTGCTTTCTACTGCGGTCTCCTCCGGCTCACGCGTGGCTTGGCCACCCGCCAGTTCTGCCGTGGCTAAGCCGCCGTTGCGGTCTCGGCCGCTATCGTCACAATTTCCGTCGCGTCGTCCTCCACCTATTACTGAAACAATTGCTGCCTTCAGTCGCCGCTACTACTGTCACGGCTTCGCCACAAGCCGCCCCGGCTGCCTTGCCTCGTGGCCGGTCTGCTCCTCTGTCGAGTAACCCGCCCCACTGTCGGACCTCACCTCCCGCCTCAAGCCACCACCGCCCCTTCAAATCGCTGCCTCCCCGAGTCGCAGGAGCGGCCCGTCCGCCTCACTTTATCGGCGTTTGCCTCCATGGTGCTCGATGCTGGCCGTACACTTCTCAGGTCGCTGCCACTGCGGTTGGAGACCTACCTCCGCCTCTGCCGCGTCCCCGGCCAAACTTCTGTTGAAGCCGCCGCGCCTCCCCAAGTTGTTTCATCCATCCCCGCGGGCAGCTTTTGCCGTGACCCGCCCCGCTCCACGCATCACCGGCTCATTGCTGGCGCCACCGCCTGTCTCCTGCTAGTTCCGCCGCAGTGTGGCACAGCCGCCCGCATCACCCGCTCTTGCGCATCTGCGCCACCGGCTGCCGTCCGCGCCCGCTGGGTCGAACCTGGCCTCGCTGAGTGGACCTGGAGTTCGTGCCTGCGACTTTCAGCCACCGCCTGAGCCGCCTGCCTTTTGCGCAGACCCGCCTTGTGCCAAGTCGCCACTCCCGCAGCTCTGATTTGCCTGGAGTCGCGGCAGTCCACCTCACTCTGCCGCGGTTACACCTTTGAGCCGTCATCGCTGTTTCAAGTTGCAGCCGCCGCGGCCTTCTCCTCAAGCCGGCTTGTCACTAGCTTCTTCGACCGCGGGCTGCGCTGAGCCGCCTGTGAGCCGGCCGTCGGACCTGGCCTTGGAACCCGCCTTGGGCCGCCCGCGCTTGGCCTTCCTTGTCTTGCCTTTGATCAACTTCGCCGTTGAGTCACCATGGCCGGGAATCACTGACCTTGCGAAGCCAGCCTGCTACCTCGCTGTGCTGCTTTACATCCAAGTCAATATAGGCATCTCTGCTGAGTCGCCAATGTACTGCTTTCAAAACTAGTACCTACGAGAGAAGGGATTAGGCGAAAGAGAATCGCTGGTTCCTGTGTTCTTTTCTTTGGCTTTTATCTGGCCGATGTGCTTCTGTTGATCAAAGATGAGTCACATCAACTGCTGGTGCTACATACTACACGTGATATCAAGGATGCTGTGCATTTTGGTTGTTAGTACTACTACCAGTTGTTGTGGAAGCACTAGTACTAGTTGGGCGGAGAACTGCTACGTCCACTACATGATATTCAGGTGCTATTTACCCCATTTGTTTTTAAGCACATATTAATTCATCCGAGCAAAACTACTTTGCCCTACTGTATTTGACATGCAGGAGAATTATTTATTACAAAGTGATATTATACCGCGGAGATGGAGGCATGCCAACATCTTTTGGCACAGGTGGTTGTCGTTACTCAACGGACTCCCGCACCGGCTTACAACACCGAGGCCGTCTCTCGCGACCGCGCCGGCTTACAACGCCGTGGCCGTCTCTCGCAACCACGCCGGCTTACAACGCCACGGACGACTCGCCCGTCTACGCCGGCTTACAACAAAGAGGACAACTTGCTCGTCCACACCGGCTTACAACACCGCGGCCGACTCATATGTCTGCTCCCGCGGCCGGCTCGGCTGTGATGGATTTCAGCTTCACCATGGTGATCATCAACTCCGAGATGATAATTACTGACCTGACGCATCAGGTGAAATTCATCCAGTATATTTGTATTATATATTGCTTTCTTTAAAAGAGAAATTACTCTGGCTTGCAAGTTCTCCAGTGCAGGACAAGTTATATCACTGAGACGTTGAAAGACTCGTACTGGCTTATATCACGGTTAAATGTGGAGAATCTCAAGACAACTCATCAAGTCGTCTTAAGGCTCGTGGGCTACAATGACATGACTCGGGAACTCCGGGTCATTGGAGGGAATGATAACCCGGTTCCGGAGGACACTGCCATATTGATGAAAATTTAAAGGCCGTCAGAAAATTGCCGGTTCAAATTAAAGATTCCGGCTTAAATCCGGCTCAAGAGACATCTTTCTCCCGCAAAGCTTTGAAGCTCTCAAATCCGGTTCAACATCCGGCTCAAGGTAAATTTGTCTTTTACAAAGCTTTGAAGCTCTCAACTCCGGTTTAAAGTTCCGGTTCAAAAAGAATTAATCTCTTGCAAGTTTGAGTTCTAAGAAAAATTAAAGGTTGCCAAAAAGAACTTGCTACCATGATGCGCGGTTCAAACATAGGTATCCTGCCTTACGGCTTATCTTATTATGGTCACTTGGGGGCTTCCTGCTCATCGAGCATAGATGTCGGTACCCTCGTGATCGGTGCAATGCTAATATATGGTCACTTGGGGGCTTCCTGTTCAAACATAGGTCGTATTCGAACCAAAGAGAACATAGCTGTCGAAACCCTTTTGATCGGCACACTGCCAAACTCACTAGGGGCTTCTTGATCGTATCCGAATCATAGCTTAACCTCTTTTGGGTCCAACGTGGATCGTATTCGAATCAGCGTCGTTAAACAACTCTCAAGGTCATTTGGGGGCTTCCTATTCAAACATAGGTCGTATTCGAACCGAAGAGAACATAGCTGTCGGTACCCTCTTGATCGGCAATGCCAAAGCCACTGGGGGCTATATGATCGTATTCGAATCTTAGCTCAACCCCTTTGGAACAGTTTTCTGATCGTATACGAATCAGAAGCCTTAAGTTTTTTTCAAGTCCTTTTTGCGAACAATTTTGGGTTTGACTTGAGACTTTATTTTTGGATTATATCTCAAATGTATGTAAGTATTTTATGCTTAATCCGGCTTGACTTTTGACTATAAGTCGCCAGCTTATGACAATCATCATCTATGTGGAAGCATTGGCTTCTAAAGTTGGGTTATCACCCTTACTGTACAGGTCATGTAAACCGGCAGTACAAATTCAATATCACAGTGGTTATATGTGAGGTATTATGACCCGCCCTGTGGTAAACCGCCAAGGGTTCGTGTGATCTACTTGTGTGCAGGGTAAGACTACATTTGGGTGGTTGTCCGCCCTGGACCTTGACGTTAAGTCGCCAGGGCATATGTTGTTTAAACTCTGTGCAGGATTTGCAGAATTATGACTTATATAAATGCTTCATTCCAAGCTCATCACTGAAATTGGTGTCTCAAAAGGGTTATCAATTATTGATTTTCTCAAGGGCTATAGGCCACCAGGTTACAAAAATTTCGACTTACAATGAATGCGCATTAAGTCGTCATCGGCCAAGAGCCGCCAGGTATTTAAACTCTGGATTTACTTGTCAACCGATGAGGTATTCAAATCTTTAATAGCCAAAACAGGCTGGATTTTCATGATGATATTGAATGATTGAGGTTTTCATACCGGATTATATTATTCAAATCTCGAATAGCCAACATGGCTGGATTTCTATTGTGATTATTAAAACCAGTGTTATGATTGAGGTTTTCAAAGTCGCTTTAGCACAACGGCTATTATTTTTATCTATGGATATGATTTATTCTACAATGGAAGGAATAGTCCCGAGTCGCTGCAGGCTTACGACCTGGCACTTGGGGGCTATATTATTCAGATTGGGATTATATCAAATATGCAAGTCCCATGTCATTGCCAGCATGCACCATGGCACTTGGGGGCTAATGCAAAGACATTTTTTGCTCAACTTATTGAAGACCCGACTCATCACATTTTAAATGAGTTGGCCCTTGGGGGCTACCAATTGCTCCTGTCAAAAATTCAAGGTACACAAGCATTAATCCATTATATTGAACAGTCAACTATTCAGTTGGCGGAGTACAAAGCTCTTAACCTTGTGGACATGGGTTCAAGCCCCATGGTGGAGACTATATTATATGATGTTATTATCAATTATATACAAAGTCCCGACTCAGTATTATCTTACTAAGCCGGCCCTTGGGGGCTACACATTGTTGTTCAAATTTACATGGTTATATCTACAAAGTCCCTGCTCATTATTGCATAATGACCCGACCCTTGGGGGCGACACTGGTTGAAATTTTCATGAGCATAAAGCAATTACAAGTCCCAGGTTGCTGCAAGCATGACAACCCGGCACTTGGGGGCTACATGTGTGGAATATTCAGTTATATGATTGGGATGAATAAACCGGATTTCTTCAAGGTTGCAACATTTATTGGAGCAAGTCTTAAACCATCACTTTGTTCTGCTCAAGCCTTGGGGGCTACAGGTAATATGGATATAAGGGAGAAAAATCTTCAAATTATCAGTTTTGAGCAAATCAGGAGGATCAATTACATAAACCGGTGTCAACAACAATTATGACCCGACATCGCGTGTTTTATAAATTCGGCAGTTTTTGGTAATGATAAACCGGCAAGTTTTACATCTTCAAGCCGGCTGAATATCAGATGAGTATTTGAAGACCAAAATTATTTAACCCGGCGCCTTGGAAGCCGACTCAAGTGGATTATTCTTCACAATATTTTTCTGTGAGAAACCAGCATCAGCAAATTGAGTATGAAGCTAGCTTATTTGACCCAGATTTTCTAGATGAAGGAAATGACAATTGGACTTAAGGATAATTAGGTCCCGTCTCAGGAGAATATTTAACCCGGAGCACAAGGAATTAAGAATGATCAGGTGCCGGCGTACACGAATTTTTAACCCGGAACACAATCTGTCAAAGTTGTTCTTGTGTTTGTTTTACAGGATCAGTTTAACATGGATAAATCCAAATTAAACTGGGGGCTAATGTCGGGGATATACCCCGCGGTATGACCCGGCCGGACTTGGCGCTTCACCGATGACCCGCCGGAGGACTGGCGACTTACGGGTCTGGCGGCTCACTGGTCAGACGACTCACGGATGACCCCGACGTATGGTCACATAGAAGACTAGGCCCAAGGCCAAAGATGGGCGGCTCATATTATGGTGGGCGGCTTAAGATGAAGGCATGAGGAATATTTCCTTTACAAGGAAGCAAGACCCGTACTTGTATCCGACTTTAATAGAGAATAAGTTAGTTCTAATCCTAATAGGACTCTACATGTAAGCCGCCCCTTCAACTTATATAAGGAGGGGCAGGGCTCCCCAAGGAGGAACAAGCAACAAGAAACAATATCTAGGGCTAGACACAAAGAGGAGAGCCGGCTTACGGTGACTCCCTCATGATGAGACCTAGCCACAAACAACATGTAGGGTTATTACCGGATGATGTTTCCCGGGGCCCGAAGCTATCTAAATCCTCGTCTTGTGTGTTGCGTCTCTTGATTCCGCTCAACCCCTTCAAGCTAACACATAGATGCGTTGGCCTCGCGACTAAGTCCTTACATTAGGACATCTGCCGTGACAATTCCACGACAAAGAGTGACATGTATGAAAAATAATGAATGGTGGCTTTGCCACAAATACAATGTCAACTACATGATCATGCAATGGCAATATGACCAAAGTAAAGTATGTCATGATGATGATGAACGGAACGGTGGAAAGTTGCATGGCAATATATCTCGGAATGGCTATGGAAATGCCATAATAGGTAGGTATGGTGGCTGTTTTGAGGAATATATAAGGAGGTTTATGTGTGATAGAGCATATCGTATCACGGGGTTTGGATGCATCGGTGAAGTTTGCACCAACTCTCAAGGTGAGAAAGGGCAATGCACGGTACCGAAGAGGCTAGCAATGGTGGAAAGATAAAAGTGCGTATAATCCATGGACTCAACATTAGTCAAAAGAACTCATATACTTATTGCAAAAATTTAGAAGTCATCAAAAATCAAGTACTACACGCATGCTCCTAGGGGGATAGATTGGTAGGAAAAGACCATCGCTCGTCCCCGACCGCCACTCATAAGGATGCACAAGCCAGGTACACTTCATGTTTCAAATTTGTTACGCAACTTTAACCATGCGTGCATGCTAAGGGACTTGCTAACTTTAACACAAGCATTCTTTAAATTCATAATCACCCAACTAGCATGTCTTTAATATCACTACCTCCATATCTCAAAACAATTATCAAGTATCAAATTGATAATAGCATCCAATTCACTTCCTATGATAGTTTTTATTATACCCAACTTGGATGCCTACCATTCTAGGACCAATTTTATAACCATAGCAAATACCATGCTGTTCTAAAAGACTCTCAAAAAGATATAAGTGAAGCATGAGAGACTAGCAATTTCTTCAAAATTAAGTCACCACCGTGCTCCAAAAAGTATAAGTGAAGCACTAGAGCAAAAACTATCAAGCTCAAAAGATATAAGTGAAGCACATAGAGCAAAAACTATCAAGCTCAAAAGATATAAGTGAAGCACATAGAGTATTCTAGCAAATTCTAATCAAATAGGCTTCTCACAAAAAGGTGTGTACAAAAAGGATGATTGTGGTAAACTAAAAATCAAATACTAATATAATACATGACGCTCCAAGCAAAACACATATCATGTGGCGAATAAAAATATAGCTCCAAGTAAAGTTACCAATGAACGAAGACGAAAGAGGGGATGCCTTCCCGGGGCATCCCTAAGCTTAGGCTTTTGGCTATCCTTGAAAATCTTGGGTTGCCTTGGGCATCCCAAAGCTTAGGCTCTTGCCACCCTTTATTCCATAGTCCATAAAAGCTTTACCCAAAACTTGAAAACTTCACAACACAAAACTTAACAGGAAATCTTTTAAGCTCCGTTAGTGAAAGAAAACAAAACTACCACATAAAGTACTGTAACGAACTCATTCTTTATTTGTTTTGGTGTTAAACCTACTGTATTCCAACTTCTATATGGATTATAAACTATTTTACTAGCCATAGATGCATCAAAATAAGCAAACAACACACGAAAAACAGAATCTGTCAAAAACAGAACAGTCTGTAGTAATCTGTAACTAACTAAAACTTCTTGAACTTAAAAAATCCTAACAAAATAGGATGACCTAGGTAATTTGTTTATTGATCCACAGCAATTGGAATCACTATTTTATCACATTCTGGTGATTTTTAACAATTGTTTTCGTGAACCAAAAGTTTCTGGAAATTACAGCAAGATCAAATAACTATCATCCAAGAAGATCCTATAGGTTTAACTTGGCACAAACACTAATTAAAACATAAAACCACATCTAAACAGAAGGTAGATGGATTATTTATTCCTAAACAGAAACAAAAACAAAAAAACTAAAAATAAAATTGGGTTGCCTCCCAACAAGCGGTATCGTTTAACGCCCCTAGCTAGGCATAAAAGCAAAGATAGATCTAAGTAGTGCCATCTTTAATTTTCAGTTTTTTAGCGGAGTCATGCTCGAATCCGGGAGGTTCTTTCCGCTTCCCTTCATACCCGGAAATTTTTAGATCTAAAGAATCCAACCGCTTATTGCAAAGAGTAATCAACATATTCATGCGGTGAAGATTTCCGCTAACACTTTTAAGAGGCTCAAGAGACTTTTGTAATATTTTTGCTACTTCGCAAATCTTTTCAAACACTTGCGTTTCTTCTTGGGTAGGATGCGATCCTCCCTTTTGAGGTAGTGTTCACACTATTCCCTCTATAATTTCATGCGCAATACAAGGATCAATTTCAATAAAATTTCCCTTGGCAATGCAAGCCAAGAGTTGTCTATGCATCATATTTAACCCAACATAAAAATTGCGAAGAAGAATTCTAAAGTTCACCTCTAGGGTGCATTTGCGATAAGATTCCATCATTCTATACCAAGCATCTTTTAAGTTTTCTCCTTGCCTTTGCTTGCAGTGAATAACTTCAAACTCGGGAGACATAGGAGCGGATAAGGAACTAGACATAATCACAAGCAAACAAAAGGCAAGCGAAAGAGAGAGAGAGAGAGATTGGGAAAGAGAGGGAGAATAAAACGGCAAGGGTGAAGTGGGGGAGAGGAAAACGAGAGGAAAATGGAAAATAATGTAAATGTGAGGGAGATGGGTTTGTGATGGGTACTTGGTATGTCTTGACTTGAGCGAAGACCTCCCCGACAACGGCGCCAGAAATCCTTCTTGCTACGTCTTGAGCTTGCGTTGGTTTTCCTCGAAGAGGAGAGTGTGCTGCAGCAATAGTAGCGTAAGTATTTCCCTCAGTTTTTGAGAACCAAGGTATCAATCCAGTAGGAGGCTCCTCAAAAGTCCCACGCACCTACACAAACAAACTGAGAACTCGCAACCAACGCAATAAAGGGGTTGTCAATCCCTTCACGACCACTTGGGAAAATGAGATCTAATAAAGATAGTAAGACAAGATAAATATATTTTTGGTATTTTATAATATAGATGCAAAAAGTAAAGATGCAAATAAAAGTAGATTGAAAGCAAATATGATAAGAGATAGACCCGGGGGCCATAGGTTTCACTAGTGGCTTCTCTCAAGATAGCATAGGTATTACGGTGGGTGAACAAATTACTGTCGAGCAATTGATAGAAAAGCGAATAATTATGAGATTATCTAGGCATGATCATGTATATAGGCATCACGTCCATAACAAGTAGACCGACTCCTGCCTGCATCTACTACTATTACTCCACACATCGACCGCTATCCAGCATGCATCTAGAGTATTAAGTTCATAAGAACAGAGTAACGCATTAAGCAAGATGACATGATGTAGAGGGATAAACTCAAGCAATATGATATAAACCCCATCTTGTTATCCTCGATGGCAACAATACAATACATGCCTTGCAACCCTTTCTGTCACTTGGTAAGGACACCGCAAGATTGAACCCAAAGCTAAGCACTTCTCCCATGGCAAGAAAGATCAATCTAGTAGGCCAAACCAAACTGATAATTCGAAGAGACTTGCAAGGATAACTCAATCATACATAAAAGAATTCAGAGAAGATTCAAATATTATTCAAAGATAAACTTGATCATAAACCCACAATTCATCGGATCTCGACAAACACACCGCAAAAAGAGTTTACATCGAATAGATCTCCACAAGAGAGGGGGAGAACACTGTATTGAGATCCAAAAAGAG
Source organism: Aegilops longissima (assembly GCA_021605205.1). Lineage (NCBI taxonomy): Eukaryota > Viridiplantae > Streptophyta > Magnoliopsida > Poales > Poaceae > Aegilops > Aegilops longissima. The sequence goes on from CM038679.1 coordinate 696,421,510, forward strand.
AGAAGAATCCATCTAGCTAATAACTATGGACCCGTAGGTCTGTGGTAAACTACTCACAACTCATCGGAGGGGCTATGGTGTTGATGTAGAAGCCCTCCATGGTCGATTCCCCCTCCGGCAGAGTGCCGACGAAGGCTCGAAGATGGGATCTCGCGGATACAGAAGGTTACGGTGGTGGAAATTGTGTTTCGTCTGCCCATGGATGTTTTTCGGGGTATGTAGGTATATATAGGAGGAAGAAGTACGTCGGTGGCCGCCCGAGGGGCCCACGAGACAGGGGGCGCGCCCTATAGGGGGGGGGGCGCCCTCCTATCTCGTGGGAGCCTCGGATGCTTCTTGACTTGCACTCCAAGTCCTCTGGATCACGTTCGTTCCAAAAATCACGCTCCCGAAGGTTTTATTCCGTTTGGACTCTGTTTGATATTCCTTTTCTTCGAAATACTGAAATAGGCAAAAAAACAGCAATATGGGCTGGGCCTCCAGTTAGTAGGTTAGTACCAAAAATGATAAATATGTGTAAAATAAAGCCCATAAACATCCAAAAGGGGTAATATAATAGCATGGAACAATCAAAAATTATAGATACGTTGGAGACGTATCAATGACCGAGGGGCCACCTGAGGGCAAGGAGCGTCATCGACGAGAGCTGTATTTCGATGGTGTCGTGGAAGGATCCTGCCTTGTGGCCGAACAATGTATGAAGGACGTGATATTCCCATGAAAACATTTGGGTTGTCTTGTAACATGAAACAAGATCAGTATGTAGTATGATGCTTGTGATTAAATTTTACCTCATGTGCGGCCGTTTATTAAAATCTGAGGGTTGACCAGTCGTCGGCTTCTGCCCCCACGTAGATAGTACGGGGGTGTTCGGGATAAATCTAAACACTCTTTACTCCACATTCTGGTCCTTGAAGGAGGTGTTTAGCACAACAACAAGGCAATTAGACTATACGGCCTTTATCACCCTCACTTAGCCATAGGAGTTTGACAATGAAAATTTCGACGAAGACCCTGGTGTTCAGAAGGCCGAACTAGGGGCGCTATACACGCCTAATCGGAGAAACACCGATTCCTGTGTAAAGCGGAAAAACCCACTAAGGATTTGAGACCTCTCGAACAGCTGACCAGCTCTCGTCGCATCATAAAGTCAGTTTTCGGCTTTCTCTACTGAGGTGCTCGTCCGGAAGAACCGGGACCCAATTGTAGTAGTTCTCCCTTTACTACCCTAGCCGATATAGCGGAACGTAAGGTAGTAAGCACAGGAGCCGGGCAACCCAACTATTGACCAAAGACATGATTCGGAGCCGATGCATATAATGCTATAAGTTCGGGGTGCCGAACTGTACTGTAAAAGTGTTCGAACTTTTGTTACCGTAATTCGGGGCGTGATGAAGCCCCTGGCGCAGTAATACTTACCGGAATGTACGCGTGCAACAAGTAAGAAATACAAAGGAAGAAAGGGGAAGATTAAGTAAAAACTGACGCTTCCCTTTATTTTCATAATGTGATTAATATGTCGAGGCATATTTGTGCATGCAATATGAAAAGAAAAAAAGGCTTTTTAACATGCCAAAACCAAGTGTGGGCTGCGTGCAGGTATGTAAAACAGGTATAGCAATCGTTAACAGAGGCCACCTAGGGGTTCCCTTGTGCGCCAAAGCTCCTTGCCTCCTTGGTGTGTCCGACAGAAAGGTTGTCAGAAGAAGTCTCGAAAAGAGAGAATTGACCTGAAATGGAAAAGAAAAAGGTACGCGAATCCTGGGGTCGGTCGAGCCGCACTGTGGATCGCGAGCTAGCTATGCTTCCGTCCATTATTATTTGGGCGCGTAATTATGTACGCGTGGGACGGAGGCCGAATTGCTAATCAAGCTCTTTACGAGCCGAGCTGTCCTGTTGCAGTGTAGTCCGGACTTTCTTAATGATGTCCGGGGGTTTGGCAGCCGGATTATAATTCTGCTTGAGAAGGTCGTTTTGTACCTCTGCTGGTAGAGCGGCTGTGTGCTCCTCAGTGCAGAGGGAGCGTTCCGTGTTTCCATTAATTGTTATGATGCCACGTGGACAGGGCATCTTGAGCTTGAGATAAGCGTAGTGTGGCACCGCATTGAATCTAGCAAACACGGTTCGTCCGAGCAGTGCGTGGTAGCCGCTGCGGAACGGGACGATACCGAAGATTAACTCCTCGCTTCGGAAGTTATCCGGAGAACCGAAGACCACCTCCAGCGTGATTGAGCCCGTACAACGGGCCTCTAAGCCTGGTATGACTCCTTTAAAGGTAGTCTTTGTGGGTTTGATTCATGAGGGATTAATGCCCATCTTCCACACTGTATCCTAATAGAGCAGGTTGAGGCTGCTACCACCGTCCATTAAGACTCATGTTAGGTGAAATCCGTCGATGATTGGGTCGAGGACCAGTGCGGCTGAACCGCCATGGCGGATACTAGTTGGGGGATCTCAACGATCAAAGGTGATCGGGAATGACGACCATGGATTGAATTTTGGGGCGACTGGCTCTACCGCGTAGATGTCCCTGAGTGCTCGCTTGTGTTCCCTTTTGGGGATGTGTGTAGCGTATATCATGTTCACCGTTTTGACTCGAGGGGGAAATTTCTTCTGCCGCCTAGTGTTCGGCTGCCGGGGCTCTTCATTGTCAACCTCGCTTTGTGATCCCGCTTCCTTGTTCTCGGTATTTGACTTGCTGGCTTGCTTGAAGACCCGGCAATCTCTGTTGGTATGATTGGCTTGTTTGCCTGGGGTGCCATGTATCTGGCACGGACGATCGAGTATGCGGTCCAAGCTGGATGGTCCCTCGATGTTCCTTTTATAAGGTTTCTTTCACTGGCCAGGCTTGGAGCCACTGAATCCATCGTGAACTGCAGTGTCATCGGTGTTGTCGCCATTACTTTGGCGTTTGTGTCTATTGTGCCGAGTCTTCCCGGTGCCGTTCTTGGCCTCAGAGGGGCCTGCCTCGTTGGCTGTGTTTTTACTTTGAGCCAGCCAACCATCTTCACCCGCGCAGAAGCGGGTCATGTGTGCCGTGATGGCTGCCATAGACTTCGGCTTTTCTTGGCCGAGGTGGCGGGCGAGCCATTCATCACGGATGCTGTGTTTGAAGGCTGCTAGGGCTTCGGCATCCGGACAGTCAACGATTTGGTTCTTTTTGGTTAGGAACCTAGTCCAGAAGTTTCTGGCTGATTCTCCAGGTTGTTGAACTATATGGCTTAAGTCATCGGCATCTGGTGGCCGGACATAAGTACCTTGGAAGTTGTCAAGAAAAGCTTCTTCCAAGTCCTCCCAGCTGCCGATGGAATTTTCAGGCAGGCTATTTAGCGAATGTCTTGCTGGCCCTTTTAATTTTAGTGGGAGGTATTTGATGGCGTGGAGATCGTCTCCTTGGACCATATGGATGTGGAGAATAAAATCTTCGATCCACACTGCGGGATCGGTTGTTCCGTCGTATGATTCAATGTTGATGGGCTTGAACCCCTCGGGGAATTCGTGATCCAGTACTTCAACTGTGAAGCAGAGAGGGTGTGCGGCGCCTCTATATCGGCCGCGTCACGGTGCACCTCTAATGCAGTCCGTCTGCGGTTATCGGCCCGTGTGTGACTAGGTCTGTCACGTACGAATAGGTAGCCGTCATCCCGAGTCGGGAAGAGTCCTCGCGATCCGTAGATTGATCTGGTGTGTCCTGCTCTACTGTCCAGATCCTGCCGAAGGTTGTATGTATGGTCTCGAGCTGTTCTGTCCCTATTTTTACGAGGCGGTGGGGCGGGCTGTTGTTCGGCCTGAGTTGCCGTTTTATCCCGACCGCAGGGTGGTCGGTCCGCCGCACTATCCCGACCATGTGGTGGTCGGTCCTTATTGCGTGAGGGAGGTATGGGATCTGGTGCCTCCTCATCGAACTGAGGTAGCAATCTGCGCTTTGGGTAACTCTTGGTTGGGCACTTGAGGCCGTATTCTTCGGCTGCCAGGACATCGTCCATCTATCAATGAGTAGGTCTTGATCGACTTGGAGCTGCTGCTGCTTTTTCTTCAGGCTTCTTGCAGTGGCTATTAGCTGGCGCTTGAAGCGCTCCTGCTCTAGGGGTGCCTCAGGCACGATGAAATCCTCGCTGCCGAGGCTCTCCTCATCCTCGGAGATTGGACGATAACTATCGTCATCCGGGTCATTGGGCATGGCCTGTTTATCAGGGTTATCTTGCCCGTTGTCTTGTTCCTCCTGTTCGGATGCAGCTCCGACACGGTCTTCATTGTTTTCGGCGTCGCCCGGAGTACTATTTTCTCCGGTGCCAGTGTTGCCATCTTTTGAGCGACGAGGCTTAGAATGGCGTTTAGGGTGCCGGCGCTTGGACTGTGTCTCAAAAGGTTTATTCACAACTGGATCTTCTTTGTCATCGTCGCTAGCTTTGTTAGGTGTGTCGACCATGTACACATCGTACGAAGAGGTGGCCGTCCAACATCCAGTAAATGGCGGGTCTTGGCCTTGCTCCTTGTCGGCATCGTCGTCCATACCATCGATGTCTTCGGAGCCATAATCAAGCACGTCGGTTAAGTCATCGACAGTGGCTACGAAGTGGGTGGCGGGTGGGAGGCAAAATTCCCCGTCATCAGCCTCTAGCTCGAACCGAACATAGTTCGGCTGCGAGTCCTTCTCCCAGGACAAATTCTTTAAAGAGTTTAGCACATCACCCAAAGGCGAGTGCTGGAAGATGTCTGCGGCACTGAATTCGAAAATCGATAACCGATCCAGCTCAGTGTCCGCAGGCGTACACGGTCCGGAACTTATAGCCAGAGATGAGTCTAGAGTTCTGTTGACGCAAATATTGTGGGGTGTCGAGTCCGTGTGCGGCTCCAACGCCGCGGACTCTGTGGCCTAGGATGGCATGATCTGCTCCGGTTCTAAGGTCGTTGCAGCAACAGGAACCATCTCCTGAATGTGATCCGGTGACAGATTTAAGTCATGTTCATCGGGGCGAGAGGGAGCGATCGCCGCGGTCTCAAATCCAATGAAGATCAAGTCTCCACGGATATCTGTGACGTAGTTCAAGCTTCCAAATCTGACCTGGTGGCCAGGGGCGTAGCTATCGATCTGCTCCAGATGGCCAAGCGAGTTGGCCCGCAGTACGAAGCCGCCGAATAGGAAAATCTGTCCGGGGAGGAAGTTTTCTCCTTGGACAGCGTCACTATAGACGATCGAAGGGGCCATCGAACCTTTCGTCAATGGCACAGTGGAACTCTCAATGAAAGCACCAATGTCGGTGTCAAAACCGGCAGATCTCGGGAAGGCGGTCCCGAACTGTGCGTCTAGGATCGATGGTAACATGAGACAGGGGACACGATGTTTACCCAGGTTCGGGCCCTCTCTATGGAGGTAATACCCTACTTCCTGCTTAATTGATCTTGATGAATATGAGTATTACAAGAGTGGATCTACCACAAGATCGTAATGGCTAGACCCTAGAAGTCTAGCTTGTATGACTATGGTAATGAGTATCCTATCCGGACTACACCCTCCGGTTTATATAGACACCGGAGGGATCTAGGGTTACATAGAGTCGGTTACATCAGAAGGAATCTTCATAGTTTGGTCGCTAACCTTGCCTTCCACGCCAAGGAGAGTCATATCCGGACACGGGTACAGTCTTCAGCCTTTGTGTCTTCACAGCCCATCAGTCCTGTTGGGGAACGTAGTAATTTCAAAAATTTTCCTACGATCACGCAAGACCATGGTGATGGCATAGCAACGAGAGGGGAGAGTGTCCGTCCACGTACCCTCGTAGACCGAAAGCGGAAGCGTTAAAACAACGCGGTTGATGTAGTCGTACGTCTCCACGATCCGACCGATCCAAGCACCGAACGACGGCACCTCCGAGTTACGCACGTTCAGCTCGATGGCGATCCCGGACTCCGATCCAGCAAAGTGTCGGGGATGAGTTCCGTCAGCACGACGGCGTGGTGACGATGTTGATGCTCCACCGACGCAGGGCTTCGCCTAAGCTCCGCGACGATATGACTTCTCCGGCGCAGGGCTTCGCCTAAGCTCCACGACGATATGACCGAAGTGGAATATGGTGGAAGGGGGCACCGCACACGGCTAAGGAAAGATCCGTAGATCAACTTGTGTGTATTGGGGTGCCCCCTGCCCCCGTATATAAAGGAGACAAGGGGGAGGTGGCCGGCCCTAGAGGAGGCGCACCAAGGAGGAGTCCTACTCCCACCGGGAGTAGGACCCCCCTTCTCCTAGTTGGACTAGGATTGGAGGAGGGAAGAGGAAGGTCGCCGCCCCCTTCCTTGTCCTATTCGGACTAGAGGGGGGGGGGCGCAGCCCACCTTGGCCTGCCCTTCCTCTTCTCCCATGGCCCATTAAGGCCCATAGACTTCCCGGGGTTCGGTAACCTCCGGTACTCATAAAATCCGATTTCACCGGAACACTTCGAAGTCCAAACATAGGCTTCCAATATATCAATCTTTATGTCTCGACCATTTCGAGACTCCTCGTCATGTCCGTGATCACATCCGGGACTCGAACAACCTTGGTGCATCAATACTTATAAACTCATTATGAGCTGTCATCGAAGCGTTAAGCGTGCGGACCCTACGGGTTCGAGAACTATGTAGACATGACCTAGAACCATTCTCGGTCAATAACCAATAGCGGAACCTGGATGCCCATATTGGTTCCTACATATTCTCGAAGATCTTTATCGGTCAAACCGCATAACGACATCGTTGTTCCCTTTGTCATCGGTATGTTACTTACCCGAGATTCGATCGTCGGTATCCAATACCTAGTTCAATCTCGTTATCGTAAGTCTCTTTACTCGTTCCGTAATACATCATCTCACAACTAACTCATTAGTTGTAATGCTTGCAAGGCTTAAGTGATGTGCATTACCGAGAAGGCCTGAGATACCTCTCCGACAATCGGAGTGACAAAACCTAATCTCAAATCGCCAACCCAACAAGTACCTTTGGAGACACCTGTAGTACTCCTTTATAATCACCCGATTCGTTGTGACGTTTGGTAGTACCAAAGTGTTCCTCCGTAAACGGAGTTGCATAATCTCATAGTTACAGGAACATGTATGGGTCATGAAGAAAGCATTAACATACTAAGCGATCAAGTGTTAAGCTAACGGAATGGGTCATGTCAATCAGATCATTCAACTAATGATGTGACCTTGTTAATCAAATAACAACTCCTTGTTCATGGTTAGGAAACATAACCATCTTTGATTAACAAGCTAGTCAAGTAGAGGCATACTAGTGACATCTTGTTTGTCTATATATTCACACATGTATTATGTTTCCGGTTAATACAATTCTAGCATGAATAATAAACATTTATCATGATATAAGGAAATAAATAATAACTTTTATTATTGCCTCTAGGGCATATTTCCTTGATCTCCCACTTGCACTAGAGTCAATAATCTAGATTACAAAGTAATGATCCTAACACCCATGGAGTCTTGGTGCTGATCATGTTTTGCTCGTGGAAGAGGCTTAGTCAGCGGGTGCGCAACATTCAGATCCGTAAGTATTTTGCAAATCTCTATGTCTCCCACTTGGACTTGGTCCCGAATGGAATTGAAGCGTCTCTTGATGTGCTTGGTCCTCTTGTGAAATCTGGATTCCTTTGCCAAGGCAATTGCACCGATATTGTCACAGAAGATCTTCATCGGTCCCGATGCACTAGGTATGACACCTAGATCGGAAATGAACTCTTTCATCCAGACTCCTTCATTTGCTGCTTCAAGCAGCTATGTACTCCGCTTCACATGTAGATCCCGCCACGACGCTTTGTTTAGAACTGCACCAACCGACAGCTCCACCGTTTAATAAAAATACGATCCGGTTTGCGATTTAGAATCGTCGGATCAGTGTCAAAGCTTGCATCGACGTAACCATTTACGACTAGCTCTTTGTCACCTCCATATCGAGAAACATATCCTTAGTTCTTTTCGGTATTTCAGGATGTTCTTGACCGCTGTCCGATGATCCACTCTGGATTACTTTGGTACCTTCCTGCCAAGCTTACAGCTAAGCATCGTCAGTCTGGTACACAGCATTGCATACATGATAGAGCCTATGGCTGAAGCATAGGAACATCTTTCATTTTCTCTCTATCTTCTGCTGTGGTCGGGCATTGAGTCGACTCAATCTTACACCTTGTAATACTGGTAAAAACCTTTCTTTGCTGATCCATTTTGAACTTCTTCAAAACTTTATCAAGGTATGTGCTTTGTGAAAGTCCAATTAAGCGTCTTGATCTATCTCTATAGATCTTGATGCCCAATATATAAGCAGCTTCACCGAGGTCTTTCATTGAAAAACTTTTATTCAAGTATCCTTTTATGCTATCCAGAAATTCTATATCATTTCCAATCAATAATATGTCGTCCACATATAATATTAGAAATGCTACTGAGCTCCCACTCACTTTCTTGTAAATACTGAGGCTTCTCCAAAAGTCTGTACAAACCCATATGCTTTGATCACACTATCAAAGCGTTTATTCCAACTCCGAGAGGCTTGCACTGGACCATAAATTGATCGTTGGAGCTTGCACACTTTGTTAGCACCCTTTGGATCGACAAAACCTTCTGGTTGCATCATATACAACTCTTCTTCTAGAAATCCATTCAAGAATGCGGTTTTACATCCATTTGCCAAATTTCATAATCATAAAATGCGGCAATTGCTAACATGATTCGGACAGACTTAAGCATCGCTACTGGTGAGAAAGTCTCATCGTAGTCAACCCCTTGAACTTGTCGAAAACCTTTTGCAACAAGTCGAGCTTTGTAGACAGTTACATTACCATCGGCGTCAGTCTTCTTCTTAAAGATCCATTTATTTTCAATGGCTTGCCGATCATCGGGCAAGTCAACCAAAGTCCATACTTTGTTCTCATACATGGATCCCATCTCAGATTTCATGGCTTCCAGCCATTTTATGAATCTGGGCTCACCATCGCTTCTTCATAGTTTGTAGGTTCGCCATGGTCAAGTAACATGACTTCCGAATAAGATTACCGTACCACTCAGTGCGTATTTTACTCTGGTTGACCCACGAGGTTCAGAGCAACTTGATCCAAGCTTCATGATCATCATCATTAGTTTCCTCACTAATTGGTGTAGTTGTCACAGAACCATTTCTTGTGATGAACTACTTTCCAATAAGGGAGCAGATCTGATTATCTCATCAAGTTCTACTTTCCTCCCACTCACTTCTTTCGAGAGAAACTCCTTCTCTAGAAAGGACCCGAATTTAGCAACAAAATCTTGCCTTCAGATCTGTGATAGAAGGTGTACCCAACATCTCCTTTGGGTATCCTATGAAGACACATTTTTCCGATTTGGGTTCGAGCTTATCTGGTTGAAGTTTCTTTACATAAGCATCGCAGCCCCAAACTTTAAGAAACGACAACTTTGGTTTCTTGCCAAACCACAGTTCATAAGGCGTCGTCTCAACGGATTTTGACGGTGTCCTATTCAACGTGAATGCGGCCGTCTCTAAAGCATAACCCCAAAATGATAGCGGTAAATCGGAAATAGACATCATAGATCGCACCATATCTAGTAAAGTACGACACGACGTTCGGACACACCATTTCTCTGTGGTGTTCGGGTGGCGTGAGTTGCTAAACTATTCCACATTGTTTCAAATGTAAACCAAACTCGTAACTCAAATATTCTCCTCCACGATCAGATCGTAGAAACTTTATTTTCTTGTTACGATGATTTTCCACTTCACTCTGAAATTCTTTGAACTTTTCAAATGTTTCAGATTTGTGTTTCATTAAGTAGATATACCCATATCTGCTCAAATCATCTGTGAAGGTGAGAAAATAACGATACCTTGGCGTGCCTCAACATTCATTGGACCACAAACATCGGTATGTATGATTTCCAACAAATCAGTTGCACGCTCCATAGTTCCGAGAACGGCGTTTTGTCATCTTGCCCATGAGGCACGGTTCGCAAGTACCAAGTGATTCATAATCAAGTGATTCCAGAAGCCCATCAGTATGGAGTTTCTTCATGCGTTTTACACCGATATGACCTAAACGGCAGTGCCACAAATAAGTTGCACTATCATTATCAACTCTGCATCTTTTGGCTTCAACATTATGAATATGTGTATCACTACTGTCGAGATTCAACAAGAATAGACCATTCTTCAAGGGTGCATGACCATAAAAGATATTACTCATATAAATAGAACAACCATTATTCTCTGATTTAAATGAATAACCGTCTCGCAATAAACAAGATCCAGATATAATGTTCATGCTCAACGCGGCACCAAATAACAATTATTTAGGTCTAAAACTAATCCCGAAGGTAGATGTAGAGGTAGCGTGCCGATTGCGATCACATCGACTTTGGAACCATTTCAACGCAAGATCGTCACCTCGTCCTTAGCCAATCTTCGCTAATCCGTAGTTCCTGTTTTGAGTTGCAAATATTAGTAACCAGTATCAAATACCCGGTACTCTGCGAGTATTAGTAAGGTACACATCAATAACATGTATATCACATATACCTTTGATCACCTTGCCATCCTTTTATCCGCCAAATACTTGGGGCAGTTCCGCTTCGATGTCCCGTCTCGCTTGCAGTAAAAACACTCGTTTCAGGCTTAGGTCCAGACTTGGGTTTCTTCTCTTGATCAGCAACTTTCTTGCTGTTCTTTTGAAGTTTCCTTCTTCTTCCCTTTGCCCTTTTCTTGAAACTAGTGGTCTTGTTGACCATCAACACTTGATGCTCTTTCTTGATTTCTACCTCCATGCTTTAGCATCGCTAAGAGCTCAGAATTGTCTTAGTCATCCCTTGTATATTATAGTTCATCACGAAGCTCTTGTAGCTTGGTGGCGTGATTGGAGAATTCATCAATGACACTATCATCCGGAAGATTAACTCCCAGCTGAATTAAGTGATTGTTATACCCGGACATTTTGAGTATGTGCTCACTTGTGAACTATTCTCCTCCATCTTGCAGCTATAGAACTTATTGGAGACTTCATATCTCTCAATCCGGGCATTTGCTTGAAATATTAACTTCAACTCTGGAACATCTCATATGCCCCATGACGTTCAAAACGTCGTTGAAGACCCAGTTCTAAGCCGTAAAGCATGGCACACTGAACTATAGAGTAGTCATCAGCTCTGCTTTGCCGACGTTCACAACTTCGGCTCAAGCATCTCGCAGCAGGTCTGTCACCCGGCGGTGCTTCCGGGGCGTAATTTTTACGTGCAGCAATGAGGATAATCCTCGTTACGGACCCAGTCCGTGTAATTGCTACCATCATCTTTCAACTTTGCTTTCTCAAGGAACGCATTAAAATTCAACGGAACAACAGACGAGCCATCTATCTACGAAGAAACATAGACAAGCAAAATACTATCGGTACTAAGTTCATGATAAATTTAAGTTTAATTAATCATATTAAAAACTCCCACTTAGACAGACATCTCTCTAGTCATCTAAGTGATTACGTGATCCAAATCAACTAAACCATGTCCGATCATCACGTGAGATGGAGTAGTTTCAATGGTGAACATCACTATGTTGATCATATCTACTATATGATTCACGCTCGACCTTTCGGTCTCGTGTTCCGAGGCCATATCTGTTATATGCTAGGCTCGTCAAGTTTAACTTTGAGTATTCGCGTGCGCAACTGTTTTGCACCCGTTGTATTTGAGCGTAAAGCCTATCACACCCGATCATCACGTGGTGTCTCAAAGACGAAGAACTTTCGCAAGCGGTGCATACTCGGGAGAACACTTCTTGATAATTTTAGTGAGAGATCATCTTATAATGCTACCGTCAATCAAAGCAAGATAAGATGCATAAAGGATAAACATCACATGCAATCAATATAAGTGATATGATATGGTCATCATCATCTTGTGCTTGTGATCTCCATCGCCAAGCACCGTCATGATCACCATCGTCACCGCGCGACACCTTGATCTCCATCGTAGCATCGTTGTCGTCTCGCCAACTATTGCTTCTCGACTATCGCTATTCCTTAGTGATAAAGTAAAGCAATTACATGGCGTTGCATTTCATACAATAAGCGACAACCATATGGCTCTCGCCGATTGCCGATAACTCGGTTACAAAACATGATCATCTCATACAATAAAGTATAGCATCACGTTTTGACCATATCACATCACAACATGCCCTGCAAAAACAAGTTAGGCGTCCTCTACTTTGTTGTTGCAAGTTTTACGTGGCTGCTACGGGCTGAGCAAGAACCGTTCTTACCTACGCATCAAAACACAACGATACTTCGTCAAATAGACTCCGTTTAACCTTCTCAAGGACCGGGCGTAGCCACACTCGATTCAACTAAAGTGAGAGAGCAGACACCGCCGGTCACCTTTAAGCAACGAGTGCTCGGGCGGTGAAACCAGTCTCGCGTAAGCGTCGCGTAATGTCGGTCCGGCCGCTTCATCTCACAATACCGCTGAACCAAAGTATGACATGCTGGTAGGCAGTATGACTTGTATCGTCCACAACTCACTTGTGTTCTACTCGTGCACATGACATCAACGCATAAAACCAGGCTCGGATGCCTTTGTTGGGGAGCGTAGTAATTTCAAAAATTTCCCACGATCACGCAAGACCATGGTGATGGCATAGCAGCGAGAGGGAGAGTGTCCGCCCACGCCCTCGTGAGACCGAAAGCGGAAGCGTTAAAACAACGCGGTTGATGTAGTCGACGTCTCCACGATCCGACCGATCCAAGCACCGAACGACGGCACCTCCGAGTTCGCACACGTTCAGCTCGATGGCGATCCCGGACTCCGATCCAGCAAAGTGTCGGGGATGAGTTCCGTCAAGACGACGGCGTGGCAGGACGATGTTGATGCTCCACCGACGCAGGGCTTCGCCTAAGCTCGCGACGATATGACTTCTCCGGCGCGAGGCTTCGCCTAAGCTCCGCGACGATATGACCGAAGTGGAATATGGTGGAAGGGGCACCGCACACGGCTAAGGAAAGATCCGTAGATCAACTTGTGTGTATTGGGGTGCCCCTGCCCCGTATATAAAGGAGACAAGGGGAGGTGGCGGCCCTAGAGGAGGCGCGCAAGGAGGAGTCCTACTCCCACCGGAGTAGGACTCCCCTCTCCTAGTTGGACTAGGATTGGAGGAGGGAAGAGGAAGGCGCGCCCCTTCCTTGTCCTATTCGGACTAGAGGGGAGGGGGCGCAGCCCACCTTGGCCTGCCCTTCCTCTTCTCCCATGGCCCATTAAGGCCCATAGACTTCCGGGGTTCGGTAACCTCCGGTACTCCGTAAAATCGATTTCACCGGAACACTTCCAAGTCAAACATAGGCTTCCAATATATCAATCTTTATGTCTCGACCATTTGAGACTCCTCGTCATGTCCGTGATCACATCCGGACTCGAACAACCTTGGTGCATCAATACTTATAAACTCATTATGAACTGTCATCGAAGCGTTAAGCGTCACGGACCCTACGGGTTCGAGAACTATGTAGACATGACCTAGAACCATTCTCGGTCAATAACCAATAGCGGAACCTGGATGCCCATATTGGTTCCTACATATTCTCTGAAGATCTTTATCGGTCAAACCGCATAACGACATCGTTGTTCCTTTGTCATCGGTATGTTACTTACCCGAGATTCGATCGTCGGTATCCAATACCTAGTTCAATCTCGTTACGGTAAGTCTCTTTACTCGTTCGTAATACATCATCTCACAACTAACTCATTAGTTGTAATGCTTGCAAGGCTTAAGTGATGTGCATTACCGAGAAGGCTCGAGATACCTCTCCGACAATCGGAGTGACAAAACCTAATCTCAAATCGCCAACCCAACAAGTACCTTTGGAGACACCTGTAGTACTCCTTTATAATCACCCGATTCACGTTGTGACGTTTGGTAGTACCAAAGTGTTCCTCCGTAAACGGAGTTGCATAATCTCATAGTTACAGGAACATGTATGGGTCATGAAGAAAGCATTAACATACTAAGCGATCAAGTGTTAAGCTAACGGAATGGGTCATGTCAATCAGATCATTCAACTAATGATGTGACCTTGTTAATCAAATAACAACTCCTTGTTCATGGTTAGGAAACATAACCATCTTTGATTAACAAGCTAGTCAAGTAGAGGCATACTAGTGACATACTGTTTGTCTATATATTCACACATGTATTATGTTTCCGGTTAATACAATTCTAGCATGAATAATAAACATTTATCATGATATAAGGAAATAAATAATAACTTTTATTATTGCCTCTAGGGCATATTTCCTTCAAGTCCGGCCCATGGATAACAGGCCGGACGCCCGAGGACCCCTTAGTCCAGGACTCCCTCACCAATGCCCAGTGCCAGTTGCTGATTTTTGCTTTTTTTTTACATCACAGGAAATCAATACCAAACGGGTTCCAAACGCAACGAAACTCCATGGGGATTTTTTTTATGGACCAGAAGGAACCCAATGGGCCAGAGCTGCACCTGGGGGGGTGCCCCGAGGGGGGGCACAACCCACCAGGGCACGCCAAGGCCACCTGGCGCATCCAGGTGGGTTGTGCCCACCTCGCTGGCCTCCCGCACCCCTTCTTTGCACTATAAATTCCCAAATATTCCAAACCCCCTCGGGGTTACCCTAGATCATAAGTGCCGCCGCTGCAGGGCTCCGTAGCCACCGAAAGCCAATCTAGACCCGTTCCGGCACCCTGCCGGAGGGGGGAATCATCTCCGGTGGCCATCTTCATCATCCCGGCGGCCACCACGATGAGGAGGGAGTAGTCCACCCTCGAGACTGAGGGTTTGTACCAGTAGCTATGTGTTTGATCTCTCTCTCTCTCTCTCTCTCTCTCTCTCTCTCTCTCTCTCTCGTGATCTACATCATGGGCTTTGTTAATATAGTCGGATCATATTATGTTTCTACCCTCTATATTCTTGTTATGATGAACTAGCAAAAGGCCTCGTGCGTTGCAACAGAAAATAAATATCTCACGTGAGATTTTAGGCAATCTACAATTTTTAGTTACGCATGTTCAGTAGCATTTACTTTGAAGTTAAACCTCTGGCAGTGAATACCAACGGTAGAGGAAATATCCATATTAGCACACATGCAACATTTCTTTTATACTCATATTTTCTTTTATTAAGCCCACGGGCCACACCTCAGCCGCTCAACTCTCTACGCAAATTTCATTCTTAGATTATAGCCACACCTCACCTTCTATTTTGTTTATTTCCATCATTGTTAGATTGTAGCCACATCTTATCCTTTGTTTTGTTTCTTTCCGTCATTGACGGATCATAGCCACACCTCACCTCTGTTTTGTTTATTTACAAAAAGCTTGTTGATTGTCTATCTAGGGACATATATAAATTGGTGGGATCGTGTGTAAATTAGCGAGCATGTACTATTAATTAATAAGAATTGTTTTTGGTAGAACCAAAAGCTGCCCCAATGGCCCAATAGGGAGAATCATACGACATGCCCCCTAACCTCCCACGTTGCCAGGCACTCCTCCCCGAGCCACACGCGCACAGAGGACATAAAATCCAAGAATCAAAGACCGGAGCCGAAATAACCGGGACCAAAGTCGAAAAAACCGAGGACAAAAGGTTCGGTTATTAACTCAGTTAACGAAAGAAAGAAACTGGAATTACTTCTGTGAGTTTGGTCGTTGGAGTCTGCTAACCTAAGTGCCGAAATAATCGAAATGCATTATACTTATTAAAGCCTAGATAATTAAGCCCCATAGTGCATCCACGCTAATCTATACAATATGGCAAGCTAAGTAGCAATTATACATGAAATAATAGCTCGCTTTTTGGCTTTTGATTTTTGAAAAATCAGTCATGAATTTAGGAGGTCAAATTTTAAAGCTCACAATTTAGCGAAGCATGCACTTTCTCTCCGGGATGGCCGCCATGTATGATTAGGTCACTCTGAAGATCTTTCTCTCGTGCCTGTAAACATTTTAACAAGTTAATAAAAGCTTGACGAGATTTGTGTAAGAAGAACTACACGGAGCTTCCTCTTAGCCATGTACGCAGTCAAAAATTGCAACCGCAACATTGTACAGTGCGCCGCCTCCATTTTCCCACATCACGTAATTCCAGCGGCGGCTGGCAGCGCACCTGCGCCATGGGTCCTCTGAAACAATATTTTCTTTTCTTTTTCTATTTACGCACATGCCCATAGAAGTGATTCCATGAATCTAGACTGGTTCTCTAGGTTCTTTGTGTAATATAATTATTATATTTTTTGCCCTATGTCATTTTTTGCATTTCATCATATCATAATGCCATTAAATATTTCATACCTTTTTAAAAGTA
This sequence comes from Aegilops longissima, assembly GCA_021605205.1. Taxonomy (NCBI): domain Eukaryota; kingdom Viridiplantae; phylum Streptophyta; class Magnoliopsida; order Poales; family Poaceae; genus Aegilops; species Aegilops longissima. The sequence continues at coordinate 696,437,870 of CM038679.1, forward strand.
TAAGGATTTTTTTATTTAAGTACTTTGCTTTTTCGTTCCATACCTTATCGAAATCCCATGCCTTTTCTACTTCAAGTTTGGTCTGCAAAGGTTGTCACTAATTCTTGTTGCATTTGTTCAAGCTCAACCAAAATTTCCATAAATTTTGGAGACTTCTCAAACCAATACTTATTTCAAACCCAATTGAATTAAATTCAAATGAGTTAGAATCAAATTTCCCAATCATGCCCAGAACCAATTTTCTTGGGTCGCACGTATTTCAAGGATCCCAAGAAAATTTACCGTTTGTGCAGATTCATCCCCTAACCCTCTCTATCTTATATCCTTTTTCTGTTAATTAATAAATAAAAAGAAGAAGAAGAGGAGCAGCAGCACATCATAGCAGCTCGGTCTGCTCTGTAATTAGCCCAGCGGCCCACCTAAAGCATCCTTTAGAAAAAAACACAAAACAAAAAAGCCCGATTCCCTCGTCCTCTTCCTCGATCCCGTTCCTCTCCTCCTCCCGATCCCTCTCTCCCTTGTTCCCCCCCTGAGCGCCGCCTCCAGGAGAGGAGCGCCGCATCCATGAGCCCGCGCGTCTCGCCAGCGCCACCATCTTCCCCTGCTCCGGCCGTTGCGCCAGACCGCGCCACCCTCCTTCCTCTTTCACGCGCCGTTCCTCGCGCTGCTGCCCCGCCTCTCCTCGCGCCGTCCTGCAACTCACCCAAGCCGCGGACTCTGCTGCACGCAGCCATGGACGAACGCCTCCGGTCATCCTCTGCTCTGGCCTCCCTCCTCTGAGCTCTTGCGCCGCACCCGTGGCTCTGTTCCGGCCGCCTGTCACGTGCCATGGCTGGTCACTGAGCGCCGCCTCCCTACTTCACCTGCGCGCGCCTCCCTGATTCTCTGGTCGGCTCTGGCGACCTCGTCCGCTAGCAGCCGCCAGCCATCAACCTCCCGGTCGCCTCCTTCCTGCTATCTTCGGCTCCTGCCTCGCTCCACCTCCTCCCGTGTTAGCCACCTCTGCCTCTGGCCATGGCGCTACTGGGCCTGCTCCTCCACGACCACCCCTGCAGCCGCCAAGTACCTTGGTCGGTGACGCCGAACGCGGCCCCTGCGAACGCCGGTCACCAGAGCAATCACACCAGCCGCTCCTGCCATCTCTCCTTCTCCTCCATCCCTCTGCCTTCTCTTTCCCCGCCTCACCGTCCGCCCCTGCCATCTCTCCTTTTTCTCCATCCATCTGTCTTCCCTCTCCCTGCCTCACCTCTCTCTCGATCTCTCTAGGACGCCACCACCCACCGACACGCCAGGGAATCGACCGCCTCCGGCCATGTCTTGACCGGATCCGGTGACCCCGGATGTCGCCGCCTGAGATCCACGCGTCCCCGGCCTCCTCACCTCACCTGCAGCCGCCGCTCTGCCATTTGCCATCGCCCACTTGTTTTTTTAGTAAAATCACCAGCTTGTTTTCCTTTGACAGGAGACGACAACCTCCAGCCTCATGGGCCACCGCCGGATGGGTTGAGGCCCAGGCACGGACGACGTGCTTGATTGAATTCCACTCAACATGATAGTACCACCTTGGATAGCTAAAAAAATAAAAATAATTATATAGATGAACGGATGAAAATTTTGGTTAAAAATAATTATATGGGTGAACGGATGAAAATTTTGAAGAAACGCACCTTGCTTTATTAGTAGGGATAGTGAGGGAGTCCCGGACTAGGGGGTGTCCGTATAGCCGGACTATCGTCACGGCCGGACTCCAAGACTATGAAGATACAAGATTTGAAGACTTCGTCCCGTGTTCGGATGGGACTTTCCTTGGCGTGGAAGGCAAGCTTGGCGATACGGATATGTAGATCTCCTACCATTGTAACCGACTGTAACCCTAACCTATCCAGGTGTATCAGATAAACCGGAGGTTTTAGTCCATAGGACGAACAACAATCATACCATAGGCTAGCTTCTAGGGTTTAGCCTCCTTGATCTCGTGGTAGATCTACTCTTGTACTACCCATATCATCAATATTAATCAAGCAGAGTAGGGTATTACCTCCATCGAGAGGGCCCGAACACAGGTAAAACATCGTGTCCCTTGTCTCCTGTTACCATCCGCCTAGACGCACAGCCGGGACCCCTACCCGAGATCTGCGGTTTTGACACCGACATTGGTGCTTTCATTGAGAGTTCCTCGTGTCGTCACCGATAGGCCCGATGGCTCCTTCGATCATCAACAACGACGCGGTCCGGTGAGACTTTCTCCCGGACAGATCTTCAGATTCGGCGGCTTTTTGCTGCGGGCAATTAAGCTGGCCATCTGGAGCAGATCGAAGCTACGCCCGCCATCGGTCGATTGAGAAGTTTGAACTATACGGCCGATATCGCGGAGACTTGATCTTCGACGGATTCGAGCCGCGAGCCAAGCGTGCCGACCGCCTTGATGGGCATGATCTAGCTCGCGGCGAGCGAAGGCCACGGAGGCCGCACCATCATCCGCTCCGACCCTTAATCCGAGCCGGATTCCCGATCGAGGGCGAGTGGTTGGACACCGCCTCGGGGCTACGATCTCACGGCGATTGAGCCGAACTCCATCCCTGTCGCTGCGAAGACCTTGACTCGTGGTGCCGGACTCCTCTCCGGACTCCGAACCCTCGCGCCCCGCTAATCGAATCCGATCGGGCGCCGGTCATGGAGTTCACTGCCGCGGACATCTCTCAGCACTCGCCCTTTGGCAACATCCTAAATTCACTAAAGTCTCTCTCTTTATCCGGAGAGCCATGGCCGTACTACGGTCAGGAAGGTTGGGACGCGGACGACGAAGAAATTCAACGCCCACCCACCACCCACTTCGTAGCCACTGTCGAAAACTTACACGACATGCTCGATTTCGACTCCGAAGACATCGACGGTATGGACGACGATGTAGGAGACAACCATGAACCAGCACCTATAGGATGCTGGACAACCACCTCATCCCATGATGTATACATGGTGGATACACCTAAAGGAAATGAAGACGAGGAACAACGGGACGCTACGAAGGATAAATCCCTCGAAAAGCAGTCAAAACGGCAACGTAAACGCCGAACAAAGCCCCGCCTCAACAGAGAACCAGCCATAGAGCAGGACAAACCGATGGACGACGAACACGCTATCGAGCAATCGTCCGAACAAGACAACTTGGATAAACAACCCGTCCCCGGCGAAGACAAACAATCCGGACGATCTCACGCCGGACAAATTATTGGAGCAAAATAACCTCCAGAAAAGACTCGTCGCCACTGCGCGTAGCCTGAAAAAGCAGAAGCGGAAGCTCAAAACAGCGGAAGATGCACTCAGGATCAGATGGAGCAAAGTATTCAACACATGAGATAAATACGGCTGACGATCGCCGAACAAAGAGCTACCCAAAAGAAAGCTATCTGCTCGAATTTGATGAGGAGGCCTTAGAGCCACCACAATCAAAAAGTAAGAAGGCCACCCGGTCGGATGGACGACCCCATGGAAAAAAGAGAGCGGCAAATGGCGCCGCACACAAGCCGATATGCGATCCGCATAAGGACTCACATCAAAAGGATGGCCTAGTTAGGTCCATCTATGGGCCGAGAAAGCAAGCTCTTCAAAGCAATGCAACACGCCAAATATCCGAACATCACGGCACACCCAAATACAGGGGTGCAGCACACCCCCTATGTTTCACCGATAAGGTGCTGGATCATGAATTTCGCGGATTCAAGCCCGTAAACATAGAGGCATACGACGGAACAACAGACTCGAGTGCGGATTGAGGATTACATCCTCCACATACACATGGCTAGAGGAGACGATCCCACGCCATAAAATACTTACCCTCAAACTCAAAGGGCCAGCTCGGCATTGGCTTAAAAGCCTCCCGAAAATACCATTGGAAGCTGGGAAGAGCTCGAGGATGCGTTTGGGCAAATTTTCAGGGACCTATGTCCGCCCTCCGGATCTGGGACGATCTAAGTCACATAACTCAACAGCCCGGAGAGTCAGCCCGAAATTTGGAACAGGTTCCTTACTAAAAAGAACCAAATAGTCGATTGTCCGGACGCCAAGCCTTAGCAGCCTTCAAACACAACGTCAAGAGACGAATGGCTCGCCAGACACCTCGCCAAGAAAAGCCAAGAACAATGGCCGCATTAACAAGCCTCGTGACCCGCTTTTGCTGGAGAGGATAGCTGGCTAGCAAGATGCAGCACCAGTGACCCAAGTACATCCGAAATCAGGGATGGAAATGGAAACCACGGCGCAACAAGGACCAGCGCGGATTAAGAGGAACGGTCCAAAGAGCGCGGCATCAACGCCGGATTCAAAAGCTCACGACGTAACAATAAAAAACTGCCCTTAAGGACAATAGCGATGAGCTATCCAACTTAAACAAAATTTTGGACAAGATATGTCAAATCCACAAGTACTCACGGGAGGCACGCAAACCATACCCACAGAAATTGTTGGGTCTTCAAACAGTCCGCGAGACTCAATGCGAACACAAGGGCTCGACACACCAAGTGAAGATGATGACGAGCACCACAAGCGAGCCCGGAAAACAAAATAATTTCCCACAAGAGGTTAAAACAGTAAACTCACTTCACGTGATCAAAGGGAAAAAGAGCGGCGCCCAATAAAATACGCGCGCATTAATCGATTGTCAAAACCAATCACCTTCGACCATCGGGACTATTCGAAAGTATTCGAACGCAGGATGGACTGCCTTGATATTGGATCCTATAATCGACGGATTCCAATTTACACAAGTCCTCATGGATGGCGGCAGTGACATAAACCTGATATATCAGGACACAATCCGCATAATGGGGATAGACCCAACCAAAATTCGCCGTAGCAACACCTCCTTCAAAGGGGTAATACCAGGCCCATATGCCCATTGTACGGGCTCCCTACTGCTAGAAGTTGTGTTCGGTTCATCCGACAACTTCCGTCATGAAAAGTTGATCTTCCATGTCGCCCCGTTTAAAAGTAGCCATCAAGCACTATTGGGACGCGAAGCTTTCACCCGCTTTAACGCAATACCGCATTATGCATATCTCATTAAAAGGGAGTATTAAGTGTTATTTGAGCCCGGAGGAACGTGAGACTGCCTTGACAGCCCCACACCTATCCGGCTCCGCCAGTCAAAGAACCTGAATTGGTCATTCAAACCCCGGACACGGCTAGACGAGTCCGGCGCTTACTAGCGGCATTACCCCATACAAGGGGCTGCATGCATGTATCACAAGAGACAATAAAGCTCAATTTCATTCACTTCTTAGAATCGTACTCTGTTTATTTAATATAAAGTACATCTTTCGCATGATCCTTTTTATTTTAAACTAAGTTCCTCTCTTTTACAGATGAACAACGTGCTACACCCGTCCAGGATACGACACAAAAGAGACACAGGCGCAGACGTGCAGTAGGGACCCATTGCAAGGATTCTTTTCAGATTAAGACCCTGCGTAAACCTTTTTCACTGTCTCTTGTTGATATACATCCCCCGGTTTCTTACTATAACCGAGGAGGAGGCTGGCGTTTTGGCATTGGCCGCACCAGAATTTTTATGCGTGCACGGACACGGGGCTTAGGTATTATTCTGCCCGTTTTATAAAGACCGAATACCTTAGGGAGTATTGGCGCCTCGAGTTGGCCTTATATGCATCAACTCGAATCATGTCTTTGGTCAAATGTTGGGTTGCCCGGCTCCTGCGTTTTGCTGCCTTACGTTCCGTTCTATCGGCTAACGGCACCGGAGAACTCTCGTGATTGTGCCCGATTCGGCGGGCGAGCACCTCGATGAAAGCGAAAACTGACTGTCATGATATAGCGAGAGACTGTTCAACCACTCATGACTCATCGGAATGTTTAGGATTCCTCCGCATTAACGAAGGACCGGTTTTCGGTCAGGCACATACACACCCCGAATTCGGAAGAGTGCGGTGCCCCCAGGGGCTATATAGTAGCCCCACCCTCGAACTCCTATGGCTAAGTGAAAGTGATAAAGCATTATAGTCCGGTTTCCTAGTTTGCTACGCTACCACCTCCTTAACAGGACCAAGACGTTGGATTAAGTGTGAAAAAGCGTCTTCTTTGCAAACACCCCCGCACTATGTGCGTGGGGGCTGAAGCCAAGGACTGCCATCTTCCAGGTTATATATACATATACATAAACGGCCGCACAGGGAGTAGTCTACTACTTGAACGCACAAGTATAAAAAGCTCTTATATTATATCGAAACATTGTTTTCACAAATCATACATTTCATTTAAACATAATATCCTTCGAGCACTGCGTCTCTATTAAACGAGTGCCCTGCAGGACTTCCTCAAAGTAGTGCTCAGCAGGTACTCGGCTTCTATCCGAATCTCGGGATGCGACGTCGGTGGCCTTCATATCTGCCCAGTATGTCTTGACACGGGCCAGAGCCATCCGCGCTCCCTCAATACACGCCGACCGCTTCATTGCGTCGATACACAGTACCGCATCAAGGAACTGCTGCACTAAACCAAAGTAACTCTTCGGCTGGGGTCCGCCCGGCCACAAGTGAGTCATGACATGCTTCATGGCAAGTCCGTATAGTCGATTCAGCTCGGCCCATTCGGCCAACCGATCGGTCAACGGAAGAAGACGCTCCGGACTATGGAATTGCGACCAATATAGCTCTTCCCTTCTATGCCCCTTCTGGCCTCGGAAGTGCTCAATCGCGTCCGCAGCGCTCGCCGCTAAGTCCAGATAAGCATCCTCCGAACTCCACAACTTGTCCAATTGAGCATACTTTGGATCCGTATATTTCCTCCGCAGCAGAAACGGTTTTCCAGCCGCAATTGCCCCGGCCTGACTCAGCTCCTCCTTGGCAGCTCTCAAAACCGAATGGGCATTCTTAGATTCAGCGGCGGCCTTTTTCAGGCCCTCTTGCTCCGCTTGACGTTCTTTTTCGAGAACCTCGTAGCGATCGGCAGCATTCTTCAACTTTTTGGCCATATCGGCCATTTCCTCTTTGCTTCAGCAGTGAGCAGCCTGTTTGGCTTCTAGCTCTTCGGCCGCCCTTAAAGGGGCCGCATTACTATTTCTGGCTTGCTCTTTCGCTCGGGCGAGTTCCGCCCAAAGCTCCTCCACAACATTGGCACCATCTGCATTAAGCATACAAATAGTAAGACATGGGCGTCAAGCTCCCTTACCAGGTGTCCGCGCAGGAGTCGCATACCTTGCGATTCGTCAAACCGTTTATTGACCAGCGCGATGTCCGCATCCTCCTCGTCAAGTTGCCGCTTTAGTTCGGCATATTCATCAGTCCGGCTGGCCACCGGACGCCCCACCACCTGTTTAGGATCGGCGATATGTTATAACTGAGATTTTGACCCTCGGTACGCCGTCAATTTTGACAACATACCGAGTCTCAGGGGCTACTATCTATACAGGGCGCATTCTATATGCATAACTGTCAGAAGGTACATCATTTTTGCGTACCTCAAACCCCGTCAGTAAGCTTCTGACGGCTTCATGCAATCCGCTCTCCGCAGATGCAATCCTTTCAATCACCGTACCCATTAGAGCACAGTGATCTTCTGAGATAGCCGCTCGCCCGAGCAGATCCTTCAGCTCCTCCGACCGCACACCACTTGGTGCCGGACCTTCCGGCCTCGCTGGACTTGGGGGAACCCTCCGCGACGACACCTCAGGATCGTCCGCCTCGCATGAGGGTGCAACTGGTGGAGGCGTTTCGCTCTCCATCATCTCCGGAAGAAGATCCCCCGAAGACGAGCTCTGCTGAGAAGGGCTGAGATCCGAACTACAAGGTACAATTTCGGTTATCTTCATAAATAAATACAGGGATGTTCCTTATTCACAAGACCCCTTCTTTTTACTTACGGCTCGCTGGAGGGCTGATCCCCTTGGGGAAATAGTGTGGCTGGGTTACGTTCCAGCGCCGGACTCTCTGACGAAGATTCCTTTCCCCTCTTTGAGGCCTTGACCTCCGGATCTTCCGAAGGGGTCCTCTTTTCTCCTCGAGAGATGGGACTTTTAATCCCTCCTTCTTGGATAGTCTCCTTCGTAGAGGCAGTTGCTTCCCCGTTCCCCCCTTCGCCTTCTTCAAAAGGCGCGGCCTTCCACATCCTGGTCAACATGGGATCCGGCGTGGTCTCTGGGAGGGGAGCCGGACACCTTATTAACTTTGCCTTGGCTATCCACTCCTGTTCAAGAAACGGCTCCTTTAAAGGACATATATATACATACATACATACATATATATATATATATATATATATATATATATATATATATATATATATATATATATATATATATATATATATATATATGATAAATGAATGAACAATTTGTCCGGTTACATAACTACTTAGGGGTGGAAACGGATCGGATGCGGATCGGATAGTGCTCTTACCACTTCCATTTTCATATTTTCAAAACGAATACGAATCCGAATACGGATGTTATCGGATACGGATGCGGTTCGGATATTATTCGAATACGGATACGTATCAGATATTTTCTTGATTCGGAACGGATACGAATAATATCAACATATTGCTTAAGTAAATTAGTCGATAGCTATGTGACCTGAAATAATCAACTTGTGACGTACAATAAGTCAATGATAAATAGGTTTATGAATAAATACTATTGTAATGCATAATAATTTATAAGTTCAATCATATAAAGAGTAAAATTTGACCCCTTATTTGGCTTTTATGTTGGATAATTGGAATACTCGGTCCAGAATTTTGAAAATTACCTTTCATAATCTTATTCGGATACGGATATATCCACTTCCATATCCATATTTGTGTCAAAATATCCTACCATATTTTATTTATTATTTGTTTAATAAATTCGGATACGGATAATTTCCATATCCATTTTGGTTCGGATGCGGATGTTTCGGATACGAATAGGCATTTTCTCGAATACGAATATCGGATATTTCGGATTATCCGCTACCACTTTCCACCCCTAGGACTACTTACTTGAGTATCTGGGCGATTGCAGCTTAGTCCTGCGTCCTCAGTCAGGTCCGGGCACTTTTCTTGTGATCCGAAGAATAGTTTATACATCTCCACAGGTGTCATGCCCATAAAATTTTGGAGAGCTCGTGGTCCCTCCGGATTGAATTCCCACAGGCGGAGGGGCGACGTTTGCAGGGCAGAAGGCGCCGGATCAACATAACCTGCGCCACAGCAACCAGATTGATCTCCTCTCATGGAGGTCTCGAATCTGCCCTGCAGCGAGGAACGTCCTTGGGCGGCCCCAGTCGAGCCTTGTTGACCCATGGCGCCAGCCGCTGTGGTGGACCTGAGCGGAAGGCGGGGAGCGCCGCCCATTTGGTGCCCCGGGGAGCGGTGATACAAAACCACTCCCGTTGCCACAAACCAAGCTCCTTTTGAAAAGAGCCCTCGGGCCATGGAGCATCAGCACATTTGCTTATGACCGCCCCTCCGCACTCTGCTTGTTGCCCCCCGATCATCCTTGGCTCCACCTTGAAGGTCTTGAGCCACAATCCAAAGTGGGGGGTAATATGGAGCAAGGCCTCACATACGACAATGAAGGACGAGATATGGAGGATGGACTCCGGATTCAAGTCATGGAAATCCAGCCCATAATAAAACATGAGCCCCCGCACAAAGGGATCCGTCGGGAAGCCTAAACCCCGAAGGAAGTGAGACATGAACACCACGTTCTCGCCGGGCTCGGGACTGGGAATGACCTGCCCTGGAGCAGGCAGCCTATGCGAGATCTCGCCGGTTAGGTACCTGGCGTCTCGCAGCTTTAGCACATCTTCTTCCGTGACGGAGGAAGACATCCATCGGCCGTGCTGGTCAGAGCCGGACATCTTCGTAGGTCCGAAGCACCTGAATCTAAAGCTTTGGGTATTAGAACTCGGAGCGCGAGGCGAACTCGATGGAGGGTGTAAAAAGAAGAGGGCCTTGGTCACATTATAAAGAGGTTGAATACCAAGAGCCCGCCCCATGGTCGACTAGGACTCGCCTTTGATAGAGGAGGCGTGCCGACGGGCACGGTTGGGTTACCCACGTCCGTATTGATGAGAATCCCGGAATAAGGGGGGCATGATCTATGCTTTGATAAGACGTGACAAGGAAACCACCTCGCTAAACGCGCTAAGGTGGAACGGTAAAAACGGTTCATATAAAGGCCTGGCCGGGGTGTGATGTCACGCCGCAGAATACGTCAGCAGATGTGCAAAAATTATTCTCTCTGCGGTGTTATGTGGAACTTGTTTTGCAGAGCCGGACACTATCCTGGTGTTCAAAACCTTCTATGAAGTATTCGGAGGAGGAACCCGCCTCGCAATGCCGAAGACAATCAACGCGCCGCACTCGTCGTCATTGAAGCCTGGTTCAGGGGCTACTGAGGGAGTCCCGGACTAGGGGGTGTCCGGATAGCCGGACTATCGTCACGGCCGGACTCCAAGACTATGAAGATACAAGATTGAAGACTTCGTCCCGTGTCCGGATGGGACTTTCCTTGGCGTGGAAGGCAAGCTTGGCGATACGGATATGTAGATCTCCTACCATTGTAACCGACTCTGTGTAACCCTAACCTATCCGGTGTCTATATAAACCGGAGGGTTTTAGTCCGTAGGACAAACAACAATCATACCATAGGCTAGCTTCTAGGGTTTAGCCTCCTTGATCTCGTGGTAGATCTACTCTTGTACTACCCATATCATCAGTATTAATCAAGCAGGAGTAGGGTATTACCTCCATCGAGAGGGCCCGAACCTGGGTAAAAACATCGTGTCCCTTGTCTCCTGTTACCATCCGCCTAGACGCACAGTTCGGGACCCCCTACCCGAGATCCGCCGGTTTTGACACCGACAGATAGATTGAATCTTTACCCTTCAAAGCTTTGTCTTGTCGGATTGAATATTCAGAGATGAGACCACATGATATATGTCTCGCAATATGAATACTTGAGGTGACAATTGGGGTATCTTATTGATTCACTTGACATATGTTATGGCATTCAACTCACGGATTCCCTCGGTGATATTGGGGTAATCTATGCATAGGGGTTGATGCACGTTTTTCTCTGACGGAAACTTTGGGGTCTCTTTATAGTTCTCTGTGTGGATTGATTATTATGAATATGAATTTGCTTTGGTGTTATTCTAGTACGAACTCTAGGATAGATCAAACGGAAAGAATAACTTTGTGTTATCTTAGTACGAACTCTTGAATAGATCGAACAGAAAGAATAGCTTTGAGTGGTTTCGTACCCTACAAACAAATTCCTATCTTTTGTTCTCCGCTAATAGGAACTCGATAGTGACTCTTGTTGTTGCACTTTGAGGGATAATCATATGATCCAACTATGTTAGCTTCGTTGAGAGGTTGCACTAGTGAAAGTACGGACCCTAGGCCTCATTTTTAAGCATTGCAGTACCATTTTTGTGCCCGTTTACTATTTGCTACCTTGCTGTTTTAATTATTTAAGATTATAAAAATATATTTCTACCATCCATATTACACTTTTATCACCATCTCTTCGCTGAACTAGTGCACGTATACAATTTGCCATTGTATTGGGTGTGTTGGGGACACAAGATATTTCTTGTATTTGGTTGCAGGGTCGTTTGAGACAGACCATCTTCATCCTACACCTCCCACGGATTGATAAACCTTAGGTCATCCACTTGAGGTAAAATTGCTACTATCCTACAAAACTCTGCGCTTGGAGGTCCAAGACGTGTCTACAAGAATAAAGTTGCATAGTAGACATCAAGCTCTTTTTTGGCGCCGTTGCCGGGGAGGTCAGGTAAGCGGCACTCACATCCTGTCAACGATGCTCTTTTCTGGCACCGTTTCCGGGGAGGTGAGTGCTTGAAGGTATATCTTTAAATCTTGCAATCGAATCTTTTACTGTGTTGTTTTATCACTAGTTTGGTATATTAAAAGAAGACTACATAAAAAATGGAATTTAGGTTGCATCATATTATTGATCATCTTTATAATATCTTTATTTAAAATGATGGTTCGGAAAATTGTGCTAAATTGTTAGAAGAAGAAGTCAATAAAATTTTTGGCACAAAATACTTGAATGATGAGCATGATTGCAATGCTGTTAGTATGAATTCTTTGACTATCCATGATGCTAATGATATGCAAAGTCATAAGCTTGGGGATGCTATGTTTGATGATTATGATATTTTTTGTCCCCCAAGTTTTGATAAGAAAAATTATTATGATGATATCATGCATCCTATTTATGATGATTACATTGATGAAAGTGGGTTTGGAAGAGTGTCAACTTTAGGAAGTAATGATCCCACTATTTTGGAGGGTGTTGAATCTTATTACAATATTGATGAAAGTGGATTTGGAGAGGCCATGACTTTATTTAATGATGAGTCCACTATTTTGGAAGAGGTTTTGATTGATTTTGACAATGAAGTTGCTATCTATGATGATTATGGTGGTGACATGTATGCTATAAAGAATAAAGAATAATGATAACCATGAAACTTTTCATCATGATTTTAATTTTCAATCACATGATATTTATTTTGTTGAATTTGCTCCCACTACTATTGATGAGAATAAATTTGCTTATGTGGAGAGTAATAAAATTTCTATGCTTATGTATCATGAAAAGAATGCTTTATGTGATAGTTATATTGTTGAATTCATTCATGATTCTACTGAAAATTATTATGAGGGAGGAACTTATGCTTGTAGGAATTGCAATAATATCAAGTTTCCTCTCTATGTGTTGAAAGTTCTGAAGTTATGCTTATTTTGCCTTCCTATGCTAGTTGATTCTTGTTCCCATAAGTTGTTTGCTAAAAAAAATCTCTATGCATTGGAAGTGGGTTAGACTTAAATGTGCTAGTCATATGCTTCATGATGCTCTCTTTGTGTTTCAATTCTTATCTTTTATGCGAGCATCATTGAACTCACCATGCCTAGCTTAAAAGGCATTAAAGAAAAGCCTCTGTTGGGAGACAACCCAACACTTTTACCTACTGTTTTTGTGTGTTAACATGATTATGCTACTGTAGTAATCATTTTTTATTGCTTTTGTTTCAATAAAGTGCCAAGTAAAGCCTTTGGGATCATGTTGGGTGATAGTTGAGTTGACCCTGCTGAAAAACAGAAACTTTTGCGCTCACGAAAATAAGTCCCATTTTTAACAGAAGAGTGATTTTGAGTTGATTTATTTTGCAGGAGTTTAATATACAAGTTTCTCATGTGGTCCAATTTTTTTCATAATTTTCGGAGTAGCAGAAGTATGGTAGTTATCCAGATCATTACAGACTGTTCTGTTTTTGACAGATTCTGCTTTCAATGCATAGTTTGCTTGTTTCCTAGTTTCTATGGCTTATATTGCTCAATGTAAATTGTGGAAGTGATATGGTACAGTAGGCATTGTGTGGAAAAAAATTATGAATCTTGTCTTTGACAGTACCAAAAGTGAAATGGTTTGCTCTTTATCATACTAACGCATCTCACGAAGTTCCGTTAAGTTTTGTGTGATTGAAGTTTTCAAGTTTTGGGTGAGATATCGATATGAGGAGAATAAGGAGTGACAAGAACCTAAGATTGGGGATGCCCAAGGCACCCCAAGGTAACATTCAAGGAATATCCAAGCAACTAAGCTTGGGGATGCCCCGGAAGGCATCCCCTCTTTCGTCTCCAACATTATCGGTAACCTCACTTGGAGCTATGTTTTCATTCGTCACATGATATGTGTTTTGCTTGGAGCATCATTTTATTTTGTTAGGATTTGCTTGTTGTTATTTATAATAATGTTTTGCATCTTTTTCAATAAAATTGGCATTGATAGCCTTTACTATGCTTATTTTACAAGTCTACATGTTGCTGTTTGAAAACAGAAAGTTTATCGCTGTTGCAAAAATTCCCTAGAAAAGTCAGAATGTGGTAAAATGTTGAAACCTTTTGCAAAATAAGCTCTGATAAATTTTCTACAGTGTGGTAGAATTTAAAAATATTTGTAGTTGAATAAGTATTGATACTCTTGCATTCTTTACAGACTGTACTGTTTTGGCAGATTGCTGTTATGTTTGCATTGTTTGCATATGATTGCTTGTTCAATGACTCTATTTGAGGATAGGAGTATTAAATATGCAGAGGCATTTAGTATGCAATGTTGAATAATAATTTTAGTGATTTTCTACAGTAGAGAATTATAAGGTTTTTGCATTAGTTTATACTAACTTATCTCACGAGTTCTTGTTGAGTTTTGTGTGGATGAAGCTTTTGAGATTTAGGAAAATCGTGATATGAGACAAATTAAGGAGACACAAAAGCTCAAGCTTGGGGATGCCCAAGGCATCCCAAGATAATATTTCAAGAAGTCTCAAGCATCTAAGCTTGGGGATGCCCCGGTAGGCATCCCACCTTTCTTCTTCAACAATTATCGATTAGTATCGGTTGAGCCTAAGTTTTTTCTTCTTCACATGATGTGTGCTATTCTTAGAATGTCATTTTATTTTATTTTGCTTGCTGTTTTTATAAAATACTTGGATCTGAAAGTTTTTAATAAGAGAGAGTCCTCAAATAGCTATCTATTTACTTAACTACTCGCATGATCTTCACTTATATCTTTTTGGAGTAGTTTGTCATTTACTCTTATGCTTCACTTATATCCTATGAGTAAATTGTTGAATAAATTGAACGTCATGAAGTTGAAATCATACCATGCCTAGTGGTAGCTTCACATTGGGTTTAGAAAGTGAAATCTTTTGAGGCTTGACAATCACAATATTGGTCATACAAGCAATTCATGAATAATTAGTATAAGGAAGAGAACTTTCACATGCAAATACACTATCATGGAAATCTTTTGTGATTGTGAGCCCCCATCAAAATATTATATGCCAAAATTGTTGACGTTGGAAAAGTAAGACAACATAATGATTTATGTTTGTTCATATTCACATAGAAGTTATATTGTCATAGATCCTTCAACATGCGGTGCTTGCCCCCTAACTTTGCTAGCCAAAAATTCCGCACCAAGTAGAGATACTACTTGTGCATCCAAAAACCCTTAAACCCAAATCTTATCTTCAAGATTCCACCATACCTACCTAAGGATTGAGCAAGATCCCTCAAGGGATTGAGCAAGATCCCTCAAGTAAGTTGTCATCGGTGCAAAAAGGCAATAAAAATTGCTTCTAAAGTGTGAGCTCATTTAGTGTAAGAGAAAATTGAGCGTTGCACGAACTTGGACGACAAAGAATAAAAGCGACATACTGCATAATAAAGGTTGTCATCTTAAGGGGAAATGTAACGTGACGTTCTTTTGCACTAAGGGATTGAGCATACAAACAAATAAGCGCATGGTAACCTCTGGTTCCTCTGCGAAGGGCCTATCTTTTACTTTTCAGTATTTACTTTTATGCAAAGAGTCAAAGTTATTCTCTCTATTCCTTTTTGTTTTTCTCTTTTGGCAAGCATCATGTGGTGAGGAAAGATCTAGGCACATATGTCCAGTTGAATATGGGCAGCATGAGTTATTATTGTTGACATCACCCTTGAGGTGAATACGTTGGGAGGCAAAACAATAAGCCCCTATCTTTCTATGTGTCCGGTTGAAACGTTTTGCTCATGTGTACGCGGTGAGTGTTAGCAATCATAGAAAACTATATGATGGTTGAGTATGTGGAGCTCTTACTTAGACTCCGTTGAATAAGTTGAATTGCAATTGCTTGGTGACTAAGAACATAGGTTGTTCCGTTTCAAGAGAGTTCATTGTTTAAACCTTAACTTGTGAATTGGTTGCCTCTACAACATGAGAAATTTTATGAGAAAGAATTGCTATTATGATGCTAGGAAAACTGATTGAAATTGTCATTTATCAAACTTATGCACTTTGCTAGCATTCACACTTCATAAATTATTTCTTTTATCATTTAGCTACTCGAGGACGAGCAGGAATTAAGCTTGGGGATGCTGATACGTCTCCAACGTATCTATAATTTATGAAGTATTCATGTTGTTATTTTATCATTCTTGGATGTTTTTACAATCACTTTATAGCAACTTTATATCATTCTTTGGGACTAACCTATTGACCCAGTGCCCAGTGCCAGTTGTTGTTTTTTGCTTGTTTTTTACATTGCAGGAAATCAATACCAAACGGAGTCCAAACGCAACGAAACTCCACGGGGATTTTTTTGGACCAGAAGGAACCCAATGGGCCAGAGCTGCACCTGGGGGGGTGGGGGTGCCCCGAGGGGGGCACAACCCAGCAGGGCACGCCAAGGCCACCTGGTGCGCCCAGGTGGGTTGTGCCCACCTCGGTGGCCTCCCGCACCCCTTCTATGCACTATAAATTCCCAAATATTACGAAACCCCTCGGGGTTACCCTAGATCATAAGTTCCGCCGCCGCAGGGCTCCATAGCCACCGAAAGCCAATCTAGACCCATTCTAGCACCCTGCCGGAGGGGGGTATCATCTCCGGTGGCCATCTTCATCATCCCGGCGGCCACCACGATGAGGAGGGAGTAGTCCACCCTCGAAGCTGAGGGTTTGTAACAGTAGCTATGTGTTTGATCTTTCTCTCTCTCTCTCTCTCTCTCTCTCTCTCTCTCTCTCTCGTGATCTACATCATGGGCTTTGTTAATATAGTCGGATCATATGATGTTTCTACCCTTTATATTCTTTTTATGATGAATTGAATCTTTACCCTTCAAAGTTTTGTCTTGTTGGATTGAATATTCGGAGATGAGAACACATGATATATGTCTTGCAATATGAATACTTGAGGTGACAATTGGGGTATCTTATTGAAGGAAATATGCCCTAGAGGCAATAATAAAGTTATTATTTATTTCCTCATATCATGATAAATGTTTATTATTCATGCTACAATTGTATTAACCGGAAACATGATACATGTGTGAATACATAGACAAACATATAGTCACTAGTATGCCTCTACTTGACTAGCTCATTAATCAAAGATGGTTATGTTTCCTAACCATAGACATGTGTTGTTATTTGATTAATGGGATCACATCATTAGGAGAATGATGTGATTGACATGGCCCATTCCGTTAGCCTAGCACTTGATCGTTTAGTATATTGCTATTGCTTTCTTCATGACTTATACATGTTCCTGTAACTATGAGATTATGCAACTCCCATTTACCGGAGGAACACTTTGGGTGCTACCAAACGTCACAACGTAACTGGGTGATTATAAAGGAGTACTACAGGTGTTTCCAAAGGTACATGTTGGGTTGGCGTATTTCGAGATTAGGTTTTGTCACTCCGATTGTCGGAGAGGTATCTCTGGGCCCTCTCGGTAATGCACATCACTATAAGCCTTGCAAGCAATGTAGCTAATGAGTTAGTTACGGAATGATGCATTACGTAACGAGTAAAGAGACTTGCCGATGTGAGATTGAACTAGGTATTGGATACCGACGATCGAATCTCGGGCAAGTAACATACCGATGACAAAGGGAACAACGTATGTTGTTATGCGGTTTGACCGATAAAGATCTTCGTAGAATATGTAGGAGCCAATATGAGCATCCAGGTTTCGCTATTGGTTATTGACCAAGAATAGTTCTAGGTCATGTCTACATAGTTCTCGAACCCGTAGGGTCCGCACGCTTAAGGTTTCGATGACAGTTATATTATGAGTTTATGAGTTTTGATGTACCGAAGGAGTTTGGAGTCCCGGATGAGATCGGGGACATGACGAGGAGTCTCGAAATGGTCGAGACGTAAAGATCGATATATTGGACGACTATATTCGGAGTTCGGAAAGGTTTCGAGTGATTCGGTATTTTTCGAGTACCGGAGAGTTACGGAATTCGCCGGGAGTATATGGGCCTTATTAGGCCATACGGGAATAGAGGAGAGGCCAAAGGAAGGAGGCCTGCGCCCCCTCTGGTCCGGGTGGACAAGGGCGCAGCCCCCTTCTCCTTCTCCCGCTCCCCCTCTTTCCCCGTCTCCTACTCCAACAAGGGAGGTGGAATCCTACTAGGACTAGGGAGTCCTAGTAGGACTCCACACTTGGCGCGCCCCCACCTAGGGCCGGCCTCCTCCCCCCTTGCTCCTTTAAATACGGGGGCAGGGGGGCACCCCAAGACACACAAGTTGATCTACGTGATCGTTCCTTAGCCGTGTGCGGTGCCCCCTTCCACCATATTCCACCTCGGTCATATCGTCGCGGAGTTTAGGCGAAGCCCTGCGCCGGTAGAGCATCATCATCGTCACCACGCCGTCGTCTTGTGGAACTCATCCCGACACTTTGCTGGATCGGAGTCCGGGATCGTCATCGAGCTGAGCGTGTGCTGAACTCGGAGGTGCCATACGTTCGGTACTTGGATCGGTCGGATCGTGAAGGCGCACGACTACATCAACAGCGTTGTCATAACGCTTCGCCACGGTCTCACGAGGGTGCGTGGACAATACTCTCCTCTCGTTGCTATGCCATCACCATGATTTTGCGTGTGCGTAGGATTTTTTTTTGAAATTACTACGGTTGGACTTTTATTGACTTGCTCGATGATCAGCAAGTCAAGTTAAATAAATGGATCTTCAAGAGGAAGACAGACACTGATAGTAGTGTTACTATGTACAAAGCTCGACTTGTTGCAAAAGGTTTTCGACAAGTTCAAGGTATTGACTACAATGAGATTTTCTCAACTCTAGCGTTGCTTAAGTCTGTCCGAATCATGTTAGCAATTGCCACATTTTATGAAATCTGGCAAATGGATGTCAAAACAACATTCTTTAATGGATTTATTAAAGAAGAGTTGTATATGATGCAACCAGAAGGTTTTGTCAATCCTAAAGGTGCTAACAAAGTGTGCAAGCTCCAGCGATCAATTTATGGTCTGGTGCAAGACTCTCGGAGTTGGAATAAACGCTTTGATAGTGTGATCAAAGCATATGGTTTTATACAGACTTTTGGAGAAGCCTGTATTTACAAGAAAGTGAGTGGGAGCTCTGTAGCATTTCTGATATTATATGTGGACGACATATTATTAATTGGAAATGATATAGAATTTCTGGATAGCATAAAAGGATACTTGAATAAAAGTTTTTCAATGAAAGACCTCGGTAAAACTACTTACATATTGAGCATCAAGATCTATTGAGATAGATCAAGACGCTTGATAAGTTTTTCAATAAGTACATACCTTGTCAAGATTTTGAAGTAGTTCAAAATGGAACAGTCAAAGAAAAGTTCTTGCCTGTGTTGCAAAGGTGTGAAATTGAGTAAGACTCAAATCCCAACCACGGCGGAAAATAGAAAAGAGAATGAAAGTCATTCCCTATGCCTCAGTCATAGGTTCTATAAAGTATGCTATGCTATGTACCAGACCTATTGTATACCTTGCTCTGAATTTGGCAAGGAGTACAATAGTGATCTAGAGTAGATCTTTGGACATTGGTCAAGAACATCCTTAGTGAGGACTAAGGAAATATTTCTCGATTATGGAGGTGATAAAAGAGCCCGTCGTAAAGAGTTACATCGATGCAAGCTTTTTACACTGATCCAGATGACTCTAAGTCTAAATCTGGATACATATTGAAAGTGGGAGCAATTAGCTAGAGTAGCTCCGTGCAGAACATTGTAGACATAGAATATTTGCAAAATACATACGGCTCGAATGTGACAGACCCGTTGACTAAACTTCTCTCACGAGCAAAACATGATCATACCTTAGTACTCTTTGGGTGTTAATCACATAGCGATGTGAACTAGATTATTGACTCTAGTAACCCTTTGGGTGTTGGTCACATGACGATGTGAACTATGGGTGTTAATCACATACAGATGTGAATATTAGTGTTGAATCACATGATGATGTGAACTAGAATATTGACTCTAGTGCAAGTGGGAGACTGAAGGAAATATGCCCTAGAGGCAATAATAAAGTTATTATTTATTTCCTCATATCATGATAAATTTTTATTATTCATGCTAGAATTGTATTAACTGGAAACATGATACATGTGTGAATACATAGACAAACATATAGTCACTAGTATGCCTCTACTTGACTAGCTCATTAATCAAAGATGGTTATGTTTCCTAACCATAGACATGTGTTGTTTTTTGATTAATGGGATCACATCATTAGGAGAATGATGTGATTGACATGACCCATTCCGTTAGCCTAGCACTTGCTCGTTTAGTATATTGCTATTGCTTTCTTCATGACTTATACATGTTCCTGTAACTATGAGATTATGCAACTCCGTTTACGGAGGAACACTTTGGTGCTACCAAAGCGTCACAACGTAATCTGGGTGATTATAAAGGAGTACTACAGGTGTTTCCAAAGGTACATGTTGGGTTGGCGTATTTCGAGATTAGGTTTTGTCACTCCGATTGTCGGAGAGGTATCTCTGGGCCCTCTCGGTAATGCACATCACTATAAGCCTTGCAAGCAATGTAGCTAATGAGTTAGTTACGGAATGATGCATTACGTAACGAGTAAAGAGACTTGCCAGTAACGAGATTGAACTAGGTATTGGATACCGACGATCGAATCTCGGGCAAGTAACATACCGATGACAAAGGGAACAACGTATGTTGTTATGCGGTTTGACCGATAAAGATCTTCGTAGAATATGTAGGAGCCAATATGAGCATCCAGGTTTCGCTATTGGTTATTGACCAAGAATAGTTCTAGGTCATGTCTACATAGTTCTCGAACCCGTAGGGTCCGCACGCAACAAGGTTTCGGCGATGTTATATTATGAGTTTATGAGTTTTGATGTACCGAAGGAGTTGAGTCCCGGATGAGATCGGGGACATGACGAGGAGTCTCGAAATGGTCGAGGCGTAAAGATCGATATATTGGACGACTATATTCGGAGTTCGGAAAGGTTTCGAGTGATTCGGTATTTTTGAGTACTGGGAGAGTTACGGGAATTCGCCGGGAGTATATGGGCCTTATTAGGCCATACGGGAATAGAGGAGAGAGGCCAAAGGAAGGAGGCCTCGCCCCCTCTGGTCCCGGTGGACAAGGCGCAGCCCCTTTCCTTCTCCCGCTCCCCTCTTTCCCGTCTCCTACTCCAACAAGGGAGGTGGAATCCTACTAGGACTAGGGAGTCCTAGTAGGACTCCACACTTGGCGCGCCCCACCTAGGGCCGGCCTCCTCCCCTTGCTCCTTTAAATCGGGCAGGGGGCACCCAAGACACACAAGTTGATCTCGTGATCGTTCCTTAGCCGTGTGCGGTGCCCCTTCCACCATATTCCACCTCGGTCATATCGTCGGAGTTTAGGCGAAGCCTGCGCCGTAGAGCATCATCATCGTCACCACGCCGTCGTCTTGTGGAACTCATCCCGACACTTTGCTGGATCGAGTCCGGGATCGTCATCGAGCTGAACGTGTGCTGAACTCGGAGGTGCCATACGTTCGGTACTTGGATCGGTCGGATCGTGAAGACGTACGACTACATCAACCGCGTTGTCATAACGCTTCCGCTTACGGTCTACGAGGGTACGTGGACAATACTCTCCCCTCTCGTTGCTATGCCATCACCATGATTTTGCGTGTGCGTAGGATTTTTTTTTGAAATTACTACGGTTGGACTTTTATTGACTTGCTCGATGATCAGCAAGTCAAGTTAAATAAATGGATCTTCAAGAGGAAGACGAGAATCGATAGTAGTGTTACTATGTACAAAGCTCGACTTGTTGCAAAAGGTTTTCGACAAGTTCAAGGTATTGACTACAATGAGATTTTCTCAACTCTAGCGTTGCTTAAGTCTGTCCGAATCATGTTAGCAATTGCCACATTTTATGAAATCTGGCAAATGGATGTCAAAACAACATTCTTTAATGGATTTATTAAAGAAGAGTTGTATATGATGCAACCAGAAGGTTTTGTCAATCCTAAAGGTGCTAACAAAGTGTGCAAGCTCCAGCGATCAATTTATGGTCTGGTGCAAGACTCTCGGAGTTGGAATAAACGCTTTGATAGTGTGATCAAAGCATATGGTTTTATCTGAGACTTTTGGAGAAGCCTGTATTTACAAGAAAGTGAGTGGGAGCTCTGTAGCATTTCTGATATTATATGTGGACGACATATTATTAATTGGAAATGATATAGAATTTCTGGATAGCATAAAAGGATACTTGAATAAAAGTTTTTCAATGAAAGACCTCGGTAAAACTACTTACATATTGAGCATCAAGATCTATTGAGATAGATCAAGACGCTTGATAAGTTTTTCAATAAGTACATACCTTGTCAAGATTTTGAAGTAGTTCAAAATGGAACAGTCAAAGAAAAGTTCTTGCCTGTGTTGCAAAGGTGTGAAATTGAGTAAGACTCAAATCCCAACCACGGCGGAAAATAGAAAAGAGAATGAAAGTCATTCCCTATGCCTCATCATAGGTTCTATAAAGTATGCTATGCTATGTACGGACCTATTGTATACCTTGCTCTGAATTTGGCAAGGAGTACAATAGTGATCTAGGAGTAGATCCTTGGACATTGGTCAAGAACATCCTTAGTGAGGACTAAGGAAATATTTCTCGATTATGGAGGTGATAAAAGAGCCCGTCGTAAAGAGTTACATCGATGCAAGCTTTTACACTGATCTAGATGACTCTAAGTCTAAATCTGGATACATATTGAAAGTGGGAGCAATTAGCTAGAGTAGCTCCGTGCGAGAACATTGTAGACATAGAATATTTGCAAAATACATACGGCTCGAATGTGACAGACCCGTTGACTAAACTTCTCTCACGAGCAAAACATGATCATACCTTAGTACTCTTTGGGTGTTAATCACATAGCGATGTGAACTAGATTATTGACCCTAGTAACCCTTTGGGTGTTGGTCACATGACGATGTGAACTATGGGTGTTAATCACATACAGATGTGAATATTAGTGTTGAATCACATGATGATGTGAACTAGAATATTGACTCTAGTGCAAGTGGGAGACTGAAGGAAATATGCCCTAGAGGCAATAATAAAGTTATTATTTATTTCCTCATATCATGATAAATTTTATTATTCATGCTAGAATTGTATTAGCTGGAAACATGATACATGTGTGAATACATAGACAAACATATAGTCACTAGTATGCCTCTACTTGACTAGCTCATTAATCAAAGATGGTTATGTTTCCTAACCATAGACATGTGTTGTTTTTGATTAATGGGATCACATCATTAGGAGAATGATGTGATTGACATGACCCATTCCGTTAGCCTAGCACTTGCTCGTTTAGTATATTGCTATTGCTTTCTTCATGACTTATACATGTTCCTGTAACTATGAGATTATGCAACTCCGTTTACGGAGGAACACTTTTGGTGCTACCAAGCGTCACAGCGTAACTGGGTGATTATAAAGGAGTACTACAGGTGTTTCCAAAGGTACATGTTGGGTTGGCGTATTTGAGATTAGGTTTTGTCACTCCGATTGTCGGAGAGGTATCTCTGGCCCTCTCGGTAATGCACATCACTATAAGCCTTGCAAGAAATGTAGCTAATGAGTTAGTTACGGAATGATGCATTACGTAACGAGTAAAGAGACTTGCCGAGAACGAGATTGAACTAGGTATTGGATACCGACGATCGAATCTCGGGCAAGTAACATACCGATGACAAAGGGAACAACGTATGTTGTTATGCGGTTTGACCGATAAAGATCTTCGTAGAATATGTAGGAGCCAATATGAGCATCCAGGTTTCGCTATTGGTTATTGACCAAGAATAGTTCTAGGTCATGTCTACATAGTTCTCGAACCCGTAGGGTCCGCGCGCAAGGTTTCGATGGCGGTTATATTATGAGTTTATGAGTTTTGATGTACCGAAGGAGTTCGGAGTCCCGGATGAGATCGGGGACATGACGAGGAGTCTCGAAATGGTCGAGACGTAAAGATCGATATATTGGACGACTATATTCGGAGTTCGGAAAGGTTTCGAGTGATTCGGGTATTTTTCGGAGTACCGGAGAGTTACGGGAATTCGCCGGGGAGTATATGGGCCTTATTAGGCCATACGGGAATAGAGGAGAGAGGCCAAAAGGAAGGAGGCCTGCGCCCCCCTCTGGTCCGAATTGGACAAGGGGCGCAGCCCCCTTCTCCTTCTCCCGCTCCCCCTCTTTCCCCGTCTCCTACTCCAACAAGGGAGGTGGAATCCTACTAGGACTAGGGAGTCCTAGTAGGACTCCACACTTGGCGCGCCCCCACCTAGGGCCGGCCTCCTCCCCCCTTGCTCCTTTAAATACGGGGGCAGGGGGGCACCCCAAGACACACAAGTTGATCTACGTGATCGTTCCTTAGCCGTGTGCGGTGCCCCCTTCCACCATATTCCACCTCGGTCATATCGTCGCGGAGTTTAGGCGAAGCCCTGCGCCGGTAGAGCATCATCATCGTCCACCACGCCGTCGTCTTGACGGAACTCATCCCCGACACTTTGCTGGATCGGAGTCCGGGGATCGTCATCGAGCTGAACGTGTGCTGAACTCGGAGGTGCCATACGTTCGGTACTTGGATCGGTCGGATCGTGAAGACGTACGACTACATCAACCGCGTTGTCATAACGCTTCCGCTTACGGTCTACGAGGGTACGTGGACAATACTCTCCCCTCTCGTTGCTATGCCATCACCATGATTTTGCGTGTGCATAGGATTTTTTTTTGAAATTACTACGGTTGGACTTTTATTGACTTGCTCGATGATCAGCAAGTCAAGTTAAATAAATGGATCTTCAAGAGGAAGACAGACACTGATAGTAGTGTTACTATGTACAAAGCTCGACTTGTTGCAAAAGGTTTTCGACAAGTTCAAGGTATTGACTACAATGAGATTTTCTCAACTCTAGCGTTGCTTAAGTCTGTCCGAATCATGTTAGCAATTGCCACATTTTATGAAATCTGGCAAATGGATGTCAAAACAACATTCTTTAATGGATTTATTAAAGAAGAGTTGTATATGATGCAACCAGAAGGTTTTGTCAATCCTAAAGGTGCTAACAAAGTGTGCAAGCTCCAGCGATCAATTTATGGTGCAGTGCAAGACTCTCGGAGTTGGAATAAGCGCTTTGATAGTGTGATCAAAGCATATGGTTTTATCTGAGACTTTTGGAGAAGCTTGTATTTACAAGAAAGTGAGTGGGAGCTCTGTAGCATTTCGATATTATATGTGGACGACATATTATTAATTGGAAATGATATAGAATTTCTGGATAGCATAAAAGGATACTTGAATAAAAGTTTTTCAATGAAAGACCTCGGTAAAACTACTTACATATTGAGCATCAAGATCTATTGAGATAGATCAAGACGCTTGATAAGTTTTTCAATAAGTACATACCTTGTCAAGATTTTGAAGTAGTTCAAAATGGAACAGTCAAAGAAAAGTTCTTGCCTGTGTTGCAAAGGTGTGAAATTGAGTAAGACTCAAATCCCAACCACGGCGGAAAATAGAAAAGAGAATGAAAGTCATTCCCTATGCCTCAGTCATAGGTTCTATAAAGTATGCTATGCTATGTACCAGACCTATTGTATACCTTGCTCTGAATTTGGCAAGGGAGTACAATAGTGATCTAGGAGTAGATCACTGGACATTGGTCAAGAACATCCTTAGTGAGGACTAAGGAAATATTTCTCGATTATGGAGGTGATAAAAGAGCCCGTCGTAAAGAGTTACATCGATGCAAGCTTTTTACACTGATCCAGATGACTCTAAGTCTAAATCTGGATACATATTGAAAGTGGGAGCAATTAGCTAGAGTAGCTCCGTGCAGAACATTGTAGACATAGAATATTTGCAAAATACATACGGCTCTGAATGTGACAGACCCGTTGACTAAACTTCTCTCACGAGCAAAACATGATCATACCTTAGTACTCTTTGGGTGTTAATCACATAGCGATGTGAACTAGATTATTGACTCTAGTAACCCTTTGGGTGTTGGTCACATGACGATGTGAACTATGGGTGTTAATCACATACAGATGTGAATATTAGTGTTGAATCACATGATGATGTGAACTAGAATATTGACTCTAGTGCAAGTGGGAGACTGAAGGAAATATGCCCTAGAGGCAATAATAAAGTTATTATTTATTTCCTCATATCATGATAAATTTTTATTATTCATGCTAGAATTGTATTAACTGGAAACATGATACATGTGTGAATACATAGACAAACATATAGTCACTAGTATGCCTCTACTTGACTAGCTCATTAATCAAAGATGGTTATGTTTCCTAACCATAGACATGTGTTGTTATTTGATTAATGGGATCACATCATTAGGAGAATGATGTGATTGACATGACCCATTCCGTTAGCCTAGCACTTGATCGTTTAGTATATTGCTATTGCTTTCTTCATGACTTATACATGTTCCTGTAACTATGAGATTATGCAACTCCCGTTTACCGGAGGAACACTTTGGTGCTACCAAGCGTCACAGCGTAACTGGGTGATTATAAAGGAGTACTACAGGTGTTTCCAAAGGTACATGTTGGGTTGGCGTATTCGAGATTAGGTTTTGTCACTCCGATTGTCGGAGAGGTATCTGGGCCCTCTCGGTAATGCACATCACTATAAGCCTTGCAAGCAATGTAGCTAATGAGTTAGTTACAGAATGATGCATTACGTAACGAGTAAAGAGACTTGCCGAGAACGAGATTGAACTAGGTATTGGATACCGACGATCGAATCTCGGGCAAGTAACATACCGATGACAAAGGAACAACGTATGTTGTTATGCGGTTTGACCGATAAAGATCTTCGTAGAATATGTAGGAGCCAATATGAGCATCCAGGTTCCGCTATTGGTTATTGACCAAGAATAGTTCTAGGTCATGTCTACATAGTTCTCGAACCCGTAGAATCCGCACGCTTAAGGTTTCGATGGCGGTTATATTATGAGTTTATGAGTTTTGATGTACCGAAGGAGTTCGGAGTCCCGGATGAGATCGGGGACATGACGAGGAGTCTCGAAATGGTCGAGACGTAAAGATCGATATATTGGACGACTATATTCGGAGTTGGAAAGGTTCGAGTGATTGGGTATTTTTGAATACCGAAGAGTTACGGAATTCGCCGGGGAGTATATGGGCCTTATTGGGCCATACGGGAATAGAGGAGAGAGGCCAAAAGGAAGGAGGCCTGCGCCCCCCCTCTGGTCCGAATTGGACAAGGGGCGCAGCCCCCTTTTCCTTCTCCCTCTCCCCCTCTTTCCCCTTCTCCTAGTCCAACAAGGAAGGAGGGAGTCCTACTCACGGTGGGAGTAGGACTCCCCTTGGCGCGCCCCCTCCTAGGCCGGCCGCCCCCTGCCCCTTGCTCCTTTATATACGGGGGCAGGGGGGCACCTCTAGGCACAACAACACAAGTTGATCTACGTGATCGTTCCTTAGCCGTGTGCGGTGCCCTCCTCCACCATATTCCACCTCGGTCATATCGTCGCGGAGTTTAGGCGAAGCCCTGCGCCGGTAGAACATCATCATCGTCACCACGCCGTCGTGCTGATGAAACTCATCCCCGACACTTTGCTGGATCGGAGTCCGGGGATCGTCATCGAGCTGAGCGTGTGCTGAACTCGGAGGTGCCGTGACGTTCGGTACTTGGATCGGTCGGATCGTGAAGGCGTCGACTACATCAACCGCGTTGTCATAACGCTTCGCTTACGGTCTCACGAGTGCGTGGACAATACTCTCCCCTCTCGTTGCTATGCATCACCATGATCCTTGCGTGTGCGTAGGAATTTTTTTTGAAATTACTACGTTCCCCAACACTTATTGCTTCACTTGACATATGTTATGGCATTCAACTCGCGGATTCCCGCGGTGATATTGGGGTAATCTATGCATAGGGGTTGATGCACGTTTTTCTCTGACAGAAACTTTGGGGTCTCTTTATAGTTGTTTGTGTGCATTGAGTATTATGAATATGAATTTGCTTTGGTGCTATTCTAGTATGAACGCTAGGATAGTCGAATGGAAAGAATAGCTTTGTGTTATCTTAGTACGAACTCTTGAATAGATCAACGGAAAGAATTGCTTTGAGTGGTTCCGTACCCTACAAACAAATTCCTATCTTTTGTTCTCCGCTAATAGGAACTCGAGAGTGATTCCTTGCTGCACTTTGAGGGATAATCATATGATCCAACTATGTTAGCATCGTTGAGAGGTTGCACTAGTGAAAATACGGACCCTAGGTCTTATTTTTAAGCATTGCAGTACTGTTTTTGTGCCCGTTTACTATTTTCTACCTTGCTGTTTTTATTATTTCAGATTATAAAAATATATTTCTACCAACCATATTACACTTTTATCACCATCTCTTCGCCGAAGTAGTGCACCTATATAATTTGCCATTGTATTGGGTGTGTTGGGGACACAAGAGATTTCTTGTATTTGGTTGCAGGGTCGTTTGAGAGAGACCATCTTCATCCTACACCTCCCACAGATTGAAAAACCGTAGGTCATTCACTTGAGGGAAAATTACTACTGTCCTACACAAATCTGCGCTTGGAGGCCCAACACGTGTCTACAAGAATAAAGTTGCATAGTAGACATCAATTCTCTAATGAAGTTCAATGATAATGACAATCCTCACAATATGCACCCTAGTCAATGTCTTTATGAGTTTGAAAACTACATTAGAAAACAAGATCACTTCAATGCTAATGTTGTGATGTTCGGGAACGTAGTAATTTCAAAATTTTCCTACGCACACACATGATCATGGTGATGCATAGCAACGAGAGGGGAGAGTGTTGTCCACGTACCCTCGTAGACCGAAAGCGGAAGCGTTATCACAACACGGTTGATGTAGTCGTACATCTTCACGATCCGACCGATCAAGTACCGAACGCACGGCACCTCCAAGTTCAGCACACGTTCAGCCCGATGACGTCCCTCGAACTCTGATCCAGCCGAGTGTTGAGGGAGAGTTTCATCAGCACGACGGCGTGGTGACAATGTTGATGTTCTACTGACGCATGGCTTTTCCTAAGCACCGCTACAGTATTATCGAGGTGGACTATGGTGGAGGGGGGCACCACACACGGCTAAAAGATCAAACAATCAATTGTTGTCTCTAGGGTGCCCCCTGCCCCCGTATATAAAGGCGCAAGGGGGGAGGTGCGGCCGGCCAGGAGGGGCGCGCAAGGAGGAGTCCTACTCCCACTGGGAGTAGGACTCCCTCCCTTTTCCTTGTTGGACTAGGAGTGGAGGGGGAAAGAGGTGGAGGAAAAGAAGGAAAGGGGGGCGCTGCCCCCCTCCCCTTGTCCTATTCGGACTAGGGGGGAGGGGCGCGCGGCCCTTGCCCTGGATGCCTCTCCTCTTCTCCACCATGGCCCACTGTGGCCCATTAACCCCTGGGAGGTTCCGGTAACCCCTTCAGTACTCCGGAAAAATCCCGATTTCACCCGGAACACTTCCGATATCCAAATATAGGCTTTCAATATATCAATCTTCATGTCTTGACCATTTCGAGACTCCTCGTCATGTCCATGATCACATCCGGGACTCCGAACAATCTTTGGTACATCGAAACATATAAACTCATAATATAACTGTCATCGAAACGTTAAGCGTGCGGACCCTACAGGTTCGAGAACTATGTAGACATGACCGAGACACGTCTCCGGTCAATAACCAATAGCGGAACCTGGATGCTCATATTGGCTCCCACATATTCTATGAAGATCTTTATCGGTCAGACCGCATAACAACATACGTTGTTCCCTTTGTCATCGGTATGTTACTTGCCCGAGATTCGATCGTCGGTATCTCAATACCTAGTTCAATCTCATTACCGGCAAGTCTCTTTACTCGTTCTGTAATACATCATCCCACAACTAACTCATTAGTTGCAATGCTTGCAAGGCTTAAGTGATGTGCATTTCCGAGATGGCCCAGAGATACCTCTCCGGCTATCGGAGTTACAAATCCTAATCTCGAAATACGCCAACCCAACAAGTACCTTCGGGGACACCTGTAGAGCACCTTTATAATCACCCAGTTACGTTGTGACGTTTGGTAGCACACAAAGTGTTCCTCCGGTAAACGGGAGTTGCATAATCTCATAGTCATAGGAACATGTATAAGTCATGAAGAAAGCAATAGCAACATACGAAACGATCGAGTGCTAAGCTAACGGAATAGGTCAAGTCAATCACATCATTCTCCTAATGATGTGATCCCGTTAATCAAATGACAACTCATGTCAATGGCTAGGAAACATAACCATCTTTGATCAACGAGCTAGTCAAGTAGAGGCATACTAGTGACACTCTGTTTGTCTATGTATTCACACAAGTATTATGTTTCTAGTTAATACAATTCTAGCATGAATAACAAACATTTATCATGATTTAAGGAAATAAATAATAACTTTATTATTGCCCCTAGGGCATATTTCCTTCAGTCTCCCACTTGCACTAGAGTCAATAATCTAGATTACATAGTAATGATTCTAACACCCATGGAGCTTTGGTGCTGATCATGTTTTGCTCGTGGAAGAGGGTTAGTCAACGGGTCTGCAACATTTAGATCTGTATGTATCTTGCAAATTTCTATGTCTCCCACCGGGACTAGATCCCGGATGGAATTGAAGCATCTCTTGATGTGCTTGGTTCTCTTGTGAAATCTGGATTCCTTAGCCAAGGCAATTAAACCAGTATTGTCACAAAAGATTTTCATTGGACCCGATGCACTAGGTATGACACCTAGATCGGATATGAACTCCTTCATCCAAACTCCTTCATTTGCTGCTTCCGAAGAAGCTATGTACTCCGCTTCACATGTAGATCCCGCCACGACGCTTTGTTTAGAACTGCACCAACTGACAGCTCCACTGTTCAATGTAAACACGTATCCGGTTTGTGATTTAAAATCGTCCGGATCAGTGTCAAAGCTTGCATCGACGTAACCATTTGCGACTAGCTCTTTGTCACCTCCATAAACGAGAAACATATCCTTAGTCCTTTTCAGTTATTTCAGGATGTTCTTGACGCTGTCTAGTGATCCACTCCTGGATTACTTTAGTACCTCCCTGCTAGACTTATAGCAAGGCACACATTACACAACATTGTATACATGATAGAGCCTATGTGTCGGTGTCAAAACCGGCGGATCTCGGGTAGGGGGTCCCGAACTGTGCGTCTAGGCAGATGGTAACAGGAGACAAGGGACACGATGTTTTTACCCAGGTTCGGGCCCTCTCGATGGAGGTAATACCCTACTCCTGCTTGATTAATATTGATGATATGGGTAGTACAAGAGTAGATCTACCACGAGATCAAGGAGGCTAAACCCTAGAAGCTAGCCTATGGTATGATTGTTGTTCGTCCTACGGACTAAAACCCTCCGGTTTATATAGACACCGGATAGGTTAGGGTTACACAGAGTCGGTTACAATGGTAGGAGATCTACATATCCGTATCGCCAAGCTTGCCTTCCACGCCAAGGAAAGCCCCATCCGGACACGGGACGAAGTCTTCAATCTTGTATCTTCATAGTCTTGGAGTCTGGCCGTGACGATAGTCCGGCTATCCGGACACCCCTAGTCCGGACTCCTCAAGTAACCCCGAACCAGGCTTCAATGACGATGAGTCCGTAGCGTTGATTGTCTTCGCATTGCGAGGGGTTATTCTCCAAATTCCATATACTTGTCGAATAGTGTCCGACTTCGATAAATGCCGCTCCTCGGCCTGCGCCCAATAATGGCCATCTTCCACCTGTTTGAATGAATGCGAAAAGCCGTGGTATTTTTACAATATTCCCCTAGCCGCGCAAAGGAGCCTCTTATAAAAGGGCAAGGATCTAGATCTGAGTCATACCATCCCCCTTTGCGAGCTTTCATCGGGCGCCTCGACCAAAGCCCATTCCGTCATGGACGATCGACGCTGCTCCTCCTCAAGGCCCCAGCCCCAGCCAGAAGTGGGAGAGATGCTCAGTCCCGCATAGCGAGCTAGTTATACTCCAAGCCAAGGGATTTCTCCCTCCGGCCTTCATGGTTCCGGCTCGAGCCGGACTTGCCACCTACAAGGGCGGAAAGCAAGCGGAGAGCGTCCCCGATCCCTCTAAAGGAGAGCGGGTGTGCTTCATCTCTTATCTAGTAAGAGGACTCGGATTTCCAATCCATCCGTTTCTCTGGGGGGCTCTTGGAGTCCTATGGCCTCCAACTGCACCATCTTACTCCTGCCTCCATCTTGCACATCGCGGGCTTCGTGGCCCTTTGCGAACTGTTCCTGGGTGTCGAGGCTCATTTCGGGCTGTGTAAGAGAATATTCTGCCTAGTTCCCCGTTCTCATGAGGGGTCAATATATCAAGTGGGCGGAGCCGAGCTATGGCGCATCGCCGGGACCGGATACCTGTCCGGAACCCCAAAGAAGGCGTTCTAAGACTGGCCTTCGGAATGGTTTTACATGGAGGACGTCCCGCTGCCGGATCCTGTTCGGATCGGCCTTTTAGAGTTCAGCAATGCTCCTATGAAGAAGCGCCTAAGCTGGCGCCCTCGGAGCCCCCGTAGAGAAGATGACCGGGATGTCCGTTATTTGATGAGCCGAATAAGGTTACTGGCTCATGCCGAACTGGCCATGACAGGATTCATGGCAATCTGCATTATGAGGGGAGTGCAGCCGCTCCAATACAGGGGCCACCCCATGTGGGACTTCAACGGGGAGGATGATGCCACCCGCCATGGCCGCAAAGGGCCAGGATCGGTCACCGAACTAGTGAAGATCTTGTCTGCCATGTACAAAGGAGAGGAGGAGGATTTCCTCCGTGTCAACCCACTGAAGGAGTTTTCTTCGAATAATCCTCGAAGCTGGGTAAGCAAACATCCTTGTGACCTGTCCGATCCATATTCCCATAGTTAAATATCTCATTTCATGGTTTTTGCGCAGGAACTGCGCCGGACTGTGGAGAAGATACACAGCCCGCCCCCACAACCCGAGGATCCGGAACGATCCCTCAATCCGACCTCCGAAGAGGATCCGGATATAACAGCGGAGTTGATCGACGGGGTGTTCTACCAACTTAGCATCGACAATGCTCTGGTAGCCATGACGGTCGATTACCCCGGAATACTTCCAGCCCCACAGGTAACTGAGACCAAGATCACAAAACCCTGATAATGACCCATCCGTGCTTATTTTTTATCACCGTATACCAATGGTGTTTCGCAGGGGGTACCTTCGAGGCGGGAAGCCGAGCCTGCGGTGGCTGGCCAACAAGGGGCAGCGCGGCCCCGCAGGTTAAAAAGAAGTGTGGTCCGGATCGAAACTCCGCCGCAACGGTATGGCATGTCACTACTCCCAAGATTGGTTCCTGGAAGGCGTACTAACGCTGATGCTCTTTTAAGGAAAAAGAGCGCTCGCCGGACTGAGTCCGGAGAGGCTGCCGATCGAACCTTCACCGGACAAGCTTCAAAGCCGGGTCCGAAGGCTGACGAGAGCACGAGACGTGCGTTGGATGCTCCTCCGACAGAGGATGCCGACAGGTTATCCGCCACCAACTCCGAGGTGGAGAGCGCCTTGAATCATAGGCGCCGCCGGACAGTTCTTCGTGACGCGTGATTCTCCCAAGAGGCCTTGAATGCCTTTGATTCAGGAGATGCGCACCTCCGTGCCGCTCAAGATGGTCTAGCCAGAGCCACGGAGCAGTATGTGAAGGACATACGGGTAAGGAAATTTGACAGTTATATATGCCAGTAGCCCCCGAGACTTAAAATAGTTAGGATAACTGATTTAAGGATCATTTTGTTATGCAGGATCTTACAGAAAAGAATACCCGACTGTCCCAGGAGCTGAAAGAGTGCAGGGCCCAACTTGAGGCTGCACTAGCCGTTACCGGGGGAGCCACAGAGACCCCTCCGTAATATACGCTTGAAGATAAATAATTTATGAAGTGCGGCGGTGTGTAAATCGACAAAACATTGCAGATGGCGCGGACTAGATCCGGACAAGCAACAGCTCTACGCCAGTTAAAGGTCAAGCGAGAGCGTGCTTACGAGGGTGCGGCAGGAGAAGAATAACCTCCAAGACGCCAACACCAAGCTGGGTGAGGAACTAAAGGACGTTCGTGCCCGATTAGCTGACTCCGAAGGAGAATCAGCGGCTTCATCCGGCATTTTCAGTAAGTGCTTGGCGAACTTTGAAAAGAGTTCGCGAAGAAGGCCACTAACATAAACATGTTTGTAGGTTTGCTCACAGGTCGTCATGAGGAGGAGATGCCCAGTTCTTCGGGTGATCTTCTTCCCGAATTGCGTCAGCTGCACGAACGAGTCCGGCAGGTGATGAAAAGCATCGGCCAAGCCTTGTGGCTATCTATCTCCTGCCTCAAGGCATTGGGGAGCTGGCGGAGCGGCTTCAAGTAGCAAGGCGGCGCTCCGGCTATGGAAGATATCGGCCTGCCGTCAAGGCGCCAGGAGGCTGGGCCATGGTGAAGACGCGGTACACAAAGGCTGACCCAACCACATGGCGAGGTCGGACTGTGGGGCGGATGGGATGGAGATCCTGTAAGTTAGTGTACGGCCAAGTAGAATTGGCCGCCAAGTATTCCCAGCAAGATTGTAAATTAGATAGCCTATTAGATGGCATTGAGGAGGAATACAATGAGTCGAGTTGACTATGTAAAATATGACATGAAAGAATGTCTTCTAGCGGATTGTAGATCGTTTGTCATAGCGGACCTTTTAAGCCGACCTCCGAACCTAATAGTCCGGAGTGTGTCGAATACCTTCGTGGTTATATAAGAACCGTGGTATGCATTGAGACCAGGCGAGGGGTCATTGTTGCTATATCGGACAAGTGCCCAATTAGTTATGTTATATTACATGGGTAGTAAGAAACATCTTCCAGGAGAATAGTTCCGTTAAGGGTTCCTTTTTTGGGATGCATGCCCTAAAGTGCATGTCAAAGCTGCTACAAAAGCGTAAAATCATCGGGGCAGATGTGTAAATAGTTAAAATCATCTTTCAGTTCACCGATCGAATATTCCCTTAAGAACGCTAGCTTCGGCTTCACCCGTCGAGGTACACATCCGGCTGACCCGGTAGTAACAATCGCAGAGGTGCTCCCTTTACCTCGTAGTCGTACAATCGGGAACGTAGGGGTAAGCACAGGAGCCAGGCAACCCAGCTTGGCCAAAACTTAAGTCATATCGATGCATATAATGGTGAATAAAAGGCACATGCGGAAGTTTAACGCATGTGTTGGGCATGAAAGCCCGTATAAATAAGCTTCTGTTAAAGAAGCCCCCAGGTATAATGAGCGCGGACAGCGCGTCGAGTTTTTGCGAAAAAAGCGCAAACGAGCCTCTAGAGGCTACAAGAAGAAGAAGGGGGAAGGAGAGAAATAGAGGACAACAAAAAGAAAAAAATAAAGAATGCGTTCGGACGAAGGAGACGAACTTCGAGTCCGGCACTCAGGCGTAGAATCTTCGTAGACGGGTTGTGTTCCATGGGTTCGGCTCGAGTCGGTTATCCGATGCGTTTCGCAGACGGTATGCTCCGCCGGTCAGGACCTGCTCGATGATGAAGGGACCTTCCCATTTGGGCTTGAGTTTCTCCTTTTTCTTGTCCGGCAGGCGGCCCGTACTTCCCTGCTTTGATATCTTTGAGCCTGCTGTTGATAGAATGCGGAACGAGATTTTGCCACGTCGCGCTCCTCCTCCAATGCGTCCAAACTGTCCTGCCGATCAAGCTCGGCTTTCTTTCTTCGTACATGCGCACGAGGTGAGTCATGTATTATGTCGCAGGCAAGACTGCCTCTGCGCCGTACACCATGAAGAATGGTGTGAATCCGTAGTACGATTCGGCGTGGTCCGCAGCCCCAGTACGGAGTCGAGCTCCTCAACCCGGTCGTGTTAGATTCCTTGAGGGACCGCACTAGTGCGGGTTTAATGCCGCCATTATTAGACCATTTGCCCGCTCGACTTGGCCGTTGGTTTGAGGGTGATAGATCGAGGCGTAATCGAGCTTGATGCCCATGTTTTTGCACCATGATTTGACCTCATCGGCCGTGAAGTTGGTGCCATTATCGTGATGATCTTGTGGGGACACCGTAACGGTGCACTACCCCGATATGAAGTCTATCACTGGTCCGGATTCGTCCGCTTTAACAGGTTTGGCCTCTATCCATTTGGTGAATTTATCCACCATGCCAATAGGTATTTTTGCTTGTGAGTTCCTCCTTGAGGGTCCAACCATGTCAAGCCCCTGCACCATGAACGGCCAGTTGATGGGTATAGTTTTAAGGGTGGTGGGTGGCATGTGGCTTTGGTTAGCAGCGGCAACCGACGATCGTTGGACTAAGTCCTGTTGCGATGTGCCGGGCCGTCGGCCAATAAAATCCTGTATGGAAGGCCTTGCCTACAAGGGCCCGGGCTGTGGCGTGGTGCCCACCCAGTCCGGCATGAATTTCAGCCAGGAGGTTTCGCCCTTCCTCTTCGGAGATGCACCTTTGAAGGACTCCGGTAGTGCTTTTCTTATAAAGCTCTCTCTCTCATGGACTTTATAGGCTTTAGAGCGCCGTACTATGCAGCGAGCCTCATTTTGGTCTTCGGGGAGTTCCTGCCTAGTTAGGTAGGCTAGGAATGGTTCAGTCCACGGGGCGATAACCGCCATTATTTCGTGAGCAGAGGGTGTTATCTCGGGGGGCGGAGCCTCCGGTTGTGTCAGAGTGTTCGGCGTCAGGCGGTGCGGTTGGGGGACGGTATCGCGTTTTGCACCGATGCGCGCCAATATATCCGCCGCCTGGTTGTTATCCCGGGCTATATGATGAAATTCGAGCCCTTCGAACCGTGCTGACATTTGTAGGACCGCATTGCGGTATGCTGCCATTTTCGGATCTTTGGCGTCAAAGTCTCCGTTTATTTGGGATATTGCAAGGTTTGAATCCCCGCGCACCTCTAGGCGTTTAATGCCCATGGAGACTGCCATCCGGAGGCCGTGCAGGAGGGCCTCGTATTCGGTTGCGTTGTTGGAGTCCGTATACATTATCTGAAGGACGTATTGGACTGTGTCCCAGGTTGGGGACGTCAGGACGACGCCAGCCCCCTGGCCAGCCAACATTTTGGAGCCGTCAAAGTGCATGATCCAATTGGAGTATGCGCCGTACTCTTTAGGGAGTTCGGCTTCAGTCCATTCGGCCACGAAGTCGGCCAAAATCTACGACTTAATAGCTCGTCGTGGCTTATAAGTTATGTCGAATGGGAGGAGGTCTATGGCCCATTTAGCAATCAGGCCCGTCGCGTCGCGGTAGTTTATAATGTCATTAAGAGGTACTTCGAACGCTACTATTATCGAACACTCTTGAAAGTAGTGTCGCAGCTTCCGGGATGCCATGAACACCGCGTATGCTATCTTTTGATAGTGTGGGTACCGGGACTTGCATGGAGTTAGGACAGTGGACACATAATAAACCGGTTTTTGAATAGGGAACCGGTGTCCGTCCGTTTCTCGTTCGACAACGAGCACCGCGCTGACAACTTGATGTGTTGCGGCGATGTATAATAGCATTGGTTCGCCCACGTTGGGCGCGGCCAGGACCAGATTTGTTGCCAAAATGGCCTTTATTTCTTCGAGTCCGGCCGTGGCGGCATCCGTCCACTCGAAGTGTTCGGTGCGGCGGAGGAGGCGGTAAAGAGGTAATGCCTTTTCTCCTAAACGGGAGATAAAGCGGCTTAGAGCCGCTACGCATCCCGTCAATTTTTGTATTTGTTTGAGGTCTTTTGGAATATCCAATTGTGACAGAGCTCGAATCTTGGCTTGGTTTGCTTCAATTCCTCTACCGGACACAATGAAGCCCAGGAGCTTGCCGGCTGGAACGCCGAAGACGCATTTTTCCGGATTGAGCTTGATGTCATATTTTCGAAGATTGTCGAATGTGAGGCTCAAGTCGTCTACTAGAGTTTCGACGTGCTTGGTTTTGACGACCACGTCATCTACATATGCTTCCACTGTTTTGCCGATCTGGTTTGCCAGACATGTCTGAATCATGCGCTGATTTGTTGCGCCGGCGTTTTTGAGCCCAAAGGGCATTGTGTTGAAGCAGAACGGGCCGTATGGAGTGATTAATGCTGTTGCAGCTTGGTCTGGCTCCGCCATCTTGATTTGGTGGTAGCCGGAGTATGCGTCGAGGAAGCACAATGAGTCGTGTCCTGCTGTAGCGTCAATGATTTGATCAATTCGAGGGAGGGGGAAGGGATCCTTTGGGCAAGCCTTATTAAGGTCTTTGAAATCAACACATAGGTGCCAGGATTTATCCTTCTTTGGTACCATCACCAGGTTTGCTAGCCAGTCCGGATGTTTTATATCTCTGATGAATCCGGCCTCCAAAAGTTTGGCTAGCTCCTCTCCCATGGCCTGTCTCTTGGGTTCGGAAAAGCACCGAAGAGCCTGTTTGACCGGCTTGAATCCTTTTAGGATGTTTAGGCTGTGCTCAGCCAGCTGATGTGGGATTCCTGGCATGTCTGAAGGGTGCCAGGCAAATATGTCCCAGCTTTCTTGTAAAAATTCTCGTAGTGCGGCGTCTACATCAGGGTTTAATTGTGCCCCGATGGAGGCCGTCTTTGCAGGGTCCGTTGGGTGGACTTGGAATTTGACTATTTCGTCCGCTGGTTTAAAAGAGGTGGACTTGGATCTTTTATCAAGTATCACATCGTCCCTGTTCACCGTGGAGCGCATCGCGGTGAGTTCCTCGGCCGCTAGGGCTTCGGATAGTGCCTCGAGGGCTAGTGCGGCCGTCTTATTTTCGGCGCGGAGTGCTATGTTCGGATCACTAGCGAGAGTGATGATTCCGTTGGGACCAGGCATTTTAAGCTTCATGTACCCATAATGGGGTATAGCTTGAAAAATTGTGAATGCCGCTCGTCCTAATAAAGCATGGTATCCGCTGTTGAACGGGGCCACTTGAAATGTGACCTCCTCGGACCTGTAATTGTTCGGCGAGCCGAACACTACGTCCAGCGTGATTTTTCCTGTGCAGCATGCTTCTCGGCTGGGGATTATTCCTCTAAAGGTTGTGCTACTTCGCTCAATGCGGTTCCAGTCTATTTCCATTTTTCGTAGGGTTTCCTCATAGATGAGGTTTAGGCCGCTGCCGCCATCCATGAGTCCCTTAGTAAGGCGAAAGCCGTCTACTATCGAGCTGAGGACCAATGCGGCTGGTGCCCGGGCAGTACGGAATTTAGGTTCGTCACTGGCATTGAAGGTAATAGCTGTGTCACTCCATGGATTTATTGTTGCTACTTGGTAGATTTCGGCAAGGTTGCGGCATTGTCGTTTTCGCATGTTATTTGATGCGAAAGTCTCGAAGACTGTTAACACCGTACTGGTGTTGCTAGGCTGGGATTCTGAAGCTAGAAGCTCTTCGCCACTTTTGGCCACCTGCCGTAGTATCCAACATGCTCGAAGGCTATGAGTTGGAGTGGCGCCTCGTGCAATGAATTTTGCGAGGTCCGTTTAGCCAACCCTCGAAGACGGTTCCGCACCCTTTAGGGGTTTTGGTTTTCGGTATTCAACCCGGTGCTTGATAATGATGCACTCTTTTGTTCCGGACTAGGGATGTATTCGGGGCCGGATTATCCCAAAATTTATTTTCGGTTTTCCAGGCGCTCTCCATCGCACACGATACTTTTGTACGATGGTCACCAAGTCAGAAAAGCGTGTGATTTATGACGACTTATGGCGTTTAGGATTCCCTTGTCCGTGCAATTATTGCAGAAGATTGGTATTGCGTCCTCCTCTCGGCAGTCCTTTATCCTGTTCATAACCGGAGGAATCGCCCGATAATGATGTCTTGTTTGGCGGGCTCTTGCCGAATTCGAGAGATCGCTAATGTTTGGGTGGGTAGGTGGCACTAAATCCGGAACCCCATCCAATTTAGGACTCAAGGGCCGGGAAGTTTCCGAACTCGGAAGCTTGGATTTTTGAGTGCTATCCAACGAGTCCGACCCGCCGCCTGACTTTAAGTCCAGGTCTTGATCGACATCCATCCCTCCGCAGGAATCCAGCATGGAGGGATCGGGAATCCGGACGTAGCTAGTCCTTAAGATAGGAGAAGAGTCGCCGCGTTGCTCCTCTATCACAGCAACATGATGGGTGGCCTGGGGAGAGTTGATCTCTCTCAGATCGGTTTAGGCCCGATCCGGTCGTAACCTGTGGCGACTCCCAGGGCGGCGATGTGATCCAAGAGCTTGTTTACGGAGGAGAGCTCGATCGGATCTACCTGTTCCGCAAGTTCCGAACTTACATGGAGACTGGTTTCGATGACTCGAGAGGTCATCGTCGGCGCGACGGCCGAACTAGCGGTCATGAGAAAACCGCCTAGCCGAAGAGTCGACGGTGGCCAAGGCTTCTTTGGCGATGGTATCGTCTTTAAAGGCGAGATGAGGCATCCTACCTGATGGCGACGGCACAGAGGAACTCTCTATGAAAGCTCCAATGTCGGTGTCAAAACCGGCGGATCTCGGGTAGGGGGTCCCGAACTGTGTGTCTAGGCGGATGGTAACAGGAGACAAGGGACACGATGTTTTTACCCAGGTTCGGGCCCTCTCGATGGAGGTAATACCCTACTCCTGCTTGATTAATATTGATGATATGGGTAGTACAAGAGTAGATCTACCACAAGATCAAGGAGGCTAAACCCTAGAAGCTAGCCTATGGTATGATTGTTTTTCGTCCTACGGACTAAAACCCTCTGGTTTATATAGACACCAGATAGGTTAGGGTTACACAGAGTCGGTTACAATGGTAGGAGATCTACATATCCGTATTGCCAAGCTTGCCTTCCACGCCAAGGAAAGCCCCATCCGGACACGGGACGAAGTCTTCAATCTTGTATCTTCATAGTCTTGGAGTCCGGCCGTGACGATAGTCCGGCTATCCGGACACCCCCTAGTCCGGGACTCCCTCACTATGGCTGAAGTATAGGGAACATATTTCATTTTCTCTCTATCTTCTGCAGTGGTCGGGCATTGAGTCTTACTCAACTTCACACCTTGTAACACAGGCAAGAACCCTTTCTTTGCTTGATCCATTTTGAACTTCTTCAAAACTTTGTCAAGGTATGTGCTTTGTGAAAGTCCAATTAAGCGTCTTGATCTATCTCTATAGATCTTGATGCCCAATATATAAGCAGCTTCACCGAGGTCTTTCATTGAAAAACTCTTATTCAAGTATCCCTTTGTGCTATCCAGAAATTCTATATCATTTCCAATCAACAATATGTCATCCAGATATAATATCAGAAATGCTAGCTCCCACTCACTTTCTTGTAAATACAGGCTTCTCCAAAAGTCTGTACAAAACCAAATGCTTTGATCACACTATCAAAGCGTTTATTCCAACTCCGAGAGGCTTGCACCAGTCCATAAATGGATTGCTGGAGCTTGCACACTTTGTTAGCTCCCTTTGGATCAA
The DNA here is from genome assembly GCA_021605205.1 of Aegilops longissima. Taxonomy (NCBI): domain Eukaryota; kingdom Viridiplantae; phylum Streptophyta; class Magnoliopsida; order Poales; family Poaceae; genus Aegilops; species Aegilops longissima. The sequence goes on from CM038679.1 coordinate 696,479,271, forward strand.
CAAAACCTTTTGGTTGCATCATATACAACTCCTCTTCCAGAAATCCATTCAGGAATGCAGTTTTGACATCCCTCTGCCAAAATTTCATAATCATAAAATGCGGCAATTGCTAACATGATTCGGACAGACTTAAGCATCGCTACGGGTGAGAAAGTCTCATCGTAGTTAATCCCTTGAACTTGTTGAAAACCTTTTGCAACAAGTTGAGCTTTATAGATAGTAACATTACGGTCAGCATCAGTCTTCTTCTTGAAGATCCATTTATTCTCAATGGCTTGCCGATCATCGGGCAAGTCAACCAAAGTCCACACTTTGTTCTCATACATGGATCCCATCTCAGATTTCATGGCCTCAAGCCATTTTGCGGAATCTGGGCTCACCATCGCTTCTTCATAGTTCATAGGTTCATCATGGTCTAGTAACATAACCTCCAGAACAGGATTACCGTACCACTCTGGTGCGGATCTTACTCTGGTTGACCTGCGAGGTTCAGTAACAACTTGATCTGAAGTTCCATGATCATCATCATTAACTTCCTCACTAATTGATGTAGGCGTCACATGAACCTGTTTCTGAGATGAACTACTTTCCAATAAGGGAGCAGGTACAGTTACCTCATCAAGTTCTACTTTCCTCCCACTCACTTTTTTCAAGAGAATCTCCTTCTCTATAAAGGATCCATTCTTAGCAACGAATGTCTTGCTTCGGATCTGTGATAGAAGATGTACCCAACAGTTTCCTTTGGGTATCCTATGAAGACACATTTCTCCGATTTGGGTTCGAGCTTATCAGGTTGAAGCTTTTTCACATAAGCATCGCAGCCCCAAACTTTAAGAAACGACAACTTTGGTTTCTTGCCAAATCACAGTTCATAAGGCGTCGTCTCAACGGATTTTGATGGTGCCCTATTTAACGTGAATGCAGCCATCTCTAAAGCATAACCCCAAAATGATAGCGGTAAATTAGTAAGAGACATCATAGATCGCACCATATCTAGTAAAGTACGATTATGACATTCGGACACACCATTACGCTGTGGTGTTCCGGGTGGCGTGAGTTGCGAAACTATTCTGCATTGTTTCAAATGTAGATCAAACTCGTAACTCAAATATTCTCTGCCACGATCTGATCGTAGAAACTTTATTTTCTTGTTACGATGATTTTCAACTTCACTCTGAAATTCTTTGAATTTTTCAAATGTTTCACACTTATGTTTCATTAAGTAGATATACCCATATCTTCTCAAATCATCTGTGAAGGTGAGAAAATAACGATATCCGCCACGAGCCTCAATATTCATCGGACCACATACATCTGTATGTATGATTTCCAACAAATCTGTAGCTCTCTCCATAGTACCAGAGAACGGCGTTTTAGTCATCTTGCCCATGAGGCACGATTCGCAAGTACCAAGTGATTCATAATCAAGTGGTTCCAAAAGTCCATCAGTATGGAGTTTCTTCATGCGCTTTACACCAATATGACCTAAACGGCAGTGCCACAAATAAGTTGCACTATCATTATCAACTCTGCATCTTTTGGCTTCAACATTATGAATATGCGTATCACTACTATCGAGATTCATAAAAAATAGACCACTCAACAAGGGTGCATGACCGTAAAAGATATTACTCATATAAATAGAACAACCATTATTGTCTGATTTAAATGAATAACCGTCTCGCATCAAACAAGATCCAGATATAATGTTCATGCTCAACGCTGGCACCATATAACAATTATTTAGGTCTAATACTAATCCCGAAGGTAGATGTTGAGGTAGTGTGCCGACGACGATCACATCGACTTAGGAATCGTTTCCCACGCGCATCGTCACCTCGTCCTTGGCCAGTGTTTGCTTAATCCGTAGTCCCTGTTTCGAGTTGCAAATATTAGCAACAGAACCAGTATCAAATACCCAGGTGCTACTGCGAGCTCTAGTAAGGTACACATCAATAACATGTATATCACATATACCTTTGTTCACCTTGCCATCCTTCTTATCCGCCAAATACTTGGGGCAGTTCCGCTTCCAGTGACCAGTCTGCTTGCAGTAGAAGCACTCAGTCTCAGGCTTAGGTCCAGACTTGGGTTTCTTCTCTTGTGCAGCAACTTGCTTTCTGTTCTTCTTGAAGTTCCCCTTCTTCTTCCCTTTGCCCTTTTTCTTGAAACTGGTGGTCTTATTGACCATCAACACTTGATGCTCTTTCTTGATTTCTACCTCCGTGGCCTTTAGCATTACGAAGAGCTCGGGAATCGTCTTATCCATCCCTTGCATGTTATAGTTCATCCCGAAGCTCTTGTAGCTTGGTGGCAGTGATTGAAGAATTCTGTCAATGACGCTATCATCCGGAAGATTAACTCCCAGTTGAATCAACTTATTGTTATACCCAGACATTTTGAGTATATGCTCACTGACAGAACTATTCTCCTCCATCTTGCAGCTGTAGAACTTATTGGAGACTTCATATCTCTCAATTCGGGCATTTGCTTGAAATATTAACTTCAACTCCTGGAACATCTCATATGCTCCATGACGTTCAAAACATCGTTGAAGTCCCGGTTCTAAGCCATAAAGCATGGCACACTGAACTATCAAGTAGTCATCAGCTTTGCTTTGCCAGACGTTCTTAACATCGTCAGTTGCATCTGCAGCAGTCCTGGCACACAGCGGTGCTTCCAGGACGTAATTCTTCTGTGCAGCAATGAGGATAATCCTCAAGTTACGAACCTAGTCCGTGTAATTGCTACCATCATCTTTCAACTTTGCTTTCTCAAGGAACACATTAACATTCAACGGAACAACAACACGGGCCATCTATCTACAATCAACATAGACAAGCAAGATACTATCAGGTACTAAGTTCATGTTAAATTTAAGTTCAATTAATCATATTACTTAAGAACTCCCACTTAGATAGGCATCCCTCTAATCCTCTAAGTGATCACGTGATCCAAATCAACTAAACCATAACCGATCATCACGTGAAATGGAGTAGCTTTCAATGGTGAACATCACTATGTTGATCATATCTACTATATGACTCACGCTCGACCTTTCGGTCTCAGTGTTCCGAGGCCATATCTGCAAATGCTAGGCTCGTCAAGTTTAACCTGAGTATTCTGCGTGTGCAAAACTGGCTTGCACCAGTTGTAGATGGACGTAGAGCTTATCACACCCGATCATCACGTGGTGTCTGGGCATGACGAACTTTGGCAACGGTGCATACTCAGGGAGAACACTTTTATCTTGAAATTTAGTGAGAGATCATCTTATAATGCTACCGTCAATCAAAGCAAGAGAAGATGCATAAAAGATAAACATCACATGCAATCAATATAAGTGATATGATATGGCCATCATCATCTTGTGCTTGTGATCTCCATCTCCGAAGCACCGTCATGATCACCATCGTCACCGGCGCGACACCTTGATCTCCACCGTAGCATTGTTGTCGTCTCGCCAATCTTATGCTTCTACGACTATCGCTGCCGCTTAGTGATAAAGCAAAGCATTACAGGGCAATTGCATTGCATACAATAAAGCGACAACCATATGTCTCCTGCCAGTTGCCGATAACTTGATTACAAAACATGATCATCTTATACAATAAAATTTAGCATCATCTCTTGACCATATCACATCACAACATGCCCTGCAAAAACAAGTTAGACGTCCTCTACTTTGTTGTTACAAGTTTTACGTGGCTGCTACTGGGCTTAGCAAGAACCGTTCTTACCTACGCATCAAAACCACAACAATAGTTTGTCAAGTTGGTGATGTTTTAACCTTCGCAAGGACCGGGCGTAGCCACACTCGGTTCAACTAAAGTTGGAGAAACTGACACCCGCCAGCCACCTGTGTGCAAAGCACGTCGGTAGAACCAGTCTCGCGAGAGCGTACGCGTAATGTCGGTCCGGTCCGCTTCATCCAACAATACCGCCGAACCAAACTATGACATGCTGGTAAGCAGTATGACTTATATCGCCCACAACTCACTTGTGTTCTACTCGTGCATATAACATCTACGCATAAAACCTGGCTTGGATGCCACTGTTGGGGAACGTAGTAATTTCAAAATTTTCCTACGCACACACAGGATCATGGTGATACATAGCAACGAGAGGGGAGTGTTGTCCACGTACCCTCTTAGACCGAAAGCGGAAGCGTTAGCACAACGCGGTTGATGTAGTCGTACGACTTCACAATCCGACCGATCAAGTACCAAACGCACGGCACCTCCGAGTTCAGCACACGTTCAGCCCGATGACGTCCCTCGAACTCCGATCCAGCCGAGTGTTGAGGGAGAGGTTCGTCAGCACGATGGTGTGGTGACGATGTTGATGTTCTACCGATGCAATGCTTCGCCTAAGCACCGCTACAGTATTATCGAGGTGGACTATGGTGGAGGGGGGCACCGCACACGGCTAAAAGATCAAATGATCAATTGTTGTCTCTAGGGTGCCCCCCTGCCCCCGTATATAAAGGAGCAAGGGGGGAGGTGCGGCCAGCCAGGAGGGGTGCGCCAGGAGGAGTCCTACTCCCACCAGGAGTAGGACTCCCTCACATTTCCTTGTTGGACTAGGAGTGGAGGGGGAAAGAGGTGGAGGAGAAGAAGGAAAGGGGGGGGAGCGCCGCCCCCTCTCCTTGTCCTATTCGGACTAGGGGGGAGGGGCGCACGGCCCTTGCCCTGGCCGCCTCTCCTCTTCTCCACCAAGGCCCAATATGGCCCATTATCCCCCGGGAGGTTCCGGTAACCCCTTCGGTACTCCGGTAAAATCCCGATTTCACCCGGAACACTTCCGATATCCAAATATAGGCTTCCAATATATCAATCTTCATGTCTCGACCATTTCGAGACTCCTCGTCATGTACGTGATCAAATCCGGGACTCCGAACACCCTTCGGTACATCAAAACATATAAACTCATTATATAATTGTCATCGAAACGTTAAGCGTGCGGACCCTACGGGTTCGAGAACTATGTAGACATGACCGAGACACGTCTCCGGTCAATAACCAATAGCGGAACCTGGATGCTCATGTTGGCTCCCACATATTCTACGAAGATCTTTATCGGTCAGACTGCATAACAACATACATTGCTCCCTTTGTCATCGGTATGTTACTTGCCCGAGATTCGATCATCGGTATCTCAATACCTAGTTCAATATCGTTACCGGCAAGTCTCTTTTCTCGTTCTGTAATACATCATCCCACAACTAACTCATTAGTTGCAATCCTTGCAAGGCTTAAGTCATGTGCATTACCGAGAGGGCCCAGAGATACATCTCTGACAATCAGAGTGACTAATCCTAATCTCGAAATACGCCAACCCAACAAGTACCTTCGGGGACACCTGTAGAGCACCTTTATAATCACCCAGTTACGTTGTGACGTTTGGCAGCACACAAAGTGTTCCTCCGGTAAACGGGAGTTGCATAATCTCATAGTCATGGGAACATGTATAAGTCATGAAGAAAGCAATAGCAACATACTAAAAGATCGAGTGCTAAGCTAACGGAATGGGTCAAGTCAATCACATCATTCTCCTAATGATGTGATCCCGGTAATCAAATGACAACTCGTGTCAATGGCTAGGAAACATAACCATCTTTGATCGACGAGCTAGTCAAATAGAGGCATACTAGTGGCACTCTGTTTGTCTATGTAATCACACAAGTATTATGTTTCCGGTTAATGCAATTCTAGCAAGAATAATAAACATTTATCATGATATAAGGAAATAAATAATAAATTTATTATTGACTCTAGGGCATATTTCCTTCATGTGAAACAATTGAAATATAATTCTGATATGATTGCTCGCTTGAGTGACTTGTTATTTAGAATCTGATGGTTGCTGCAACTACGTCAGTTTTTCCCCCAAGAGGAAGGGATGATGTAGCACAGCGACGGTAGGTATTTTCCTCAGTTATGAAACCAAGGTATCGAACCTGTAGGAGAACCAAGCAACACAACGTAAACAACACCTGCACACAAGTAACAACACCTCGCAACCCGATGTTTTAAAGTGGTTGTCAATCCCTTTCGGGGTACGGCACCTCAAGATAGGCAAACAGACGTGAGGTAAATTGTGGTAGATTGATAGATCGAACGCCAAATAAAATAAGTAAAGATAAAAGCAGCAAGGTATTTTTTGTATTTTTTGGTTTAATAGATCTGAATAAAATGCAAAGGAAAAGTAGATCGCAAGGCAAATATATGAGAAACAAGACCCGGGGGCCATAGGTTTCACTAGTGGCTTCTCTCGAGAAAAATAGCAAACGGTGGGTAAATAAATTACTGTTGGGCAATTGATAGAACTTCAAATAATCATGACGATATCCAGGCAATGATCAATACATAGGCATGACGTCCAAGATTAGTAGACCGACTCCTGCCTGCATCTACTACTATTACTCCACACATCGACCACTATCCAGCATGCATCTAGTATATTAAGTTCATGGAAAAATGGAGTAATGCAATAAGAACGATGGCATGATGTAGACAAGATCTGTTTATCTATATGGCGGTAGATATAGATCTCGTCTTTTTATCCTTACTAGCAATGATGCATACGTGTTGGTTCCCTTTCTGTCACTGGGATCAACCACCGTAAGATCGAACCCACTACCGGGCACCTCTTCCCATTGCAAGATAAATAGATCAAGTTGGCCAAATAAAACCCAAATATCGGAGAAGAAATACGAGTCTATAAGAGATCATTCATATAAGATATAAAAGAAACTCAAATAACTTTCATGGATATAAAAATATATAACTAATCATAAACTCGAAGTTCATCAGAGAGGCACCAATGGAAGTGGTGAACCCCTCCGTGATGGTGTCTAGATTGGATCTGGTTTTTCTGGACTCTGCGGCGGCTGGATGAATATTTCATCGACGCTTCTAGGGTTCTAGTATTTTTGGGGTATTTATAGAGCAAAGAGGCGGTCCGGGGCACCGAGGTGGGCACAACCCACCGAGTGCGCTGCGCCTCTGGCGCCCTGGGGGGTTGTGCCCCCCTCGGGGCACTCCCAGGTGCAACCATGGCCCATTGCCTTCCTTCTGGCCCATAAAAAATCATCGTGGAGTTTTGTGGCATTTTGAATTCATCTGATATTGATTTCCTGCGATGTAAAAACATGGAAAAAAACTACAACTGGCACCTGGCACTATGTCAATAGGTTAGTACCAAAAAATGATTATAAAACATCCAAGATTGATAATAAAACAGCATGGAACAATCAAAAATTATAGATACGTTGGAGACGTATCAGCATCCCCAAGCTTAACTCCTACTTGTCCTCGAGTAGGTAAGTGATGAAAACAGAATTTTTGATGTGGAGTGTTGTTCACCAAGTCATATCATATTCTTTTCTTTATAGCATGGTCATTTGGACTTTTATATGATTCAAAGCAATAGTCTAGTCTTGACATTATAATTTAGATACTCAAGCATATCAACAAGCAACCATGTCTTTCAAAATATCAATGCTAAAACAAGTTATCCCTAGCCCATCATGCTCAAACATTGATCCATTCATGAAACACACTCAAATATTAACTACACCCAATACTTAAGCATGATCATATTGCCTCCTAGTTGGTGCTTTTTATAAGAGAAGATGGAGACTCAAATTTCAAAATAAAAATTGCATAAAGTAAAAGAAAGGCCCTTCACAGAGGGAGGTAGGGATTTGTAGAGGTGCCAGAGCTCAAAGCAAAAAAAAATAGAGATAAAAACCTTTTGGGAGGTGTATCCATCCCACCAACGAAAACGATGTAGAGCTAAGAACACTTTCCATGCTAGACATGCCATAGGCGGTTCCCAAACAGAAAATAAAGTTCATTCCGTTTTCCACCATACTTTCACTTTCCATGGCTAGCCGTATCCACGGGTGCCTTCCATACCAACACTTTCCAAGGAATTTATTATTTGACATCATAAAGTAAATTCTTTTTTTGCATTTTGGGACTGGGCATCCCTAATACCTTTGCCTTACTCTTGTGCAATGACAAGTGAATAAACACTCATCATGAGAATAACACATCTAGCATGGAAAATATTAGCCACCCGTGACCATTCCGCGAGCGAAACAAACACACAAAAGATAAGTTTATTTTGAAAATTAGAGATGGCACCTGCAAATTTACTTAGAACGGCAAAATAATACCGCAAATAGGTAGATATAGTGGACTCATGTGGTAAAACTGGTTTAAAGGATTTTGGATGCACAAGTAGAGGTCATACTTAGTGCAAAATGAAGGCTAGCAAAAAGATTGAGAAGCGACCAACCAAGAAACGAATTTCTTCATAAAGCAAGCATTAAGCATAATTAACACCGAATAATGCACCATAAGTAGGACATAATTTTCATTGCATGATTATTGACTTTCGTGCATGCATAGGGAATCACAAACCTTAACACCAATATTCTTACTAGAGCACAATTACTCATCAACATAACTCACATATCACATCATCATATCTCAAAAATATTACTAAGAATCAAGTTTATTTTGTCCAATGATCTTCATGAAATTTTTTACTTTATCCTTCTTGGATATCTATCACTTCGGGGCTAACTTTTATGTGTTGCTTTTCATAAGCTCAAACAAATATAAGTGAAGATCATGAGCATAACAAATTTTCTTTCTCTCAAAATAATTTAAGTGAAGCAAGAGAGAATTTCTTCAAAAATTTACTAACTCTCAAATAAATCTAAGTGAAGCAAGAGAGCATTTCTTCAAAAATACTAAGCACACCATGCTCAAAAACATATAAGTGAAGCACTAGAGCAAGTCCTAGCTCATAAAAGATTTAAGTTAAGCAGAGAGAGCAATTCTAACAAGTCATGATATAATTTTGGCTCTCCCAAATAGGTGTGTCCAGCAAGGATTGATGACTTAAAACACAAAATAAAACAAGCAAAGACACATATCATACAAGACGCTCCAAGCAAAACACATATCATGTGATGAATAAAAATATAGTCTCGAGTAAAATACTGATGGTCATTAGAAGAAAGAGGGGATGCCACTCGGGGGCATCCCCAAGCTTAGTTGGTTGCTCATTCTTGGATAATAGCTTGGGATGACGGGGCATCCCCAAGCTTAGGCTCTTCTATCCTTCTTTCATCCATCGTAAGATAACCCCAAACTTGAAAACTCCAATCACACAAAACTCAAAAAAACCTTCGTGAGATCCGTTAGTATAAGAAAGAAAACCACTACTATAAGTGATGTATCAAACCAATTCATGTTTTGTTTTTCTATTATATCTACTGTATTCCAACTTTTCTATGGCAAAAACTCATCAAATAAAACCATAGAGCCAAGATTGATAATAAAACAGCATGGAACAATCAAATATTATAGATACGTTGGAGATGTATCAGAATCTCAGATGATGTTAGAGGTGTTGGAAAGCATGCTTCTATGGTTCAAACTCAGTTAGAAAAAGTAGCTAAATCTCAGAGGGAATTGCTTGATGAAATGAATAATAATATCAATGATCATGTTGTTAGAGTAATGACTAGAGGAGGTAGAATGACTCAGGAACTACTTTATCCTGAGGGACACCCAAAAAGAATTGGACTGGATTCACAAAGGAACAACACCACTGCACCTAGTCCGTCTAAAAATAAGAAGAAAAAGAAAAATGATAGGACTTTGCATGCTTCTAGTGAACCTGAAATAGAAAAACCTCCTGACAATGATAATGAAACTTCTATCTCTGATGCTGAAACTCAATCTGGTAATGAACATCCACCTAGTGATAATGAAAAAGATAATGCTGATGTTTATGAAGATGCTCAACCAAACAATGAAAAAGAACCAGATAATGATGTTGAGATAGAACCACCTGTTGATCTTGATAACCCACAACCTAAGAATAAAAGGTATGATGAAAGAGACTTTATTGCTAGAAAACACGGTAAAGAAAGAGAACCGTGGGTTCAAAAACCTATGCATTTTCCACCCAAGTCAACTAAAAAGAAAGATGATGAAGAATTTGAACGCTTTGCTGAAATGTCGAGGCCGCCTCTTTATGCATCGCTTGATTGATATCTTCAAAATGCCTCCTTATACAAAGTATATGAAAGACATCATCACTAATAAGAGAAAAATACCGGAAGCTGGAATCTCCACTATGCTTGCTAATTATACTTTTAAGGATGGAGTACCTAAAAGACTTGGAGATCCGGGAATGCCAACTATACCTTGGTCCATCAAAAAGAATTATGTGAAAACTGGTTTGTGTGATTTAGGAGCTGGTGTTAGTGTTATGCCTTTCTCTTTATATAAAAGACTTGATTTGAATAAACTCACACCTACTGAAATATCTTTGAAAATGGCTGACAAATCAACTGCCATACCTATCGGTATCTATGAGGATGTGCCCGTTGTTGTTGCTAAAGTTGCTATTTTGACTGACTTTGTTATACTTGAGATGCCCGAGGACGACAACATGTTGATTATCCTTGGTAAACCATTCTTGAATACCGCAGGGGATGTTATTGATTGCAATCAAAGCAAGGTCACTTTTCATATCAATGGTAATGAGCATACAGTGCACTTTCCAAAGAAACAATTCCAAGTGAATGGTATTAATGTTATTGAAAAATCTCCAACAATCACTATTGGAAGTTTTCAAATACCTCTACCTAATGTCAAAAAGAAATATGAAATGCTTATTGTTGGGGACATTCATATCCCCGTTGAGGTAACTTAGTGATTTACGAAAGTTCTTCGGTTTCATGCTAATCGAAAGTGGTTGTTAATAAGACTTGATCAACCTTATTAATGGATCATTTTTTAGCGGTATGAAGTTGATGAATTTAGTAAGCACAACCTTCTGTCCTTACTATTTATTCTCTGTTTTTATTAATTAAATAAAATAAAATGCCATGTTATGTCTGTTTTCTGAATTTCCCGTGCAATAAAAAAATGACGCAAAAATAAAAGTTCTCAGAATGCTGTGAACATTTAATACGATTTTTCTGAATATTTCTGAATTTCTGGTGCAAATAATATCAGAGGGAGGTGCACCAGGTGGGCACAAGGCGCGCCCTGGTGGGTTGTGGGCCCCACGTGGGCCCCCTCACTTATCTCTTCATCCCACATCATTACTTACCTCCAGAAAAAAATCTCCATTGCTCTCTCTCCCGTGTTCTTGCTCTCAAACCCGCGGATTTCAATCCCTTTGCTCGAAGCTCCGTTTTCGAAACTGTTTTGGGGGATTGTTGCTTGGTATGTGACTCCACCTTTTGTCCAATTAGTTTTTGTTTTAGTGGTTTATAATTTGAATAATTAGCTACTATTGGTGCTGTTGTAGATGAGCTTGCATGTTGAATTCTTAGAGTTCTAAATAGTCTAAATGCTTGATATGGCCGCTATGTATCCCTATGAGTAGTTGTTATATATCTTATAAAGTTTTGTTGATAAATTTTTGTCACTCAAAAGTTTTCAGAAAATTGTACATGAACACGATGAACCTTTTTGGAAGGAGTTCCTCGAGGAGGCAATCCTTGGGGGCATTGTCGGTGTCAAAACCGGCGGATCTCGGGTAGGGGGTCCCAAACTGTGCGTCTAGGCGGATGGTAACAGGAGACAAGGGACACGATGTTTTTATCCGGGTTCGGGCCCTCTCGATGGAGGTAATACCCTACTCCTGCTTGATTGATATTGATGATATGGGTAGTACAAGAGTAGATCTACCACGAGATCAAGGAGGCTAAACCCTAGAAGCCAGCCTATGGTACGATTGTTGTTCGTCCTACGGACTAAAAGCCTCTGGTTTATATAGACACCGGATAGGTTAGAGTTACACAGAGTCGGTTACAATGGTAGGAGATCTACATATCCGTATCGCCAAGCTTGCGTTCCACGCCAAGGAAAGCCCCATCCAGACACGGGACGAAGTCTTCAATCTTGTATCTTCATAGTCCAGAGTCCGCCAACGGTGATAGTTCGCTATCCGGACACCCCTAATCCGGACTCCTCAAGAGCCCCGAACCAGGCTTCAATGACGATGAGTCCGGCGCGTTGATTGTCTTCGCATTTGAGGCGGGCTCTTCTCCAAATTCCATATACTTGTCGAATAGTGTCCGCTTCGATAAATGCTGCGCCTCGGCTTCGCGCCCAATAATGGCCATCTTCCACGTGTTTGAATGAATGCGAAAAGCCAGGTATTTTTACAATTACCCCCTAGCCGTGCAAATGAGCCGCCTATAAAAGGGCAAGGATCTAGATCTGAGTCACACCATCCCCTTTATGAAGCTTTCATCGGAGCGCCTCGACCAAAGCCCATTCCATCATGGACGTCGACGCGGCTCCTCCTCTCGCCCCAGCCCTCACCAGAAATTGGAAGAGATGCTCAGCCCCGCATAGCGAGCTAGTTATACTCCAAGCCAAGGGATTTCTTCTCCCGGCCTTCATGGTCCCGGTTCGAGCCGGACTTGCCACCTACAAGTGCGGAAAGCAAGCGGAGAGCATCCCCGATCCCTCTAAAGGTGAGCGGGTATGCTTCATCTCTTATCTAGTAAGAGGACTCGGATTTCCAATCCATCCGTTTCTCCGGGGGCTCCTGGAGTTCTACGGCCTCCAGTTGCACCATCTTACTCCTGCATCCATCCTGCACATCGCGGGCTTCGTGGCCCTTTGCGAACTATTCTTGGGCGTCGAGGCTCATTTCGGACTGTGGAAGAGAATATTCTGCCTAGTACTCCGTTCTCATGAGGGGTCAATATATCAAGTGGGCGGAGCCGAGCTATGGCGCATCGCTGGGACCGAATACCTATCCGGAACCCCAAAGAAGGCGTCCGAAGACTGGCCTTCGGAATGGTTTTACATGGAGGACGTCCCGCTGCCGGATCCTATTCGGATCGGCCTCCTGGAGTTCAGCAATGATCCTCTGAAGAAGCGCCTAAGCTGGCGCCCTCGGAGCCCCCGGAGAGAAGATGACCGGGATGTCCGTTATTTAATGAGCCGAATAAGGTTACTGGCTCATGCGGGATTGACCATGACAGGAGTCATGGCAATCTGCATTATGAGGGGAGTGCAGCCGCTCCAATACAGGGGCCACCCCATGTGGGACTTCAACGGGGAGGACGATGCCACCCGTCATGGACGCAAAGGGCCAGGATCGGTCACCGAACTGGTGAAAATCTCGTCTGCTATGTATAAAGGGGAGGAGGAGGATTTCCTCCGTGTCAATCCACTGAAGGAGTTTTCTTCGAATAATCCTCGAAGCTGGGTAAGCAAACATCTTTGTGACCTGTCCGGTCCATGTTCCCATGGTTAAATATCTCATTTCGTGGTTTCTGCGCAGGAACTGCGCCGGACTGTGGAGAAGATACACAGCCCGCCCCCACAACCCGAGGATTCGGAACGGTCCCTCGATCCGACCTCCGAAGAGGATCCGGATATAAAGGTGGAGTTGATCGACGGGGTATTCCACCAACTTAGCATCGACAATGCGTTGGTTGCCATTACGGCTGATTACCCCGGAATACTTCCAGCCTCACAGGTTAATGAGACCGAGATCCCAAAACCCTGATAACGACCCATCCATGCTTATTTTTGATCACCGTATACCAATGGTGCTTCGCAGGGGGTACCTTCGAGGCAGGAAGCCGAGCCCGCGACGGCTGGCTAACAAAGGGCAGTGCGGCCCCGCAGGCTAAAAAGAAGTGCGGTCCGGATCAAAACTCCGCCGCAACGGTATGGCATGTCACCATACTCCCAGGATTGATTCCTGGAAGGCGTACTAACGCTGATGCTCTTTTCAGGAAAAAGAGCGCCGCCGGATCGAGTCCGGAGAGGTTGCCGATCGAACCTTCACAGGACAAGCTTCAAAGCCGAGTCCGGAGGCTGAGGCGAGCACGAGACGTGCGTCGGATGTTCCTCCAACAGAGGATGCTGACAGGTTGTCCGCCACCAACTCCGAGGTGGAGAGCGCCTTGAATCACAGGCGCCGCCGGACAGTTCTTCATGACGCATGTTTCTCCCAAGAGTCCTTGAATGCCTTTGATTCGGGAGATGCGCACCTCCGTGCTGCTCAAGATGGTCTAGCCAGAGCCACGGAGCAGTATGTGAAGGACATACGGGTAAGGGAATTTGACAGTCATATATGCCAAGAGTCCCCGAGACTTAAAATAGTTAGAATAACTGATTTAAGGATCATTTGTTATGCAGATCTTCTGAGAAAAGAATACCCGATCGTCCCAGAGCTGGAAGAGTGCAGGGCCCAACTTGAGGCCGCACTAGTCACTACGGGGGGAGCCACAGAGACCCCTCCGTAATATACGCGCAGAAGATAAATAATTTATGAAGTGCGGCGGTGTGTAATCGACAAAAACATTGCAGATGGCGCGGACTAGATCCGGACAAGCAATAGCTCTTACGCCGTTAAAGGTCGGCGAGCGTGCTTACGAGGGTGCGGCAGAGAAGAATAACCTCCAAGACGCCAACACCAAGCTGGGTGAGGAACTAAAGGACGCTCGTGCTCAGTTATATGACTCCAGAAGGAGAATCGGCGGCTTGCCGCGGCATTTTCAGTAAGTGCTTGAGCGAACTTTGAAAGAGTTCGGCGAGGAAGGCGACTAACATAAACATGTATGTAGGTTTGCTCACAGGTCGTCCTGAGGAGGAGATGCCCAATTCTTCGGGTGATCTTCTTCCCAAACTGCGGCAGCTGCACGAACGAGTCTGGCAGGTGATGAAAAGCATCGGCCAGGCCTTTTGGACATCTATCTCCCTGCCCGAAGGCATTGGGAGCTGGTAGAGCGGCTTCAAGGAGCACGGCGGCGCTTCCGGCTATGGAAGATATCGGCCTGCCGTCAATGCGCCAGGGAGGCCTGGGCCATGGTAAAGACGCTGTACACGGTTGCTGACCCAAACCACATGGCCGAGGTCGGACTGTGGGGCGAATGGGATGGAGATCCTCAGAAGTTAGTATACGCCAAGTAGAATTGGCCGCCAAGTATTCCCAGCAAGATTGTAAATTAGATAGCCTATTAGATGGCATTGAGGAGGAATACAATGAGTCGAGTTGACTATGTAAAAATATGACATGAAAAAATGTCTTCTAGCCGGATTGTAGATCGCTTATCATAGAGGACCTGCTCGACCTCCGGACCCCATAGTCCGGAGTGTGTCCAATACCTTCGTGGTTATATAAGAACCGTGGTATGCATGGAGACAAGGCGAGGGGTCATTGTTGCTGTATCGCATAAGTGCCCAACTAGTTATGTTATATTACATGGGTAGTAAGAAACATCTTCCAGGGAGAATAGTTCCTTTAAGGGTTCCTTTCGCTGGGATGCATGCCCTAAAGTGCATGTCAAAGCTGCTAGGAAAGCAGAAAATCATCCGGGGCAGATGGGTAAATAGTTAAAAATCATCTTTCAGTTCACCGATCGAATATTCCCTTAAGAACGCTTAGCTTTCGGCTTCACCCAGTCGAGGTACACATCCGCTGACCCGGCAGTAATAATCGCAGAGGTGCTCCTTTACCACCTAGCCGAACAATCGGGAACGTAGGGGTAAGCACAGGAGCCAGGCAACCCAGCTTGGCCAAAACTTAAGTCATATCGATGCATATAATGGTGAATAAAAGGTACATGAGGAAGTTTAACGCATGTGTTGGGCATGAAAGCCCGTATAAATAAGCTTCTGTTAAAGAAGCCCCCAGGTATAATGTTGCGAAAAAAAAAGTGCAAACGAGCCTCTAGAGGCTACAAGATGAAGGAGGAGGAAGGAGAGAGATAAAAGACAGCAAAAAGCAAAAATAAAGAATGCGGACGGAGGAAGGAGACGAACTTGGAGTCCAGCACTTAGGCGTAGAATCTTCGTAGACGGGCTGCGTTCCATGGGTTCGGCTCGAGTCGGTTATCCGATGCGTTCCATGGAACTCTCAATGAAAGCACCAATGTCGGTGTCAAAACCGGCGGATCTCGGGTAGGGTGTCCCGAACTGTGCGTCTAGGCGGATGGTAACAGGAGAGAAGGGACACGATGTTTTTACCCAGGTTCGGGCCCTCTTGATGGAGGTAATACCCTACTCCTGCTTGATTGATATTGATGATATGGGTAGTACAAGAGTAGATCTACCACGAGATCAAGGAGGCTAAACCCTAGAAGCCAGCCTATGGTATGATTGTTGTTCTACCTACGGACTAAAACCCTCCGGTTTATATAGACACCGGATAGGTTAGGGTTACACAGAGTCGGTTACAATGGTAGGAGATCTACATATCCGTATCGCCAAGATTGCCTTCCACGCCAAGGAAAGTCCCATCCGGACACGGGACGAAGTCTTCAATCTTGTATCTTCATAGTCTTGGAGTCCGGCCGTGACGATAGTCCGGCTATCCGGACACCCCCTAGTCCAGGACTCCCTCAGGCATCTTCTAGTGACAGTTCCTCTCACCGGTCTTATGTTGAACCAAGTGAAAGTTCCACACGAGATGCCGCTACCAAATAATGCTTATGGCCTGAGACGATTATATGATATATGTGGGCATTAACGAGGAATTTGAGCAATATGTTCACAATGTCGGTCCCGGTCGAACAACACCACATTCTCACTAAATCATTTGTCAAAGGATTTAAATTCCATCCCCGTGAGTCTAGGGTGTCGTTTATGCTTTATGATAATCCATTTACCATCTCACTAGAGAATTTTGCTTACCACTGCAAACTCCCATTCTGGGGCTCGCTTGACAACCTGCCAAGGGCTGAGTACCAATCATTTTTGACTAGTCTTTGCTATGGTGAGATGAGGGGAGTGACACAAGGTAGAATAAAGAGCATTCACTTTCCCGCAATTCAGTACTTTGCATTATTCAATGGGAAATGTATAGTAGGCAAGCAAGACTGTAGTACACTTTGTGCTCCAGACTTGAGCCTCATACGCACTGCTCTAACCGGTGATAGGAGTTCTAACCTAGGAGCAATTGTTGCACGCAGACTTCAGCATAACGCTAACAGTGGCTATTTCTATGGTGGAATATATGCCACGCGTTTAGCACGAGGGCTGGGTGTCTCACCTTTTCCCTTTGACCCTATTCTACCCACGCAGTATTTAGATTTCGATATTTTGAAGAGTCATAAGATCCTCACAGGAAAATTTCATAACTTTACTTACAATCTGCTGTTTAACGAAACATCTATTGTGCACACATATTTGCATGTGCTTGCTCTTTTTTACTATCGCAGCAAAGGAAGATACTTTGTTCTTGAGAGCGAGGCCCGAGCTCACAATGCAGCAGTAGAGGCAGCGCAGCAGGCCGAGGCATCCGTGCTACATCTTGAGCTTGCGTTGGTTTTCCCCGGAGAGGAGAGGATGATGCAGCACAGTAGCGTAAGTATTTCCCTCAATTTTTGAGAACCAAGTTATCAATCCAGTAGGAGGCCACGCACAAGTCCCTCGTACCTGCACAAAACAATAGCTACTCACAACCAACGCGATTAGGGGTTGTCAATCCCTTCACGGTCACTTACGAGAGTGAGATCTGATAGAGATAATATTTTTGGTATTTTTGGTATACAGATGCAAAGTGAAAAGTAAAAGCAAAGTAAAAAAACAAAGCAAGTATAAAAGTGATGGAGATTGATATGATGAGAATAGACCCGGGGGCCATAGGTTTCACTAGTGGCTTCTCTCAAGAGCATAAATATTCTATGGTGGGTGAACAAATTACTGTTGAGCAATTGACAGAATTGAGCATAGTTATGAGTATATCTAGGTATGATCATGTATATAGGCATCACGTCCGAGACAAGTAGATCGAAACGATTCTGCACCTACTACTATTACTCCACTCATCGACCGCTATCCTGCATGCATCTAGAGTATTAAGTTAAAAACAGATTAACGCCTTAAGCAAGATGACATGATGTGGAGGAATAAATTCATGCAATATGATAAATACCCCATCTTGTTATCCTCGATGGCAACAATACAATACATGTCTTGCAACCCTTTCTGTCACTGGGTAAGGACACCGCAAGATTTGACCCAAAGCCATGCACTTCTACCATTGCAAGAACTACCAATCTAGTTGGCCAAACCAAACGGATAATTCGAAGAGACTTGCAAAGATAACTCAATCATACATAACACTACGTTTGGATGTCCCAATTGAGATGCCTGAAATGGAATTGGTATTCTCCAAATTGCAATTCAGTTGTTTGGCTGCAGTCTGAATTGTCGCTTGGAAATGAGACCCAAATTCAGCGTTGTATTCCCCCCACCAAACCTTCGTTCCACGATACAGAGCCTTGGCGCTCCGATTTGCTCCTAATTGGCCTTTCCCGCAAAACGTACCCCCTCGCTGCCTTATCCCCTCCCTCCTCGGGCAAAAAGAAAAGAAGGGGAGGAACAGAACAAGCGGCGACCACTAGGGAGCTCACCCGCCACCACCAGGGAGCTGGGCGGTGAGTCCCACGGATCTCTGCGGCCGCACCGAGGTCCGGCTCGACCCCACTCCCTCCTCCTCTTCCCATCTCCTTCCCCGCTCCTTCCTCTCGTTCCCATTCCCGTCCGCATCTCGGGAGCCACCACGAGGACGGCGGCGGCGGCCACAGCAGGACCGCGGTGGCGGAGGTGCCGGTTCTCCAGTCCATCTCTTTCTCGTTCCCTCCTCCCGTTATCCACGTCCCCAACCACCAGGATCACGGCGGCCACAGCAGGACCATGACAGCCACCACCAGGGCTTCGGCCGCGGAGGCGCAGGTCTCCACTGGCCATTCCGCCTCGTGCTCTTCCTTCTCCCTTTGGCCAGTCGGCCTCGTGCTCTACCTTCTCCCTCTGGCCACAATCACTCAGGCAGCAGCAGGATTTACTTTGTCCAGTAATGTAGCTATGCAATTCCAAAGTTTGTTATCCAAACAAGATTTTGTATTGAAATCTCAAAGGCATTTCAAGGGCCAATTCGCTGGACAACCAAACAGGTGAATTCGTATTCGTCCCATTTCAGTTTCCTCACTGATTTGGAATTCAGACCAATTCAATACGGAGCTCTCCAATGGAGACATCCAAACGAAGCGTAAAAGAATTCAGAGAAGATTCAAATATTATTCATAGATAAGCTGGATCATAAACCCACAATTCATCGGTCTCAACAAAAACACCGCAAAAAGAAGATTACATCGAATAGATCTCCACGAGAGAGGGGGAGAACATTGTACTGAGATCCAAAAAGAGAGAAGAAGCCATCTAGCTACTAGTTATGGACCCGAAGGTCTGAAGTAAACTACTCACACTTCATCGGAGAGGCTATGGTGTTGATGTAGAAGCCTCCATGGTGGATGCCCCCCGCGTGAGCTCGAACAGGCCACAAGATGGGATCTTGTGGATACAGAGAAGTTGCGGCGGTGGAATTAGGTTTTGGCCCTGTTCGATCGCTTGGGAGTACGTAGGTATATATAGGAGGAAGGAGTACGTCGGTGGAGCATCAGGGGGCCCACGAGGCAGGGGGGCGCGCGCCCCCCAACCTCGTGACCGCCTCCGATGTTCCTTGGCGAGGGTCCAAGTCTCCGGATCACGCTCGTGAGAAAATCACGTTCAAGGTTTCATTCCGCTTGGACTCTGTTTGATATTTTGTTTCTTCAAACACTGAAAAAGGCAAAAAACAGCAATTCTGGGTTGGGCCTCCAGTTAATAGGTTAGTCCCAAAGGTAATATAAAAGTGGAAAATAAAGCCCATTATAGTCCAAAACAGTAGATAAAGTAGCATGGAGCAATCAAAAATTATAGATACGTTGGAGATGTATCAGGCATCTCCAAGCTTAATTCCTGCTCGTCCTCGAGTAGGTAAATGATAAAAAGAGAATTTTTGATGCGGAGTGATACTTTGGCATAATTTCAATGTAAATCTTCTTAATCATGGTATGAATATTCAGATCCGAAAGATTCAAGACAAAAGTTCATATTGACATAAAAATAATAATAATTCAAGCATACTAACTAAGCAATTATGTCTTCTCAAAATAACATGGCCAAAGAAAGTTATCCCTACAAAATCATATAGTCTGGCTATGCTCCATCTTCCCCACACAAATTATTTAAATCATGCGCAACCCCGATGACAAGCCAAGCAATTGTTTCATACTTTAACATTTTCAAAACTTTTTCAATCTTCACGCAATACATGAGCATGAGCCATGGATATAGCACTATATGTGGAATAGAACGGTGGTTGTGGAGAAGACAAAAAGAGGGAAGATAGTCTCACATCAACTAGGCGTATCAACGTGCTATGGAGATGCCCATCAATAGATATCAATGTGAGCGAGTAGGGATTGCCATGCAACGGATGCACTAGAGCTATAAGTATATGAGAGCTCAACAAAAGAAACTAAGTGGGTGTGCATCCAACTCGCTTGCTCATGAAGACCTAGGGCATTTGAGGAAGCCCATCATTGGAATATGCAAGCCAAGTTCTATAATGAAAAATTCCCACTAGTATATGAAAGTGACAAAATGAGAGACTCTCTATCATGAAGATCATGGTGCTACTTTGAAGCACAAGTGTGGTAAAAGGATAGTAACATTGTCCCTTCTCTCTTTTTCTCTCATTTTTTTATTTGGGCCTTTTCTCTTTTTTTATGGCCTCTTTTTTTTATTTTTTTATTTTTTTTATTTTCGTCCGGAGTCTCATCCCGACTTGTGGGGGAATCATAGTCTCCATCATCCTTTCCTAACTTGGGAAATGCTCTAATAATGATGATCATCACACTTTTATTTTTCTTACAACTCAGCAAAATTACAACTCGATACTTAGAACAAAATATGACTCTATATGAATGCCTCCGGCGGTGTACCGAGATATGCACTGAAACATGAGTGACATGTATGAAAGAATTATGAACGATGGCTTTGCCACAAATACGATGTCAACTACATGATCATGCTAGCAATATGACAATGATGGAGCGTGTCATAATAAACGGAGTGGTGGAAAGTTGCACGGCAATATATCTCGGAATGGCTATGGAAATGCCATGATAGGTAGGTATAGTGGTTGTTTTGAGGAAGGTATATGGTGCGTGTATGATACCGGCGAAAGGTGCGCGGTATTAGAGAGGCTAGCAATGGTGGAAGGATGGGAAAAAGTGCGTATAATCCATGGACTCCACATTAGTCATAAAGAACTCATATACTTATTGCAAAAATCTAGAAGTTATCAAAGCAAAGTATTACGCGCATGCCCCTAGGGGGATAGATTGGTAGGAAAATGCCATCGCTTGTCCCCGACCGCCACTCATAAGGAAGACAATCAATAAATAAATCATGCTCCGAGTTAATCATGTAACGGTTCACCATACATGCATGCTACGGGAATCACAAACTTCAACACAAGTATTCTTTGAATTCACAACTACTAAACTAGCATGACTCTAATATCATCATCTTCATATCTCAAAACAATTATCAAGCATCAAACTTATCTTAGTATTCAACGCACTCAAAAGAAATTTTCACATATCTTGAATACCAAGTATATAACATTAAGCAAATTACCATGCTATTAACGACTCTCAAAATAATCTAAGTGAAGCATGAGAGATCAAGTTTATTTACAACAAATCCACCACCGTGCTCTAAAAGATCTAAGTGAAGCACTAGAGCAAAAATTATCATGCTCAAAAGGATATAAGTGAAGCACTATGAGCAAAACTATCAACCTCAAAAGATATAAGTGAAGCACATAGAGTATTCTATCAAATTCCAATTCATGTATGGCTCTCTCAAAAGGTGTGTACAGCAAGGATGATTGTGGTAAACTAACAAACAAAGACGCAAATAATACAAGATGCTCCAAGCAAAACACATATCATGTGGTGAATAAAAATATAGCTCCAAGTAAATTACCTATGGAAGTGGACAAAAAAGGGGATGCCTTCCGGGGCATCCCCAAGCTTTGACTTTTTGGTTTCCTTGGATTATCTTGGGGGTCCATGGGCATCCCCAAGCTTAGGCTCTTTCCACTCCTTGTTCCATAATCCATCAAAAGAATTCACCCAAAACTTGAAAACTTCACAACACAAAACTCAATAGAAATCTCGTGAGCTCCGTTAGAGAAAGAAA
Source organism: Aegilops longissima (assembly GCA_021605205.1). Classification (NCBI taxonomy): domain Eukaryota; kingdom Viridiplantae; phylum Streptophyta; class Magnoliopsida; order Poales; family Poaceae; genus Aegilops; species Aegilops longissima. The sequence continues at coordinate 696,501,380 of CM038679.1, forward strand.
ACAAAAGACTACTTTAATGTACTGTAATGAACTAATTATTTATTTGTATTGGTGTTAAACCTACTGTATTCCAACTTCTCAATGGATCATAAACTATTTTACTAGCCATAGATTCATCAAAATAAGCAAACAACACACGCAAAACAGAATCTGTCAAAAACAGAATAGTCTGTAGTAATATGTAACTAACGCAAACTTCTGGAACTCAAAAAATTCTACCAAAATTAGAAGACCTGGAAAATTTGTTTATTGATCAGCAGCAATTGGTATCAATATTTATCACATTCTGGTGATTTTTAACAATTCGGGCACTGAGCGCAAAGTTTCTGGAAATTACAGCAAGATCAAATAACTATCATCCAAGAAGATCCAATAGGTTTAACTTGGCACAAACACTAATTAAAAGATAAAACCACATCTAAACAGAGGCTAGATGGATTATTTATTCCTAAACAGAAGCAAAAACAAAAAACTAAAAATAAAATTGGGTTGCCTCCCAACAAGCGCTATCGTTTAACGCCCCTAGCTAGGCATAAAAGCGAGGATAGATCTAGGTATTGCCATCTTTGGTAGGCAATCCATAAGTGGCTCTCATAATAGATTCATATGGTAATTTTATTTTCTTTCTAGGAAAGTGTTCCATGCCTTTCTTTAATGGAAATTGGAATCTAATATTCCCTTCCTTCATATCAATAATTGCACCAATCGTTCTAAGGAAAGGTCTACCAAGAATAATATGACATGAAGGATTGCAATCTATATCAAGAACGATAAAATCCATGGGAACATAATTCCTATTTGCAACAATAAGAACATCATTAATTCTTCCCATACGATTTTTAATAGTGGAATCCGCAAGATGCAAGTTTAGAGAGCAATCATCAAAGTCACGGAAATCTAGCAAATCACACAAAGTTTTGGGAATAGTAGACACACTAGCACCCAAATCACACAAGGCATGAAAATCATGATCTTTAATTTTAATTTTAATGGTAGGTTCCCACTCATCATAGAGTTTCCTAGGGATAGAAACTTTCAACTCAAGTTTTTCTTCATAAGATTGCATCAAGGCATCAACAATGTGTTCGGTAAAGGCCTTATTTTGACTATAAGCATGAGGAGAATTTAGCACGGTTTGCAACAAGGAAATACAATCAATTAAAGAGCAATTTTCATAATTAAATTCCTTGAGATCCAAAATAGTGGGTTTAGCAACATCTAGATTTTTATTTCTTTCAATCCCACTTTTATCAATTTCATCATCAAAATCTAAAAACTCCAAATTCTTAGAACGCCTTCTAGGTAAAGGAAGATCATATTCAGTTTCATCAATATTCATATTGCAAAACAAAGATTTGATAGGGGACACATCAATAACTTTTAGATCTTCATCTTGATTATCTTAGGAATTAGTAGAACACGCTTTAATAAAGGCATCTTTGGAAGCACGCATCCTAGCGGTTCTTTCTTTGCACTCATCAATGGAAATTCTCATAGCTTTGAGAGACTAATTGATATCATGCTTAGGAGGAATAGATCTAAGCTTTAAAGAATCAACCTCAAGAGAAATTCTATCAACGTTCCTAGCCAAATCATCAACTTTAAGCAATTTCTCTTCAAGCAAAGCATTAAAATTCTTTTGTGAATTCATAAACTCTTTAACACTATTCTCAAATTCAGAGGGCATCTTATTAAAATTTCCATAAGAGTTGTTGTAGGAATTTCCATAATTATTAGAAGGATTACTAGGATAAGGCCTAGGATTAAAATTCCCTCTATATGCGTTGTTACCAAAATTATTCCTACCAACAAAATTCACACCCATAGATTCATTATTATTCTCAATCAAGGTAGACAAAGGCATATCATTAGGATCAGAAGAAACACTCTTAGTAGCAAATAATTTCATAAGTTCATCCATCTTTCCACTCAAAACATTGATTTCTTCTATCGCATGCACTTTTTTATTAGTAGATCTTTCAGTATGCCTGAGGGAGTCCTGGATTAGGGGGTGTCCGGATGGCCGGACTATAACCTTTGGCCGGACTCCTGGACTATGAAGATACAAGATTGAAGACTCCGTCTCGTGTCCGGATGGGACTTTCCTTGGCGTGGAAGGCAAGCTTGGCGATACGGATATGTAGATCTGCTCCCATTGTAAACGACTCTATGTAACCCTAACCCTCTCCGGTGTCTATATAAACCGGAGGGTTTTAGTCCATAGGACGAACAACAATCATACCATAGGCTAGCTTCTAGGGTTTAGCATCTCTGATCTCGTGGTAGATCTACTCTTGTACTACCCATATCATCAACATTAATCAAGCAGGAGTAGGGTTTTACCTCCATCGAGAGGCCCGAACCTGGGTAAAAACATCGTGTCCCTTGTCTCCTGTTACCATCCGCCTAGAAACACAGTTCGGGACCCCCTACCCGAGATCCGCCGGTTTTGACACCGACATTGGTGCTCTCATTGAGAGTTCCTCTGTGTCGTCATCTTTAGGCCCGATGGCTCCTCCGATCATCAACAACGATGCGGTCCAGGGTGAGACTTTTCTCCCCGGACAGATCTTCGATTCGGGCGGCTTTGCATGCGGGCCAATTCGCTTGGCCATCTGGAGCAGATCGAAAGCTACGCCTCTGGCCATCAGGTCAGATTTGGAAGTTTGAACTACACGGTCGACGTCCGCGGAGACTTGATCTTCGACGGGTTCGAGTCACAGCCAAGCGCGCCGCACTGTCTCGATGGGCATGATCTAGCTCTGCCGCCGAACAGTGCCCTGGAGTCCGCACCAGTGTTCGCTCCGACCCTTAGCTCGGAGCCGACTACGCCAATCGAGGACGGGTGGCTGGACACCGCCTCGGGGGCTGCAATCTCTACGGCGATCGAGCCGAACAACATACCTGTCCTTTGCGAAGCTCGTGACTCCAAGGTGCCGGACTCCTCTCCGGACTCCGAACCTTCCGCGCCCCTGCCAATCGAATCAGATTGGGCGTCGATCATGGAGTTCACCGCCGCGGACATCTTTCAGCACCCTCCTTTCGGTGACATTCTGAATTCACTAAAGTCTCTCTCTTTATCAGGAGAGCCCTGGCCGGACTATGCTCAACAAGGTTGGGATGCGGACGACGAAGAAATTCAAAGCCCACCCACCACCCACTTTGTAGCCATTGTCGATGAATTAGCCGACATGCTCGACTTCGACTCCGAAGACATCGACGATATGGACGACGATGTAGGAGACGAATAGGAACCAGCGCCTATAGGTCACTGGACAACCACCCCATCTCATGATGTATACATGGTGGATACACCTAAAGGAAACGACGACGAGGAACAAAGGGACGCAACGAGGGATCGTTCCCTCGAAAAGCAATCAAAGCGGCGGTGTAAGCGCCGCTCCAAACCCCACCTCGACAGAGAAAGCAGCCATCTGCACCCAGCCATAGAGTAGGGCGAACCGGCGGACGCATTTAACATGCCATCGAGCAACCGTCCGAACAGGGCAACTTGATAAACAACCCGCCCCTGGCGGAGACAAATCTGGACGACCTCACGCCGGACAAGTTGCGGAGCAGAAGAACCTCCAAAAGGCTCGCCGCCATCTGCGCGTAGCCTGAAAAAAGCGTAAGCGAAGCTCAAAACAGCGGAAGATGCACTCAGAATCAGATGGAGCAAAGTACTCAATACCATGAGACAAATACGGCGACAGTCGCCACACAAAGAGCTATCCGAAGCGAAAATTACTGCCGGAATTTGATGATGAGGCCTTAGAGCCTCCGCAATCAAAAAATAAAGAAGCCACCCGATCGGACAAACGACCCATGGCCAACACAGTGCGGCAAAGGACGCCGCACACAAGCCGGCACGCGATCCGCACAAGGATTCGCGTCAAAAAGATGGCCCAGCCAGATCTATCTATGGGCCTAGAAAGCAAGCTCTAGTAAGCAACGCAACACATCAAATATCCGAACATCACGGTTCGCCCGGATATAGGGGTGCCGCACACCCCCTATGTTTCACCGATGAGGTGCTGGACCATGAATTTCCAGCGGGATTCAAGCCCGTAAACATAGAGGCATACGACGGAACAATGACCACTCGAGTCGGATTGAGGATTACATCCTCCACATACACATGGCTTGAGGAGATGATCTCCACGCCATAAAATACTTACCCCTCAAACTCAAAGGGCCAGCCCGACATTGGCTTAAAAGCCTTCCCGGAAACACCATTGGAAGTTGGGAAGAGCTCGAGGATGCTTTTCGGGCAAATTTTCAAGGGACCTATGTCCGACCTCCGGATGCAGATGATTTAAGTCATATAACTCAACAACCCGGAGAGTCATCCCGGAAACTCTGGAACAGATTTCTTACTAAAAAGAACCAGATAGTCGACTGTCCGGACGACGAAGCCTTAGCAGCTTTCAAACACAGTGTTCGAGACGAATGGCTCGCCAGACACCTCGGCGAAGAAAAGCCAAGAACAATGGCCGCACTAACAAGCCTCATGACCCGCTTTTGCGCAGGAGAGGATAGCTGGTTGGCAAGATGCAGTACCAGCGACCCAAGTACATCCGAAGTTAGGGATGGAAACGGGAAATCGCGACGCAGCAAGGACCAGCGCTGGACCAAGGGAAACAGCCCGAAGAGCACGACAGTCAACGCAGGATTCAAAAGCTCTCGGCGGAATCAGAAAAAGCTGCCCCTCAAGGATAACAGGGACGAGCTATCTAACCTAAACAAAATCATGGACAAGATATGTCAAATCCACAGTACTCCCGGGAAGCCTGCAAACCATACCCACAGAGATTGTTGGGTCTTCAAGCAATCCGGCAAACTTAACGCCGAACACAAGGGGCTCGACACACCAAGCGAGGACGATGACGAACCCCACAAGCAGAGCACCGGAAAACAAAAGAATTTCCCACAAGAAGTCAAAACAGTAAATTCACTTCACGTGACAAAAGGGGAGAACAGAGTGGCGCCCATAGAGATACGCGCCATACGGCCTATCCCAGAGGAGTCCCGCCACTGGTTGTTAAAACCAATCACCTTCGACCATCAGGATTACTCTAGAAGTATCCGGAATGCAGGATGGACTGCCTTGGTATTAGATCCGATAATTGACGGACTCCACTTTACACAAGTCCTAATGGACGGCGGCAGTGATTTAAACCTGCTATATCAGGACACAATCCGCAAAATGGGGATAGACCCAACAACAATTCGCCATAGCAACACTTCCTTTCAAGGGGTAACGCCAGGCCCAGATGCCCATTGTACGGGCTCTCTCCTGCTAGAAGTTATGTTAGGCTCACCTGACAACTTCCGCCGCGAAAAGCTGACCTTCCACATCGCCCCATTTACAAGTAGCTATCAAGCACTACTTGACGCCAAGCTTCGCCCGCTTTAACGCAATACCGCATTATGCATCCCTTATACTTAAAATGCCCGGTCCACGAGGCATCATCTCATTAAAGGAAATATCGAGTGTTCCTCGGAGCTGAAGATCAGCGGCTGCCTTAACAGCCACACACTAAACCGCTTCACTAATCAAAGCACCTAAAACAGGTCGTTCAGACCCCGGACATGGCTAGACGAGTCCGGCGTAAACATACAAGGACTTACTAGCCGCATACCCCCGTTCAAGAGGCTCCGCGCATGTACAACAAGAGACAATAAAGCTCAATTTTATTCATTTTTAAATTGTACTTTGTTTATTTAATATAACGTACATTTTCGCACGATCTTTTTCAACTAAGTTCCTCTCTTTTACAGATGAACACCGTGCTACACCCGTCCAGGATATGGCACAATGAAGACACAGGCGCAGACGTGCAGTAGGGACCCGTTCCAAGGATTCTTTTCAGATTAAGACCCTGCGTAAACCTTTTTTGTTGTCTCTTGTTGATACACATCCCCCGGTTTCTTGCTATAACCGAGGTGGAGGATGGCGTCTTGGCATCGGCCACGTCAGGATTTTGCACGTACCTGGACACCAGGGGCTTATTACTAAGGGCGTTGTTTAGCCTGTTTTCATAAAGACCGAATACCTTAGGGAGTGTTCGGCGTCGTGAGTTTGGCCTTATATGCATCAGTTACGAATCATGTCTTTGGTCAAATGTTGGGTTTGCCCGGCTCCTGTGTTTTGCTGCCTTAAGTTCCGCTCTATCGGCTAAGGCGGCACCAGGAGAACTACTGCGATTGTCCCCGGTTCGCCAAAGTAGCACCTCAAGAGAGAAAGCCGAAAACTGACCGTCATGATATAGCGTGAGACTGGTCAACCACTGATGACCCACCGAATCTTTAGGATTCCTCCGCAATAACGAAGGGCCGTTTCGATCCAGCACACACGCGCCCGAATTGAGCGAAGGCGGTGCCCCTAGGGGCTATATAGTAGCCCCACTGTCAAACTCCTATGGCTAAGTGAAAGTGATAAAGCATTATAGTACGGTTGCCTAGTTCGCTGCGCTATCACCTCCTTAATAGGACCAAGACGTTGGCTCAAGTGTGAAAATGCGCTGCATAACACCCCGCATTATATGCGTGGGGGCTGTCAAGACTGCCATCTTTCAAAGTTATATACACATATACATTAACGGCCGCACAGGAAGGTATTTTAATTCTTGAAGGCACAAGTATAAAAAGCTTTTATATTCCCTCGAAACATTGTTTTACAATAATACATGTTATTCGAACATAATATCCTTCGAGCACTGTGTTTCTATTAAACGAAGCGCCTGCAGAACTTCTCGAAAATAGTGCTCAGCGGTACTGCTCCCGTCCGAATCTTGGGATGCAACAGCGGTGGCCTTCATCTCTGCCCAGTATGTCTTGACACGGGCAAGAGCCATCCGTGCACCCTCTATGCACGCTGACCTCTTCATTGCATTGATATGCGGCAGCATCCTTCAACTTCACAGCCATCTCGGACATTTCCTTCCTACTTCGGCAGTGAGCAGCCTGTTCGGCTTTCAGCTCTTCGGCCGCCTTCAAGGAAGCCGCATCACTTTTTCTGGCTTGCTCCTTGGCTCGGGCGAGTTCCGCCCGAAGGTTCTCCATGGCAGCAGCACCACCTACATCAAGCATACATCTTGTAAGGCACGGGCATCAAGCCCCCTTACCAGGTGTCCGCGGAGAAATTGCATACCTTGTGACTCGTCAAGCCGCTTGTTGACAAGCGCAATGTCGGCATCCGCCACGTCAAGTTGCCGCTTTAGCTCGGCAAATTCATCAGTCCGGCTAGCCACCGGACACTTCGCCACCTACATAGGAAGAGCGACATGTTATACCTGGGATTATGATCCTCGGCGCGCCGTCATTTTTTACAACGCACCGAGTCTCAGGGGCTACTATCTATACAGGGCGCATCTTTTATATGCGGAACTGTCAAAAGGTACATCATTTCGCGTACCTCAAAACCTGTAAGTAAACTCCTGATGGCCTCGTGCAACCCACTCTCCGCGGATGAAATCCTTTCAATCACCGTGCCCATCAATGCACAGTGTTCTTCTGAGATAGACGCTCGCCCGAGCAGATCCTTCAGCCCCTCCAACCGTGCACCGGACGGTGCCGGACTCGTCCGATGGCCCTTTTCGAAGGCCGGACACGGAGGGCTTTGGGGAGCCATACGACTGCTTTCTGGCCCTGCCGGATTCGGAGAAACCCTCCGTGACGACACCTTAGGGTCGCCTGCCTCGTAAGGCGGTACGGAAGGGGGAGGCGTTCCGCTCTCCATCATCTCCGGACGAAGATCCCCTGAAGATGAGCTCTGCTGAGAAGGGATGAGATCCAAACTACAAGGTAAAAATTCAATTATCTTTCTCAGGAATAGAATAGGGATGTCTCTTATTTTAAAAAACTCCCCTCTCTACTTACGGCTCGCTGGAGGGCTGATCCCCTTGAGGGTACAGTGAGGCCGAGGCACCTCCCGGCGCAGGACCCTCTGACGAAGATTTCTTCCCCCGCTTTGAGACCATGGTCTCCGGGTCTTCAGAGGCGGTCCTCTTCTTTCCCTAGATGGAGGGATTCTCGATTCCTCCTTTCCTGACAGCCTCCTTCAGGGAGACGGTAGCTTGCTTGTTCCCCCCTTCGCCTTCTTCCAAAGGCGCAACCTCCAGCATCCTGGTTAACACGGGATCCGGCGTGCTCTCGGGGAGGGGGGCCGGACACCTGATTAGCTTTGCTTTCGCTATCCACTCCTGTTTAAAGGGACAACTCTTTTAAGGGCAATTTTATGATGAATATGCGGATAGCGTGTCCAGGTACAGGGCTACTTACTTGAGTATCCGGGCGATTGCAGCTTAGACCCGCGTCCTCGGTCAAGTCCGGACACATTGCTTTTGATCCGAAGAACAATTTGTACATCTCCATGGGCGTTACGCCCGTAAAGTGTTGGAGAGCTCGTGGTCCCTCCGGATTAAACTCTCACAGGCGGAGGGCGGGCGTTTGCAGGGCAAAGTGCGGTGAATCAACATGACCTGCATCACTACGGTCAGGTTGATGTCTCTTTCCAGGAGATCTTGAATGCGGCCCTACAACAAGGGCACGTCCTTAGACGGCCCCCAGTCGAGCCCTTTATTGACCCATGACGCCAGCCGTGGGGGAGGACCCGAGCGAAAGGCAGGTGGCGCCACCCACTTGGTGCCCCTGGGAGCTGTGATATAAAACCACTCTCGTTGCCATAAGCTGAACTCCTCTTGAAAAGAGCCCTCGGGCCATGGAGCGTCAGCATTCTTGCTTATAACAGCCCCTCTGCACTCCGCTTGCTGCCCCTTGATCATCTTCGGCTCCACTTTGAAGGTCTTAAGCCACAATCTGAAGTGAGGAGTAATGCGGAGGAAGGCTTCGCATACGACAATGAACGATGAGATGTGGAGGATGGACTCCGGATCTAAGTCGGGAAATTCCAACCCATAATAAAACATGAGCCACCTCACGAAGGGGTCCGTCGGGAAGCCTAACCCCCGAAGGAAGTGAGACGCGAACACCACGCTCTCACCAGGCTTGGGAGTGGTAATAACCTGCCCTTGAGCTGGCAGCCTATGCGAAAGTTCGCCAGCTAAGTATCTGGCATCTCTTAGCTTTAGCACGTCTTCTTCCGTAACGGAGGAAGGCATCCACCGGCCTTGAAGGTCGGAGCCGGACATCATCGAAGGTCCGAAGCGCCTGAATCTGGAGCTTTGGCTGTTGGAACTCGAGGCGAGGGGCGGATTCGATTGAGATTGAAAGAAAGGAGTAGAGCCTTGGTCTCTTTATAAAGAGGTTGAATACCAAGAGCCCTCCCCGTGACCGTTTGGGACTCGCCTTTGATAGAGGAGACGTGCCAACAGGAACGATTGGGTTACCCATGCCCATATTGATGAGAGTCCCGGAATAAGGGGACACGATCTCTGCTTTGACAAGACATGCCAAGGAAACCGCCTCGCTAAACGCGCTGAGGTGGGACAGTAAAAACGATTCGAATAAAGGCTTGGCCGTGGTGTGATGTCACACTGCGGAATACGTTAGCAGATTGGATTTGTGCAAATATTATTCTCTCTACGGTGGTATGTGGAAATTATTTTGCAGAGCCGGACACTATCCTTCTGTTCAAAATCTTCTATGAAGTATTCGAGGAGGAACCCGCCTTGCAATGCGAAGACAAACTGCGCTACCGGACTCGCGTCATTGAAGCCTGGTTCAGGGGCTACCGAGGAGTCTGGATTAGGGGGTGTCCGGATGGCCGGACTATAACCTTTGGCCGGACTCCTGGACTATGAAGATACAAGATTGAAGACTTTGTCCCGTGTCCGGATGGGACTTTCCTTGGCGTGGAAGGCAAGCTTGGCGATACGGATATGTAGATCTCCTCCCATTGTAACCGACTCTATGTAACCCTAACCCTCTCCTGTGTCTATATAAACGGGAGGGTTTTAGTCTGTAGGACGAACAACAATCATACCATAGGCTAGCTTCTAGGGTTTAGCCTCTCTGATCTCGTGGTAGATCTACTCTTGTATTACCCATATCATCAATATTAATCAAGCAGGAGTAGGGTTTTACCTCCATCAAGAGGGCCCGAACCTGGGTAAAAACATCATGTCCCTTCTCTTCTGTTACCATCCGCCTAGACACATAGTTCGGGACCCCCTACCCGAGATACGCCGGTTTTGACACCGACAATGCCATTGAGAATAATTAACCATAATATTATCTAGAAGTTTAGTAGCATCTCCTACAGTGATTTCCATAAAAGTGCCTCCCGCGGCCGAATCTAAAAGATTTCTAGAAGCAAAATTCAATCCGGCATAAATTTTTTGTATAATCATCCACAAGTTCAAACCATGAGTAGGACAATTACGTATCATTAATTTCATTATCTCCCAAGCTTGTGCAACATGTTCATGATCAAGTTGCTTAAAATTCATAATATCATTTCTAAGAGAGATAATCTTAGAGGGAGGAAAATACTTAGAGATAAAAGCATCTTTGCACTTGTTCCATGAATCAATACTATTTTTAGGCAAAGATGAAAACCACGCTTTAGCACGATCTCTAAGCGAAAAAGGAAATAGCTTCAATTTAACGACATCATTATCGACATCTTTTTTCTTTTGCATATCACATAAATCAACGAAGCTATTCAGATGAGTAGCGGCATCTTCACTAGGAAGGCCAGCAAATTGATCTTTCATAACAATATTCAACAAGGCAGTATTGATTTCACAAGATTCAGTATTGGCAAGAGGACCAATCGGAGTGCTAAGGAAATCATTATTATTAGTATTGGTGAAGTCACACAATTTAGTAGCATCTTGAGCCATTGCGACAAACAAGCAATCCAACACACAGCGAACAAACGGATGAGGAAAAGGCAATGGGAAAAGGAGGAGGAGATTGGGAAAGAGAGGGCGAATAAAACAGCAAGGGTGAAGTGGGGGAGAGGAAAACGAGAGGCAAATGGCAAATAATGTAGTGCGAGAGATAGGGATTGTGATGGATACTTGGTATGTTGACTTTTGCGTAGACTCCCCGATAACGGCGCCAGAAATCCTTCTTGCAATGTCTTGAGCTTGCGTTGGTTTTCCCCGAAGAGGAGAGGATGATCCAGCACAGTAGCATAAGTATTTCCCTTAGTTTTTGAGAACCAAGGTATCAATCCAGTAGGAGGCCACGCACAGGTCCCTCGTACCTACACAAAACGATAGCTACTCGCAACCAACGCGATTAGGGGTTGTCAATCCCTTCACGGTCACTTACGAGAGTGAGATCTGATAGAGATAATATTTTTGGTATTTTTGGTATATAGATGCAAAGTGAAAAGTAAAAGCAAAGTAAAAACAAAGCGAGTATAAAAGTGATGGAGATTGATATGATGAGAATAGACCCAGGGGCCATAGGTTTCACTAGTGGCTTCTCTCAAGAGCATAAATATTCTACGGTGGGTGAACAAATTACTGTTGAGCAATTGACTGAATTGAGCATAGTTATGAGTATATCTAGGTATGATCATGTATATAGGCATCACGTCACGAGACAAGTAGATCAAACGATTCTGCACCTACTACTATTACTCCACTCATCGACCGCTATCCAAAGATGCATCTAGAGTATTAAGTTAAAAACAGATTAACGCCTTAAGCAAGATGACATGATGTAGAAGAATAAATTCATGCAATATGATAAATACCCCATCTTGTTATCCTCGATGGCAACAATACAATACGTGTCTTGCAACCCTTTCTGTCACTGGGTATGGACACCGCAAGATTGAACCCAAAGCCATGCACTTCTCCCATTGCAAGAACTACCAATCTAGTTGACCAAACCAAACGGATAATTCGAAGAGACTTGCAAAGATAACTCAATCATACATAAAAGAATTCAGAGAAGATTCAAATATTATTCATAGATAAGCTGGATCATAAACCCACAATTCATCGGTCTCAACAAACACACCGCAAAAAGAAGATTACATCGAATAGATCTCCGCGAGAGAGGGGGAGAACATTGAATTGAGATCCAAAAAGAGAGAAGAAGCCATCTGGCTACTAGCTATGGACCTGAAGGTCTGAAATAAACTACTCACACTTCATCGGAGAGGCTATGGTGTTGATGCAGAAGCCCTCCATGGTGGATGCCCCCCGCGTGAGCTCCTAACAGGCCCCAAGATGGGATCTCATGGATACAGGAAGTTGCGGCGGTGGAATTAGGTTTTGGCTCATGTTCTGATCGTTTGGGGGTACGTAGGTATATATAGGTAGAAGGAGTACGTCGGTGAGCGTCGGGGGCCCACGAGGCGGGGCGCGCTTAGGGGCGCCCCACCCTCGTTACCGCCTCGATGTTCCTTGGCGAGGGTCCAAGTCTCCTGGATCACGCTCGTGAGAAAATCACGCTTCGAAGGTTTCATTCCGTTTGGACTCCGTTTGATATTCATTTCTTCAAACCTTTGAAAAAGGCAAAAAAAGCAGCAATTCTGGGTTGGGCCTGCGGTTAATAGGTTAGTCCCAAAAGTAATATAAAAGTGGAAAATAAAGCCCATTATAGTCCAAAACAATAGATAAAGTAGCATGGAGCAATCAAAAATTATAGATACGTTGGAGACGTATCAATCCGCACCGAGAGCCTTCGTGAGCTACCACGCCAACTACTATCCAGACTACTGATGGACTACCAAGTTAGGCCAAAAGCCTAAGCTTGGGGGAGTACGTGTTTCTCACTGACATTACATTCATGTCCACTTATTTCTATTTGTTGGTGTTCACACTTTTTCATTGTATCATCCATGCTTAAATTTATTTTCTTGCTATCTTCTTGTGTGTTTGAAAAACTTTAGAAAAATCAAAAAATTAGTTGTAGTAGTTTACTTTCTTTGCATGCTTAGTATTAGTACTAAAAACAAAACCCAAAAAGATTTCCTTGATCTTCTTTTTCTTGTTGGGAGCTTTCCCGTGTAAATAGTTTTTCTCGTTTTTGCTTTTCCCTTTAATTTTGCTTGTTCAAGAAAACCAAAAACTCCAAAAATATTTCAGTGTGTTTCTCTGAATTTATTTTATTTTTATTTTGAGTCGTACCAAGGAGAAGACCACGATGAAAATGTTGAGTGGCTCTCATATGAATAATTGTTGATCTAATAAAGAGCCCATTTTACCTTGTCTTCTGCCGTTGAAGAAAATGTTTGCAGATTCCAGCTTAGTCCACGACATTCTTGCACTATTATTATTTTCACATCATTCGGTCGTGCAAGTGAAAGGCAATAATGACGATATTCGATGAACTGGCCGTGGCAGAGAGAAACTGGTATGAACTCAACTTGTTCTGTTTGTGTAAATATGTTTAACCTAGTATCCAAGATTCAACCCATTATGATTAAACATGTTTGCAATGACAATTAGAGATTATAGTTTCTCATGCCATGCATAAGTAGCTGGGAGTGGATAATGGTTTATCTTAGATATCAACATTGCGTTAAAATGATTGTGATGTAGTATGATGATATGGTATCCTCCTCTGAATGTTCGAGTGGCTTGACTTGGCACATGTTCATGCATGTAATTGAATCAAAACCAACATAGCCTCTATGATATTTATGTTCATGGTGTTCATATCCTACTCATGCCAGTGTCCAATGTTACTTATGCATAATGCATGTTTATGACCGTTGTTGCTCTCTAGTTGGCCGCTTCTCAATCTAATTGCTAGCCTTCGCCTGTACTAAGTGGGAATTCTGCTTGTACATCAAAAACCTTGAACCAAAGTTATTCCAGATGAGTCCATCATACCTACCTATATGCGGTATTACCCTGCCGTCCTAAGTAAATTTGCATGTGCCACCTCTAAAAACTTCAAATAAATATCCCATTTGTGTGCCTGGATCATTTGTGAAACGACAGGAGGTGGTCGGTATCTTCCATGCTAAGCGGGTTATTCTCAGGTCGAGTGTTTATTTCACTCTCCATTGCACGAGAAAAGGGCGGTAATAGGGAATCCCAGTCCCGAACTCAAAAATGCAAATAATTAAACAAAACTCCCCTGGGACTGTTCTTGGTTTGGACAGCACCCGTTGTTTTGTACAAGCCGTGGAATGTGATTGTTGGTGGAGGGGGATTAAACCTTTACTTTTATCGCTTGGGAACCACCACTAGCGTGCTTAGCATGGAAGATATTGATAACTGATGGTTGTGAAGTAAATGAGAAGGGTGCATGTCTCAAAATATCATTTACCTCTGTTTTAAAAACTTGAGCTCTAGCACCTCTGCAAATCACTGCTTCCCTCTGCGAAGGGACTATCTATTTACTTTTATGTTGTGTCATCACCTTCTAAAACAAGCGCTAGAACCTGAGAGCACAGTTGTCATGACTTATGCATTGTGTGTAGCTAATGTTGGGTGCATCATGACTGGATCTTTTCTACCATGAATTACAATGTTTAGTCCCTGCTTGAAGTTTGGAGGTGCTCTTCATTTATGTTTTGCGGTCTCAGAAAGGGCTAGCGAGATACCACTATTGTCATATTATACCATGGGTGTTTTGACAATGTGTTGCTGTTTGAGATATCTTATTATTGCTCGCTAGCTGCTTATGTCATTGATATGAGTTAATATAATCTTTAAGAGTTATTGTCGGCATGGTTAGTTATAATGATTGCCTGAAAACCTAGGTGATGTTTAAGCTTATTTATGCAAACAAGAGCAAAAGAGTTCGTAAAAGTTTTTCTTTTTCACTTTCAGTTTAGTAACTGAATTGCTTGAGGACAAGCAAGGGTTTAAGCTTGGGGGAGTTGATACATCTCCAACGTATCTACTTTTCCTCATGCTTTTCCTCTTGTTTTGGACTCTAATTTGCATGATTTGAATGAAACTAACCCTGGACTGACGCTGTTTTCAGCAGAACTACCATGGTGTTGTTTTTGTGCAGAAATAAAAGTTCTCGGAATGGAATGAAACTTTGCAAGGAATTTTTATATAATAAATAAGAATTTCTGGAGCCAAGACCTACCGGAGAGGGGCCCCTAGGTGGCCACAACCCACCAGGGTGCGCCCCCCTCTCCTAGCACGCCCAGGTGGGTTGTCCCCACCTGGTGGCCCCGCAGACCCTGAAACCGACGCTATAAAATCCTATTTTTCCAGAAAAAATCAGGGAGAAAGAATTATCATGATCCACGAGACGGAGCCACCGTGACCTCCTGTTCTTCATTGGGAGGCCAGATCTGGAGTCCGTTTGGGGCTCCGGAGAGGGGGATCTTCGTTCTTCATCATCACCAACCCTTCTCCATCGCCAATTCCATGATGCTCCCCACCGGGAGTGAGTAATTCCTTCGTAGGTTCGCTGGTCGGTGAGGAGTTGGATGAAATTCATCATGTAATCGAGTTAGTTTTGTTAGGGCTTGATCCCTAGTATCCACTATGTTCTTAACTACGTGTTATGATCCGGCAACCCCGGAGTGACAATAGTCGGGACCACTCCCGGTGATCACCCTAGTCTGAGGAGTTCATGTATTCATCGTGTGTTAATGCTTTGTTCCGGTTCTCTATTAAAAGGAGGCATTAATATCCCTTAGTTTCCAATATGGACCCTGCTGCCACGGGAGGGTAGGACAAAAGATGCCATGCAAGTTCTTTCCATAAGCACGTATGACTATTTACAGAATACATGCCTACATTATATTGATGAACTGGAGCTAGTGCCGTATCGCCCTAGGTTATAACTGTCTCATGATGAATACCATCCAACAAGTCACTGATCCAATGCCTACGAATTTATCTTATATTGTTCTTGCTAAGTTACTACTGCTATCATCACTGTTACACTTGCTACAAAATACTGCTATCATTGTTACTGTTACCGTTGCTACTGTTACTACTATCAAAACTATCAAACTACTTTGCTACTGATTACTTTGCTGCAGATAATTAATCTCCAGGTGTGTTTGAATTGACAACTCAGCTCTAATACCTTCAAATATTCTTTGGCTCCCCTTGTGTCGAATCTATAAATTTGGGTTGAATACTCTACCCTCGAAAACTATTGCGATCCCCTATACTTGTGGGTTATCAGTCAGATGGATGTTGATGCCACCATCGAGGAGACCGCCAAGGACGCCGCCGCCAAGGCTGAGAAGTTTTCTGCCGATGAGGCCGCCAAGGAAGCACATGAAGAGGCCACCAAGGAGTCTACAGGGGAGGCTAGCAAGGAGACCGGTGACCGTACTGACGAAATCCCTGCCTCAGGAGCGCCTAGCGCTACATCGGTCCCAAAGTCCTCAACTGCCGGGGGGACGGTGGTTGACGACCATCCATCCACCTTCGAAGCCCCCACCTCGAGCAGATACCTGAAGATCAGCGAGGATTTGTTTGTCAGCATCCTGGGGACGGCAAACATCAGAACGCCTACCGAGGGGGAGGTCATCGCGCTGCTGGGCTCCAGGTTGTTGACGAGCCAAGCGCCATCAGCAGCAGTTCCAAGGAGGACCAGCTCCTCCAAGCCATAAGCAGCAACTTCCACAAGCTTCAGGCGCTTCACCTTGCCCGCAAGGAGAAGCTGGACTCCAGGACGGCGGTTGTTGACGCGGCAGAGGCAGACTTCCAGGAGCATGTTCGGCAGATGCAAACCTGGTTTACCGAGGCCCGGCAGGAGCTGAAGGACAGCCATGAGCAGGTGAGCGCATGTTGGACCGGGCTCCTCCTCAAGCAGTCTGACATTGAGAAGGCTCAGGAGGAGGCCGCCAAGGACGACGCCCAACTAATGGAGCGCCGCTTCTTGCTCGACGCCCAAGAAGACGACCTTGCCGCTCATGAGGAGGCGCTTGCAGCCAAGCTCCGCGGCAAGGATGAAGAAATTGAGAAGCTTGTCGCGCAGCGGACCCAGGAGCTGGAGAAGAAGCACAAGGATGCACACGACGCTCTGGTCCTGGATCATGCCGGCAAGTTGAAGGAGGCCGTCAATGCCACCGAAGCCGTAGAGGCCGCCAAGAATGAGCTGGCCGGCAAGGTGGAGAAGCTGGAGATGGAGCTGGAGAAGCACAGTAAGGAGGTCTCGGGGCTCAAGAGCGACAGAGACAAAACCATCAACACTTTGGCGGGGCTGCAGGTTACCATATCAGACAAGACAAAGCTGCTCTCCAAGGCCCACGACTCCATTGTTGATCTGAAGCTGAAGCTGTCCACTCTGGAGGAGACCCTTGAGGGCAGCAGAGCTCGCGAGAGGACCCTGGCCAAAGATCTTAAGGACGAGAAGCTGCTGCTTGAGAGTGCTGCTACCACCCACAACGACTTCGTGAAAGGCATGGGGATTTAGACTGAGCGCCTCTTTGATTTTGCGGAGAGGCTTACCGCGCAGCTGGCCACCATGGGCATGCCAAGCTTCAAGTTCTCTCACGATGAGAGGATAACTGAGAGTGTCAGGGTGACCATGTTCTTTGAGGTTGTCCTTGACGCCTTAAAGCGACTCCACGACGGCCGAGCGACCCACCTGGCCAACGAGTCCCGGAAGTTTTGTCGGCGCGCCCTTCTCAAGGTGCTCACCAAGGTGGCATACAGGAACCCCAGCAAGGACCTCAGTGTTGGGGAACGTTGCAGAAAATTAAACTTTTTCCTACGGTTTCACCAAGATCCATCTATGAGTTCATCTAAGCAACGAGTCATGGGAGATGCATCTACATACCACTTTGTAGATCGCGAGCGGAAGCGTTCAAAAGAACGGGGTTGAGGTAGTTGTACACGTCGTGATCCAATCACCGGAGATCCTAGCGCCGAGCGGACGGCACCTCGCGTTCAACACACGTCACGGTCAGCGTGGACGTCTCCTCCTTCTTGATCCAGCAAGGGGGAAGGAGAGGTTGATGAAGATCCAGCAGCACGACGGCGTGGTGGTGGATGCAGCAGGGATCCGGCAGGGCTTCGCCAAGCGTCTGCGGGAGGAGGAGGTGTAGCAAGGGGGAAGGGAGGTGCCAAGATGCGGGGTCTTGCTGCCCTTCCTCCCCTCCACTATATATAGGGGCTAGGGGGGCGCATGCCCCCTTGGAGATCCCATCTAGAAGGGGGGGGGGCGGCGGCCCCTGGGGCAACGGCCCCCCTTAGGGTTTCCAACCAGGGGGGCGCATGCCCCCTCGGGGGGGCAACGGCCCCTTAGGGCTTCCAACCAGGGGGGGGCGCATGCCCCCTCGGGGGGCAACGGTCCCCTAGGGTTTCCAACCCTAGGCGCCTTGGGCCCTTGGGTGGGGCGCACCAGCCCACCAGGCTGGATCCCACGCCACTTCAGCCCATGGGGCCCTCCGGATAGGTGGCCCCACCGATGGACCCGGGACCCTTCCGGTGGTCCGGTACAATACAGTGACCCCAAAACTTTCCGGTGGCAAACTGGACTTCCTATATATAAATCTTTACCTCCGACCATTCCGAACTCCTCGTGACGTCAGGGATCTCATCCGGACTCGAACAACTTTCGGTTACTGCATACTAATATCTCTACAACCCTAGCGCCACCGAACCTTAAGTGTGTAGACCCTACGGGTTCGGAGATATGCGAACATGACCGAGATGCCTCTCCGGTCAATAACCAACAGCGGGATCTGGATACCCATGTTGGCTCCCACATACTCTCGATGATCTCATCGGATGAACCACGATGTCAAGGATTCAATCAAACCCGTATACATTCCCTTTGTCAATCGGATGCGTTACTTGCCCGAGACTCGATCGTCGGTATCCCAATACCTTGTTCAGTCTCGTTACGCAAGTCACTTTACTCGCATCCGTAATGCATGATCCGTGACTAACCACTTAGTCACTTTGAGCTCATTATGATGATGCATTTCGAGTGGGCCCAGAGATACCTCTCCGTCATACGGAGTGACAAATCCCATCTCGATCCGTGTCAACCCAATGACACTTTCGGAGATACTGTAGTGCACCTTTATAGTCACCCAATTACGTTGTGACGTTTGGTACACCCAAAGCACTCTTACGGTATCCGGAGTTACACGATCTCATGGTCTAAGGAAGAGATACTTGACATTGGAAAAGCTCTAGCAAAACGAACTACACGATCTTGTGCTATGCTTAGGATTGGGTCTTGTCCATCACATCATTCTCCTAATGATGTGATCCCGTTATCAATGACATCCAATGTCCATAATCAGAAACCATGACTATCTGTTGACCAACGAGCTAGTCAACTAGAGGCTCACTAGGGACATGTTATGGTCTATGTATTCACACGTGTATCACGATTTCCGGATAATACAGTTATAGCATGAATAAAGACAATCATCATGAACAAAGAAATATAATAATAACACTTTTATTATTGCCTCTAGGGCATATTTCCAACAGTCTCCCACTTGCACTAGAGTCAATAATCTAGTTACATTGTGATGAATCGAACACCCATAGAGTTACGGTGTTGATCATGTTTTGCTTTGAGAGAGGTTTAGTCAGCGGATCTGCGACATTCAGATCCGTATGTACTTTGCAAATTTCTATGTCTCCATCCTGAACGTTTTCACGGATGGAGTTGAAGCGACGCTTGATGTGCCTGGTCTTCTTGTGAAACCTGGGCTCCTTGGCAAGTGCAATAGCTCCAGTGTTGTCACAGAAGAGTTTGATCGGCCCCGACGCATTGGGTATGACTCCTAGGTCGGTGATGAACTCCTTCACCCAAATTGCTTCATGCGCTGCCTCCGAGGCTGCCATGTACTCCGCTTCACATGTAGATCCCGCCACGACGCTACGCTTGCAGCTGCACCAGCTCTCGCTCCACCATTCAACATATACACGTATCCGGTTTGTGACTTAGAGTCATCAGATCTGTGTCGAAGCTAGCGTCGACGTAACCCGTTCTGACGAGCTCTTCGTCACCTCCATAAACGAAACATGTCCTTTGTCCTTTTCGGTACTTCAGGATATTCTTGACCGCTGTCCGGTGTTCCTTGCGGGATTACTTTGGTACCTTCCTACCAAACTTACGGCAAGGTTTACATCAGGTCTGGTACACAGCATGGCATACATAATAGATCCTATGGCTGAGGCATAGGGATGACACTCATCTCTTCTTTATCTTTTGTCGTGGTCGGGCATTGAGCTGAGCTCAATCTCACACCTTGCAATACAGGCAAGAACCCTTCTTGGACTGATCCATTTTGAACTTCTTCAAAATCTTATCAAGGTATGTGCTTTGTGAAAGACCTATGAGGCGCCTCGATCTATCTCTATAGATCTTGATGCCTAATATATAAGCAGCTTCTCCAAGGTCCTTCATTGAAAAACACTTATTCAAGTAGGCCTTAATGCTGTCCAAGAATTCTATATCATTTCCCATCAAAAGTATGTCATCTACATATAATATGAGAAATGCTACAGAGCTCCCACTCACTTTCTTGTAAACGCAGGCTTCTCCATAAGTCTGCATAAACTAAACGCTTTGATCATCTCATCAAAGCGAATGTTCCAACTCCGAGATGCTTGCACCAGCCCATAAATGGATCGTTGGAGCTTGCATACTTTGTTAGCGTTCTTAGGATCGACAAAACCCTCCGGCTGCATCATATACAGCTCTTCCTTAAGATATCCGTTAAGGAACGCTGTTTTGACGTCCATCTGCCATATCTCATAATCATAGTATGCGGCAATTGCTAACATGATTCAGACGGACTTAAGCTTCGCTACGGGAGAGAAAGTCTCATCGTAGTCAATCCCTTGAACTTGCCGATAACCCTTAGCGACAAGTCGAGCTTTATAGATGGTGACATTACCATCGCGTCCGTCTTCCTCTTAAAGATCCATTTGTTTTCTATCGTCGCCGATCATCGGGCAAGTCGGTCAAAGTCCACACTTTGTTTTCATACATGGATTCTATCTCGGACTTCATGGCTTCTAGCCATTTGTTGGAATCTGGGCCGCCATCGCTTCTTCATAGTTGAAGGTTCATTGTTGTCTAACAACATGATTTCCAAGACAGGGTTGCCGTACCACTGCAGTGCGGAACGTGTCCTAGTGGACCCTCTGAGTTCAGTAGCAACTTGATCCAAGTACCTTGATCATCATCATGAATTTCCTCTTGAGTTGGTGTAGGCATCACAGAACATTTTCTGAGCTGCACTACTATCCTGTTCAAGAGGTAGTACTTCATCGAGTTCTACTTTCCTCCCACTTACTTCTTTCGAGAGAAACTCTTTTTCCAGAAAGGATCCGTTCTTGGCAACAAAGATCTTGCCCTTGGATCTTAAGTAGAAGGTATACCCTACGGTTTCCTTAGGGTATCCTATGAAGACGCATTTTTCCGACTTGGGTTCGAGCTTTTCAGGTTGAAGTTTCTTGACATAAGCATCGCATCCCCAAACTTTTAGAAACGACGACTTAGGTTTCTTCCCAAACCATAATTCATACGGTGTCGTCTCAACGGACTTAGACGGTGCCCTATTTAAAGTGAATGTAGCTGTCTCTAGAGCGTATCCCCAAAATGATAGCGGTAAATCAGTAAGAGACATCATAGACCGCACCATATCCAATAGAGTGCGACACGACGTTCGGACACACCGTTCTGTTGAGGTGTTCCAGCGGCGTTAGTTGTGAAACGATTCCACATTTTCTTAAGTGTGTACCAAATTCGTGACTTAAATATTCTCCTCCACGATCCGATCGTAAGAATTTTATCTTTCGGTCACGTTGATTCTCTACTTCATTCTGAAATTCCTTGAACTTTTCAAAGGTCTCAGACTTGTGTTTCATCAAGTAGACATACCCATATCTACTCAAGTCATCTATGAGAGTGAGAACATAACGATATCCTCCGCGAGCCTCAACGCTCATTGGACCGCACACATCGGTATGTATGATTTCCAACAAGTTGGTTGCTCGCTCCATTGTTCCGAGAATGGAGTCTTGGTCATCTTGCCCATGAGGCATGGTTCGCATGTGTCAAATGATTCATAATCAAGAGACTCCAAAAGTCCATCAGCATGGAGCTTCTTCATGCGCTTGACACCAATGTGACCAAGGCGGCAGTGCCACAAGTATGTGGGACTATCGTTATCAACTTTACATCTTTTGGTATTCACGCTATGAACATGTGTAATACTACGCCGAGATTCATTAAGAATAAACCATTGACCATCGGAGCATGACCATAAAACATATCTCTCATATAAATAGAACAACCATTATTCTCGGATTTAAATGAGTAGCCATCTCACATTAAACGAGATCCGGATACAATATTCATGCTCAAACTTGGCACCAAATAACAATTATTAAGGTTTATAACTAATCCGTGGGTAAATGAAGAGGTAGCGTGCCGACGGCGATCACATCGACTGGAACCATTCCCGACGCGCATCGTCACCTCGTCCTTCGCCGATCTCCGCTTATTCCGCAGCTCCTGCTGTGAGTTACAAATATGAGCAACGGCACCGTATCAAATACCAGGAGTTACTACGAGTAATTGGTAAGGTACACATCAATTACATGTATATCAAATATACCTTTGGTGTTGCCGGCCTTCTTGTCCGCTAAGTATTTGGGGCAGTTCCGCAAATGACCCTTCCCTTGCAATAAAAGCACTCAGTCTCGGGCTTGGGTTCATTCTTTGACTTCTTCCGGCAACTTGCTTGCGGGCGCGGCAACCTCCTTGCCGTCCTTCTTGAAGTTCTTCTTGCCCTTGCCCTTCTTAAACTTAGTGGTCTTATTGACCATCAACACTTGATGTTCTTTCTTGATTTCAACCTCGGCTGACTTCAGATAGAGAATACTTCAGGAATGGTCTTTACCATCCCCTGCATATTGTAGTTCATCACAAAGCTCTTGTAGCTTGGTGGAAGCGATCTGGAGGATTCTGTCAATGACCGCCTCATCGTGGAGGTTAATATTCATTTGGGTCATACGGTTGTGCAACCGGACATCTTGAGAATGTGCTCACCGACGTAACTATTTTCCTCCATCTTACAACTGTAGAACTTGTCGGAGATGTCATATCTCTCGACCGGCGTGAGCTTGGAAAACAAGTTTCAGCTCCTCGAACATCTCATATGCTCCGTGATGCTCAAAACGCTTTTGGAGCCCGGTTCTAAGCTGTAAAGCATGCCGCCTTGAACGAGGGAGTAATCATCAAGACGAGACTGCCAAGCATTCATAATGTCTTGGTTCTCTCAGGACGGAGCGTCACCTAGCGGTCCTTCTAGGACATATTGTTTCTGGCAGCTATGAGGATGATCCTCAAGTTCGGACCCAGTCCGTATAGTTGATGCCGTCATCTTTCAGCTTGGTTTCTCTAGGGCAGCGTTGAAGTTCAAGTTGACATGAGCGTTGGCCATTTGATCTACAAGACATATCATTCAAAAGTTTTAGACTAAGTTCATGATAATTAAGTTCATCTAATCAAATTATTACAATGAACTCCCACTCAGATTAGACATCCCTCTAGTCATCTAAGTGATACACGATCCGAGTCGACTAGGCCGTGTCCGATCATCACGTGAGACGGACTAGTCATCGTCGGTGAACATTCTCATGTTGATCGTATCTTCTATCGACTCGTGTTCGACCTTTCGGTCTCCATGTTCCGAGGCCATGTCTGTACATGCTAGGCTCGTCAAGTTAACCCTAAGTGTTTTGCGTGTGTAAATCTGTCTTACACCCGTTGTATGTGAACGTAAGAATCCATCACACCCGATCATCACGTGGTGCTTAGAAGCGACGAACTTTAGCAACGGTGCACAGTTAGGGGAGAACACTTCTTGAAATTGTTGTAAGGGATCATCTTATTTACTACCGTCGTTCTAAGTAAACAAGATGTATAAACATAATAAACATCACATGCAATTATATATAGTAGTGACATGATATGGCCAATATCATAAAACTCCATTGATCTCCATCTTCGGGGCTCCATGATCATCTTGTCACCGGCATGACACCATGATCTCCATCATCATGATCTCCATCATTGTGCCTCCATGAAGTTGTCACGCCAACGAATACTTCTACTTCTATGGCTAACGCGTTTAGCAATAAAGTAAAGTAAATTACATGGCGTTGTTCAATGACACGCAGGTCATACAAAAATAAAGACAACTCCTATGGCTCCTGCCGGTTGTCATACTCATCGACATGCAAGTCGTGATTCCTATTACAAGAACATGATCTCATACATCACAATATGTCATTCATCATTCATCACAACTTGGCCATATCACATCACATGTCAATTGCTGCAAAAACAAGTTAGACGTCCTCTAATTGTTGTTGCATCTTTTACGTGGCTGCAATTGGGTTCTAGCAAGAACGTTTTCTTACCTCGAATAACCACAACGTGATCTTGTCAACTTCTATTTACCCTTCATAAGGACCCTTTTCATCGAATCCGCTCCAACTAAAGTAGGAGAGACAGACACCGCCAGCCACCTTATGCAACTAGTGCATGTTAGTCGGTGGAACCGGTCTCACGTAAGCGTCGTGTAAGGTTGGTCCGGCCGCTTCATCCCACAATACCGCGGAAGCAAGATAAGACTAGTAGCGGCAAGTAAATTGACAAGATCCACGCCCACAACTAAATTGTGTTCTACTCGTGCAAAGAGAACTACGATAGACCTAGCTCATGATGCCACTATTGGGGAACGTTGCAGAAAATTAAAATTTTCCTACGGTTTCACCAAGATCCATCTATGAGTTCATCTAAGCAACGAGTCATGGAGATGCATCTACATACCACTTTGTAGATCGCGAGCGGAAGCGTTCAAAAGAACGGGGTTGAGGTAGTTGTACACGCCGTGATCCAATCACCGGAGATCCTAGCGCCGAGCAGACGGCACCTCCGCGTTCAACACACGCGACGGTCAGCGTGGCGTCTCCTCCTTCTTGATCCAGCAAGGGGAAGGAGAGGTTGATGAAGATCCAGCAGCACGACGGCGTGGTGGTGGATGCAGCAGGATCCGCAGGCTTCGCCAAGCGTCTGCGGGAGGAGGAGGTGTAGCAAGGGGAAGGAGGTGCCAAGATGCGGGTCTTGCTGCCTTCCTCCCTCCACTATATATAGGGGCTGAGGCGATCCCCTTGGAGATCCCATCTAGAAGGGGGGCGGGCCCTGGGCAACGGCCCCTTAGGGTTTCAACCAGGGGCGCATGCCCCTGGGGGCAACGGCCCTTAGGGCTTCCAACCTGGGGGCGATGCCCCTGGGCAACGGTCCCCTAGGGTTTCCAACCCTAGGCGCCTTGGGCCCTGGGTGGGCGCACCAGCCCACCAGGGCTGGATCCCACGCCACTTCAGCCCATGGGGCCCTCCGGATAGGTGGCCCCACCGGTGGACCCAGGACCCTTCCGTGGTCCCGGACAATACCGTGACCCCAAAACTTTCCGGTGGCAAACTGGACTTCCTATATATAAATCTTTACCTCCGGACCATTCCGAACTCCTCGTGACGTCCGGGATCTCATCCGGACTCGAACAACTTTCGGGTTACTGCATACTAATATCTCTACAACCCTAGCGCCACCGAACCTTAAGTGTGTAGACCCTACGGGTTCGGAGATATCTGAACATGACCGAGATGCCTCTCCGGTCAATAACCAACAGCGGATCTGGATACCCATGTTGGCTCTACATACTCTCGATGATCTCATCGGATGAACCACGATGTCGAGGATTCAATCAAACCCGTATACAATTCCCTTTGTCAATCGGTGCGTTACTTGCCCGAGACTCGATCGTCGGTATCCCAATACCTTGTTCAGTCTCATTACCGCAAGTCACTTTACTCAGACCGTAATGCATGATCCCGTGACTAACCACTTAGTCACTTTGAGCTCATTATGATGATGCATTACCGAGTGGGCCCAGAGATACCTCTCCGTCATACGGAGTGACAAATCCGATCTCGATCCGTGTCAACCCAATGACACTTTCGGAGATACCGTAGTGCACCTTTATAGTCACCCGAGCCACGTTGTGACGTTTGGTACACCCAAAGCACTCTTACGGTATCCGGGAGTTACACGATCTCATGGTCTTAGGAAGAGATACTTGACATTGGAAAAGCTCTAGCAAAACGAACTACACGATCTTGTGCTATGCTTAGGATTGGGTCTTGTCCATCACATCATTCTCCTAATGATGTGATCCCGTTATCAATGACATCCAATGTCCATAGTCGAAACCATGACTATCTGTTGACCAACGAGCTAGTCAACTAGAGGCTCACTAGGGACATGTTATGGTCTATGTATTCACACGTGTATCACGATTTCCGGATAATACAGTTATAGCATGAATAAAAGACAATCATCATGAACAAAGAAATATAATAATAACACTTTTATTATTGCCTCTAGGGCATATTTCCAACACTCAGCCAAGACAGCATGCCAGCGGATGCGGACCGCAGAGCGCTTGAAGAGCTTGGCGCGCCCGTCATCAGCCTGGTTGACCAAGTCAAGAGGGTGAAGGCCAGCGCCGGGACTAGGCACTCCGCTTCTTCTTGCCTCCATGGATCTGTACCCAAAACAATTCCTCTTAAGTTAGGACTGCGGCAACTATTAATGTAATATAACTTCCTATGTTTTGAACTAAATGCGTGCTATTGATGATGTTTGCCAATACTATGTCGGTGTTTCCCCCAAGAGGAGAGGATGATGTAGCACAGCAACGGTAGGTATTTCCCTCAGTTATGAAAACAAGGTATCGAACCAGTAGGAGAACCAAGCAACACAACGTAAACAGCCCCTGCACACAAATAACAGCCACTCGCAACCCGACGTGTTAAAGGGGTTGTCAATCCCTTTCGGGTACGGCGCCAGAAGGCACGATGAAGGGAGAAAATTATGATAGATTGAAATAGTAGATCGCAAATAAAATGTGCAGCAAGATATTTTTGTATTTTGGTTAAATAGATCTGAATAAAAACACAAAGGAAAATTAGATCGCATGGCAAATATATGAGAAATAAGACCCGGGAGCCATAGGTTTCACTAGTGGCTTCTCTCGAGAAAAATAGCGAACGGTTGGTAAACAAATTACTGTTGGGCAATTGATAGAACTTAAAATAATTATGTCGATGTCCAGGCAATGATCATTACATAGGCATCATGTCCAAGATTAGTAGACTGACTCCTGCCTACATCTACTACTATTACTCCACACATCGACCGCTATCCAGCATGCATCTAGTGTATTAAGTTCATGCAAAATGGAGTAATGCAATAAGAATGATGACATGATGTAGACAAGATCCGTTTATCTATATGGCGGTAGATATAGATCTCGTCTTTTATCCTTAGTAGCAACGATACATACCTTTCTGTCACTAGGATCAAGCACCGTAAGATCGAACCCACTACCAGGCACCTCTTCCCATCGCAAGATAAATATATCAAGTTGGCCAAACAAAACCAACATATCGGAGAAGAAATACAAGGCTATAAGAGATCATGCATATAAGAGATCAAAGAAACTCAAATAACTTTCATGGATATAAAAAGATATAACTAATCATAAACTCGAAGTTCATCAGATCCCAACAAACACGCCGCAAAAGACTTAATCATATGGATCTCCAAGAGACCATTGTATTGAGAATCAAAAGAGAGAGAGGAAGCCATCTAGCTACTAACTACGGACGCGAAGGTCTACAAAGAACTACTCACGCATCATTGGAGAGGCACCAATGGAAGTGGTGAACCCCTCCGTGATGGTGTCTAGATTGGATCTGGTGGTTCTGGACTCTGCGGCGGCTGGATGAATATTTCGTCGACTCCCCTAGGGTTCTGGCATTTTGGGGATATTTATAGAGCAAAGAGGCGGTCTGGGGGCACCCGAGGTGGGCACAACCCACCAGGGCGCACCCTGGTGAGTTGTGCCCCCCTCGGGGCACCCCCCAGGTGCAACCAGGGCCCATTGCCTTCCTTCTGGCCCATAAAAAATCATCGTGGAGTTTCATGGCATTTGGACTTCGTCGGATATTGATTTCTTGCGATGTAAAAAACATGGAAAAAACAGCAACTGGCACTTGGCACTATGTCAATAGGTTAGTACCAAAAAAGATGTAAAATGATTATAAATCATCCAAGATTGATAATCAACTATCTTCCTTGTTTGATCCCTTTTTGTATGCTACACACCCTACGCGTTATTGGGAAAGGCTTGTCGATGCACGCACCCTTGTCGCGAGCGCTTTGAGGACGGATCCTTAGCAGCCTGCTGGGGGTGCCGCTGCTGGCAAGGCAGCTTGCCGTTCTTAGTGTAGCCACTTAGGCCGTGATACGTCTCCAACGTATCTATAATTTTTTATTGTTCCATGCTATTATTTTACACATTTATATCATTTTTGGGACTAACCTACTAACCGGAGGCCCGGCCCATATTGCTGTTGTTTTGCCTATTTCAGTATTTCGAAGAAAAGGAATATCAAACGGAGTCCAAACGGAATGAAACCTTCGGGAAAGTGATTTATGGAACGAACGTGATCCAGAGGACTTGGAGTGCAAGTCAAGAAGCTTCCGAGGAAGCCACGAGATAGGAGGCCACCCCCCTATAGTGCGCGCCCCCTGTCTCGTGGGCCCCTCAGGCGGCCACCAGCATACTTCTTCTTCCTATATATACCTACGTACCCCGAAAATATCCAGGAGCACCACGAAACACAATTTCAACCGCCGTAACCTTCTGTATCCGCGAGATCTCATCTTGGAGCCTTCGTCGGCACTCTGCCGGAGGGGGAATCAACCACGGAGGGCCTCTACATCAACATCCTTGCCCCTCCGATGAGTTGTGGGTAGTTTACCACAGACCTACGGGTCCATAGTTATTAGCTAGATGGCTTCTTCTCTCTTTTTGGATCTCAATACAATGTTATCCCCCTCTCTTGTGGAGATCTATTCGATGTAATCTCTTTTTGCGGTGTGTTTGTCAAGATCCAATGAAATATGGGTTTATGATCAAGTTTATCTATGAATAATATTTGAATCTTCTCTGAATTCTTTTATGTATGATTGAGTTATCTTTGCAAGTCTCTTCGAATTATCAGTTTGGTTTGGCCTACTAGATTGGTCTTTCTTGCCATGGGAGAAGTGCTTAGCTTTGGGTTCAATCTTGCGGTGTCCTTACCAAAGGATGAAAGGATTGCAAGGCACGTATTTTATTATTGCCATCAAGGATAACAAGATGGGGTTTATATCATATTGCATGAGTTTATCCCTCTACATCATGTCATCTTGCTTAATGCGTTACTCTGTTCTTATGAACTTAATACTCTAGATGCATCTTTGGATAGCGATCGATGTGTGGAGTAATAGTAGTAGATGCGGTAGGAGTCGGTCTACTTGTTATGGACGTGATGCCTATATACATGATCATGCCTAGATAATCTCATAACTATGCGCTTTTCTATCAATTGCTCGACAGTAATTTGTTCACCCACCATAATACTTATGTTATCTTGAGAGAAGCCACTAGTGAAACCTATGGCCCCTGGGTCTATCTCTTATCATATTTGCTCCCAATCTACTTTTATTTGCATCTTAACTTTTTGCATCTATATTATAAAATACCAAAAATATATTTATCTTATCATACTATCTTTATTAGATCTCACTTTCACAAGTGGCCGTCAAGGGATTGACAAACCCTTTATTGCGTTGGTTGCGAGTTCTCAGTTTGTTTGTGTAGGTGCGTGGGACTTTGAGGAGCCTCCTACTGGACTGATACCTTGGTTCTCAAAAACTGAGGGAAATACTTACGCTACACTTGCTGCATCACCCTCTCCTCTTCGAGGAAAACCAACGCAAGCTCAAGACGTAGCAAGAAGGATTTCTGGCACCGTTGCCGGGGAGGTCTTCGCTCAAGTCAAGACATAGCAAGTACCCATCACAAACCCATCTCCCTCGCATTTACATTATTTTCCATTTGCCTCTCATTTTCCTCTCCCCCACTTCACCCTTGCCGTTTTATTCGCCCTCTCTTTCCAAATCTCCTCTCTCTTTTGCTTGCCCTTTTGTTTGCTCGTTTGGTTGGAATAGATGCTTATTTATTGCTAAACAAAGAACCTAAGATCTATGGATCCTCATCCACTTGCTAATTTTTTTAAGAGATCCAATTATGATGAACCAATTGCTAGTGAGTTTTGTGCACTAGATTATCTTTATTAAGCTTTGGTCAAAATTTGTGAATCTGAAAATTATGATGAAGAAATTTATGAACAGGTTCACGATAAATCCTTGAATAAAAAGCATGATTGCGATGATTTTCCTATAAATTCTCTTGATTTCAATTGTGCTAATAATATGCAAAACTGTCAGCTTTGGGACGTGTGACGCCCCGATTCAATCGTACACTAATCATGCACGCAAACGTGTACGATCAAGATCAGGGACTCACGGGAAGATATCACAACACAACTCTAAAACATAAATAAGTAATACAAGCATCATAATACAAGCCAGAGGCCTCGAGGGCTCGAATACAAGTGCTCGATCATAGATGAGTCAGCGGAAGCAACAATATCTGAGTACAGACATAAGTTAAACAAGTTTGCCTTAAGAAGGCTAGCACAAACTGGGATACAGATCGAAAGAGGCGCAGGCCCCTACAGGATCCTCCTAAACTACTCCTCAGTCGTCCTCGCCGGGCTGCACGTACTAGTAGGCACCTCCGTGTAGTAGGAGTCGTCGTCGACGGTGGCGTCTGGCTCCTGGGCTCCAGCATCTGGTTGCGACAACCAGGTAGAAGGGAAGGGGGAAAAGGGGGAGAAAAGCAACCGCGAGTAATCATCCAAAGTACTCGCAAGCAAGGAGATACACTACATATGCATGGGTATATGTGTAAAGGGCCATATGAGTGGACTGAACTGCAGATTGCCAGAATAAGAGGGGGATAACTAATCCTGTCGAAGACTACGCTTCTGGCAGCCTCCGTCTTGCAGCATGTAGAAGAGAGTAGACTGAAGTCCTCCAAGTAGCATCGCATAGCATAATCCTACCCGGCGATCCCCTCCTCGTTGCCCTGTTAGAGAGTGATCACCGTGTTATATCTGGCACTTGGAAGGGTGTGTTTTATTAAGTATCCGATTCCAGTTGTCATAAGGTCAAAGTACAACTCCAAGTCGTCACATTATCAAGATCACGGCTATTGAATAGATTAACTTCCTGCTGGGGTGCACCACATAACCCAACACGCTTGATCCCATTTGGTCGGACACACTTTTCTGGGTCATGCCCGGCCGCGGAAGCTCAACATGTCGCAGCCCCACCTAGGCCAACAAAGAGGTCAGCACGCCGGTCTAAACCTAAGCGCACAGGGGTCTGGGCCCATCGCCCTTAGCACACCTGCACGTTGCGTACGCGGTCGGAAGCAGAACTAGCCCCCTTAATACAAGAGCAGACTTACGTTCCAATCCGGCGCGCGCTGCTCGGTCGCTGACGTCATGAAGGCTTCGGCTGATACCATGATGCCGAGTGCCCATATCTTTCCCACATAGTTGGTTAGTGCGTATAGACCAAATGGCCAGACTCAGATCAAATACCAAGATCTCGTTAAGTGTGTTAATGATGTAACCGCGAATGCCGACTAGGGCCAGGCTCATCTCTCACCTAGGCGGTCTCAACCTGCCCTGTCGCTCCGCCACAAAGATCCACACTGAGGGCCGTTGGGACAAAGGTCCTTTCAGCCCCCAAACCGTGAACACTCGCGGGTGCTCCACAAGCCGACCCGACTTTAGTCACCACATGTATCATGTATAAAGTATATAGTGTATACCCGTGATCACCTCCCAAGTGATCACAGCCCGATAGTATAGCACAGCATACGGACAAGAATGTAGGGCCACTGATGGAATATTAGCATCCTATACCGAGCATGTAGGATTGCGAGGTAAAGGTAACAACAAGAGTAGCAAGGACAGGCTATGCATCGGGATAGGAATAACGGAAAGCGGTAACATGCTACACTACTCTAATGCAAGCGGTAGAGAGTAGAATAGGCGATATCTTGTGATCAAGGGGGCTTGCCTGGTTGCTCACGGCAAGGAGGGGTAAATCAACAACGAGTCGGTCGGGGCACCAAAGAGCAAGCGTCGGTCTCGTAGTCTACCGGAGAGAAGAGGGGGGAAGAAACAGTAAATACAATGCAAACATAAGCATGACAATGCATGACATGACAATGAGCGTTGTTAGGGGTGCCCAATCGCAGTAGTAGGTGATACCGGCGAAGGGGGGAACATCCGGGAAAGTATCCTTGGTGTTTCGCGTTTTCGGACAGATGAACCGGAGGGGGAAAGTTGCGTGTTTGCTATGCTAGGGATGTGTGGTGGACAAACGGGCTGCGTATCCGGATTCATCTCGTCGTTCTGAGCAACTTTCATGTACAAAGTATTTCGATCCGAACTACGGTTTATTTTATATTAATTTTTAAAGATTTAATTCATTTTTAGAAAACAGAATTAATTTAATTAGAAAATGTAATTATTATGTCATCATGATGTCCGAGTGATGTCAGTAGTCAGCTAGTCAGTTGACCTAGTCAAACCGACATGTGGGTCCCACTGTCATAGACTGTTTACCTAAACACGCAATTAAAGTTAATTACAGGGTTAATTAGATTAATTAACAGGATTAATTAAGTTAATTAATTATCTTAATTAATTAATTATATTGTTTTTATTTCATTTTTGTTTTCTTTTGTTTCCTTGAAAAAAATACAGGGGTATGGGCCCCTGTGGTCGGTGGCACAAGGCCAAGCACACACTGGTGCACGCGCGCACACGCGCGGAGGCGAGCCGGCGGCCAGCGGCGAGCTCGCTCGGGAGCAGCCAGTGGCGCAGTTCGCGGTAGTAGGCAGCATCACGGCAGGGGGCGCGGCGCAGTCGTGGTCGGGGTAGGGAAGGCGCATGACCAAGGGGCTCACGGGCACGACGATGGCGATGCAAGCTCGCTAGAGCTCATGGGGCACCGGACGGCGGGTACGGCGGAGGCGCGGGCGAGAGGAGCTCGGCACGGACGTGGCCTGGGTGGTGTTCAGCGCGAGTAGGGATGGGATGAGCGTGGCGACCGCGACGACGGGTAGGGGAAAGGGGAGGACGAACGGGTCCTCACCAGCGTTGATGGGGAGAGGGAGCGGCGAGGCACGACGTGGTCCGGCGAGGAGGAGGATGGGGACGAGTAGGCGACGGAGAGGACGACGGGGAGGCAGTCCGGCGATGGCGTCCGACGAGGTGGCAATCCGGGTGGCGCTGGCGTTGGGGTCGTGGCAGCAGTCCTCCAGTAGAAGCCTTCGCCGGGCATGGCCACAACTTGGCGGGGGACGGGAAGGCGGCGCGGTCCAACGGCGGTGCGAGGGCGGAGGTCGCACCGGTGGCGGTGGCCTTGGTACAAGGCGGGGAGGAGGAGGGGGTTCGATCCAGATCGGGGAAGGAGGGGGTGGATTGGGGGGAGTTGTGGGGGTCGGGCTAGGGTTTGCGGGGGACTGGGGTTAAGGGAGTGATGGGGTCGACCGGCTGGGCCAGGTGGGCCGGCCTAGCCTGAGAACTGGGCCGACTGGTCCAGTGGGGAGGGGGGTTCCTTTTTTTTGTTAGTTTTAATTAGCTGATGTTTCCCATTTAAAACTTGATCCAAATGACTTTTGTAAAAAGTGGAGCCTTGACGCATAAATACTATGCAATAAGCTGCACTGCCACCAAAAGTCTAGTCCCCAAATAATTTAGTTTGATATTTTATTAATTAGTAAAGGCATTTAAATAATTATGTTTGCTACTATTTTATTTATATTAGAGCATCTAAACACTTTATAAAAATGTGGTTTCTCCACCAGTATTACTTAGGATTTATTTGTCCCATTTTGAACATTTTAGTTTTAGTGTTTCAAAACTTTTAATGTTTGACTTGATTTTCAAATTTGAATTTGGATCGGTTTCAAAATAACGCGAGATAAACAACAGTAATCGAGGTGACATGGCATCATTAGCGTGGAATTACTGTAGCCTAATTATCCGGGCGTCACAATTCTCCTCCACTACAAGAAATCTCGTCCTGAGATTTAAGCGGTGGAGTAAGGGGGGAAAGTGCTGGTAGCGAAAACCTAACGAGTCTTCTCGGTCTTGGCTGCCCTTTCGAAGAGGTTGATCCCTTTCGTTGATGTCTTCATTTCTCTACTTCAAGTCACCATGATCAAGTCGTCATCCTTTCTTCGGGATCTCCATCGTACTTACGAAAATGATAAGGGGTAGCTTCAAAAGGTCAGACCTCAACAAGGTTGCTATCTGGTAGCTAACATCGGGGAAGGTGGCGGAAAGTAACTCTCGAACTAAAACTATAGAAAATATCGAGAGTAAGTAAGGAGGTACCATGACAAGTTTCAAGCGGGTAGGCAATCATTCGTTGCCTAAAACAGAGTGTGAAGGGGGTTCAAAGCAACGGAAATAAGTATTGTGTTTAATACCAGAATTGAGGATCACACGGAAGGTGGCTCGTGAATTACATACGAAGCCAAGCGTGAGGAATAACTTTGGAAACAGGGGGTGTATAGGAGAGTCAGGCTTCGATCCTGTGGAACTGTGGGTTGTGGGCCCACCATGTGGGTTAAAAGTAGAAAGGGCAGTAATGTCTTGCACGATCATGTAAGCAAGGCATGTCAGAAGATAGCCTGTCAGTTATGTCGGCAACAACATCGGTACCAAGGGCGAGGGACGAAGAGAACCATTTTACTGCTCGTTGAACGAGGCGGACTAATAGGCAAAGTTCTCGTCCATCGGTGGTTACCGGAATGTCATCATCAATAGTAACAGGGTCTTACTGATAGAGTGGTACAACAAGGAGCTTATCTAAGCAGTGAATGCTCAGATAAGTAGATAACAATAAAGGTTTAAACAAACAATGGAAAGGAAAACGCGATTATCAGATTAAACAGAACAATGGAAAGGAAAATTGTGATTACACACAATTATTAGGAGTATGTCCTCCCCATGTACAAGCAGAACATGGCATACAGGGTAGGAGAGCAAGTACCGAACAATTCAGATAAGAGGCAAGGATTAGTCAAGATGTTACCCATACAACGGTGTTTGGATATGACCAAGAAACATTTAGCATCGCGCCTCCAATGTTCTTATTGATGAGCATGGTATCATTGTCATGCTTCAAGGTAGCAATGATATGGTGTTTCAATCAAGGGCCAGACTTGGATACACAAATGATCCAATCAGGAGCAACTTATAAAATAAGTGTTACAATTTTTTCCAGGAAGAATGGTTATCCTTGCAAAAGAAATTATAACGATAGGTCCTCCAGCCAAGGGGGGGGGGGTGCTTGGCATGACATCATATTACCGGGTCATCAAAGGACCAACATCATAACTCTTGGAAAGTTGTCCCAACTATCATATCTGACCGAGATTCAGATCCGATTGGTGTCATGATACCTCAGACTCGGGATGTCCAAGAAGAAAAGGTGCAACACAAATCGATGAAATGACATTGCAAGATTCTCGGGAAATGAACTATGGGAGCGGTTTCCTGAAACAATAGTTCATAATTAAACCAAGGAGAGGATGAGGAGGTGGCTGAGGGACTCGGCGACAAGTCATCGAGATCTCTGACAAGATGGATTTCCACAATTATGTGAACAAGGAGATAACATTAGTCAGAGCAAATGACATAATGGTGTGTGCTCGAGGAAAACATACATAATTAAACACTGGTTGAAAGGTGCACCCGAAATGTGGGATTAGTTAGCATGATCAATGTTAGAATGGTGATTAGTTATCCAATAGACTAAGGATGAACTGTCGACCATTAACTCCAAAGCAATAGGGTTGCTAAGGAGTACAGAATCCAAGCAGCACAGTTCACTTGTTGGCATTCCGGTTAGAATCAACATTGGGGCCAAGAAAGAATGGAGATGGTGAGAAGTATCACTATACCAAGAAATTTTAAGAGGCGGAGCAATTCTCACGACCTTCTTGACATAAAACATGGTAATACTCCAAGGTGAAGAAGAACATATGCTGGATAGCAAGGAACTCAAGATTCAATCCAAAACATGAACATGTTCGGTATTGAGGGAAGACAAGGATGTGGTCGATGATAACACAAATCATCGATGGCAAGGCTGGTATTTCTCATCATGAATTCAATTGATATTCTAGAAGAGCTCAGAATGCTGATGATGATCACGACACATTTGTCGAGAGATTTCATGAAGATGTAATCGATCGGCGATAACATCAAGTCAAAGGAATTATGAAGTAAAGGGTTATTGGAACCATGCGTACGACACAAACTCAAAATCAAGCTTGTTGTTCAAGGCGGAATGATATGACGAGGAAAATCGATGTAAGCTTAGCTCATCGTCGAAAGTGGTGCTCCGGGAATAAGGACCAGGTAGCACAGTTAAAATCACCACGACAATGATATAGCCATACAGGCTAGGAATGGCGTGATCGGGTACAAACTCGTACTTAAAGAAGATTATCAAGTGTTGTTGAACCGTAATGCAGACTCGGTTCAGTTATCGGTGTCTGTGAGTGTTTAATAACTCACTCAGAGCCCATGATTTTTTTTTGAATCAATGAGAATGCAGTACTTGATGGAGAACTCATAAGAAGTTATGCACTTCTGTGATAATCTCGAGATACCAGGGTGTAATACTCGACGAAAGATCAAAGTAAAGGTTGGACTGGTGTATTGATCCACAGAAGACAAGTGCTTAAACTTTCCCGAGAAATGGGATCAAACAAGAACATATGGTCGGAACCACAATTGCAAAGGATCAATTCTCCGATACCAAAGGATATTATATCAAGGAAATAGCTATTATTACAAGAAGCTCCCATGATAGGATCTACATCGTGTCCATGGGCATGAACACAAAGGTTCAAGGTCGACTCCCACTTCCTCAATGCATAACCTTCCATTCACCTCTCGTATTTCGAAAATGACATTAGTTGTTGAACGTTTTACCTGGTACAATACCAGATAAGTATGACCCGTGAAATCTTTCGGGTTCGCACCGATTAGGGAAGGTAATGGTTCAACCCATCGGGGCATCTAGGAATATATACCACAAACTTCGGAGTAAATAACTCAAGCTCGGGAGCAGAGCATGGTTGACAAAAGCAGGGGATACAATTTACCAAAGGCATTATGTATCTGAGGAAAATCTTACAAGGTTAATGAATACGAAGGACGGTGTCGGACAAAATCCAACAAAGGACCTGGCGGTCCCTAAGGGATTTGATGTGAGCATCGGTACTCAACTAGAAGAAGAAAGAATGCAAGGAGATCTGATTATAGAACCAACTGACTGAGTCAAGCTCAAAGGCAAAAGGAATTACGATTTCCAAACCAAGGGATCAGAAGCAAACGCTCTGATTAAGGATGGATAAGTTGAGCAGGCTTAGGGGTACCTTCGACGACAACTTGATCGGTCGAGAACCAGCTCCTGTTCAAAATGATGTCTGAGCGGGAATGATGAATCATAGGATCTGATTGAGGATTGCGAGCATTCGCAACATATTGAATCAATGGACTCAGAATGATAACGACAAAGGATGCCAATAAGATTACCAGACTTATGAGATTAATCATAATGCTAGCAAACTAGAATTTCAAGAGCAATAGGCTGCTCAGGATTTTCGGAAGATCGAATGGTATTTTGAAGTCTTTTGCAAAACACATGAACAACTGGGAATGAACGGATACTCGATAAATGCGAGGAATTCATCCATAGGGGTATTCATGCGGCAAGATCTATAAGGCGGTGGCTGAAGAGATTATTAAAAGTCGAAGAATAATCTGATGCATCTTGTAATAAGAAGAGCAGCTGTGAATGAAAGTAAGTAGGACAGGTGTAAGTATTTATCCATAAGGATTTATCGATGGAAGGGATTGCAAGGGCGAGGGGCACAAGGGTCTCGGGAAAACATCGGAGAGTATCTTCAGAATTTTCTGGTGCAGCAGGCGATCATCTGTAATAAGGGGGCTCTCCGATAGAAAGTATTTACGAGAACCTAGAGTTAGAGTTAGCAAAATCATTTAACCCAAGTAGAAGAGAGATAAGAGTCCCGGAGTATAGACGAGGAATAAAATATCATATACCACCCAATGGCGACGTGGGTCCATGGGCCGCACAGCCATCTTCGTAAAAGTTTTGTAAAGTCTAGACTCGACTTCGGCCAAGGAGTTGGAAGGGGGATTCCTACAGGCAGTCGGCCCTGATACCAACTTGTGACGCCCCTGATTCAATCGTACACTAATCATGCACACAAACGTGTACGATAAAGATCATGGACTCACGGGAAGATATCACAACACAACTCTAAAACATAAATAAGTCATACAAACGTCATAATACAAGCCAGAGGCCTTGAGGGCTCTAATACAAGTGCTCGATCATAGACGAGTCAGCGGAAGCAACAATATCTGAGTACAGACATAAGTTAAACAAGTTTGCCTTAAGAAGGCTAGCACAAACTGGGATACAGATCGAAAGAGGTGCAGGCCTCCTGCCTGGGATCCTCCTAAACTACTCCTGGTCGTCCTCAGCGGGCTGCACGTAGTAGTAGGCACCTCCGGTCTAGTAGGAGTCGTCGTCGACGGTGGCGTCTGGCTCCTGGGCTCCAGCATCTGGTTGTGACAACCAGGTAGAAGGGAAGGGGGAAAAGGGGGAGAAAAGCAACCGTGAGTACTCATCCAAAGTACTC
This sequence comes from Aegilops longissima, assembly GCA_021605205.1. Lineage (NCBI taxonomy): Eukaryota > Viridiplantae > Streptophyta > Magnoliopsida > Poales > Poaceae > Aegilops > Aegilops longissima. The sequence continues at coordinate 696,540,027 of CM038679.1, forward strand.
GCAAGCAAGGAGCTACACTACATATGCATGGGTATATGTGTAAAGGGCCATATCGATGGATTGAACTGCAGAATGCCGAATAAGAGGGGATAACTAATCTGTCGAAGACTACGCTCGCAGCCTCTATCTTCTGACATGTAGAAGAGAGTAGATGAAGTCCTCCAAGTAGCATCGCATAGCATAATCCTACCCGGCGATCCCCTCCTCGTTGCCATGTTAGAGAGCGATCACCGGGTTATATCTAGCACTTGGAAGGGTGTGTTTTATTAAGTATCCGATTCTAGTTGTCATAAGGTCAAGGTACAACTCCAAGTCGTCCTATTACCGAAGATCACGGCTATTCGAATAGATTAACTTCCCTGCAGGGGTGCACCACATAACCCAACACGCTTGATCCCATTTGGCCAGACACACTTTTCTGGGTCATGCCCGGCCACGGAAGATCAACACATCGCAGCCCCACCTAGGCCAACAGAGAGGTCAGCACGCCGGTCTAAACCTAAGCGCACAGGGGTCTAGGCCCATCGCCCTTAGCACACCAAGACGCTTGCGTCTGTGACGGAAGCGAACTAGCCCCTTAATACAAGAACAGGCTTATGTTCCAATCCGGCGCGCGCCGCTCAGTCGCTGATGTCACGAAGGCTTCGGCTGATACCACGACGCCGAGTGCCCATATCTTTCCCACATAGTTGGTTAGTGCGTATAGACCAAATGGCCAGACTCAGATCAAATACCAAGATCTCATGAAACGTGTTAATGATGTAACCGCGAACGCCGACTAGGGCCAGGCCCACCTCTCACATAGGCGGTCTCAACCTGCCCTGTTGCTCCACCACAAAGATCCACACAGAGGGCCGTTGGGACAAAGGTCCTTTCAGCCCCCAATCTATGAATCACTCGCGGGTGCTCCACAAGCCGACCCGACTTTAGTCACCACATGTATCATGTATAAAGTATATAGTGTATACCCGTGATCACCTCCCAAGTGATCACAGCTCGATAGTATAGCACAGCAGACGGACAAGAATGTAGGGCCACTGATGGAATACTAGCATCCTATACTAAGCATGTAGGATTGCAGGTAAAGGTAACAACAGTAGTAGCAAGGACAGGCTATGCATCAGGATAGGAATAACGGAAAGCAGTAACATGCTACACTACTCTAATGCAAGCAGTAGAGAGTAGAATAGGCGATATCTGGTGACCAAGGGGGGGCTTGCCTGGTTGCTCTAGCAAGGAGGGGTCGTCAACAACGTAGTCGATCGGGGCACCAGCAACGGCATCGGTCTCGTAGTCTACCGGAGAGAAGAGGGGGGGGGGAGAAACAGTAAATACAATACAAACATAAGCATGACAATGCATGACATGACAATGAGCGTTGTTAGGGTTGCCCAATCGCGGTAGTAGGTGATACCGGCGAAGGGGGAAACATCCGGGAAAGTATCCCCGGTGTTTCGCGTTTTCGGACAGATGAACCGAAGGGGTAAAGTTGCGTGTTTGCTATGCTAGGGATGTGTGGCGGACAAACTGGCTGCGTATCCGGATTCCTCTCGTCGTTCTAAGCAACTTTCATGTACAAAGTATTTCGATCCGAACTACAGTTTATTTTATATTAATTTTTAAAGATTTAATTCATTTTTAGAAAACAGTATTAATTTAATTAAAAAATGTAATTATGATGTCATCATGATGTCAGCAGTCAGCTAGTCAGTTGACCTAGTCAAACCAACATGTGGGTCCCACTGTCATAGACTGTTTACCTAAACAGGTAGTTAAAGTTAATTACAGGGTTAATTAGATTAATTAAGAGGATCAATTAAGTTACTTAATTATCTTAATTAATTAATTATAGTTTTTTATTTCGTTTTTGTTTTCTTTTGTTTCCTTGAAAAAAATACAGGGGCGTGGGCCCCTGTGGTCAGTGGCACAAGGCCAAGCACACACGGTGCATCGCCACAAGACGCTGCTGAGGCGAGCCGGCGGCCGGCGGCGAAGCTCGCCGGAGCAGCCGATGGCGCTGTTCACGGTAGTAGGCCGCATCACGGTAGGGGGTGGCGCCTTGTCGCATGATCGGGGTAGGGAGGGCGCATGACCAAGGGGCTCACGGGCACGACGATGGCGACGCAAGCTCGCTGGAGCTCGCGGGGCACCAGACGGCGGGTACGGCGGAGGCGCGGGCGAGAGGAGCTCGGCGCGGACGTAGCCTGGGTGGTGTTCAGCGCGAGTGGGGACAGGATGAGCGTGGCGACCGCGACGACGGGCAGGGGAAAGGGGAGGACGAACGGGTCCTCACCAGCGTTGACGGGGAGAGGGAGCGGCGAGGCACGACGAGGTCCGGCGAGGAGGAGGATGGGGACGAGTAGGCGATGGAGAGGACGATCGGGAGGCAGTCCGGCGATGGCGTCCGGCGAGGTGGCAATCCGGGTGGCGCTGGCATTGGGGTCGTGGCGGCAGTCCTCGAGCGCGGGCGCGCTCGCCGGGGCATGGCCACAGCTTGGCCAGGGGGACGGGGAAGGCAGGCGCCGGTCAGCGGCGGCGCGAGGGCGCAGGTCGCACCGGCTGGCGGCGGCCTTCGGGCACTGGCGCATTAGGAGGAGGAGGGGGTTCGATCCAGATCGGGGAAGGAGGGGTGGATCGGGGGGAGTTGTGGGGATCGGGCTAGGGTTTGCGGGGGACTGGGGTTAAGGGAGTGAGGGGGTCGACCGGCTGGGCCAGGTGGGCCGGCCTGGCCTGAGAACTGGGCCGACTGGTCCAGTGGGGAGGGGGGTTCCTTTTTTTGTTAGTTTTAATTAGCTGATGTTTCCCATTTAAAACTTGATCCAAATGACTTCTGTAAAAAGTGGAGCCTTGATGCATAAATACAATGCAATAAGCTGCACTGCCACCAAAAGTCTAGTCCCCAAATAATTTAGTTTGATATTTTATTAATTAGTAAAGGCATTTAAATAATTATGTTTGCTACTATTTTATTTATATTAGAGCATCTAAACACTTTATAAAAATGTGGTTTCTCCACCATTATTACTTAGGATTTATTTGTCCCATTTTGAACATTTTAGTTTTAGTGTTTCAAAACTTTTAATGTTTGACTTGATTTTCAAATTTGAATTTGGATCGGTTTCGAACTAACGCGAGATTAACAACAGTAACCGAGGTGACGTGGCATCATTAGCGTGGAATTACTGTAGCCTAATTATCCGGGCATCACAGGATGCCCAAGGCACCCCAAGATATTCAAGAATAGCCAAAAGCCTAAGCTTGGGGATGCCCCGGGAAGGCATCCCCTCTTTCGTCTTCGTTCATTGGTAACTTTACTTGGAGCTATATTTTTATTCGCCACATGATATGTGTTTTGCTTGGAGCATTGTGTGTTATATTAGTCTTTGTTTTTTAGTTTACCACAATCATCCTTGCTGTACACACCTTTTGGGAGAAGCCTATTTGATTAGAATTTGCTAGAATACTCTATGTGCTTCACTTATATCTTTTGAGCTTAATAGTTTTTGCTCTAGTGCTTCACTTATATCTTTTAGAGCACGGTGGTGTCTTAATTTTGAAGAAATTGCTAGTCTCTCATGCTTCACTTATATTATTTTGAGAGTCTTTTAGAACAGCATGGTATTTGCTATGGTCATAAAGTTGGTCCTAGAATGATGAGCATCCAAGTTGGGTATAATAAAAACTATCATAGGAAGTGAATTGGATGCTATTATCAACTTGATACTTGATAATTGTTTTGAGATATGGAGGTAGTGATATTAAAGTCATGCTAGTTGGGTGATTATGAATTCAAAGAATGCTTGTGTTGAAGTTAGCAAGTCCCGTAGCATGCACGTATGGTTAAAGTTGTGTAACAAATTTGAAGTGTACCTGGCTTGTGCATCCTTATGAGTGGCTTGTGCATCCTTATGAGTGGCTTGTGTTGAAGTGTACCTGGCTTGTTCATCCTTATGAGTGGCTGGTGTTGAAGTGTACCTGGCTTGTGCATCCTTATGAGTGGCGGTCGGGGACGAGGGATGGTCTTTTCCTACCAATCTATCCCCCTATGAGCATGCGCGTAGTACTTGGTTTTTAATGACTTATAAATTTTGGCAATAAGTATATGAGTTCTTTTGACTAATGTTGAGTCCATGGATTATATGCACTTTTACCTTTCCGCCTTTGCTAGCCTCTTCGGTACCGTGCATTGCCCTTTCTCACTTTGAGAGTTGGTGCAAACTTCGCCGGTGCATCCAAACCACGTGATACGATACGCTCTATCACACATAAACCTCCTTATATCTTCCTCAAAACAGCCACCATACCTACCTATTATGGCATTTCCATAGCCATTCCGAGATATATTGCCATGCAACTTTCCACCGTTTCGTTCATCAACATCATGACATACTTTACTTTTGTCATATTGCCATTGCATTATCATGTAGTTGACATCGTATTTGTGGCAAAGCCACCATGCATTATTTTTCATACATGTCACTCTTGATTCATTGCACCATCCCGGTACACCGCCGGAGGCATTCATATAGAGTCATATCTTGTTCAAGTTTCGAGTTGTAATTCTTATGTTGTAATCAATAGAAGTGTGATGATCATCATTATTAGAGCATTTCCCAAAAGAAAAAAAAAAGAAAAAAAAGGAAGGCCCAAAAAAAAGAAAAAGGGCAATGTTACTATCTCTTTTTCCACACTTGTGCTTCAAAGTAGCACATTGTTCTTCATGTAGAGAGTCTCATACATTGTGCTTCAAAGTAGCACCATGTTTTTCATATAGTGAGTATCATAAGTTGTCTTTTTCATACTAGTGGGAATTTTTCATTATAGAACTTGGCTTGAATATTCCTACGATGGGCTTCCTCAAATGCCCTAGGTCTTCGTGAGCAAGCAAGTTGGATGCACACCCACTAGTTTTCTTTTGTTGAGCATTCATTTATAGCTCTAGTGCATCCGTTGCATGGCAATCCCTATTCCTCATGTTGACATCAATTGATGGGCATCTTCATAGCCCGTTGATTATCCTCGTCAATGTGAGACTTTCTCCTTTTTTTTCTTCTCCACACAATCCCCATCATCATATTCTATTCCACCCATAGTGCCATATCCATGGCTCACGCTCATGTATTGCGTGAAGGTTGAAAAAGTTTGAGATTACTTAAGTATGAAAAAACTGCTTGGCTTGTCATCGGGGGTATAGAAGTTGGGAACATCTTTGTGTGACGAAAATGAAGCATAGCCTAACTATATGATTTTGTAGGGATGAACTTTCTTTTGCCATGTTATTTTGAGAAGACATGATTACTTTGATTAGTATGCTTGAAGTATTACTATTTCTTTTATCAATATGAAACTTTTATTTTGTAATCATTTGGATCTGAACATTCATGCCACAATAAAGGAAATTACATTATGAATTATGCTAGGTAGCATTCCACATGAAAAATTCTCTTTTTATCATTTACCTACTCGAGGACGAGCAGGAATTAAGCTTGGGGATGCTTGATACGTCTCCAACGTATCTATAATTTTTGATTGTTCCATGCTATTATATTACCCCTTTTGGATGTTTATGGACTTTATTTTACACATTTATATCATTTTTGGGACTAACCTACTAACCGGAGGCCCAGCCCATATTGCTATTTTTTGCCTATTTCAGTATTTCAAAGAAAAGGAATATCAAACGGAGTCCAAACGGAATGAAACCTTCGGGAGCGTGATTTTTGGAACGAACATGATCCAGAGGACTTGGAGTGCAAGTCAAGAAGCTTCCGAGGAAGCCACGAGATAGGAGGTCGTGCCCCCTGTCTCGTGGGCCCCTCGGGCGGCCACCGACGTACTTCTTCTTCCTATATATACCTACGTACCCGAAAACATCCAGGAGCACCACGAAACACAATTTCCACCGCCGTAACCTTCTGTATCCACGAGATCTCATCTTGGAGCCTTCGCCGGCACTCTGCCGGAGGGGGAATCAACCATGGAGGGCCTCTACATCAACATCCTTGCCCCTCCGCTGAGTTGCGAGTAGTTTACCATAGACCTACGGGTCCATAGTTATTAGCTAGATGGCTTCTTCTCTCTTTTTGGATCTCAATACAATGTTCTCCCCCTCTCTCGTGGAGATCTATTCGATGTAAACCCTTTTTGCGGTGTGTTTGTCGAGATCCGATGAATTGTGGGTTTATGATCAAGTTTATCTATGAATAATATTTGAATCTTCCCTAAATTATTTTATGTATGATTGAGTTATCTTTGCAAGTCTCTTCGAATTATCAGTTTGGTTTGGCCTACTAGATTGGTCTTTCTTGCCATGGGAGAAGTGCTTAGCTTTGGGTTCAATCTTGAGGAGCCTCCTACTAGATTGATACCTTGGTTCTCAAAAACTGAGGCAAATACTTACGCTACACTTGTTGCATCACCCTCTCCTCTTCGAGGAAAACCAACGCAAGCTCAAGACGTAGCAGGCCGTTGAGCGGACTCAAAACGAAGCATGGGCGCAACCAATCCCGACAAGGTTCCTTCGCGTGCAGGTTTTCCTATACAAGAACTGAGACCATTCGAGGAAAATAACCTTATATTAAAAGAAATTTACTCAAGGTTTCATGACTTAGCTTTTCGCTACTGTGTTCTTTTCCACAAGATACCACTTCAAACGTCGCCTGTTGGTGCCCACACTCCCTACCCCCTCGGCAAACTTGTATGCGAGGGAACCTTCTGTCCTTTGAGAAAAAGAAAGAAGAGAAAATAGGAACATGGAAATTTGGCGGTTCTTTAGCGCTTGTCGGCCCTGCGCATCTCGAGAATGCTGAGGGCTCTTCCCGCGGCGGTGTGCGGGTCACCAACGTCGCGGCGCTCCTCGTCACGCACGACCTGGGAGGACCACGATGCGGGCGTCGGCGAGGGCGCCTTGGAGGTCGCCGCGCCACCCGTAGGCATCACGGCTCCGCCCTTGGACCCCGTGGCCCGCGGCTCATCGTCTTGGGCACGAACGATGCCGCTCGCCTGGCTTCGGTTGCCAGAGTGTCATGGATGGTCGTGAACCGCACCTCCGCCACCATCCGCGACTACCCCGTCGCCCATCCACGCTGGCACGGGCGGTTCGGCTCTAGAGGAACCGATCGTCGTGATCGCCTTCTTCTTGGGAGCCATGGTGATCAATGAAACGACGCGCTAACTGCAAGACCAGGTTTGCAGAACCTCCTCTCCCGCTACCTGGAGCGCCAAAGATGTCGGTGGAAACGGCACCTACGGGATCACGCGGATCCCTTCTATGGTTTGGCAGGGAAGAGGGGTGCACAAAGAGCAGGTCTAGCGATCAACATGATGGGTTTTTACCCAGGTTCGGGCCACTGAGCAGCGTAAAACCCTAATCATGCTTGAGTGTATATTCTGTGTTCTTGAGCTTCGGCTAGCTACTGTGCATGCAAGCTTGGCCGAGAGGTTCGAAAGTCCGAATCCTCCTGCGGTACGCCTTGGCCTCCTTTTATACGTCCAAGGGGTCGCCACAGCGGCATACAAGAGGTGGAAAGTAGCTACAGTGCGTATGCTTATCACTGACATCCTAGGACAAAATGCAATAAATGCGCTTGTTACGTGCCCCCTAGCTTTATCGGGGACGGAAATAGAGCCCGTCCGGTCCGTCACCGCCTCTCACCGTCTTGACACGCATCCAGGCTGACAAGGGCATGCAATGCCAGGCTGGCTGACTAGTCGCTGCGCTGAAACGTTGGCAGGATCTTCACGAAGATCTGCATGCCACCACGCAGGTGCTTGCCAGGTTGGCAGGCCAGTCGCTGCGCTGGAGTGGTGGCGGGGTGGCGGAGCCTTGCCAGGTGCGAATCTCATCGGGCCTTGCAGACGTCCCCGGCAAGGATCTTGCCGGGGTCCCACAAACGTCCTCGGCAAGGATCTTGCTAGGAACTTCGCCTTCTGGTCTTCACAGAGATTTGCATGCCACCACGCATGCGCCCCTGGGTCTTGTTCTTAACATTATCGATGGTGTCAGAGCTCTCAACCTCAAGGGTGGTGTTCTTGTTAGTGCTTCGCAAGGTGCCCCCGTAAGGATCTTGCTGGGGTTGCGGGAGCCGCCATAGCAAGGATCCTGCCGGGGGTCCAGCTTGCCCCCTGCTTTCTGGTTACTGGCTTGGTTGCTGCCTTGGTCGCCTTGTATTCTGCCCCCAGCTGCCCCCGCCAAGCCCCGTCACGGGTGCGGCTGCAACTGCCCGGGCACAAGTAAGGGGTACGTAGGGCCCAAAATTTAGTACACCGACACCCATCTGATCTTTATTAGGTCTATTACATAATAGACAAAGTCCCAAACTTCAAGTTACTATTAAAGGATAACAGGAGTAAATCTCAGATAGTACCTACCAGGAGCGGCTCAAACCTCAAAACTGCAAGAACAACTCTATTTCGGACAAAAAAACTTAATCAAACTATAAATCTATGATAAAAATCAAATTGTATTAACTACAAATTGGAACAGTACCTGCAACTATGGTTTCACAACTCGGGTTCTCCTTGATGCTTGTCTGTGAGAGAACTAATTATCGTGTATTGATACGTCTCCAACGTATCTATAATTTTTTATTGTTCCATGCTATTATATTATCTGTTTTGGATGTTTGTTATGCATTAATATGCTATTTTATATTATTTTTGGGACTACCCTATTAACCTAGAGCCCAGTGCCAGTTTTTGTTTTTTGTTTTTTAAAAGAAAGGGGTTCCTCCTGCCCCAACTTTTATTAAAAAGCAAAGGCGAAACTGAAGGAAATATGCCCTAGAGGCAATAATAAAGTAATTATTTATTTCCTTATTCAATGATAAATGTTTATTGTTCATGCTAGAATTGTATTAACCGGAAACTTAGTACATGTGTGAATACATAGATAAAACAAAGTGTCCCTAGTATGCCTCTACTTGACTAGCTCGTTTATCATAGATGGTTATGTTTCCTAAACCATAGACATGTGTTGTCATTTGATGAAACGGGATCACATCATTAGGAGAATGATGTGATGGACAAGACCCATCCGTTAGCTTAGCACTATGATCGTTTAGTTTATTGATATTGCTTTCTTCATGACTTATACATGTTCCTATGACTATGAGATTATGCAACTCCCGAATGCCGGAGGAACACCTCGTGTGCTATCAAACGTCACAACGTAACTGGGTGATTATAAAGATGCTCTACCGGTGTCTCTGAAGGTGTTTGTTGGGTCGGCATAGATCGAGATTAGGATTTGTCACTCCGTGTACCGGAGAGGTATCTCTGGCCCTCTCGGTAATGCACATCACTATAAGCCTTGCAAGCAATGTGACTAATGAGTTAGTTGCAGTATGATGCATTATGGAACGAGTAAAGAGACTTGTCGGTAAAGAGATTGAACTAGGTATGATGATACCGATGATCGAATCTCGGGCAAGTAACATGCCGATGACAAAGGAACAACGTATGTTGTTATGCGGTTTGACCGATAAAGATCTCCGTGGAATATGTAGGAGCCAATATAAGCATCCAGGTTCCACTATTGGTTATTGACCGAAGATGTGTCTCGGTCATGTCTACATAGTTCTCAAATCCGTAGGGTCCGCACGCTTAACGTTCGATGACGATTTGTTTTATGAGTTATGTGATTTGATGTACGGAAGGTTGTTCGGAGTCCCGGATGAGATCACGAACATGACGAGGAGTCTCGAAATGGTCGAGATGTAAAGATCAATATATTTTAAGGTTACATTCTGACATCAAAAAGGTTCCGAGTGATTCGGGTATTTTTCGGAGTACCGAGGAGTTACGGGAATTCGCTAGGAGAAGTAATGGGCCTTACTGGGCTTTAGTGGAGAGAGGGGAGAAGGGCCAAGAGGTGGCGCGCGCCTCCCCCCTGCCCAAACCGAATTGGACAAGGGGTGGGGGCATGGCCCCCTTTCCTTCTCCCTCTCCCTCTCTTTCCTTCTCTCCTACTCCGAATAGGAAAGAGGAGGGAATCCTACGTGGACTGGGGAGTCCTAGTAGGATTCCCCACACCTGGCGCGCCCCCTTGGGCTGGCCACCTCTTCCCTCCCCTCCTTTACATACGTGGCCAGGGGGCACCCCAAAGGTACTCAAGATTTGTCTTAGCCATGTGCGGTGCCCCCCCTCCTAAGTTACACACCTCGGTCATATCATCATAGTGCTTAGGCGAAGCCCTGCGCCGGTAACTCCGTCATCACCGTCACCATGCCATCGTGCTGACGAAACTCTCTCTTGGCCTCAACTTGATCAAGAGTACGAGGGACGTCATCGAGCTGGACTTGTGCTGAACACGGAGGTGCCGTACGTTAGGTGCTAGGATCGGTCGGATCGTGAAGACGTACGACTACATCAACTTTGTTGATATAACGCTTCCATTTTCGGTCTACAAGGGTACGTGGACACACTCTCCCGCTCGTTGCTATGCATCACCTAGATAGATCTTGCGTGGTCGTAGGAATTTTTTTGAAATTACTGCGTTACCCAACAGTGGCATCCGAGCCAGGTCTATGCGTAGATGTTATATGCATCAGTAGAACACAAAGAGTTGTGGGCGACAATAGTCATACTGCGTACCGGCATGTCATAATTTCATTCGGCGGTATTGTTGGATGAAGCGGCCCAGACCGACATTACGCGTACGCTTACGCGAGACTGGTTCTACCGACGTGCTTCGCACACAGGTGGCTAGTGGGTGTCTGTTTCTCCAGCTTTAGTTGAATCGAGTATGGCTACGCCCGGTCCTTGTTGAAGGTTAAAACAACACTTTTGACGAAAAATCGTTGTGGTTTTTGATGCGTAGGTAAGAACGGTTCTTGCTCAGCCCGTAGCAGCCACGTAAAACTTGCAACAACAAAGTAGAGGACGTCTAACTTGTTTTTGCAGGGCATGTTGTGATGTGATATGGTCAAGATGTGATGATATATAAATTGTTGTATGAGATGATCATGTTTTGTAAAAGTTATTGGCAACTGGCAGGAGCCATATGGTTGTCGCTTTATTGTATGAAATGCAATCGCCATGTAATTTCTTTACTTTATCACTAAGCGGTAGCGATAGTCGTAGAAGCAATAGTTGGCGAGACGACAACGATGCTTCGATGGAGATCAAGGTGTCAAGCCGGTGGCGATGGTGATCATGACGGTGCTTTGGAGATGGAGATCAAAGGCACAAGATGATGATGGCCATATCATATCACTTATATTGATTGCATGTGATGTTTATACTTTATGCATCTTATTTTGCTTAGTTCGGCGGTAGAATTATAAGATGATCTCTCACTGAATTTCAAGGTATAAGTGTTCTCCCTGAGTATGCAACGTTGCGACAGTTCGTCGTGCCGAGACACCACGTGATGATCGGGTGTGATAAGCTCTACGTTCACATACAACGAGTGCAAGCCAGTTTTGCACACGCAGAATACTCGAGCTAAACTTGACGAGCCTAGCATATGTAGATATGGCCTCGGAACACTGGAGACCGAAAGGTCGAGCGTGAATCATCTAGTAGATATGATCAACATAGTGATGTTCACCATTGAAAACTAATCCATCTCACGTGATGATCGGACATGGTTTAGTTGATATGGATCACGTGATCACTTAGATGATTAGAGGGATGTCTATCTAAGTGGGAGTTCTTAAGTAATATGATTAAATAAACTTTAATTTATCATGAACTTAGTCTTGATAGTATTTGCATAACTATGTTGTAGATCAATAGCTCGCGATATAGCTCCCCGTTTTTTTTTGATATGTTCCTAGAGAAATATAAGTTGAAATAGGATGGTAGCAATGATGCAGACTTGGTCCATGATTTGAGGATTATCCTCATTGTTGCATAGAAGAATTATGTCCTTGATGCACCGCACAGAACTATTGTAGGAGCAGATGCAGATGTTATGAACGTTTGACAAGCTCGTTATGATGACTACTTGATAGTTTAGTGCACCATGCTTTACGGCTTAGAACTGGGACTTCAAAAATGTTTTGAACGCCATAGAGCATGTAAGATGTTCCAAGAGTTGAAATTGGTATCTCATACTCATGCCCGTGTCAAGAGGTATGAGACCTCCGACAGTACTTTGCCTACAAGATGGAGGAGAATAGCTCAACGAGTGAACATGTGCTCAGAATGTCTGAGTACTACAATCACTTGAATCAAATGGGAGTTAATCTTACTGATAAGACAGTGATTGACAGAGTTCTCTAGTCACTATCACCAAGTTACTAGAACTTCGTGATGAACTATAATATGCAAGGGATAATGGAAACGATTCCCAAGCTCTTCATGATGCTGAAATCGGCGAAGGTAGAAATCAAGAAAAAGCATCAAGTGTTGATGGTTGACAAGACCACTAGTTTCAAGTAAAAGGGCAAGGGAAAGAAAGGGAACTTAAAGAAGAATGGCAAGCAAGTTGCCACTCCCATGAAGAAGCCCAAAGCTAGACCCAAGCCTGAAACTGAGTGCTTCTACTGCAAAGGAAATGGTCACTGGAAGTGGAACAGCCCTAGATACTTGGCGGATAAGAAGGATGGCATAGTGAACAAAGGTATATCGGATATACATGTTATTGATGTGAACTTTACTAGTGTTTATAGCAACCCCTCGGTATTTGATATTGGTTCAGTTGCTAAGAGTAGTAACTCGAAACGGAAGTTACAAAATAAACAGAGACTAGTTAAGGGCGAGGTGATGATGTGTGTTGGAAGTGATTCCAAGGTTGATAAGATCACCATCGCACACTCCCTTTACCTTCGGGATTAGTGTTGAACCTAAAATAAATGTTATTTGGTGTTTGCGTTGAGCATGAATATGATTGGATCATGTTTATTGCAATACGGTTATTCATTTAAGTCAAAGAATAATTGTTGTTCTATTTACATGAATAAAACCTTCTATGGTCATACACTCAATATAAATGGTTTATTGAATCTCGATCGTAGTGATAAACATATTCATAATATTGAAGCCAAAAGATGCAAAGTTAATAATGATAGTGCAACTTATTTGTGGCACTGCCGTTTAGGTCATATTGGTGTAAAGCGCATGAAGAAACTCCATGATGATGGGCTTTTGGAATCACTTGATTATGAATCACTTGATGCTTGCGAACCATGCCTCATGGGCAAGATGACTAAGACTCCGTTCTCTGGAACAATGGAGCGAGCAACTGACTTGTTGGAAATAATACATACTGATGTATGCGATCCGATGAGTGTTGAGGCTCGCGGCGGGTGTCGTTATTTTCTGACCTTCACAGATGATTTGAGCAGATATGGGTATATCTACTTGATGAAACATAAGTCTGAAACATTTGAAAAGTTCAAAGAATTTCAGAGTGAAGTGGAAAATCATCGTAACAAGAAAATAAAGTTTCTACGATCTGATCACGGAGATGATTTGAGTTACGAGTTTGGCCTTCAATTAAAACAATGTGGAATAGTTTCACAAACTCATGCCACCTGGAACACCACAGCATAATGGTGTGTCCGAACGTCATAACCGTACTTGATTGGATATAGTGCAATCTATGATGTCTCTTACCGATTTACCACTATCGTTTTGGGGTTATGCATTAGAGACATCTACATTCATGTTAAATAGGGCACTGTCTAATCCATTGAGATGACACCGTATGAACTATGGCTTGGCTAGAAACCTAAGCTGTCGTTTCTTAAAGTTTGGGCTTGCGATGCTTATGTGAAAAAGTTTCAACCTGATAAGCTCGAACCCAAATCGGAGAAGTGCGTCTTCATAGGATACCCAAAACAAAATGTTGGGTACACCTTCTATCACAGATCCGGAGGCAAGATCTTTATTGCTAAGAATGGATTCTTTCTAGAGAAGAAGTTTCTCTCGAAAGAAGTGAGTGGGAGGAAACTGGAACTTGATGAGGTAATTGTACCTTCTCCCAAATTGGAAAGTAGTTCATCACAGAAATCAGTTCCAGTGATGCCTCCACCAATTAGTGAGGAGGTTAATGATGATGATCATGAGACTTCAGATCAATTTACTACCGAACCTCGTAGGTCAACCAGAGTATGTTCCACACCGGAGTGGTATGGTAATCCGGTTCTGGAAGTCATGTTACTAGACCATGATGAACCTACGAACTATGAGGAAGCGATGATGAGCCCAGATTCCACAAAATGGTTTAAGGCCATGAAATCTGAGATAGGATCCATGTATGAAAACAAAGTATGGACTTTGGTGGAACTGCCCGATGATCGGCAAGCCATTAAAAATAAATGGATCTTCAAGAGGAAGACGGGCGCTGATGGTAGTGTTACTCTCTACAAAGCTCGACTTGTCGCGAAAGGTTTTCGAAAAGTTCAAGGTGTTCACTACGATGAGTTTTTCTCACTCGTAGCGATGCTTAAGTGTGTCCAAAACATGTTAGCAATTGCCGCATTTTGTGAAATCTGGCAAATGGATAAACAAAACTGCATTCCTTAATGGATTTATTAAAGAAGAGTTGTATATGATGCAACCAGAAGGTTTTGTCAATCCTAAAGGTGCTAACAAAATATACAAGCTCCAGCGATCCATCTATGGACTGGTGCAGGCATCTCGGAGTTGGAATATACGCATTGATAAGTTGATCAAAGCATATAGTTTTGTACAGTGCGTTGAAGCCTATGTTTACAAGAAAATGAGTGGGAGCACTACAGCCTTTCTGATAAGTATATGTGAATGACATATTGTCGATCAAAAATGATGTAAAATTTTCTTGAAAGCATGAAGGAGTGTTTGAAAGGAGTTTTTCAAAGAAAGACCTCAGTGAAGCTGCTTACATATTGAGCATCAAGATCTATAGAGATAGATGAAGACGCTTGATAAGTTTTTTCAATGAGTACATACCTTGACAAGTTTTTGAAGTAGTTCAAAATGGAATAGTCAAAGAAGGAGTTCTTGCCTGTGTTGCAAGGTGTGAAGTTGAGTAAGACTCAAAGCCCGACCACGGCAGAAGATAGAGAGAATGAAAGTCATTCCCTATGCCTCAGCCATAGGTTCTATAAAGTATGCCATGCTGTGTACCAGACCTATTGTATACCATGCCCTAAGTTTGGCAAGGGAGTACAATAGTGATCTAGGAGTAGATCACTGGACAGTGGTCAAAATTATCATTAAAGGAGTAAGGAAATATTTCTCGGTTATGGAAGTGATAAAGAGTTCGTCGTTAAGAGTTACATCGATGCAAGCTTTTACACTGAGCCGGATGACTCTAAGTCTCAATCTGGATACATATTGAAAGTGGGAGCAATTAGCTAAAGTAGCTCCATGCAGAGCATTGTAGACATAGAAAATTTGCTAAATACATACGGATCTGAATTTGGCAGACCCGTTGACTAAACTTCTCTCACAAGCAAAACATGATCACATCTTAGTACACTTTGGGTGTTAATCACATGGCGATGTGAACTAGATTACTAACTCTAGTAAACCCTTTGAGTGTTGGTCACATGGCGATGTGAACTATGGGTGTTAATCACATGGTGATGTGAACTATTGGTGTTAAATCACATGGCGATGTGAACTAGATTATTGACTCTAGTGCAAGTGGGAGACTGAAGGAAATATGCCCTAGAGGAAATAATAAAGTTATTATTTATTTCCTTATTTCACGATAAATTTTTATTATTCATGCTAGAATTGTATTAACCGGAAACTTAGTACATGTGTGAATACATGGACAAAACAAAGTGTCCCTAGTATGCCTCTACTTGACTAGCTCGTTTATCAAAGATGGTTATGTTTCCTATGATTGTTTAGTTTATTGCTATTGCTTTCTTCATGACGTATACATGTTCCTATGACTATGAGATTATGCAACTCCCGAATGTCGGAGGAACACCTTGTGTGCTATCAAATGTCACAACGTAACTGGGTGATTATAAAGATGCTCTACAGGTGTCTCCGAAGGTGTTTGTTGGGTTGGCATAGATCGAGATTAGGATTTGTCACTCCGTGTATCAGAGAGGTATCTCTGGGCCCTCTCGGTAATGCACATCACTATAAGCCTTGCAAGCCATGTGACTAATGAGTTAGTTGCGGGATGATGCATTACGGAAGGAGTAAAGAGACTTGCCGGTAATGAGATTGAACTAGGTAAGATGATACCGACGATCGAATCTCGGGCAAGTTACATATTGATGACAAAGGGAACAATGTATGTTGTTATGCGGTTTGACCGATAAAGATCTTCGTAGAATATGTAGGAGCCAATATGAGCATCCAGGTTCTGCTATTGGTTATTGACCGGAGATGTGTCTCGGTCATGTCTACATAGTTCTCGAACCCGTAGGGTCCGCACGCTTAACGTTCGATGACGATTTGTATTATGAGTTATGTGATTTGATACCGAAGGTTGTTCAGAGTCCCGCATGAGATCACGGACATGAAGAGGAGTCTCGAAATGGTCGAGACGTAAAGACTGATATATTGGAAGGTTATATTAGAACATCGGAAAGGTTCCCCACACCTTGCGCGCCCCCCTTGGGCCGGCCACCTCTTCCCTCCCCTCCTTTATATACGTGGCCAGGGGGCACCCCAAAGGCACTGAATATTTGTCTTAGCCGTGTGCGGTGCCCCCCTCCACAGTTACACACCTCGGACATATTGTCGTAGTGCTTAGGCGAAGCCCTGCGCGGTAACTTCATCATCACCATCGCCACGCTGTCGTGCTGACGAAACTCTCCCTCGGCCTCAACTGGATTAAGAGTACGAGGGACGTCATCGAGCTGAACGTGTGCTGAACACGGAGGTGCCGTACGTTCGGTGCTAGGATCGGTCGGATCATGACTACATCAACCGTGTTGATATATCGCTTTCGCTTGCGGTCTACGAGGGTACGTGGACACACTCTCCCGCTCATTGCTATGCATCACCTAGATAGATCTTGCGTGATCGTAGGAAATTTTTTGAAATTACTGTGTTACCCAACAGAAACCAGCACAACCAGGACAATGTATAGCGCTCGGCAACAGTCAAAGTAGCTGTCACAGAAAGTTTAACCAAACTACCCTATTACAAGGCATTTTAGATGAGCCCGGCCAGCGCATGAAGCCAAAATACAGCGGGATAAGTTCAGATAGTTCAGGTCACTTTAAGAGACACCCCAGGCTATTCTAAGCAATTCCCGTCTTCGCCGGTCCAAGAGCCTTAAACACCGGAGAAGAAGCGCTCCATGGGCGTCTAAGCATAAGATCTTCCATTGTCTCATCAATCCTCCCACCGGGTCCATGATGCAGCGAATGCTTCGCCATTTTCACCCCTGAAAAACAAATTCATTGCGCAAAAGCGATAAGCCCCACAAGGTAGCAAATGTGGCAATGTTAACAGCTTCAAGTTTCTTTTTCTTTTTCCACAAAGAAGAGAAGGACTGAAATGAAGAAGGGGCTAAGATACCCATCCCTCAGAAATTATGTTCTAAATTTGGGTAGCTACCACACATTCAAAAAACAAGTGTTTAATCGATTCATTTTCCCCATAGAACACACAGGTGGGATCCTCTACATGTCTTCTCTTGGCTAGATTATCTCTAGTCAAGGACTTAATATAATAAGCCAGCCAGAGAAAGACATGGATGTTTGGTGGAACTTTGATTTTCCAGATAGCATCTTTAATATCAGAAGATATCCCTCCAAAGTTAATAATTTTGTAGAAAGATTTCACTTTGTAGATCCCAGTAGGCTCAAGTGCCCATCTAGGGAAGTCTAGGTCAGCACCAGGGGTAAAGTTGTTAACTACCTCACACAAATCATACCATTTATTCATGGTAACTTCATCTACACACCTCCTGAATGTCAGATGCAGAGTATTGCCATCCCATACCTGGGCAAGGGTGGCATCTTGTTGTTGACAAATGTCAAACAGCTCCCAGAATCTAGTTTTTATGGAGCATCCCCCAATCCAAGTATCATGCCAGAAGGCACCATTCCCAGGGACCCAGCTAATAAAAGTTTTAGCTCCATCTAGTGCCCAAGTTAGGCTTTTCCAAAAAGGAGAGCCCAGCCCAGGTTTCCCCCAATAGATATTGGGTTTGTCAATCGCATATTTGAAGCTAATAATTTTATTCCAGTCACTATCTCTCCAATCATAGAATCTCCTCCCCCATGAGGCCAGGAGGGCCATGTTATATTCTCTAAGGTCAGGAACCCCCAACCCCCAAAATTCTTTTTTCTGAGCAATCAAACCCCAGTTGGCAAGATGATATTTATGGTTATCCCCCACATTCCCCCAAAAGAAGTGAGACATCTGTGAAGTAATGGCATCTATTGCCCATTTAGGAAATTTCATAACAGACATCAAGTAAGCAGGAATGTTGGCAATGCATGTGGTTAAAAGAATCAATTTCCCCCTGTAAGAAAGATGTTTACCCAACCAGCCAGCAATATTTTTAATAATCCTATCTATAATATGTTGAATGTCTTCCCTCCTCAGCTTCTTATAATGAAGAGGCACTCCAAGATATTAGAAAGGGAAATCCCCAAACTGGCAGCAAAAAACCTGAGCAAATTCATTGGAAATATCCAGGGGCATATTGATAGTGTGTAGATCACTTTTATTAAAGTTAATTTTCATACCAGAAAGGTTCTCAAAACATGTCAAAACCCATTTCAAATTCCTGGCATAAACCATTGAGTTTTGCAAGAATAAGATGGTGTCATCAGCATATTGCAAGCTGATGACACCCCCAGGGATCACCTGAGGTAAGAGGCCAGCAATTAAACCATATCTAGCAGCTTTGGACAGCATTTTGGTAAACACATCAGCAACCAAGTTAAAAAGTAAAGGAGAGTGAGGATCACCCTGCTTTAAACCTTTCCCAGCCACAAAATGTGGCCCATTAGTGTAATTGATTCTAAACTGAATGGTCCCCTGATATAGGGTACTAAAAACCCAATTAACCCATTTGATGCCAAAACCCCTAGAAAGGAGCATCTCTTTAATAAAATCCCAATTCACCCTATCATATGCTTTCTCATAGTCCAACTTAAGGACTAGCCCACTACTCCCAGACCTGTGAACCTCATGTATCACTTCATGAGCCATCACAACACTTTCCAAAATGAACCTCCCTTTGATGAAGGCAGTCTGGTTGGAGGAAATTAGTTTGTCACATAAAGGAGAGACTCTAGTAGTCATAGCTTTAGAAAAGATCTTAACAGCACAGTTACTAAGGCTAATAGGCCTGAAATTTTTCATTTCCCTGGCCAAAGGGGTTTTTGGGATAAGGGTAATAAGGGAAAAGTTAAGTCTGCATATATCCAGAGTACCAGCTTCAAAATCCCTGACCATCCACATGAAGTCTTTTTTGATGATATCCCAAAAAGATTGGTAAAATAGAAAGGATAGGCCATCAGGGCTAGGGGCCCCATAGGCATATGAGCTCATGACAGCTTGCTTAATTTCATCCTCAGAAAAGGGTTTTTCTACGTTATCTCTGTCAGGTTCAGAAACCATCTCATCATCCTCCCAAAAATCAGGCTCAAGGTGTATGTCAGGTTTAGGTTCAAAAGCAAAAAGATTCTTATAAAATTCAGTAGCCACTTTCAACATGTCAGCGGTAGAAGTCACTACCCCATTAGGGCCATCCAACTCTGCAAGGTGGTTTTTCCTGTGTCTATGATTAGCCAAGGCTTGAAAATAGGCATTGTTCCTATCACCTTCCAGGATTTTTCTATCTCTAGATCTCTGCCACAAGGCAGTTTCTTCCTTTTTCCAATTATCTTCCAATTCTTTTTTTAATATCCCTAGTCTAGCAAACTCACTAGGGAAAAGGCTTCGAGTCTCAAAAGAGACATCTAATACGTCAAGTTCCACAAGGAGGGCTTTCTTCCTATTCTTAATAGCAGCTTCAATGTTAATACTCCACCCTTTAATCTTTTTCCTAAGAATTCTAGATTTGAGCATCCAATTTTCCACAGAAGAAATATCAGAGGAAACAGAATTACAAGCATCTTCAACAATCTGGTTAAAACCAGGTTGGGAAAGCCACCATTTCTCAAACCTGAACATTTTTTACCCAACATGTCTCCTACCCCCAGTATCCAGCACCAGAGGGGCATGATCACTTCCAACCCTGGGAAGTGCAACAAGGGAGGACATGGGGAAGTGAGCATCTTAGTCTAAGGAAGTAAAGATTCTATCAAGGACAGCAAAAACTGGGTTCTCCTGATTATTAGACCAAGTATACTTCCTATTGGAAATAGGAATTTCCATAAGCCCCCATCTATTAATCCAGTCATTGAATAATAAAGCACTTTGCTGGTCCACAAGGCCATTACTTTTCTCCTTACTCTCCCTAACTAAACTGAAATCCCCACAAATTAAAACGGGGTAAGAACTGGATTCAAAGATATCATGCAGCTCAGAGACAAAATCCAATTTGAACTCAGGATAGGCAGAGCCATAAACAATAACCAAATGCCATAAAAACCCATCACATTTATTCTTAATAGTAGCTTTAATAGAAAATCTATAATTGGTAAACCCAATCACATCAAACATATCATTTTTAGGCCAACCAAAATACCTCCAGCAGATCCTATAGCAGGAAGAAAATGCCAACTAAAGTGTTTCTTAGCATCCAAGGCTTTGAGGAAACCCTCAGAAATTATTTCTTTCTTTGTGTCTTGAAAACCAATAAAATTAGGGTTAGACTTAGCAATCACATCACACAGGCACTGAACTTTACCAGGCTTACTTAAACCTCTAATATTCCAGATGAAACATATCATATCAGGGTATCCTA
The DNA here is from genome assembly GCA_021605205.1 of Aegilops longissima. Classification (NCBI taxonomy): domain Eukaryota; kingdom Viridiplantae; phylum Streptophyta; class Magnoliopsida; order Poales; family Poaceae; genus Aegilops; species Aegilops longissima. The sequence continues at coordinate 696,560,803 of CM038679.1, forward strand.
AAGGGGTGAGACAAGCCACAAGGCTTAACCTTAGTGAGGACAGCAGGGGATTGATCTGTAATATCAGCAGTGCCAACTGATGACACAGAAAAATCTCTAGCAGGGGTCCCAACTAGCTCTTCTTGAGTCAGGTCAATATTAGCAGGTAGAACAACTTCAGGTTGATCATTATCAAAAGCAATGCATTTATTTTGTTCTTTAACTATTAGATCTTCTATAATTTCATACATATTATCATTACTTCTACCAATGGCAAGACCTACTAGAGCAGCTTGATTAGCAAGGTGAGTTGAGTCAACAGTAGGGAAAGATTTACCTTTGAAGGTTTGAGGAATCTCCAGGTTCTTTTTCATCTTATACTGGGCAGCTTTATTAATTATGTCCACATTTCCATGAAGTCTAGTATCATGTTTCTGGGCTTGAACAGGGCCCCACTTTGAGATTTTGTGTTCTCTTTTCATAACAGATTGGGCTTGGTTCAGTGTCTCTAGCAATGAACGTTTCAGACCAGTCTCATGTATTTTCTGAACTGTACCAGGGAGAGAACTCCCACTTCCTCCTCTCCCACACTTTCCTCATCATCAGATACAGACATATCCACTGATTTCAGAAATTCCAAACAGTAACTCATGCTACCACTTTGGTTTACCTCACCATCCCCTTCGGGCCAAGTTTTTTCAGGAGTAAAAACCCCATCCGTTTTGTTTGTCAAGTTATCATCATCCGTGGAAAGTATCTTCTCAGTCATACAAACCTCCATAGCATTCTTCATTTTGCCTGAAATGCACTCTAGAATGAAGTTTTCATGGTCAGATTCAGGGCATTCAGTAATTGTGTTACAGGATTTTTTTCCAGCAGACGATCCATTGCCACCCCTTGGTGTTAGATTGCTTTATCAAGCTCATCGATGGCAGTGTCATCATCAATGAGATCATCATCTTCATCATTCTTGGATAGATCATGTTGTTCCTGATTACCATTGGCTTCATCAATGTCATCATCCTCTTCCTCATCTTCAATTTCCACTACAGAACCTTTACCTCCCACCTGCTCAAAGCCTTCCACAGTGAAACCAAGCAGAAATAGTTTCTTCTTCATCTCAATCAGTCTCTCAAATGGGATTTTACTAGTTGGCCGTTGAACTCGATTGACCAGCAACACCAGGAGGGTTAGCACCCCGACGGTCAGCCATCTTCGAACCTAGTTTGACCACTTCAGCAAAGGAAAGGGATCCGGGGCCAATCCTCTCGCGAACTTGATTGATGGTTTTTGGAGTGGGATCAAACACACGACGGAAGGCCGGATAACAATCAGAAGCTAGGCATGACCTATTCTCCATGAGATCTTTCCGGATCCAATACAGGAACCCAGCAGGATTACCAGTTTTGTGGACTGGAGGGGGTGTGTTATGGGGTGGCGGCGGGGAGGGGAAGGAATGAGCCAAAGCTGGCTGAAATGCTCTTCTATTTCTAGGGCTTCGTCAGAAGACGAACACGTCTTTCTAAAACCCGTCTCCTCTTTAACAATACGCCCTCGAAAGGAAGGACCCATAGCACGTGCGGGGACAGGGTTAGTAGATTGCAAAAGACAAGCATCAACTCCATTAGCGGCAGCCCGCAGACTGTTGATCGGCGGCGAACACACCCCGGCACTCAACTCTTTCGTGTAAGACCCTGCTGCAGAGGCAGCAATCACTCGATCTTCTGCCTTTTCATCAATGGAGGGAACCCTCATTATAACCTTACCAGAAACCCCATCAAAGGGGGAAACGCATGAGCGGATTTTGTGCAATCTCTCGCAAAATGCAAGCAAACGGGAACGAAAAGTAGGAAGGAGATGGATTAAGGTTGTCAGAATCGTGATTCTGAATCGGATCGGAGCTCTGATGGTTGGATCGTAAATCATAGAATCAGAGGGGTTAGTTTGGATCATAAAGTCATAGAATCATACAATAGAATTGCGATTCTGACAACCTTGGATGGATAGGAGGCATACCAAACTTACCTGGCCAAGGAGGGGCTTCAATGGCGCGCCGCCGCATCCGCACCTGCCTGGAAGGAATCAGATCTGACGCGTAGGCTGCAGCACCCCTGGCGGCAGCACCCCCAGCGGCAGCTCCTCCGGTGGAATGCTGGCTAGCGCATCAACCCGCAGCGGCCTAATGTTGAGCCTCGAGGGATTCGCCGTCCGGAAGAACGCCTGTCGGTGTCAAAACCGGCGGATCTCGGGTAGGGGGTCCCGAACTGTGCGTCTAGGCGGATGGTAACAGGAGACAAGGGACACGATGTTTTTACCCAGGTTCGGCCCCTCTCGATGGAGGTAATACCCTACTCCTGCTTGATTAATATTGATGATATGGGTAGTACAAGAGTAGATCTACCACGAGATCAAGGAGGCTAAACCCTAGAAGCTAGCCTATGGTATGATTGTTTTTCGTCCTACGGACTAAAACCCTCCGGTTTATATAGACACCGGATAGGTTAGAGTTACACAGAGTCGGTTACAATGGTAGGAGATCTACATATCCGTATCGCCAAGCTTGCCTTCCACGCCAAGGAAAGCCCCATCCAGACACGGGACGAAGTCTTCAATCTTGTATCTTCATAGTCTTGGAGTCCGGCCGTGATGATAGTCCGCTATCCGGACACCCCTAGTCCAGACTCCTCGGTAGCCCCGAACCAGGCTTCAATGACGATGAGTCCGGCGCGTTGATTGTCTTCGGCATTGCGAGGCGGGCTCTTCTCCAAATTCCATATACTTGTCGAATAGTGTCCGGCTTCTGATAAATGCTGCGCTCCTTGGCTTCTGCGCCCAATAATGGCCATCTTCCACGTGTTTGAATGAATGCGAAAAGCCAGGGTATTTTTACAATATTCCCCCTAGCCGCACAATGGAGCCGCTTATAAAAGGGGCAAGGATCTAGATCTGAGTCACACCATCCCCCCTTTGCGAGCTTTCATCGGAGCGCCTCTGACAAAAGCCCATTCCATCATGGACAGTCGACGCGGCTCCTCCTCTCGCGCTCCCAGCCCCCAGCCAAGAAATTGAGAGAGATGCTCGGTCCCGCATAGCGAGCTAGTTATACTCAAGCCAAGGGATTTCTCCTCCGCCTTCATGGTTCCGGTTCGAGCCGGACTTGCCACCTACAAGGGCGGAAAGCAAGCGGAGAGCGTCCCCGATCCCTCTAAAGGAGAGCGGGTGTGCTTCTTCTCTTATCTAGTAAGAGGACTCAGATTTCCAATCCATCCGTTTCTCCGGGGGCTCTTGGAGTTCTCGGCCTCCAATCTGCACCATCTTACTCCTGCCTCCATCTTGCACATCGCGGGCTTCGTGGCCCTTTGCGAACTGTTCCTGGGCGTCGAGGCTCATTTCGGGCTGTGGAAGAGAATATTCTGCCTAGTTCCCCGTTCTCATGAGGGGTCAATATATCAAGTGGGCGGAGCCGAGCTATGGCGCATCGCCGGGACCGGATACCTGTCCGGAACCCCAAAGAAGGCGTCCGAAGACTGGCCTTCGGAATGGTTTTACATGGAGGACGTGCGCTGCCGGATCCTGTTGGATCGGCCTTCCGGAGTTCAGCAATGCTCCTCTGAAGAAGCGCCTAAGTGGCGCCCTCGGAGCCCCGGAGAGAAGATGACCGGGATGTCCGTTATTTGATGAGCCGAATAAGGTTCTTGGCTCATGCGGACTGACCATGACAGAGTCATGGCAATCTGCATTATGAGGAGTGCAGCCGCCCAATACAGGGCCACCCATGTGGGACTTCAACGGGAGGACGATGCCACCCGCCATGGCGCAAAGGGCGAGGATCGGTCACCGAACTGGTGAAGATCTTGTCTGCCATGTACAAAGGAGAGGAGGAGGATTTCCTCCGTGTCAACCCACTGAAGGAGTTTTCTTCGAATAATCCTCGAAGCTGGGTAAGCAAACATCCTTGTGACCTGTCCGATCCATATTCCCGTAGTTAAATATCTCATTTCATAGTTTTTGCACAGGAACTGCGCCGGACTGTGGAGAAGATACATAGCCCGCCCCCACAACCCGAGGATCCGGAGCGATCCCTCGATTCGACCTCCGAAGAGGATCCGGATATAAGGGTGGAGTTGATCGACTCGGTGTTCTACCAACTTAGCATCGACAATGCTTTGGTAGCCATTCTGATCGATTACCCGAATACTTCCAGCCCCACAGTGGCGAGACCAAGATCCCAAAACCCGATAATGACCCATCCGTGCTTATTTTTATCACCGTATACCAATGGTGTTTCAGAGGGTACCTTTGAGGCGGAAGCCGAACTGCGGCGGCTGGCCAACAAAGGGCAGCGCGCCCCTTGAGTTAAAAAGAAGTGCGGTCCGGATCGAAACTCCGCCGAAACGGTATGGCATGTCACCATACTCGCAAGATTGGTTCCTGGAAGGCGTACTAACGTTGATGCTCTTTTCAGGAAAAAGAGCGCTCGCCGGACTGAGTCCGGAGAGGCTGCCAATCGAACCTTCACCGGACAAGCTTCAAAGCCGGGTCCGGAGGCTGAGGCGAGCACGAGACGTGTGTCAGATGCTCCTCTGACAAAGGATGCCGACAGGTTGTCCGCCACCAACTCCGAGGTGGAGAGCGCCTTGAATCATAGGCGCCGCCGGACAGTTCTTCGTGACGCGTGTTTCTCCCAAGAGGCCTTGAATGCCTTTGATTCGGGAGATGCTCACCTCCGTGCCGCTCAAGATGGTCTAGCCAGAGCTACGGAGCAGTATGTGAAGGACATACGGGTAAGGAAATTTGTGATTATATATGCCAAGAGCCCCGAGACTTAAAATAGTTAGGATAACTGATTTAAGGATCATTTTGTTATGAGATCTTCTGTAAAAGAATACCCGATGTCCCAGAGCTGGAAGAGTGCAGGCCCAACTTGAGGCCGCACTAGCCGCTAGGGGGAGCCACAGAGACCCCTCCGTAATATATGCTTGAAGATAAATAATTTATGAAGTGCGGCGGGTGTGTAAATCTGACAAAAACATTGCAGATGGCGCCGGACTAGATCCGGACAAGCAACAGCTCTTACGCCGGTTAAAGGCCGGCGAGAGCGTGCTTACGAGGGTGCGGCAGGAGAAGAATAACCTCCAAGACGCCAACACCTAGCTGGATAAGGAACTAAAGGACGTTCGTGCCCAGTTAGCTGACTCCGTAAAGGAGAATCGGCGGCTTCGTTGCGGCATTTTCAGTAAGTGCTTGAGCGAACTTTGAAAAGAGTTCGACGAGGAAGGCCACTAACATAAACATGTTTGTAGGTTTTCTCACAGGTCGTCCTGAGGAGGAGATGCCCAGTTCTTCAGGTGATGAAAGGCATCGGCCAATCCTTGTGGCCATCTATCTCCCTGCCCGAAGGCATTGGGGAGCTGGCGGAGCGGCTTCAAGGAGCACGGCGGTGCTTCCGGCTATGAAAGATATCGGCCTGCCGTCAAGGCGCCAGGGAGGCCTGGGCCATGGTGAAGACGCGGTACACAAAGGCTGACCCAAACCACATGGCCGAGGTCAGACCTGTGGGGCCGGATGGGATGGAGATCCCTGTAAGCTTAGTGTACGGCCAAGTAGAATTGGCCGCCAAGTATTCCCAGCAAGATTGTAAATTAGATAGCCTATTAGATGGCATTGAGGAGGAATACAATGAGTCGAGTTGACTATGTAAAAATATGACCTGAAAGAATGTCTTCTAGCCGGATTGTAGATCGTTTGTCATAGCGGACCTTTTTGCTTCGACCTCCGGACCTAATAGTCTGGAGTGTGTCCGAATACCTTCGTGGTTATATAAGAACCGTGGTATGCATGGAGACCAGGCGTAGGGGTCATTGTTGTTGTATCAGACAAGTGCCCAACTAGTTATGTTATATTACATGGGTAGTAAGAAACATCTTCCAGGGAGAATAGTTCCGTTAAGGGTTCCTTTATTTGGGATGCATGCCCTAAAGTGCATGTCAAAGCTGCTATAAAGCAGAAAATCATCTGGGGCAGATGTGTAAATAGTTAAAAATCATCTTTCAGTTCACCGACCGAATATTCCCTTAAGAACGCTAGCTTTCAGCTTCACCCGGTCGAGGTACACATCTGGTGACCCGCGATAATAATCACAGAGGTGCTCCTTTACCTCCTAGCCAAACAATCGAGCGTAGGGGTAAGCACAGGAGCCAGGCAACACAGCTTGGCCAAAACTTAAGTCATATCGATGCATATAATGGTGAATAAAACGCACATGCGGAAGTTTAACGCATGTGTTGGGCATGAAAGCCCGTATAAATAAGCTTGTGTTAAAGAAGCCCCCAGGTATAATGAGCGCGGATAGCGCGTCAAGTTTGTGCGAAAAAAGCGCAAACGAGCCTCTAGAGGCTACAAGAAGAAGAAGGGGGAAGGAGAGAAATAGAGGATAGCAAAAAGCAAAAAATAAAGAATGCGGACGGAGGAAGGATACGAACTTGGAGTCGGGCACTCAGGCGTAGAATATTCGTAGACGGGCTGCGTTCCATGGGTTCGGCTCGAGTCGGTTATCCGATGCATTTCGCAGACGGTATGCTCCGCCGGTCAGGACCTGGTCGATGATGAAGGGACCTTCCCATTTGGGCTTGAGTTTGTCCTTTTCTTGTCCGCAGCGAGAACTAGTTCGCCAACGTTATAAGCTTTGGCCCGCACTTTCGCTTTGATATCTTTGAGCCTGCTGTTGATAGAATGCGGAACGAGCTTTTGCCACGTCGCGCTCCTCCTCCAATGCGTCCAAACTGTCCTGCCGATCAAGCTCGGCTTCTCTTTATTCGTACATGCGCACTCGAGGTGAGTCATGTATTATGTCGCAGGGCAAGACTGCCTCTGCGCCGCACACCATGAAGAATGGTGTGAATCCGGTAGTATGATTCGGCGTGGTCCGCAGCCCCCAGAGTACGGAGTCGAGCTCCTCAACCCAGTGCGTGTTAGATTCCTTGAGGGACCGCACTAGTCTGGGTTTAATGCCGCTCATTATTAGACCATTTGCCCGTTCGACTTGGCCGTTGGTTTGAGGGTGATAGACTGAGGCGTAATCGAGCTTGATGCCCATGTTTTTGCACCATGATTTGACCTCATCGGCCGTGAAGTTGGTGCCATTATCAGTGATGATACTGTGGGGGACACCGTAACGGTGCACTACCCCTGATATGAAGTCTATCACTGGTCCGGATTCGGCCATTTCAATAGGTTTGGCCTCTATCCATTTGGTGAACTTATCCACCATGACCAATAGGTATTTTTGCTTGTGGGTTCCTCCCTTGAGGGGTCCAACCATGTCAAGCCCCCAGACCGCGAACGGCCGGTGATGGGTATAGTTTTAAGGGTGGTGGGTGGCATGTGGCTTTAGTTAGCAAAAGCTGGCAACCGACGATCGTTGGACTAAGTCCTGCTGCGTCTGCCGGCCGTCGGCCAATAAAATCCTGTACGGAAGGCCTTGCCTACAAGGGCCCGGGCTGCGGCGTGGTGCCCACCCAGTCCGGCATGAATTTCAGCCAGGAGGTTTCGCCCTTCCTCTTCAAGATGCACCTTTGAAGGACTCCGGTAGTGCTTTTCTTATAAAGCTCTCCCTCATGGACTTTATAGGCTTTAGAGCGTCGTACTATGCAGCGAGCCTCATTTTGGTCTTCGGGGAGTTCCTGCCTAGTTAGGTAGGCTAGGAATGGTTCCGTCCACGGGGCGATAACCGCCATTATTTCGTGAGCAGAGGGTGTTATCTCGGGGGCGGAGCCTCCGGTTGTGTCAGAGTGTTCGGCGTCAGGGATGCGGTTGGGTCCGGATTGTTATTGCGGACTCCCTTCCCATAATGCGGATGGCTTGAACAGCCGTTCCAAAAGATATTGGGTGGGGCGGCATCGCGTTTTGCACCGATCTGCGCGCTAATATATCCGCCACTGGTTGTTATCCGGGCTATATGATGAAATTCGAGCCCTTCGAACCGTGCTGACATTTGTAGGACCGCATTGCGGTATGCTGCCATTTTCGGATCTTTGGCGTCAAAGTCTCCGTTTATTTGGGATATTGCGAGGTTTGAATCCCCGCGCACCTCTAGGCGTTTAATGCCCATGGAGATCGCCATCCGGAGGCCGTGCGGGAGGGCCTCAGATTCGCTGCGTTCTTGGAGTCCGTATACATTATCTGAAGGACATATTGGACTGTGTCCCGGTTGGGGACGTCAGACGACGCTTGACCCAGTGCCAGCCAACATTTTGGAGCCGTCAAAGTGCATGATCCAATTGGAGTATGCGCCCGTACTCTTTAGGGAGTTGACTTCAGTCCATTCGCCACGAAGTCGGCCAAAACCTGCAACTTAATAGCTCGTCGTGGCTTATAAGTTATGTCGAATGGGAGGAGCTCTATGGCCCATTTAGCAATCCGCCCGTCGCGTCGCGGTTGTTTATAATGTCATTAAGAGGTACCGGAGGCTACCGTTATCGAACACTCTTGAAAGTAGTGTTGCAGCTTCCGGGATGCCATGAACACCACGTATGATATCTTTTGATAGTGTGGGTACCGGGACTTGCATGGAGTTAGGACAGTGGACACATAATAAACCGGTTTTTGAATAGGGAACCGGTGTCCATCCGTTCTCGTTCGACAACGAGCACCGCTACCGACAACTTGATGTGTTGCGGCGATGTATAATAGCATTGGTTCGCATACGTTACGCGGCCAGGACCGGTTTTGTTGCCAAAATGGCCTTTATTTCTTCGAGTCCGGCCGTGGCGGCATCCGTCCACTCGAAGTGTTCGGTGCGGCGGAGGAGGCGGTAAAGAGGTAATGCCTTTTCTCCTAAATGGGAGATAAAGCGGCTTAGAGCCGCTACGCATCCCGTCAATTTTTTTATTTGTTTGAGGTCTTTTGTAATATCCAATTGTGACAGAGCTCGAATCTTGGCTGGGTTTGCTTCAATTCCTCTACCGGACACAATGAAGCCCGGGAGCTTTCCGGCTGGAACGCCGAAGACGCATTTTTCCGGATTGAGCTTGATGTCATATTTTCGAAGATTGTCGAATGTGAGCCTCAAGTCGTCTACTAGAGTTTCGACGTGCTTGGTTTTGACGACCACGTCATCTACATATGCTTCCACTGTTTTGCCGATCTGGTTTGCCAGACATGTCTGAATCATGAGCTGATATGTTGCGGCGGCGTTTTTGAGCCCAAAGGGCATTGTGTTGAAGCAGAACGGGCCGTATGGAGTGATGAATGCTGTTGCAGCTTGGTCTGGCTCCGCCATCTTGATTTGGTGGTAGCCGGAGTACGCGTCAAGGAAGCACAATGAGTCGTGTCCTGCTGTAGCGTCAATGATTTGATCAATTCGAGGGAGGGGGAAGGGATCCTTTGGGCCAGCCTTATTAAGGTCTTTGAAATCAACACATAGGCGCCAGGATTTATCCTTCTTTGATACCATCACCAGGTTTGCTAGCCAGTCCGGATGTTTTATATCTCTGATGAATCCGGCCTCCAAAAGTTTGGCTAGCTCCTCTCCCATGGCCTGTCTCTTGGGTTCAGAAAAGCGCCGAAGAGCCTGTTTGACCGGCTTGAATCCTTTTAGGATGTTTAGGCTGTGCTTAGCCAGCTGACCTGGGATTCCTGGCATGTCTGAAGGGTGCCAGGCAAAGATGTCCCAGTTTTCTTGTAGAAATTCTCGTAGTGCGGCGTCTACATCAGGGTTTAATTGTGCCCCGATGGAGGCCGTCTTTGCAGGGTTCGTTGGGTGGACTTTGAATTTGACTATTTCGTCCGCTGGTTTAAAAGAGGTGGACTTGGATCTTTTATCAAGTATCACATCGTCCCTGTTCACCGTGGAGCGCATCGCGGTGAGTTCCTCGGCCGCTAGGGCTTCGGATAGTGCCTCGAGGGCTAGTGCGGCCGTCTTATTTTCGGCGCGGAGTGCTATGTTCGGATCACTAGAGAGAGTGATGATTCCGTTGGGACCGGGCATTTTAAGCTTCATGTACCCATAATGGGGTATAGCTTGAAAAATTGTGAATGCCTCTAATAAGCATGGTATCCGCTGTTGAACGGGGCCACTTGAAATGTGACCTCCTCGGACCTGTAATTGTCCGGCGAGCCGAACACTACGTCCAGCGTGATTTTTCCTGTGCAGCATGCTTCCTGGCTGGGGATTATTCCTCTAAAGGTTGTGCTGCTTCGCTCAATGCTGTTTCAGTCTATTTCCATTTTTCGTAGGGTTTCCTCATAGATGAGGTTTAGTCCGTTGCCGCCATCCATGAGTACCTTAGTAAGGCGAAAGCCGTCTACTATCGGGCTGAGGACCAATGCGGCTGGTGCCAGGGCAGTTCGGAATTTAGGTTCGTCACTGGCATTGAAGGTAATAGTTGTGTCACTCCATGGATTTATTGTTGCTACTTGGTAGATTTCAGCAAGGTTGCGGAGTTGTCGTTTTCGCGTGTTATTTTATGCGAAAGTCGCGAAGACTGTTAACACCGTACTGGTGTTGCTGGGCTGGGATTCTGCAGCTAGAAGCTCTTCGCCACTTTTGGCCACCTGCCGTAGTATCCAACATGCTCGAAGGCTATGAGTTGGAGTGGTGCCCTCTGTGCTATGAATTTTGCAGGGTCCGTTTAGCCAACCCTCCAGTACGGTTCCGTACCCTTTAGGGGGTTTTGGTTTTTTGGTATTCAACCCAGGTGCTTGATAATGATGCACCCTTTTGTTCCGGACTAGGGATGTATTCGGGGCCGGATTATCCCAAAATTTACTTTCGGTTTTCCAGGCGCTCTCCATCGCACAGTACTTTTGTACGATGGTCACCAAGTCAGAAAAGCGTGTGATTTTGTGATGATTTATGGCGTTTAGGATTCCCTTGTCCGTGCAATTATTGCAAAAGATTGGTATTGCGTCCTCCTCTCGGCAGTCCTTTATCCTGTTCATAACCAGGAGGAATCTGGCCCAGTAATGATGTACTGTTTCGGCAGGCTCTTGCCGAATTTGAGAGAGATCGCTAATGTTTGGGTGGGCGGGTGGCACTAAATCCGGAACCCCGTCCAATTTAGGACTCAAGGGCCGGGAAGTTTCCGAACTCGGAAGCTTGGATTTTTGAGTGCTATCCAACGAGTCCGCCCGCCACCGACTTTAAGTTCGTGGCTTGATCGACATCCGCCCCTCCAGGAATCCGGCATGGAGGGATCGGGAATCCGGACGTAGCTAGTCCTTAAGATAGGAGAAGAGTCGCGCGTTGCTCCTCTACCACAGCAACATGATGGGTAGCACAGGGAGAGTTGATCTCTCGGATCGGTTTTAGGCCCGATCCGATCGTGTCTGTGGAGACTCGAGCGTGCGATCCAAGAGCTTCGTTACGGAGGAGAGCTCGATCGATCTAACTGTTCGGCAAGTTCGAACTCGACATGGAGATTGGTTTCGATGACTCGAGAGGTCATCGTCGGTAGCGACGGCCGAACTAGTGGTCATGAGAAACCGCCTAGACAAAGAGTCGACCAGTGGCCAAGGCTTCTTTGGCGATGGTATCGTATTTAAAAGGCGAGATGAGGCATCCTACCGATGGCGGCGCACGCAGGAACTCTCAATGAAAGCACCAATGTCGGTGTCAAACCGGCGGATCTCGGTAGGGGTCCCGAACTGTGCGTCTAGGCGGATGGTAACAGGAGACAAGGGACACGATGTTTTTACCCAGGTTCGGGCCCTCTCGATGGAGGTAATACCCTACTCCTGCTTGATTAATATTGATGATATGGGTAGTACAAGAGTAGATCTACCACGAGATCAAGGAGGCTAAACCCTAGAAGCTAGCCTATGGTATGATTTTTTTTCATCCTACGAACTAAAACCCTCCGGTTTATATAGACACTGGATAGGTTAGGGTTACACAGAGTCGGTTACAATGGTAGGAGATCTACATATCCGTATCGCCAAGCTTGCCTTCCACGCCAAGGAAAGCCCCATCCGGACACGGAACGAAGTCTTCAATCTTGTATCTTCATAGTCTTGGAGTCCGGCCGTGATGATAGTCCGGCTATCTGGACACCCCCTAGTCCGGGACTCCCTCAACGCCCACCGAGCTGCCTGCTTAGGAATCGCCGATTCGGCCACCTGAATTTCCCAGAACAGGAGCTCCACCTCGTCCGCGCCCTCGTCACCGACGAAGCGCGCCCTCTCTGCGAATGTCGCTTAGGCGATTATCTAGATGTGGATGTCGGCCCACTCGCTACGATCGGGAAAGCGCTCCCGCACCGCACGACGCATCTCCCTGCGCGCCTCCGTTGACTCCGGGTCGATCTGAGCAAGCGGCGCCGTCGCTGGAGACGGCAGCGCCCTTGGTTCCGCCACCCTTGTCACCGGGACCAATCTCCTCATGCAAACCCTCCTTCGCATCCTCCCCGCCATGGTTGCCTGTCGAGATCAGGTGTGAAGACGAAGAAATGTCGGGGGAGGGGCTAGGAGGAGGCGCAGTGATGAGGGGGTAGGTGGGGAGGCAAGTGAAGTTTGGATTGGGACTCGCCGCTGGTGCGCTTCCCGATGAGGAGCGGGGGACGGGGGTGGGAAAAGTCATCCCTCTCCGTGCCAGTGTCAGTTTTTGTTTTTTCCTTGTTTTAGAGTTTCGCAGAAAAGGAAATACCAAACGGAGTCCAAACGGAATGAATCTTTCGCGATGATTTTTCTTGGACCAAAAAACATCCAGAGGACTTGGAGTGCAAGTCAGATAAGCCACGAGGTGGCCACAAGGACGGAGGGCACGCCCCCACCCTTGTGGGCCCCTCGTGACTCCACCGACCTACTTCTTCCGCCTATATATTCTCAGATATCCCAAAACCTACGAGGGGAGCCACAAAAACACTTTTCCACCGCTGCAACCTTCTGTACCCGTGAGATCTCATCTAGGGGCCTTTTCCGGCATCCTGCTGGAGGGAGATTCGATCACGGAGGGCTTCTACATCAACACCATTGCCTCTCCGATGAAGCGTGAGTAGTTTACCTCAGACCTACGGGTCCATAGCTAGTAGCTAGATGGCTTCTTCTTTCTCTTTGATTCTCAATACCATGTTCTCCTCCATGTTCTTGGAGATCTATTCGATGTAATACTCTTTTGCGGTGTGTTTGCCGAGATCCGATGAATTGTGGATTTATGATCAGCTTATCTATGAATATTATTTGAATCTTCTTTGAATTCTTATACGCATGATTTGATATCTTTGCAAGTCTCTTCGAACTAACGATTTGGTCTGGCCAACTAGATTGGTTTTTCTTGCAATGGGAGAAGTGCTTAGCTTTGGGTTCAATCTTGCAGTGCTCGATCCTAGTGACAGAAGGGGAACTGACACGTATTGTATTGTTGCCATCGAGGATAACAAGATGGGGTTTTCATCATATTGCTTGAGTCGATCCCGCTACATCATGTCATCTTACTTAATGCGTTACTCTGTTCTTCATGAACTTAATACTCTAGATGCAGGCAGGAGTCGGTCGATGTGTGGAGTAATAGTAGTAGATGCAGGCAGGAGTCGGTCTACTTAATACGGACGTGATGCCTATATCCATGATCATTGCCTTAGATATCGTCATAACTTTGCGCTTTTCTATCAATTGCTCGGTAGTAATTTGTTCACCCACCGTGATATTTTCTATCTTGAGAGAAGCCTCTAGTGAAACCTATGGCCCCCGGGTCTACTTTCCATCATATAAGTTTCTGATCTACAATTTTAGCTTCCTATTTACTTCCTTTGCAATCTTTTACTTCTCGTTCTCACTTTGCAAATAACCATGAAGGGATTGACAACCCCTTTATCGCGTTGGGTGCAAGTTGGTGTTTGTTTGTGTAGGTATTCGGTGACTTGCGCGTTGTCTCCTACTGGATTAATACATTGGTTCTCAAAAGCTGAGGGAAATACTTACTCTACTTTGCTGCATCACCCTTTCCTCTTCAAGGGAAAAACCAACGCAGTCTCAAAAAGTAGCATGTGTACGCGAACAAGGATGAGTAACGAAAGAAAATTCAATGAAGAGATTCAATAAAGCCAAATTAGCAGGTTTGCTCTCCTAAAAGCATCAAGTATGTCACCAAGCACGTACAAACTGCAGAAAAAAAAACAAATTAGCTAAAAGAAAGAAGAGTTGATTTTATAATATCATGTTGCAGCATACATCTAATCTCCGTAAGTTGGGTGAAGAAGATTATGTAAAAACTGGTTTTGAAGAAGATGATGTACCCTTGTTTGCGTGAATGAAATAGCGAGAAGGTTCTAAGTATATAGGCAATGGAGGCAGGATGTGATAGAGTGTCGGGGGGATGGACGCCGGGTAGCCTCATCTGCACCAAATGATATTTCAAGACATTGGGGCCAGCAAAGCCCCTCGTGCCGCCTGGCCACGCAGCCGGCTCACTGGGCCGACTAGAACCACACGGCCGGTTTCCAGAAGACGGCGCGCCCTTAGAAGACGGCTTTGGGGGCGGGCCGGCTTTCAGCAACCGGCCCCTCCTCCCCCTCGGAGTCTTCCCTCACCCACTACGACAAGACGGGGCGTAGCTATAGTGCCGCCTGCTCCCCCCGAATCCCGGAAGGGCATGGCTACAGTGTGCGCTGACCAAGCGGCCACCTACCCGCCTGGCGCGGGACTGCAGCCATACGATGCGTGACGCGGCCCTCGTCAGCAAGGACAGTGCTACAGCAAAAGACAATCAGCGTGGCCCGCAGGCGGCAGGCCTTACGTGTCGGCCGGATTCTCGGCAGCCGACGGGGGCACACAGAGGCGGGCCCCAGCAGTCAGCGGAGAACCTGGCGACCCTAGACACTGACGTCCTGGTCCTACACCCGGCCGTATTACCATTGTACCCCTGAGGGGTCGGCCTATAAGACCCCCCCGGGCTCACCCATGCAAAGGGTTCAGCTTTTATTCCACACACACACACCATAGCTAGGAGAAGAGGGAGAGCTATACCCTTCTTCATCCTCTAGCAACACATCTCAAGGAGCAACCTTGTATACTCTTGATCATAGTCATTATAGCAGGACTAGGGGTGTTATCTCTCCGGAGAGCCCCGAACCTGGGTACGTCTCGTGTGCTCCCGAGCTTGTGCTCACTCTCGCTTCCGGAACCCGACGACGTCCTCATGGCTCCACCCATGATAAGCCACCCCTGGCATCTGACGTGAGAATACCATGACATAGAGATAGTGTTGGACATGTGATATGTACCAACATATGGTGGTCGGGAGAAGAGCGAGGAGGCAACCACGGGCCAAGGCAGCGAGAAGCCCAAAGATTGTTTCCCCGCCTATTCATGGTTGTTGTGACGACGGCAAGCAGGAAAGGAAGATTGGCAGAAGTTGTACGTGGAGAGGGATTATGGCAACGTAACGCAGGGTGAGATAGGAGGTATGGGTAGGTAGGATGGTTGATTAGGCTCATATATTTGCTTTTTAGAGTGGATCGTGCCCTTGCTAGACTCTGCTATGTTTTTCAACCGGCCATACATTGTGGGATATGGGTAGGTAGGTTGGAGGTTGTTTAATTACGATAGGAACAAACGGAGGATTAGGATCGTACCCTTGCTGGATTCTATGTTTACAACCGGCAAACCATTGTGGGCCTTGGAGCTATTACTTTTTTTAACAATTATAAACAAAATTTCAGGCTGGAAATCTATGGGTCGATCTACACCGTATTAACTCATAGGTCCCACGAGATTAACGGCTCATAAATTCTAATTAACATGAAATTTTTTTGGGGAGTCTGTAATTAGTATAGGTATAGATAGTAGTAACGTGCTTAACGGAAGGATTGTGAAGATTAGAAAATTCTATGAAAATCCTTTGTATGCATGGATGCATGTGAACAAATTGCCAAGTTCAACTATAAGCAAAAATATTGCATCCGCAAGACTAGAAGTTTTATTGAGAATCGTTCCTCCTATCATAGGTAATGTACCGTCACAACTAAAGAAATCTTAAATAAAACCTTCTCCAATAATGTTACCACTACCTACATGGAGTTTTTTAGTGTGCATGATAGTACGTTCTTCTTCATGAGGAACATTATTAGCAAAATCATAAAAATTTCCCTTAAGATTATTACTTCTTTTTTCAATATAACCTCCCCAGATTTAGACATGATGGCAAAGCAAGCAATCTATCACACAAGCAAACAAAAGGCAAATGAAAAATGAACAGAAAGAAGGCGAATAAAAAGCGAAAATGTTTTTGTGTTTTTCTGAAAACATTTTAGAAGTGGGGGAGAGGAAAACGAGAGGCAAATGGCAAATATTATAAGTGCAAGAGATGAGAGTTTATGATAGGTACTTAGTAGGCTTGATGTATATCCTCCCTGGCAACGGCGCCAGAAATTCTTCCTACTACTTCTTGAGCTTGCGTTGATTTTTTCCTTGAAGACGAAAGGGTGATGCAACAAAGTAGAGATAAGTATTTCCCTGAGTTAAGAACCAAGGTATCAATCCAGTAGGAGGAACACACAAGTCCCCAATATATGCACCTGCACAAACTAACAAACACTTCCACACAGCGTGAAAAAGGGGTTGTCAATCCTTCTTGGTCACAAGCAAAAGTGAGATCTGATAGAGATAGGTATAAAACAAATAAAAGTAAATAAAACTAGCGAGGTATTTTTGCATTTTTTATTTATAGACCTGGAAATAATATGGTAAAAGTAGACCCGTGGGCCATAGGTTTCACTAGAGACTTCTCTTTTAAAGAAAGCATATGATGGGTAAACAAATTACTGTTGAGCAATTGATAGAAAAACGCATAGTTATGACGTTACCTAAGGCAGTGATCATGGATATAGGCATCACATCCGTGACAAGTAGACCGACTCCTGCCTGCATCTACTACTATTACTCCACACATCGACTGCTATCCAGCATGCATCTAGTGTATTAAGTTAACAAGAACGGAGTAACACCTTAAGCAAGATGACATGATGTAGAGGGATAGATCCAAGCAATATGGTAAAAACCCCATCTTTTTATCCTTAATGGAAACAATACAAATACGTGCCTCGCTACTGTCACTGGGTGAGGACACCGCAAGATTGAACCCATCACAAGGCACCTCTCCCATTGCAAGAAAAAACAATCTAGTTGGCCAAGACAAATCAATAGATCGAAGAGAAATACAAAGATATCTTAATCATGCATTAAAGAGTTCAGAAAAGACTCAAATAATATTCATAAATAATCTGATCATAAATCCACAATTCATCGGATCTCAACAAACACACCGCAAAAGAAGATTACATCGAATAGATCTCCAAGAACATCGAGGAGAACATTGTATTAAAGACCAAAGAGAGAGAAGAAGTCATCTAGCTACTAGCTATGGACCCATAGGTCTGTGGTAGACTACTCACACATCATAATAAGGGCATCAAGGTTGGTGTAGAGGCCCTCCGTGATCGAATCCCCCTCCAACAGAGTACCGAGAAAGGCCCCAAGATGGGATCTCATGAGAAAAGAAGCTTGCGGCAGCGGAAAAGTATTTTTGGTGTGCCCCTGGTGTAAGGGGAATATTTGGGTATTTATAGAGCTGGAGTTAGGGTCAGGGGGGCCCGAGGGGCCCACAAGCCTGGGGGCGCCCCGCCCTGGGCGTGCCTCTATGGCTTGTGGCCCTCTCGTGGCTCCTCTGTCCTCCTCCTGAAGCTTCGTGGTTTTATTTTGCTCCAAGAAAAATCCTCAAAAAGTTTCGTTCCGTTTGAACTCGGTATAGGATTGATTTTCTGTGTAAAAGACAAAAACAAGGGAAAAAGCAGCAACTCGCACTGGGCACTAGGTTAATAGGTTAGTCCCAAAAAATGATATAAAATAGCATATTAATGCATATAAAACATCCAAGATGGGTAATATAATAGCATGGAACAATCAAAAATTATATATATGTTGGAGACGTATCAGACCCCCCTATCGCACACACTGATGAGGTGACGGTTTAAAACTCCATCGCGGAAAGGGGGTAAAAACCGTTTGTATAGGACGTCTCTGCACCAAAGGGTAAATGTATCCAAATCCAACATTTTTTGGGTAAGGGATGCCCAGCGAGCTTGAGAACAGTATCATAGATTACCTTCTGATGTTGGACGATCAAGTGGCCCTAAGAAGGCAATGCCAAAGAAGTCAGCTCAAAAGCCAAAGCCCTCAGCGCAAAGGCCTTCAGCTCCAAGTGCTTCAGCTGCCGCAAAATCTTCAGCTCCTCCGCTTGTATTAAGTTCTTCAAAGGCTGCAGCAAAAGCCTCAGCCTCTGTTGTGCTTGCTTCATGTCAGCGCACAACTGGCATTACAATTTCCTGAGAGGCTGCACCAACTACCTCAACGAGTGGGCACACTTCCACAAATGCCCCAAGCTGAAGATGAAGGCCACCGCTGGCCGCGAAACAAGGCCCAACCCAAAGAGTAAGGCTGTAGTGCCTCGGGCTGGCGAAAATGATGAGGCCGATGAAGATGAGCTTGCTGAATTCATTAGAAGAAAAGCTGAGCAAGATGCTATTGCCAAGAATTCTTCAGTACCTCTTTTGCTAGATCCAAAGAAGATTCTTGACTTCGTTGATATTTGGTGCCAGAAGCCAGACACTCCGATTGATGATGTTGACCTGCCTCCCGGTCCTAGTCATGTGCTATCTGCATTCATCTTGAATGAGAAACATAAGGTTAATCATGCAAAGCTTATAAGGAAGTAGCATCTTCAGAAGCAGAAAGAGCTCAAGTCTAACATGTTCACTATCACACCTCAATAACTCATTTCTATGCAGGCTGGGATTCAGCAGCTTAGTGATGAATATGAACGCCAAGTCAATCACTTATGTGGTGTGCGTGACAGATTCATCGCACAAACCAAGTAGGCGGTTGACGATCACAACAGACGTGAAGCTACCAAACATGGTCAAGCTCATCAAATTAGTTCCTCAGCACAACCACAACTTCCTAAGGACAGTGCATCTGGATCACAACCTGAAGAAACTATAAGGGCATCCGAAACTATAGTGCCTGAGAAAGTGTCAGGGCGACTGCATCAGTCGCGCCTGAAGAAATTGCTCCATCATTATCCTCATCGTCAACTCAACCAAATTCTTCAAAATTGAAGAAAAACACACTTCCTTCTGCATCAGAAGTGAAGAATACCAAGGCTGCTGAGAAAGAAGCTCTAATTAAGATAAAAGCTTCAACTCCATCTACCAGTGAAACTGTGAAGAAGTTGAAGACGGATCCATTATCTTCAACTCAGCTTATTGATGCACCACCGTTGGCCTGAGCGCCCCCAACCCAAATCATTACAAATCAGTAGATTGTGCCATTTGGAGAAGAATATGTTGTCCCATATGATGATGAGGAAGGAGACACCCATTCTGTTGCTACCACAGAGCAGATGGATGAAGATATTGAGGTTGAAGCAATTGCGTCCCCTCTAATGGTATCATCGCCTCCCCCCGTGTTGTCTGTTAAAAGGGCTGGAAATGAAGAAACTGAAGAGGATGTGGATATTGATGGCTCTACTACACCCCTTATCCACGATGAATTTTGGGAAGTAGCTCACCCAAATTCACCCATCACCACACCTCTAACGCAAGACCCTCAGTCGCCTGCAAGGACTGAAGAGATTCCTACTGGTGCTGAAGAGCGTCTCACACCTCTTCAAACCATTGTTGAAGAAATGTCGGCTGTATCAGCTGAAGAAATGGTGCGGCAAGAGCACACTATTGAAGTTGAACGTCATTCCCATCGGCCTGATGGATCTATGCATTTCACTGATACAAAGACTGTTCCACTAGCAAAAGCTGAGGAAATTGCAAAATCTGATGCAATTAAAGAGAAGAATGACTCCACTAGCTCTCCTTGACCCATTTTTTTATGAAAATGGGTCAATCTTTGGCCCAAGCCCGCAATGCCTAAGCTTGGCAAAGGCGTCAGGACACCCAAGTTCAACAATTCTGATTTCTTCGAGGAGAAGAATTTCTTCACTAGCGCATCACCATATGATTCAGCTAAAATATGGCGTCAGCGCTTCTGGACTACAATGCACATGAATTTCTATTCATCCCTGCTATTTGATAAGAACAAGGTTTTCCCGCATCGCCATATTCCTCATGTGGATATGGTGTCAATTCCGGTGATGTCTGTTCTTCACGATGTTGGGTTACTAAGCCTATGCTCTGACGTCTTTGAATTGAATGAAGAGCTGATTCTTCAACTCTATGCAACATTGCATCTATCAGGTGAAGTTGAGGATATTCACTCCTGGCTCTGGACTCGATGTCAGAAAACACACATTATAAAGCTCCAGCCAGTGAAATGCTTCGAGCACTCCCAGTTAATCCCCCTCAAGAGAATGTGAGACACGTTTATGAAGAACCTGGACTTCCAAATCACATGATTGCAAGTGTTAATGGAACCGCAAGCTCAAGGAGATGCTCGAAGAACCACAATTCTGGTGAAGGAATTTCTATATGTACCTCAGACTGTATATCGCATTCTGGCCAAAACCCTTAGTCCAATTGAGGGCCACAATTCTGAAACCGAAGAAGTTGTGGGAATCATGAAGAATATGTTGTTCAATATCATACATGGTATTCCCATTCATATCCTTGATTTCTTCATGAGGACCTTGAACCACAATTTGCAAGTTAGGGATGCTATCTATACTACATAGTTGGAGACCCTTGGATTCGCCACCATATCCTCATGCGCGCAAACTTCTTTTATTTAAGCTGCTAGACACTTTCGACGGGTCCATGACATTAGTAATAAAGCTCATTGCCCATGGCGTCGTCGACACCCTCCGCATCCACCATATTTGCATCCACGCCCTCCTTGTCCGACGTCGTCGTTGTACCTCTCCAGTTGCCGCCCAGGCATCATAGGACGTCTGCTACCCCCACCAACGTGCATGCTCTCCTTGGACTACGACGTCGTCCACCCAGAATCCCTCTGCAGCCAGGTAGCTCCGCTCCTTGTGGATGACATCCATGGTGGACACCACGTCGGCTGGTGTTCGGTCGAATGCCATTGAGCTTTTTTTTTACTTCTTGTTGTTTTCTAGAGTAAGCATGATAGTGGGGTGCTCGGCAAGGAGGATGGATTGTTGTGCGATGCGTGGTTGGCTATATCTGCGGGCATTTGTAGGCAAGAATTTAAGGTGTTTGGTCTTTTGGCAGTGTGTGCGCGATGATTCGTTTCATGTGCAAAATCACTCCGCGTCCTATGACATGTAAATCCATAAATGCAATGTGAGGTAGATATTGCGTTGATGGTACACCATTTGCAACTCCGTCATGAAGTTATGCGGCGCGGTCAAACGAGTGGAGACAATGTGGACATTGGGCACGTCAACCATGGAGATCGTAAGTTGTGCTTCTTGTTGCTCTACATGTTGGTTTATTTATTCATTCACTCGATGTTCCTTTACACGTTGTAAGCATGCACGCTCTGTCGTGATGCACTATAGGACCGAGGGCATGCCATTCATGCACATACATTGTTGGATGAAGGTCAAAGTCAGCCTGTGTGGGATGACATGTGTCGGCTCTGGTTCTATTATCGTTCAATTTGGAATCGATGAATTCGAAAAAAAAAACTTGTTGAATATCCATGTTATCACATTGAATTTGAACTATTATTGTACTAGAGGTATTTGTATTCTATTTACGGATGAGTTGTGCTTTTTCTATAATTACTTTGAGTGTTGCAGGCATGGTTTAGTTAAATGGATGAAATATCATCCATTTTATTTAAATTATGTCTGAACTTTGCTAAATTCTATTTTGTTTAATGAAATTCGTCAGATTTGTTAAAATCTGTTTTGAAATTAAATTGATGCGGCCATGGTTGGATGACTGGCTCCTATATCACTATCCATAGACTAGGCTTTATCGATACGTGGACGGATACGGTGTACAATCTGAAGGTTACCAATGAAGATACTCTAAGCCGCATGGCTCCTATATCACTGTCTGTATACTGATGTTCATCGGTTCTCGGACGGATACGGTGTACAATTTAAAGGTCAGCAATGCAGACACCCTAAGCCGCCGCCATGTATAACTGGGTTTTCTTTTTTGGGAGAAATACTTGTATTACTCAATCACAATATCGATAATGAAATTGCAAGGTTGATTTGACAAACGAGATTACCATGACGGCGTGACTCACCATGATTGAATTTGCTCCCGTAGTTCCAAATCCAACGTGCATATTTTTTTCAAAAATCAATCCTATTTGTGTTTGACCAAGATTATAGAGAAACATATTAACATCCGCAATATCAAATCAGAATCATTTGATTCATCATGAATAGTCTATTTTGTAGTATTGTATTGTGGATGCTGTTGTTTTTTTTCTTCTAAGAAAAGAATCTAGTTAGTTTTCACATCCCATTGATGCTGCCTGCCTCCCTCCCACAATGGTTTGTAACTTTTTCTTCTAGATGATAAACCATGGTTTGTCTCCTCGCAAATAGAATTAAAAGTATCCCCCGAAAAATTGACAATAGTTTCATGCATAAACCATTCTACATTTTTTTTGCGAGTATATAAACCATTCTACATATTGTTGAGAGATCCACATAACTAATTTAAAAGCCTAATCAGTCCAGCTAAATTACTAAGAAGTATAATACTGAGCAACATGTGATCCACTTTACTGCCATGGCTGACACCATCCATTTGGATTACATCGTACTACTAGTACTATCCTTCTAACTAGCAACGAGATTTGATCAACTTTAACTCAACTCTCTAGAAATATACTACTACTACTACCAAATTAACGAACAAGAAAGCTTAATTAGCCGCCTTCTCATGAGAGTCACGGGTCATGTGTTGTTGGAGAAGATCGTGTGTTGGATCACGGGCACTCGCCCCAGCCCTCCTCGGCGTCCACGGCGGCGGCCGGTCTGCTGGCGCGCGCGCGGCCCATGGACGAAGCCACCTCCACGAGCACCCTCGCCGGCACGTGCGCGCACGCCTCCAGCCGCCGGAGCGCGTCGCCGGCCTCGTGGGCGCCGCCGACGTGAGCCGCCATCACCTCCAGGCACAGCGCGGCCGCCATCGCGACGCGCAGCGGCGCCCTCCTCGGCGCCGCCGCCACGGCCCGGAGCGTGCGCGCGGCCGCCGCGGCGCGCCTGCGCGCCACCCCCGCCGGAAGGCCCATCTTCTTGGCCCACCCCTCGAGCACCTCCTCGCCCCGCGCGCGGGGGCTGCTCCTGGTCTTCGGCCTCCGCCCCAGCGGCGCCGCCGTCGTCGCCGTCGTGGCGGAGTCGGCGGTGGACACGCAGGAGCTCGACGTCGTCATCCCGGACAGGGCCTCCTGCTCCTCCTCGTCCTCCTTAGACGCAGCGAGGCGCGTGCGGCGGTGGCGGGAGGCGAGGAAGTTGGCGCCGTGGACCCTGGCGTCGCAGGGCGCGCAGAGGAACGCCGCGTCGGCCGCGCAGTGCACGTCCGCCGGCGCACCGCACAGCGCGCACCTCGCCGTCGCGCCGCACATCTCCGCCAGCTTCAGCACTCTCTCGCTCTCGCACGTAGGGTGAGGACGGGTTGCGTCGCGCGCTCTTTCTAGACTTGCAGCCGGGAGAGACGATGGACGGCGGACGACGGCGAGGCAGCGTGGTGTGCTTCTCCTCGCCGGGGCGCGTATTTAAGGACGACCGAGCTAGCTAGCTATCCCGCGAGGTGGGCGCTCGGTGGTGAGATCTTTTCCGCTCCCCACGTCCCCCCGTATCGTACACGTGCAGTTTGCGTGGTCATGGGCGCGAGCCGCGAGCGGCGTCCGATCCTCGCCCCGATCGCCGCGACGTGGAGGCACCGCGGCCGTCCCGGCCACTCCCGCGATTCGCACCGGGCCCGCTGGCAGCGGTGGCCATGTGGTCGCCCGGCGCGCGGTCGACACCTGGTGGCGCACTCCGCCGTCGACCCGCACAAGTGGCTGCGGTTGATCGACCGCGACGGGTGGCGCCCCGCGAGGGCCGACGTGAGCCGCGAGTTCGGAGCGGGGCGTCGCCATCGGCGGGATGCGCCGATGGAGGCGTAGAGCCATCCGTGGCCACGAAACCTCGTCCCCCTCGAAGTACGTACTCTACTATAGTTTGTTCATGGCGCCCACGCCGGCCCGCCCGTCGCTGTCGGGGCTCGGTCGGTCGGCCGTGGCTTTGCTTTGTCGGGCTCCGGTGCCGCCGCTGATTCTTTAGCCCGTCGTACAAGCAAGGAAGCTCTGCAAAGGGGTGCTAGTGCGTTGAATTCCCGGCTCCTTCGAATTTTTTTACACAAACTTCGCCATCCGTATCGTTCTTTCAAGCCAGGTAGGTGAAAATGTGCCGTGTTGGTGGTGCAGGCCGTCTCAGGCCACGCATATATTTTTATTATAAGACATGCTGGGGTTTATTTTTTGCGGGAAATAAGCCATGCTGGTTTTTATTATTATTTATTTATTTATTTATTCTTTTGCTGCTGTCCACATTCAGTCGCGCGATGCACGACGGGTATCCTGGGCCTGGAATCGGCGCCTTCTCGATCATTCCAAATGTCCAACATGTGGACCGCAGCGGAGACGGAGGCCACCAGGAGGGTCGATCACGGACCAGTACTACGTGCAACTGAGGCCACGAGCGGCGGGGTGATGGAATTCGTGGAGCGCGAGCGCGCGATGCTCGTCGTCCACCTCGCCGGCCGACACGCGGCGAACATTCCCCGTCGCTTCCGGCGGAAAAGCAAAGGTTCTCCAGCTGCGCCCGGACGTAACGTACTAGTATATCTGTGTATGTGGTCTCTGCCGCTGCGGGTCGACCGCTCGGTCGTCCACGGCATGATCATTCGTATGGGTGGATTGGCACCAAACCCCCCGCAGGAACCTTCCGGAACCTCCAACGGTGGTTAGGGCCGGCTGCTCCTGCGTGCGACCAACTTTTGCTCCGAATAGTTTTCTGGGTTCGTTGTATCTTGTGGGACACGAGGGTACACGTACGCGCCGGGAGATGCCCAAGCGTGCCGATGTTAGTCCATCTCCATGTGGCATCTGGCATGGCAGCCCTTTGATCGATCCATCCAGGTTGCTGACGAATATATGGTGGAGCCAGCCAGGCATGCTCCTGAAAATATTTCATATTTCTGCAAGAATATACACTGACATATACTCCCTCCGTTCCTAAATAATTGTCTATATTTTCACTTTGATTGACGTAACACGTTCTCTCTATTAGGAGTATATGAGATCAAGTAGTACGAAAAATACATCTTACACACCTCGTTTGCCTTCAAATAATTGAAATTGGATTTGATTCCGTCAGTTGAGGGCTTGAGGCCCTCTTGATTCACGTGATTCTCACAACCCAGGCCCTGCTTGGATTGGCGTTTCATCTCGTTTTTGGCCGGTTTAGAATACGGATCTCCTCCCGTCGTTTTAATTTCATGCTGAAATCAAGAGGTGACCAATAATTTACACCTGTAAGATAAGTACAGGTGTAAAAACTTACACCCAATCCAAGCAGGGCCCAGGAATAGGGATAACACATCAGAATGACATGCTTACTTGAAAATTTATCACTAAGTGCTTGATGCCACATAAATAACAAAAGAATTGTAAAAGGAGATTGGAATGGCTGCTAGATTTTCTATGAAATCGTACAAATGATTTCTTAAGAAAATTTATATAGGATCCAATCAATGGATCAAAAGTCCAACATAGGAAAAAATATCCCAAAGGTTCTAGCACCAAAACATTCTATGGAATTCCTTTGAATCAAAGAGCCCTGAATCATTTCTTTTTGAAATGTCGGACAGTTGATGTGTGTGGGTGGGTGGGTGGGTGGGGGGGGGGGGGTGTTCCATGCCTGAATTTTCATTGAAAAATGGGTTTGATAGAACAATTGTTTTACCTCGAGAAACATAAATCATGCCATAATTCTGGCATAATAATCTGCATTCAGTTCCAAATGGTCCCAATTCCAGCATTTGTATTTGGATGTCGCCTGAAATTGTAAGTTATTTACTCAATAAAATTTCACTGTTTATAATTTGAACCTTGTGTTCACACATAAAATTTTGCTCGGAATCAACCGAAAACTCCCTGTCCATGCACGAAGAAACTGCTTTATTGGCAAACCGAACTGTGCAAAGTATGTTCCGTGTAGACTTCCGTAAAACTTGGTACACCCTCCGATCCATATTAATTGTCGTTCAAATGGATGTATCTAACACTTTTTCAAGAATACAACATGAAGAGGTGCATCAATAGCATAGAAAAAGAGTCAAGACGGTTGATGCGACGCCTTTCGGCACACAATACACACACCACGGCTACAACGACACAAACAGCTCGTCTAGTCGAACCTCAAGCCACGATGGCAAGAAGGCAAGACTCACATAACAAGGACCGCGTCTCCACCTACACCAGAGACCTAGAAGCACAACCCCAACAACATCTCAGGCTGGGTTAACGTACTCTCCACCCTTCACGTCTAGGAGTCGGCTAGTGAACAGCAGGAACCAGCCGGATTCTGAGAAGGCGTCGTCCAAGGGAAGCTGGTGGCGACGTACATTGCGCCCCGATACCCATGCCCACGGCAGCCACAATTGCCCCAATCGTCGTCGGAGCATTGACGAGGCCACCATCTACAGCGACATGGGGCCTACTCTCTCCCTAGCACGCCACACCCCCCCCCCCCCGGGCGGTGGCCACCCATGCTATGCAGTTAGGAGAAGTGACTCAGAAGGTCACAGAGCTGCAGCTTCGGGGCGATGCCATTGATGCAGAGCCGCCGCTCTTCGCGCCCCTGCCACAAGCAGTGATCGGACGGCCCCCAGCCAGAGACAAGACGCCCTGCAAGACCAGGGTGACGCCAAAGCCGGCACGGCAGAGCCTCAGGCAAGCCAGCAACCCCTCGCCGGTGCCAGTCTCCCAGAGGGCGACGCTGCGGCTGGTGCACGGGCTTGGGATTCTTGGCCCGAAAGAGAAGATGACGGCCCGGGCGGCGGAGGCCCTCATTCGTCGCTTCGACGAGCCGCTGACGGACTCCGACATTGCAGCCATAGCGAAGCTCACCCGCCTGGACCCTGCAGCGCTCAAGGCAATCGTCGGTGTCAACAACAACGTAGATGAGGCCCCGGGGCCCTCTGTTACCCCATGTTAGTTGCATCATGTAGCCCTCCTCGTCGACGACGACCAGCAAGGTGCTGGAGTAGTGTAGGTTCCTTCATGTGTCGGGATTGCTGTAACCGTAGAGTGGGTAGATGGATGGTTGCCTGCCGGCGGGGTTTTTGGCCTATTGGTGGCCGCCGGCAGCCCCAGGATACACTACTAGGAAAAGGGCTATAGATGAGATGGACACTAATGACGCACCTGTCAGGTGGTGCGCCATTAGTATATACTAATGGCGCACCATGTTCCGGTGCGCCATTAGTGTGGAAGATACTAATGGCGCACCAAGCACAAGGTGCGCCATTAGTAACAATTTTTTTTCAAACATTCTAGTGGCGCACCGTGGCACAGTGCGCCATTACTAGTGTAAACTAATAATGGCGCACTGTGCCTCGGTGCGCCATTAGAATATATAATTTTTTTTATTTTTTTGCAAAACTTCTAATGGCGCACCAGATGCAAATGCGCCATTAGTAACCAGGTGCGCCATTAGTAACCAGGGTTACTAACGGCGCATTTGCATCGGGTGCGCCATTAGTAAGCTGGGACCAACAAGATATTTTGGACAGCCCACCTACCCACTCACTTTCCTCACTTCATTCTCTCCACCTCCTTATCCAAGCTTGTCTCGGCTGCCTCCTCCTCCTCACCTCATTTGCACCATAGATTCATCCAAATTAAGTGGTTAAATTACCTTTTTTTGATAGGTAAGTAAGGGGGAGCTATCTGTATGTTGTTCTCCCTCTCCAACAACGTGCACATGCACTTTTCGTGGCCTAGCTAGATCTATGTATGTTCATGGTGTTGCATATGTTTGTGGTGTTGCATATATGTTTGTGTTTGCGGGTACCGGTATTTGAAATGCGATAGTTGCCAATATTTTGCCGGAATGTTGATTCATTTCCGTTTCGGCGAGAATTTTGGCACTATGCATTCTTTTTGGTCCTATTTTTAGGGAAAGTCATGCCAAATTTTTTCTTGGTTCTAAAATATCGTTTTGCTCTACCCCGCAGGCGACCATGGTCCGCACGATGACCGAAGGCATCGTGAATAGGTTTTTGAGCTCCACGAAGGCCGAGATGCTTCAAAAGAACGAGACAGAGATAAGATGTCCGTGTCGAAGATGCAAGCTGAAGAGCCTTATTGCGGACCTGGATTCCGGGCAGGTGCGGGACCACCTGCTCTTGTGTGGTTTCATGGATGGCTATCGGTGGCAAGGTGATGAAGATGACTATGAAGTCGTCCATGGGGGCCGGGCGACGGCAAGAAATGAGCAAGACTCGGGCGGGCGAGAAGATGAAGAATCTCCAGGACATGATCATGACGGTGATGCTGTACACAGTCATCATGTAGAAGATGCAGGACATGATGATGAGGAAGATGCCGGAGCAGACGAAGGGCATGATCATGAAGATGAAGATGCCGGCGGAGCGATTTACGATGGACCATCGATGGGCTGGGTGCAGGACCCTCATGTTCAAGAGCTGCTTCTCAAGCAGACGGATAACGCAAGAGCTGTCGCCCGAGAGAAAGCCAAGCTGGATCAACTGGAGATAGACGCGGTTACTCTATTGTATGAAGGATGCATGCCCGAGGATACCCGCCTGAAAGTAACGCTCATGGCTCTGGAGATGAAGGTAAAACACAAAATGACCGACGCATGCTTTGACGAGAACATGTCATTCTGGCACGAACGTCTTCCCAAGGGGAACAAGTGCCCGACCAGTTTCGAGGAGGCGAAGAAAATCGTGTGTCCTCTGGATTTACCGCACGTGAAATACCATGTGTGCATGAACAATTGCATCATTTATCGGACGAGCACGCGGAGTCTACCATATGTCCGTAAAGCGGCGTCACTTGATACAAGAAGAGGAAGAAAGCTCCTCGAAAAGTGGTGTGGTACTTTCCGATCACTCCTCGTCTGCAGCGGTATTTCGCGGACCCTAAGGTAGCAAAGCTCCTGCGTTGGCACGCGGATATGGAGGAGAAGAAGCGAGAAGATGACGCAAATGATCCAGAGATAAATAAAAAAGACAAGATCTTTGAGTCACCTAAAGGATGCGAGCGGTGGCAAGCGTTGAACTTCGAACACCCGAATTTGGGAAGGATCCAAGGAACATCGTGTTGGGCGCGAGCACCGATGGAGTCAATCCGTTTGGCAGCCAGAGAAGCACACATAGCACCTGGCCTGTGTTTGTGTGGATGTACAACCTTCCCCCTGGTTGTGCATGAAGAGGAAGTACATTCACATGAGTATGCTAATCGAAGGGTCGAAACAACCAGGGAACGACATCAATCTGTATCTGGGGCTGCTGAAAGAGGAGCTAGAAACGCTGTGGAAAACACCAGCCAATATGTGGGACGCCGCAGAGAAAGAATATTTCCCTATGAGAGTCGCACCGCTCACGACGGTGCATGACTATCTCGGTTACGGATATCTCGCGGGCAGGTGGTCCATGGATTTTCTCGATCGTCGGTGCATGGATGACACAACGATCGCCAGACTAGATAGAGATCCCGGTCTTGAAAACCGTGTTCATGGGACATCAAGGTGGCTTCGCGACGATGACCCGTGGAGGAAACGCAAGGATCTGTTCGATGGTGAAACCGAACCCCGAAGGCGCCCGCGTACGAGGAGCGGCGAGGAAATAGACCAGCTGTTGAAAAATTGGAAAGGTTGCCCACTGCCGGGAAAGAAGCAAAAAGCGCCAGAGCCGGGAAAGAAGCGAAAGGCGCCAGAGCCACTGCTGAAGGTATGGAAAATGAGGTCTGTTTTCTGGGACTTGCCGTACTGTAAGATCCACCGTGTGCCTCACAGCCTTGATGTCATGCATATCACGAAGAACGTGTGCGAGAGTCTGCTTGGTACCCTGCTCAACATGCCAGAGAGGACCAAAGATGGGCCGAAAGCAAGGGCATACTTGAAATCAATGGGCATCAGGGACGAGCTTCACGCTAATGATCATGATGATGATGATGATGAGGCGAAGCAGGACACGGAAAGTCGTTGCAAAGGCAAAAAGGCCAAGAAGACCGGAAATGACTACCCTCCCGCGTGCTTCACTCTAAGTTAGGAGGAGATCGAGCAGTTTTTCACCTGCCTCGTAGGAGTAAAACTTCCTTACGGTTACGCGGGGAAGATAAGCGGATACCTAGACCCAGCGAAGCAGAAGTTCAGCGGGATGAAGTCTCATGACTGTCACGTGCTGATGACGCAGATACTTCCAGTTGCAATCCGTGGGATCATGGACGCGCACGTCCGTGAAACGCTATTTGGCCTATGCAACTTTTTCGATGTCATCTCTCGGAAGTCGGTTGGCGTGAGGCAACTCAGAAGGCTACAGGAAGAGATCATGGTGATACTATGCGAGCTTGAGATGTACTTCCCGCCCGCATTCTTCGACGTTATGGTGCATCTGCTGGTCCATATCATGGAGGATATCATCCAACTCGGGCCGACGTTCTGCACAAAGATGATGCCGTTAGAAAGGATGAATGGTGTCATCAAAGGATACGTTCGCAACATGTCACGCCCGAGGGAAGCATAGCCGGGGCTTTCTAATCAAGAGTGCATCTCCATCGCACGAATTATCTAGGCATCGAGGACCCGCTGGTCTGCCCGTCAACAGCACCTCTGCAGGCTCGCTGGATGGGGTCACCGTGAGGGTCGCCGAAATGCATGTCGACTTCGAGGGTCGACTCGCCGACTTTGAAAGAGCAAACCTAGTCGCGCTACAACACATAGACGTGGTCGATCCTTGGGTGGTAGAGCACAAAGCCTTTATTGAGAAGACGACAATGACCGAGGCTAACAGAGGACGGACGGAGATATAATCAAAGAGCACAACTCATGTTTCACGCGTTGGTTCAAGCGAAGCTTCGTCGTACCCTTTACATGAGGATTCTTCCGCGGAAGAACAACTCATATTCGCTTTGTCACAGGCCGAGCACAACTCGATGACCTATGAGGCGCACGATATCAACCGCTACACATTATACACCGAGGACAAGGACATGAAGAGCGATGGTTATCGTAACTCCGGGTAACGATGGAATCCTACACCGTAACGACAAGGACAGATACTACGGAAGGATCGAGGAGATCTGGGAGCTGAGCTACTGTTGGAGAGAAGGTCCCGATGTTACGGTCGATGGGCCAAGAGCGCCCTAAAAGAAGACCGGTATTTCACCACCATGATTATACCGAAGCCAAATCCAAGATCCATGGCATAAACGTCACCGCAAAAATGAGCCATGGGTACTGGCTTCCCAAGTAGACCAATGCTTCTTCATTACCGACCGTCAAATCCCAATCGTGTTGTCGTGAGGAGAGGCAAAAGGAAGATCATCGGAATGGATGGAGTAGCCAATGAGCAAGACTTGACAAGCACGGCGACCAAGATCGAACATGACGACGACGATGAAGTAGCAGCATACACCACAAGAAGAAGCAGGACCACCCTACCTAAAGGATGTCCGTTCCACAGAAGAACTCCATTTGCGAAAAAGAAGGGCAAGAAGATTGTGAACAGATAGCTAGCTAAGATCGGTTGTATTTAAATCGTAGTCTTCATTTCTCGATTGTATTTCATGGGCACTTTTTGAACTCATGAATGTTTTTAAATTTCATGGACACTCGATCTCGATCCCCCTCCATATCGATCGCTATCCCACCTCGCCAGATCCGGTCCCCCACTCCACCGTCACCGACGACCCACCGCACCCTCCCCCGCTCCACCAGCCGCCGCCGCCGACCCCCGGCCCGCACCCTCCCCCACTCCACCGCCATTGACGACCAACCGCACCCTCCCCCGCTCCACCGGTCGTCGCCGCCGACCCCCGGCCCGCACCCTCCCCCACTCCACCGTCGCCGATGACCCACCGCACCCTCCACTCCACCTTTTTCATATTCATAAATATTTTCAAATAACAAATTTGAACATATCTTTTTAAAATTAATACTGTTTTTATAAAAAAATTACTGTTATGATTTAAACAAGTTTGAAGATATTTAAACACAAATAAATATCAAACAGCATTTTAAAAGCATAAAAATAAAAATTGGGGATCCTGGGAATCGAACCCAAGACCTCCTAGTGTGTGTGCTGCGTGCTGACCAGTCGGGCTAGTGGGCGGGTTCTGATGTAGATTGGGTTAGGTGGAATATAACCTGAGGGCTCGAACTGTAATAAAAAAACATACTAATGGCGCACCGCTGCGGGGTGCGCCATTAGTAATCTCCCCCCCCCCCTAGCTAATTCCACCCTCTCCCTCGCCGGATCCCTTCGTCCCTAGCTCTCCCTCGCCAGATCCACCGCTACCCGATCGACCCCGTCGCCGCCGCCCGACCCTGCCGGACTCCCCGCCGCCCGCGCCCCCACCACTGCAGCTCCCAGCGCGCCGCCCGTGCCCCCACGCCCCACCACCTGCAGGCCCCAGCGCCGCCCCACACCCCCGCCCGAAGCTGGAGGAGGAGGACGAGGAGGAGAACGAGGAGGAGGAGGAGACGACGACCGCCTCTACCTCAGCTCAGCCAGGCCACGCGACGCCGCTGTCCGCGCGCTGCTCTGCTCTGTTGCGGCGTGGTCTTGTGCCAGCCCTGAGCCCTAGGGATCCGGCACGACCGCGGCTTCCTCCGGGTCCAAGGCGGCCGGCCCGGCGCCTGCACGCCGACCGCAGTGAGCCCTCCCTCCACTTCCTTCTTCTTCTTCTTCTTCCTCTTGCCCTCAACCTCTGCTCTGAGTCTCGACCGTTGTGCAGGGCCCGTCCATCTCCGGGGAGATCACCACACCGCGCGAGCTCAACGACCGATGTGCAGGGCACCACCACGCAGGTGACCCTCCAGAATGTCAAAATTTCAACATTTTGATGGAGTGCAATTGTTCTGAAGACAATCAGAATTGTGTATGATTGTGCCTAAAGTAGATAATAGTGGACTTTAGGCTTTTTTAGAGGCAATACTAGTGAATTTCAGTTAACTCCTTACAGTTCAGATCATATTTTGATTGTCAATAGTAGTGGACTTTTAAGGCTTTTTTAGAGGCAATACTAGTGGATTTTAGGCTTTTTTACAGAAAAATAGGGGCAAGACTGTTACAGAAAAATTCAATTAGGTACAGTTACAAAAAAATTCAGTTAGGCTTTTTTAGAGGAAATACTAGTGGATTTTAGGTATCTATTTGCTTGTCCTTCAAATAGGGGCAAGACTGTTACAGAAAAATTACTAAATACAGTTAGCTACTGTCAAAAAATTCAGTTAGGTATAGTTAGCATCATGTAAGAAAATGGCCATAATGTGCCCTGATAATGATGTATTTTATCATAAAAATATCATATTTGTGACAATTAGCATCAGTTAGGTACAGTTAGCATCCGTTAGTTGTCATAAAAAAATTCAGTTAGGTACGATTAGGTACAGTTAGCTACTGTCAGGCTTGTTAGATTAATCTTCAGTTTACTTGACTTTTGAGCCGTTGTATCTGAAGGGAGGGAGACAGGGAGTGATGCAGTTGTGCAGCTGCTTGCTGCTGAACCCTCATTAGTTTGTTTGGCTTATGTATAAGACCATAGGGCACACCTCAATTGGAACCACAGTTGCACTAGAGCAATTATGTTTCAGAATGCCCAATCATGTTCTCCAAGTGCACCAGGTGCAAGTGCACTAGGATTTTAGAACCACAGCTGCACTAGGATTTGGTGGTGGTGACTGAATGCAAGTGCACCAAGTTACAATCTAATCGATGAGCTCTTCTCCCCAATCGCTGCACACTAGTAGTACAGTAGTGACTACTTCACCAAGTTACAATCAAAACAAGCATATGCAGTCAATATACAGTCATTGTAATTTTTGGGAGTAATTTTTGGTGTCAAATCACTCAAGCAGTAACTGAATTTTCAAACTGAACTTGACACAATACTATTTTGACGGGTTTTAGTAATTGTGGTTATATACTCTATAAATTTATTCATCAACATGATTTCTTTATTTTCTGTGTCATACATTTTACATATCTTTAGTCATTGAGTTCGGTAACTATTTTCACTCTGTCCTGAAGGTTTTTGTTTTTCAGCAGTTAATTGATGGTTTGATACATGATACATTTCATGCACAGGGTGACTAATGAAGCACTAGGCTCATCCATGGTACAAGTTCACCTGTGAACACTTGAAATTAGTCAGGACATCCTGTACTGATAGATGTAAATTGTGTCCAGTAGGCTTTGAAGCACCAGTTTTTCCTGTTTCTAACTCTGAATCTGATATAAACCATACTGTTGGCATAAGTGGTCTTTTGTATATGTGCTGATGCTTTGTTAATATAAAGCTATAGATGATGTTGTACTTGTGATGATGCTACTTGTGATCTTCTGAAATGACCCATTGGCGACTTCATTAAGCGGGGATAATGATTTTGCAGGTACCCCGTTAGGCCCTTGAGTTTGCCAGAATGTCGATTAACTTCCGTTCCGGCAAATTCGGGTACTCCATATGTCCTATTTTCAGCAAAGTTCATGCTGAAATTTTTCGTGAATTTTAGCATGACTTTGCTAAAAATAGGACATATGGGGTACTTGCGACTAATGCATGGGCCGGGGTATCTTAGTACTTAATTAAGTAGGATCAACTGCCCCGCCATTCTTGCTGCATTAAACCATAGGTGGCAATAGAGCCAAGTGGTCTTTCCTTTTAAGCGTGGTACCTTTTTGTTTTGCTAATGTGTACTAGGTGCTCCCATCTTCTGTGTCATTGTTACCCTAATTTATAGTCCAGTACAATTGGACTTTCTGTACAGCCTGTTATCATGCATGTTTTATGATCTGTTGTAAGGGTACTAATTGGTCTCTTCTGCTGCTTATCAGAGATGGGGGGAAGCAGCCACTCTGCCACACCCTTGATATGAGTTGGATGCTTCGAGTTCTTGATATCATACTTGGGACTTCAGTATCATCCATGACGCAGGTATATAAAACGAGAGATCTCCCCTTCACCCATCTCATTATGATATATGTTGTTTGCTACATCACTCATTGTCCCAAACTGCAGAGGTTACCTGACAGTTTTATGAACATGCTGGGTGAAGATCCGCCAAATAATGTGAAGCTGCGACACGCCGGCATCGGGTTACACAGGCTGTGGGATGTGGAGTTGGTGATCAAGGAGGGCCACATGTACTTGTATCGTGGGTGGGAGAAGTTCTTCCGTGCCTACGACCTGCGGCTGGGGTACTTCCTTCTCTTCAGGTATGACGACGACGCCACCATGCTCATTGTGAAGGTGTTCAACACGACTATGTGTCGCATGCGCTACGCTGACGATGATGATGCCAGTACGTTCTGCCTCTTCTTATTCCTCTACATTTGGCTTTGTCTCACATCGATTGTTAATGGTCATTGTTGCATTTGGACAGGCAATGGGAGCGGCAGCAGCGACACTGGCTACAGCCAAAGCAGCAGCGACTATGGCTGTAGCAAAAGCAACAACGATTTTGGCTTTAGCGACGGCAGCAGCGATTCTGGCAGCAGCAAAGACAACAAGAATGATGATCCGGACTGGAGTGCGGGAGAAGAGGAGCAGAGTGGGGATGAGGAGCTGCAGGATGACGATGGGCATCAGGCTGAGGATGACCTAGCGCTGGTGGTGGCTGACCAAGGGCAAGAGATGGTGGTGGCTGACCATGGGCAGGAGATGGTGGTGGTGGCTGACCATGGGCAAGAGATGGAGGTGGCTGAGGATGACCTAGCGATGGTCGTGCCGCTCGCTGAAGGTGGCCTCGCGATGGTGGTGGTGCGACAATGACCACGCACCGGTGGTGGCGCCGGCGATCCCACACTGGGCGACATGACCACGCCAATTGTGGTAGAAGATTACATCCCATGCCTCCTTTGCCTCGCCGCTCTTGGCGCATCAGTGAGGAAGGAGAAGAAGAACAATGAGAACTGAACTATGTCGGTATGTCGATCTCCAAAAATATATATATATATATATATATATATATATATATATATATATATATATATATATATATATATATATATATATATATATATATATATATATATATATATAGTTACCTACATTATCTCTAATATGCTTAGTTTCCTATAGGTTAGCTTCATTTTACCTAAGTTGGCTCTAATATGCTAACTTAGAGCTTATATGCTTAGTTTCCTATAGGTTAGCTCCAAAATAACTTATGTTAGCACAAAATGATCAAGTTTACATAATAAGCTTATAGTCTTCTTCTTATTCTTCTTCTTTTCCAAAATGACATAGGTTAGCTTCATTTTACCTAAGTTGGCTCTAATATGCTAACTTAGAGCTTATATGCTTAGTTTCCTATAGGTTAGCTCCAAAATTACTTATGTTAGCACAAAATGATCAAGTTTACATAATAAGCTTATAGTCTTCTTCTTATTCTTCTTCTTTTCCAAAATGACATAGGTTAGCTTCATTTTACCTAAGTTGGCTCTAATATGCTAACTTAGAGCTTATATGCTTAGTTTCCTATAGGTTAGCTCCAAAATTACTTATGTTAGCACAAAATGATCAAGTTTACATAATAAGCTTATAGTCTTCTTCTCATTCTTCTTATTCTTCTTCTAGTATTCTTCTAGTCTTCTTCTTCTTCTTCTTCTTCTTCTCTTCTTCTTCTTCTTCTTCTAACTTCTTGTTTATCATTTTGCAGATTTGATTTAATTCACGGAAGCTTGCATGGATGGAGTGCTTCTTTTCCATTTGTGTTTTTATTTTGTATCAATGTGAAACTTTTGTGAATTGATGGATAACGGTGTTGGATGAACAATGTGAAACTTTTGTAATATGTAACGATGGAACTATGTGTTGGCTATGTATGTATCTATGATGAAACTTGTGTGTTGGATATGATTGTTATATGGATGCTTGTTGTATACATATGTGTTGAATATCTCATATGTGAAATAGTGACCTGAGATTAAAAAAACAAAAAAAGTTTTAAAAAAATTGTTACTAATGGCGCACTACCATGTGGTGCGCTATTAGTATAGCAGATAATAGTGGCGCACTGTAGGCAATACTAATGGCGCACTACGTGGTGCGCCATTAGAACACCATATTCTAATGGCGCACAGGTGGTGCGCCATTAGAAAAAATTCTAATGGCGTGATGCTAGTGACGCACCAGTGGTGCGCCATTAGAAGGCAAAACTGGTGCGCCACTAGCATGCCTTTTCCTAGTAGTGATAGTGCGAAAGTGTACCTGTATTTCCTTCCAATGATTAACAGTTGTCGACAAAATGCCCGGTACCGCCTCCCCGTGCCTAGCAAGATGAGTGAAAATTGGTGTAGCCATGAATGACACCAATTGCCCAGTCATGAGTTGGAATGTCCGAGGTTTAAACACACCGGCGCGCCGCGCAGTCATATGTGACACTGCCAATACGCACAAGCTTGCAATCCTCTGCCTTCGGGAGACTAAGATAGAATGATGGTCGACTGCCCTAGCTAGAGAAATAGGAGGTGCAAGGCTTGACGACTGCATCGTCCTCCCAGCGATGGGGACGCGTGGAGGGATCGCAATCTTCTGGAACTCCGCTCTAGTTTCCGTCCAATCTCAAGCTATAGGACAATTCTCAATCACAGCAAGAGTAACACTTGCAAACTCCTCAGCTTCGTACTGGCTAACCACGGTGTATGGGCCTGCTGACAAAGTACGGAAAGACGATTTCCTGGCTGAAATTGCAAGTGTAGCACCCCCGCCTGGTGAAGCATGGCTGATCAATGGCGACTTCAACATCATCTACGAGGCTAGGGATAAAAGCAACAGTAATATAAATCGCCGGATCATGGGAAAGTTCAGAGCGGCCATAGAGCAGCTGGATTGCGTGAAATCAAATGCAAAAAATCGTCGTTTTACTTGGAGCAACGACACTAGTTAGCATAGATAAATTCTTCTACACCATCGCCTGGGAGGGCCTATTCCCGACCTATCTCCTCCATGCAGCCTCCACATCTTGTTCAGATCACTGCCCCTTACTCCTGGCAGCTGCTGCAGCCCCCCAACAGCCAGCTAGGTTCAGATTTGAAGCGTTCTGGCCCAAACAGCATCATTTCCAGGAAACTGTAGAGAGGGCATGGAATCGCCCCACGCCGGCACATTGTGCCTTCGCCAGGCTAAACGTCAAAATGGCCCGTGTGGCAAAAGACTTGAAGATCTGGAGCAAATCGCTCTTCAGCGATGCAAAGATGTAGCTGCACCTCACCACCGAAATTGTCCTGCGCCTAGATGTAGCACAAGAGAATAGGGCGCTTTCAGATGCGGAATTCCACCTTCACAAATCACTAAAGCTGCGAATTCTAGGGCTGGCTGCAGTGGAGAGGGCAAGAAAACGGCAAGCCTCCCGAGTTACCTGGCTGCGGGCTAGAGACGCCCCGACTGCCTTCTTTCAGGCAAAGATCAACTCTAGAAATAGGAAGAAGTTCATCCACACTCTGCATGGGCCTGCAGGGGTGATCACTTCCCAGGAAGACAAGGAGGCGCTAATCCATGATCATTTCAACTCCTTGCTGGGGACGACGGTTCAACGCGACACCACCATCCACTGGAACTCCCTCGATCTACCTCACCTGCAAGGCGGAGGCCTAGACAACCCCTTCACTGAAGATGAAGTGTGGCTAGCGATCAAATCCTCTCCAACCGAGCGATCACCGGGGCCGGATGGCTTCTCTGGCACTTTCTTCAGGAGTTGTTGGGCTATCATCAAGGACAACGTCATGGCAGCTTTTAGCCAATTCTACAATCTAGCTGGTAGAAGTTTTGCATCCATCAACACGGCCCTAGTGGCCCTGATCCCAAAGAAGGATGGGGCCTCCTCCATTGCTGACTTTCGGCCAATTAGCTTAATCCACTCCATTGCCAAACTCATTGCAAAGGTGCTCTCATTGCGGCTGGCCACGGTTATCCATACGCTAATCTCCCCAGCGCAATCAGCTTTCCTCCGGACCAAGTGTATCCACGATAGCTTCTTATACGTCCAGAACTGTGTCAAAGCACTCCATAGAAAGAAAACCCCTGCCCTGCTCCTAAAACTAGACATTGCCAAGGCCTTCGACAATGTATCATGGGAATACATACTAGAGCTGCTGGAAAAGCTAGGTTTTAGTGCTAGATGGAGAGATTGGATTTCCCTCCTGCTCTCCACCTCATCATCCTCCTTCTTGCTAAATGGCACCCCCGGCCGGCGGATCCTCCACCGTCGAGGACTGCGACAAGGTGACCCCCTGTCGCCATTCTTATTCATCCTAGCGATCGACCCTCTGCACCACATTCTACAGGAGGCCACCCAGCGGCAACTGATCGCGCCTATACCAGGACGGGAGCTAAAACTTAGAATTAGTCTCTACGCCAACGACGCGGTCATCTTCGCCAACCCTGTGCAGCACGAGATTGATGCTCTCCTAGGCATACTCCAAGATTTCGGGAAATCAACGGGCCTGCATATAAACCCTTCCAAATCTTCGGCCTTCCCCATTAGGTGTGACAATATTGACCTAATGACTGTCCTACAAAATTTTGAGGGGAACCTAGGGCAGTTTTGTAGGACCTTGAAGTATGTCTAGAGGGGGGGTGATTAGACTACTTGACCAATAAAAAATTAACCTTTTCCCAATTTTATAGTTTGGCAGATTTTAGCTAATTTAGGACATGTGAAGCAATCATCACACAATTCAAGCAAGCATGCAAAGAGTATATTGGCAGCAGGAAATAAAGCATGCAACTTGCAAGAAAGTAAGGGGAAGGGCTTAGAGGATTCAAACGCAATTGGAGACACGGATGTTTTTGGCGTGGTTCCGATAGGTGGTGCTATCGTACCTCCACGTTGATGGAGACTTCAACCCACGAAGGGTAACAGTTCTGCTGAGTCCACGGAGGGCTCCACCCACGAAGTGTCCACGAAGTAGCAACCTTGTCTATCCCACCATGGACGCCGCCCACGAAGGACTTGCCTCACTAGCGGTAGATCTTCACAAGTAGGTGATCTCCTTGCCCTTACAAACTCCTTGGTTCAACTCCACAATCTTGTCGGAGGCTCCCAAGTGACACCTAGCCAATCTAGGAGACACCACTCTCCAAGAAGTAACAAATGGTGTGTTGATGATGAACTCCTTGCTCTTGTGCTTCAAATGATAGTCTCCCCAACACTCAACTCTCTCTCATAGGATTTGGATCTGGTGGAAAGATGATTTGAGTGGAAAGCAACTTGGGGAAGGCTAGAGATCAAGATTCATATGGTAGGAATGGAATATCTTGGCCTCAACACATGAGTAGGTGGTTCTCTCTCAGAAATGGTAAGTTGGAAGTATAGATTCAGTCTGATGGCTCTCTCCACGAATGAAGAGGAGGTGGAGGGGTATATATAGCCTCCACACAAAATCTAACCGTTACACACAATTTACCAAACTCGGTGGGACCGAATAGTTAAACTCGGTCAGACCGATTTAGTAAACCTAGTGACCGTTAGTGATTTTCGGTGGGACTGACATGCATCTCGGTGAGACCGATATGGTTAGGGTTAGGTCATAACGTAATTTCGGTGAGACCGATTACACAAACTCGGTGAGATCGATTTTGGTAATTAGCTAACCAGAGAGTTGGTCAGGTAAACTCGGTGGGACCGATTTGCTCTTTTCGGTGAGACCGAAATGTTACAAAAAGGAAACAGAGAGTTTACATTGCAATCTCGGTGGGACCGATCGCTCACTTCGGTTAGACCGAAACGTTACGAAGGGAAACAGAGAGATTGCAACCCCATCTCGGTGAGACCGAGATCGCTATCGGTAAGACCGAATTAGCTTAGGGTTTGTGGCAGTGGCTATGACTTTTGGAATCGGTGGCGCCGGATAGGAAGAATCGGTGTGACCGATTTTGGCTTTAGGTTTAGGTCATTTGTGGATGTGGGAAAGTAGTTGAGGGTTTTGGAGCATATCACTAAGCACATGAAGCAAAAGGCTCATTAAGCAACACCTCATTCCTTCTTGATAGTATTGGTTTTTCCTATAGACTCAATGTGATCTTGGATCACTAAAATGTAAAATGAAGAGTCCTGAGCTTTTGAGCTTGAGCCAATCCTTTGTCCTTAGTATTTTGAGGGATCCACTTTCATCGTCCATGCCATGCCATTCATTGAGCTTTCCTGAAATAATAGTCTTGGAATAGCATTAGCTCAATGAGCTATATGTTGTTATGAATTACCAAAACCACCTAGGGATAGTTGCACTTTTTCTCCCCCTTTGGCAACAAGTTACCAAAAAGTTCATAGAAAATGCATAGTGCTAGATCGACTCTCAGGCTTGATCTTCTGGTGGTGGTGTAGAGATGGCTCCTTGGACGAAGACTTCATTGATGTAGATGGAGCTGGAGCCGATGAAGGTGCCGGAGCTGGTGGCCTTGAGGCTGTAGCTGGTGCAGACGAAGTTGCTCTTGTGTCGAAATCTGGCACAGCTGATGACCTCTGGGCTCTAGGCACTCTGGCAAACACATTGGTTGTAGTCTTGCCCTTCCTCTCCTGCATGTCCTCTTGTAGCTCCTCCACTGCAGTCTGAATCTGAGTTACTTTCACATCTAAGTTATAGAACTTTTGTTCTATGATTCTCTCCAGGCTCTCCTGGTTTTGAGTTAGGTTGGCCAATCCCTTCTCAATCCTCAAGGTTGATGCTATCAAGTAACTGTTGGAAATATGCCCTAGAGGCAATAATAAATTAGTTATTATTATATTTCCTTGTTCATGATAAT
Organism: Aegilops longissima; assembly: GCA_021605205.1. Taxonomy (NCBI): domain Eukaryota; kingdom Viridiplantae; phylum Streptophyta; class Magnoliopsida; order Poales; family Poaceae; genus Aegilops; species Aegilops longissima. The sequence goes on from CM038679.1 coordinate 696,602,701, forward strand.
CGTTTATTATCCATGCTATAATTGTATTGATAGGAAACTCAGATACATGTGTGGGTACATAGACAACACCATGTCCCTAGTAAGCCTCTAGTTGACTAGCTCGTTGATCAATAGATGGTTACGGTTTCCGACCATGGACATTGGATGTCGTTGATAACGGATCACATCATTAGGAGAATGATGTGATGGACAAGACCCAATACTAAGCCTAGCACAAAGATCGTAGTTCGTATGCTAAAGCTTTTCTAATGTCAAGTATCTTTTCCTTATACCATGAGATTGTGCAACTCCGGATACCGTAGGAATGCTTTGGGTGTACCAAACGTCACAACGAATCGGGTGACTATAAAGGTGCACTACAGGTATCTCCGAAAGTGTCTGTTGGGTTGGCACGAATCGAGACTGGATTTGTCGGTCCGTGTCAACGGAGAGGTATCTCTGGGCCCACTCGGTAGGACATCATCATAATGTACAACGTGATCAAGGAGTTGATCACGGATGATGTGTTACGGAACGAGTAAAGAGACTTGCGGAAACGAGATTGAACAAGGTATCGGGATACCGACGATCGAATCTCGGGCAAGTACAATACCGCTAGACAAAGGGAATTGAATACGGGATTGATTGAGTCCTTGACATCGTGGTTCATCCGATGAGATCATCGTGGAACATGTAGGAGCCAACATGGGTATCCAGATCCCGCTGTTGGTTATTGACCGGAGAATGTCTCGGTCATGTCTACATGTCTCCGAACCCGTAGGGTCTACACTTAAGGTTCGATGACGCTAGGGTTATAAAGGAAGTTTGTATGTGGTTACCGAATGTTGTTGAGTCCGGATGAGATCCCGGACGTCACGAGGAGTTCGGAATGGTCCGGAGGTAAAGATTTATATATGGAAAGTTGTTGTTGGGTTAGGAAAAGTTTGGGTTTTTTCGGTATTGTACCGGAAGCTTCAGAAGGTTCCGGAGGATTCGAGGGGTCCGGAGGTCCAGAAATTGTTCCACCACGTCCAATACAGTAGCATGGGCTGTGGGGCGCCCTAGCCTTAATGGGCCGGGGCACCAGCCCCCAAGGCCCATGCGCATGGGAGGGGGAAACCCTAAGGGGAGGGCCTCCACTTGACTTGGGGGCACTCCACCCCCTCTTGGCCGCCCCAAGTCCCATCTAGGGCTGGCCGCACCCCTTGGGGTGGAACCCTAAAGGGGCGCAGCCCCTTTCCCCTATATATACTTGAGGTTTTGGGCTGCCCAACACACATGAGAACTTCTCCTCTTGGTGCAGCCCCGCCTCCTCCTCCTCCTCTCCCTTGGTGCTTGGCGAAGCCTCTGGGATTGCCACACTCCTCCATCACCACCATGCCGTTGTGTTGCTACTGGATGGAGTCTTCCTCAACCTCTCCCTCTCTCCTTGCTGGATCAAGGCGTGGGAGACGTCACCGGGCTGTACGTGTGTTGAACGCGGAGGTGCCGTCCGTTCGGCACTAGGATCTCCGGTGATTTGGATCACGACGAGTACGACTCCTTCAACCCCGTTCTCATGAACGCTTCCGCTTAGCGATCTACAAGGGTATGTAGATGCACTCTCCTTTCCCTCGTTGCTAGAATCTCCATAGATTGATCTTGGTGATGCGTAGAAAATTTTGAATTTCTGCTACGTTCCCCAACAGTGGCATCATGAGCTAGGTCTATTGCGTAGATTCTTTGCACGAGTAGAACACAAAGTAGTTGTGGGCGTTGATGTTGTTCAATATGCTTACTGTTACTAGTCCAATCTTGTTTCGACGGTATTGTGGGATGAAGCGGCCGGACCGACCTTACACGCATTTCCACGTGAGGCAGGTTCCACCGATCGACATGCATTTGGTGCATAAGGTGGCTAGCGGTGCCGATCTCTCCCACTTTAGTCTAAACGGATTTGATGAAAAGGGTCCTTATGAAGGGTAAATAGCAATTGGCATATCACGTTGTGGTTTTGCGTAGGTAAGAAACGTTCTTGCTAGAAACCCATAGCAGCCACGTAAAACATGCAACAACAATTAGAGGACGTCTAACTTGTTTTTGCAGGGTATGCTATGTGATGTGATATGGCCAAGAAGAATGTGATGAATGATATGTGATGTATGAGATTGATCATTTTCTTGTAATAGGATTCACGACTTGCATGTCGATGAGTATGACAACTGGCAGGAGCCATAGGAGTTGTCTTTATTTATTGTATGACCTGCGTGTCATTAAACAACGCCATGTAATTACTTTACTTTATTTCTAACCGGTAGCCATAGTAGTAGAAGTAATAGTTGGCGAGACAACTTCATGAAGACACGATGATGGAGATCATGATGATGGAGATCATGGTGTCATGCGGTGACGATGATGATCATGGAGCCTCAAGATGGAGATCAATGGAGCTATATGATATTGGCCATATCATGTCACTACTATATAATTGCATGTGATGTTTATTATGTTTATGCATCTTGTTTACTTAGAACGACGGTAGTAAATAAGATGATCCTTACAACAATTTCAAGAAGTGTTCTCCCTAAGCGTGCACCATTGCTAAAGTTCGTCGCTTCTAAGCACCACGTGATGATCGGGTGTGATGGATTCTTACGCTCACATACAATGGGTGTTGACGAGCCTAGCATGTATGACATGGCCTCGAACACACGCAATACACTTAGGGTTAACTTGACGAGCCTAGCATGTATGCACATGGCCTCGGAACACGAGACCGAAAGGTCGAGCATGAGTCGTATAGTAGATACGATCAACATGAAGATGTTCACCGATGATGACTAGTCCGTCTCACGTGATGATCGGACACGCCTAGTTGACTCGGATCATGTAATCACTTAGATGACCGGAGGGATGTCTATCTGAGTGGGAGTTCATAAGATGAACTTAATTATCTTGAACATAGTCAAAAGACCTTTTGCAAATTATGTCGAAGCTCGCGCTTTAGTTCCACTGTTTAGATATGTTCCTAGAGAAAATATAGTTGAAAGTTGAAAGTAGCGATTATGCGGAAGAGAAAGCTTATGTCCTTAATGCACCGCTCGATGTCTTTGAACCCCAAACGTCGTTTGTGGATGTTGCGAACATCGGACATACACGTTTTTTGATAACTACGTGATAGTTCAGTTAAACGGTTTAGAGTTGAGGCACCAAAGACGTTTTCGAAATATCGTGGAACATATGAGATGTTTCGAGGGCTGAAATTGGGATTTCAGGCTCGTGCCCACGTCAAGAGGTATAAGACCTCCGACGATTTTCTTAGCCAGCAAACTAAGGGAGAAAAAGCTCAATCGTTGAGCTTGTGCTCAGATTGTCTGAGTGCAACAATCACTTGAATCGAGTGGGAGTTGATCTTCCAGAGATAGTGATGTTTCTCCAAAGTCATTGCCACCAAGCTGCTAGAGCTTCGTGATGAACTATAACATGTCAGGGATAGATATGATGATCCTTGAGGTATTCACGATGTTTGACACCGTGAAAGTAGAAATCAAGAAGGAGCATCAATTGTTGATGGTTGGTGAAACCACTAATTTCAAGAAGGGCAAGGGCAAGAAGGGACACTTCATGAAACGGCAAATCAGCTGCTGCTCTAGTGAAGAAACCCGAGGTTGAATCCCAAACCCGAGACTAAGTGCTTCTGTAATAAGGGGAACAGCCACTGGAGCAAAATCACCCTAGATACTTGGTAGATGATAAGGCTGGCAAAGTCGATAGAAGTATATTAGATATACATTATGTTAATGTGTACTTTACTAGTACTCCTAGTAGCACCAGGGTATTAAGATACCGGTTCGGTTGCTAAGTGTTAGTAACTCGAAATAAAAGAGCTACGGAATAAACGGAGACTAGCTAAAGGTGAGTGACGATATGTGTTGAAGTGTTTCCAAGTTTGATGTGATCAAACATCGACGCTCCCTCTACCATCGAGATTAGTATTAAACCTGAATAATTGTCATTTGGTGTTTGCGTTGAGCATAGACATGATTGGATTATGTCTATCGCAATATCTGGTTATTCATTTAAGGAGAATAATGGTTACTCTGTTTATTTGAATAATACCTTCAATGGTATTGCACCTAATAGGAATGGTTTATTGAATCTCGATCGTAGTGATACACATTTTCATGCCAAAGGTATAAGATAGTAATGATAGTACCACTTACTTGTGGCACTGCCATGTAAGTCATATTGGTATAAAACGCATGAAGAAGCTCCATGTTGATGGATCTTTGGACTCACTCGTTTTTGAAAAGTTTGAGACATGCGAACCATGTCTATTGGTGTATACGCATGAAGAAACTCCATGCAGATGGATCGTTTGGACTCACTTGATTTTGAATCACTTGAGATATGCAAATCATACCACATGGGCAAGATGACTGAAAAGCCTCGGTTTCAGTAAGATGGAACAAGATAGCAACTTGTTGGAAGTAACACATTTTGATGTGTGCAGTCCAAATGAGTGCTGAGGCATGCAGTGAATATCGTTATGTTCTTACTTCACAGATGATTTGAGTAGATGTTGAGTATATTTACTTGATGAAACACAAGTCTGAATTATTGAAAGGTTCAAGTAATTTCAGAGTGAAGTTGAAGATCTTCGTGACAAGAGGATAAAATGTCTGTGATGTGATCATAGAGATGAATGTCTGAGTTGCGAGTTTGGTACACAATTGAGACATTGTGGAAATTGTTTCACAACTAATACCGCCTGGAACACCATAGTGTGATGGTGTGTCCGAACATCATAGTTGCACCCTATCAGATATGGTGCGTACCATGATGTCTCTTATCGAATTACCACTATCATTCATGGGTTAGGCATTAGAGACAACCGCACTCACTTTAATAGGGCACCACAGAATACCGTTGAGACGACACCGTTTGGAGAAACCTAAGTTGTCGTTTCTTAAAAGTTTGGGGCTGCGACGCTTATGTGAAAAAGTTTCAGGTTGATAAGCTCGAACCCAAAGCGGACAAAATGCATCTTCATAGGACACCCAAAACAGTTGGGTATACCTCCTAATTCAGATCCAAAAGCAATAGGGATTGTTTCTTGAATCGGGTCCTTTATCGAGGAAAAGATCGTCTCGACAAGTTGAGTGGGAGGATGGTGGAGACTTGATGAGGTTATTGAACCGTCATTTCAACTAGTGTGTAGCAGGGCACAGGAAGTTGTTCCCGTGGCACCTACACCAATTGAAGTAGAAACTTATGATAGTGATCATGAAGTTTCGGATCAAGTCACTAACGTACCTCGTAGGGTGACAAGGATGCGTACTACTTCAGAGTGGTACGCAATCCTGTCTTGAAGGTCATGTTGCTAGACAACAATGAACCTACGAGCTATGGAGAAGCAATGGTGGGCCCAAATTCCGACGAATGGCTCAAGGCCATAACATCCGAGAGAGGATCCATGACTTTGGAAGAAATACTTGATGGTCGTAAGGACGTTGGGTAAAGATGGATTTTAAAAGGAAGATAGACAATGATGGTAAGTATCACCATTAAGAAAGCTCGACTTGTCGTTAAAGATGTTTTTCGACAAGTTCAAGGAGTTGACTACGGTGAGGCTTTATCACCGTAGCGATGCTAAGAGTCTGTTGGAATTGGATTAGCAATTACTGCATGATTGATGAAATCTTGCGATAGGATGTCAAAACATTGTTTCCTCGATGTTATACTTGAGGAAAGGTTGTATGTGATACAACGGAAGGTTTTGTCAATCCGAAAGATGCTAACAAGTATGCAAAGCTCCGCAATCCTTCTAAGGATTGGAGTAAGCATCTCGGAGTTGGAATGTACGCTTTGATGAGATGATCAAAGATTTTGGGTTTATATAAAGTTTGTGAGAAACTTGTATTTCCAAAGAAGTGAGTGGGAGCACTATAGAATTTCGATAAGTATATGTTGTTGACATATTGTTGATCGAAATGATGTAGAAATTCTGGAAAGCATATAGGATTATTTGAAAAGTGTTTTCAATGGAAAACCTGGATTAAGCTACTTGAACATTGAGCATCAAGATCTATGAGGATAGATCAAAACGCTTAATGGTACTTTCAAATGAGCATATACCTTGACATGATCTTGAAGGTGTTCAAGATGGATCACCAAAGAAGGAGTTCTTGCACGACATGTAAGGTATGAAGTTAAGACTTAAAGCTCGACCACGGCAGAAAAGAGAGAAAGGACGAATGTCGCCCCTATGCTTCGTACATAGGCCCTATAGTATGCTATCTTGTGTACCGCACCCGAAGTGTGCCATGCCATGAGTCAGTCAAGGGGTACAAGAATGATCCAGGAATGGATCATTGGACAGCGGTCAAAATTGTCCTTGGAGTAAATAAAGGACATGTTTTTCGATTATGGAGGTGATAAAGAGTTCGACGTAAAGGGTTACGTCGATGCAAGCTTTAACACCTATCCGAATGACTCTGAGTAGCAAACCGGATACGTATAGTGGAGCAACCATTTGGAATAGATCCAAGTGGAGCGTGGAAGCAGCGTTTACAATGTGACGTAGAAATTTGCAAAGCACACACGGATCTGAAAGGTTCAAGACCCGTTGACCAAAGACCTCTCTCACAAGCAAAACATGATCAAACCTCGAAACTCATTGAGTCTTAATCACATGATGATGTGAACTAGTTTACGACACTAGTAAACTCTTTGGATGTTGGTCACATGGCGATGTGACCTATCAGTGTTAATCACATGACGATGTGAACTAGATTATTGACTCTAGTGCAAGTGGGAGACTGTTGGAAATATGCCCTAGAGGCAATAGTAAATTAGTTATTATTATATTTCCTTGTTCATGATAATCGTTTATTATCCATGCTATAATTGTATTGATAGGAAACTCAGATACATGTGTGGGTACATAGACAACACCATGTCCCTAGTAAGCCTCTAGTTGACTAGCTCGTTGATCAATAGATGGTTACGGTTTCCGACCATGGACATTGGATGTCGTTGATAACGGGATCACATCATTAGGAGAATGATGTGATGGACAAGACCCAATACTAAGCCTAGCACAAAGATCGTAGTTCAGTATGCTAAAGCTTTTCTAATGTCAAGTATCTTTTCCTTAGACCATGAGATTGTGCAACTCCGGATACGTAGGAATGCTTTGGGTGTACCAAAGCGTCACAACGAATCGGGTGACTATAAAGGTGCACTACTGGTATCTCCGAAAGTGTCATTGGGTTGTACGAATCGAGGCTGGGATTTGTCATCCGTGTCAACGGAGAGGTATCTCTGGGCCCACTCGGTAGGACATCATCATAATGTGCACAATGCGATCAAGGAGTTGATCACGGGATGATGTGTTACGGAACGAGTAAAGAGACTTGCGGAAGCGAGATTGAACAAGGTATCGGGATACCGACGATCGAATCTCGGGCAAGTACAATACCGCTAGACAAAGGGAATTGAATACGGGATTGATTGAGTCCTTGACATCGTGGTTCATCCGATGAGATCATCGTGGAACATGTGGGAGCCAACATGGGTATCCAGATCCGCTGTTGGTTATTGACCGGAGAACGTCTCGGTCATGTCTACATGTCTCCCAACCCGTAGGGTCTACACACTTAAGGTTCGATGGCGCTAGGGTTATAAAGGAAGTTTGTATGTGGTTACCGAATGTTGTTGAGTCCGGATGAGATCCCTGACGTCACGAGGAGTTCCGGAATGGTCCGGAGGTAAAGATTTATATATGGAAAGTTGTTGTTCGGGTTAGGAAAAAGTTTGGGTTTTTCAAGATTGTACCGGAAGCTTCTGAAGGTTCGGAGGATTCGAGGGGTCCGGAGGTCCGAAATTGTTCCACCACGTCCAATACAGTAGCATGGGCTGTGAGGGGCGCCCTAGCCTTAATGGGCCAGGAGCACCAGCCCCCAAGGCCCATGCGCATGGGAGGGAAACCCTAAGGGGAGGGCCTCCACTTGACTTGGGAGGCACTCCTCCCCTCTTGGCCGCCCCCAAGTCCCATCTAGGGCTGGCCGCACCCTTGGGGTGGAAACCCTAAAGGGCGCAGCCCCTTTCCCTATATATACTTGAGGTTTTGGGCTGCCCAACACACATGAGAACTTCTCCTCTTGGTGCAGCCACCCTCCTCCTCCTCCTCTCGCTTGGTGCTTGGCGAAGCCTCTGGGATTGCCACGCTCCTCCATCACCACCATGCCGTTGTGTTGCTACTGGATGGAGTCTTCCTCAACCTCTCCCTCTCTCCTTGCTGGATCAAGGCGTGGGAGACGTCACCGGGCTGTACGTGTGTTGAACGCGGAGGTGCCGTCCGTTCGGCACTAGGATCTCCGGTGATTTGGATCACGATGAGTACGACTCCTTCAACCCCGTTCTCATGAACGCTTCCGCTTAGCGATCTACAAGGGTATGTAGATGCACTCTCCTTTCCCCTCGTTGCTAGAATCTCCATAGATTGATCTTGGTGATGCGTAGAAAATTTTGAATTTCTGCTACGTTCCCCAACAGTAACCAAGCTGCTCCTGCTTGTTCTTCAAGAAATACTCAGATGCCTCCTCTTGAGTTGGCATCTTGGCAGCCTTCTCCCTCTTTGCCTTCTCCTTCTTCTCCTGAGCTTGAACTGACGATGGATCATCTTCATTCATGACAACCTCATTGTCCTCAAAGTCTGGATAAAGTGGAAAGTGTTCCTTATCCAAGCGATATTTTCACGTGCCCCGAGTCCTTCCCGACTCTCATGTTCTCACCACAGGATGGGCATCATTGTGGTCCGGTATCTTTGGCTTAAGCTTTCTCGTAACTTGTCCTTCTTCATCTTCCTCATCAGCATCCTCGTGCTTTGGGCCTTGTTCTTCAAAGCAATGGAATACTCCTAGTATTCCTCTTTGGTCTGACTTGGCCTTGGGGGCAGCTTTGGGTGCTTCCTTGGGCTTAGATGTGGCAGCCCCGATCTAATTGCATCACCCATAAGCTTTGGTGCCTTTGGTTTGGTGCAACAGCTCTTCCTCTTCCATCATGGAAGGCTTCCCAATAACTTTGGCCATGGTCATCTTGACACTTTCCTTCCTCTTCTTGCTTTCAAAGAATCGGCTCTTTGGGATCAGGATTTTCGTGTAGTTGAGTTGATGTTCGGCCTTAGACATTGGTTGTCTTCCTGCAATCCTTTTGATCTTCATGACCCTTTCCTTCTTGAGCACTTCTTTCTTGGAAGTAGCCTCATCTTCCTCGACTTTGTAATCTTCATCCTCTGAATCTGAATTTCTTTTCCTCCTTTGCCTAGTAGCAGCCTTAGGCAAGTTGCTAGAGTACTTCGCTCCCTTCATCCGAAGTTGAGGGACTAGTGCCCTCACTCAAGTCTATCTGCTCTTGACGACATTCACTGTCACTTTGATTAGACATCGCAAAAGCTGATCTGACCACGTGAAGAGTTTATAGATGAGATAGAAAAGATGAGCATCACAAAATGCAGAGGTTTTGCAAAAGAATGACTCAAAAGTTCAGTTTTAGTTTTCCACGAAAGCATTTGGATCCACCGATTTTCAAACTCGGTGATCTTGAAGCAGTTTTGGAACCTAAAGCGATGATCTCGGTTGGACCGAGTTTCATTCGGTGGCACCGAGACTGCTAGGGTTTCACAATTCTCAAATCGGTTGCACCGATTAGTAAATCTCGGTCGACCAAGAGTCACTTGTGCAATGGCATAAGCCAAATCGGTGAGACCGAGTTTTCAACTCGGTGGGTCCGAGATGGTTTTGGTGAAACCTAAACCTAAAATTGAATCACAACTAATCTATGAACTACTTTGGCTGGATAGATGAGTTGCGTCATGGCAAGATTCAATGTGAAAACAATGTGCTAGGAATCGACATGGATAGCACAAAGATCAAGTCCATACCCTAACTTGGCGGTGGACTTGCTGGCTGGCTGGCGGCGGGACGAAATCCGTTGACGGCGGCGAAGACCAATGACGAGGAGGCTGCTTTGGCGGTGAGGAGACGATCCGGAGACCACGATGGCAGAGCGAGCTGATCTGTGGCGAAGGGTTTGGAGAATTTCAAAATTTTGCCCGTGACTATATATAGCCCGACCCTGTCGGTGTGACCGAAAGTGGAACAACTCGGTGGCACCGAGATGCATAATGTTGACAAGATTCGCAACTCGGTGAGACCGAAAAGTTCAAATCGGTTGCACCGAGATTGAAAACTCAGATCAACTTGATGATCTCAAGAGGACCGAAATGGTAGGATCGGTCGACCGAGAATCATTAAGAGGTATTGGAAGTTTAAGTCTATGACGAATCGGGACTCAAGTGCTCCTCACACGAGTGGTTGAATCTGACTTGATCAAATTTTTTGATGTAGCATGAGTAGAGTTTGAGACGAGAAAAGCATAGATAGCTAAAGAAGGTTCTTAGGCATTCTTGTCCATCCACTTGGCACAAAGAAAAGAAAACAAACAGGCAAAACAACAAGTGGATGTCCTTGAATGAGTAAAATATGCACCAACATGCTCACACAATAAGATGGCAATTGAAATATGTGGCAAAGCATGCACAACCAATTCTAGCATCTATCAAACAGTTGGCGATGACTAGGTCATCTATATATGAGTATATTGACTTAGGAGTCAAATGAGAACATTTGATCATAGGTCATACTCATCGTTTAAGCTCAAGTGGGGTTACCACTTTTACATAATGCATTAATGTGTTCACACCATTAGAGTTGCTTTGACTCAATTCCTAGAGTTAAGCTCCCCCTAGATGTGAGATCCCCCCTTAGAGGGATGAACTAACCTTGGGTTTTGTCGATGATGACTTCATGTGGGTGTTGAAGATGTAGATGCTCAATGTTGATGTAGATCATTTGGAGCAATCCTTTGGAGTGAGTTGCACTTTCAACTTGCCTACATGGGTTAGTCCCACAAGGAACAAACAACAATATCCATAGACATAGAGTGATGTACACACAAGATGATGTCCATGAAAACATTAGGTTACCTTGTCCCTTGCCTTACCAACATGAGGGTTTGTGACTCCTTGAACTAGTGCAAGATGTGAAAGTTGATTGCACTTGTTCTTGCCAAAATGATATGAGTGAAGAATGTTGGCGGAGTCACCCTCAAGAACTCTCTAGTTCTTCTTCTTCGGGATCCACATCATCTTGATGGGAATCCTTGGAGTTGTAGTTGTACTTGATGAAGTAGAACTTGACGTAGTCTTGGGGAGCCACTCGAACGAGGCTTTAGGTGCTTCTTCAAATGCATCAATCTCTTCTTGAAGCTTGTCCTTGCCTTTGTTCTTGTGGTCTTGTGGTGGAAGATCATCTTGAGCTTGTGTCCCCTTTAAGGAAGTAGGATCATACTTCTCTTGTTGAGGAACAAACTTCGTCTTGGGGTATTTATCTTCTTCCCACTCAACTCCATTGGCGTTGAACTTTCGTTCAAAACCAACACCTGATTCTTCCGGTGCCTTTCTTGCTTGCGTACAATTTCCTCGAATTGCTTACTCCCGCAAGGCTCTTGTAAACACCTTTCTATAATTCCCTTCAATAAACTATTTTCTTGCTCAAGTGTAACTTGGCTAAGAGAATCATTAGTGGAATCAAGAGAACTACTAGAAGCAACAACATTGGATTTGACATTATTATTGTTACTACTAGAGGAAGTATCTTTCTTGTACTTGTTACTAGACTTGACTTGAGGCATGTAAGTAGATAAGAGTAAACGCTTGGCAATGTAAGAAGAACTTTTCATGGAGATCATCATTGATTGCCTTTAGGAACTCATGCTCTTGCTCAAGATTGAGCTTTTCAAAGCGTAACTTCTCATGAGCCCTTAAAAGTTCTCTATGATCTTCGAAGATAGTTTCATGAGCCAACTTAAGAGTGTTTAGTTCTTTAGTTAGAAGCTCAATTTTCTCCTTATCATTGTCATTCATTTGATTAGCATGATTAATTGACGTTTCATCATAGTATTCATCACTAGAGTTGTCAACAAGTAAATCATCATCACCTAGCAAGTCATCTTCATCACTATTAAAATCAACATACTCGGGATGTGTTACCTTTGGACCTTTGGCCATGAAGCATCTTCCAATTCCCTCATTTGGTGAATCAAATATGCCGTAGGAGTTGGTTGACACAAGTGCTAGACCGGCAACACCTTCATCTTGAGTATATTCGGAGTCGGAGTGATAGCTTCTCTCGGAGTGATGGTCGGAGTCGGAGCCGGAAACCCATTCACCAACATGAGCTTGATGTCTTCGTTTTGTGTAGCTCCTTGATGACTTGTCCTTCCTTTCCGAATCCTTGCTTCTCCATGAGGGTCTTCGTTCATAACGATCATCTCTACTCCTCCTCTCTCTTGGTGGTGATTCTTCTCTTTTGCTTCTTCTTTTTGGAGAATCTTCTCTTCTTTTGTAGGGTGTCGTACACTCATTGGAGTAGTGTCCGGTCTCCCACAATTGTAGCAATTGCGCCTCGACTAGAAGATCTTTTGTCATTGTAAGACCTTGACTTGGAGCTTCTTTCTTTGCTTCTACTTTTGTAGAATTTGTTGAAGTTCTTCACCGTTAAGCTCAATTCTTCATTGAAGGTTGGTTTCTCACTTCATGATGTGGGGGCTTCACTTGAGGCTTTGTAAGCACCACTTGACTTGTTGTGAAGTTCCTCCTTATCCTTGAGTGACATCTCATGAGCAACAATCCTTCCAATGACTTCCGTTGGCTTGAGATCTTTGTAGTTTGGCATCATTTGGATCAATGTGCACACGGTATCATACTTTCCATCCAAAGCTCTTAGGATCTTCTTGATGATGAATTTGTCGGTCATCTCTTCACTCCCTAAGCCGGCAATCTCATTTGTGATAAGAGCAAGCCTAGAGTACATTTCAGCGACACCTTCACCATCCTTCATTTTGAACTTGTCAAGCTGACTTTGGAGCACATCCAACTTGGATTCCTTGACGGACTCGGTACCTTCGTGCATATCAATCAAAGTATCCCAAATTTCCTTTGCATTCTCAAGACGGCTGATTTTGTTGAATTCTTCGGGGCACAATCCATTGAAGATGATGTCACATGCTTGAGCGTTGTATTGTAGCATCTTCAATTCTTCCGCATTAGCTTCACGGTTCGGTTCTCTCCCATCAAAAAATTCACCTTGCAAGCCAATACAAATAATTGCCCAAACGGCGGGGTTATGTCCAAGAATATGCATTTTCATCTTATGCTTCCAACTAGCAAAATTAGTACCATCAAAGTAAGGACCTCTACGGTGATAATTTCCCTCGCTAGACGCCATACTCTCCTAGGTTGTGAAACCAAGGCTATGACCACCAAAAGCTATGGAAATCAAAGCAAATGGAGACCAAGGCTCTGATACCAGTTGTAGGATCTTGAAGTATGTCTAGAGGGGGGTGATTAGACTACTTGACCAATAAAAACTTAACCTTTTCCCAATTTTATAGTTTGGCAGATTTTAGCTAATTTAGGACAAGTCAAGCAATCATCACACAATTCAAGCAAGCATGCAAAGAGTATATTGGCAGCGGAAAATAAAGCATGCAACTTGGAAGAAAGTAAGGGGAAGGGTTTAGAGGATTCAAACACAATTGGAGACACATATGTTTTTGGCGTGGTTCCGATAGGTGGTGCTATCGTACCTCCACGTTGATGGAGACTTCAACCCACGAAGGGTAACGGTTGCACGAGTCCACGGAGGGCTCCACCCACGAAGGGTCCACGAAGTAGCAACCTTGTCTATCACACCATGGCCGTCGCCCACGAAGGACTTGCCTCACTAGCGGTAGATCTTCACGAAGTAGGCGATATCCTTGCCCTTACAAACTCCTTGGTTCAACTCCACAATCTTTTCGGAGGCTCCCAAGTGACACCTAGCCAATCTAGGAGACACCACTCTCCAAGAAGTAACAAATGGTGTGTTGATGATGAACTCCTTGCTCTTGTGCTTCAAATGATAGTCACCCCAACACTCAACTCTCTCTCATAGGATTTGGATCTGGTGGAAAGATGATTTGAGTGGAAAGCAACTTGGGGAAGGCTAGAGATCAAGATTCATATGGTAGGAATGGAATATCTTGGCCTCAACACATGAGTAGGTGGTTCTCTCTCAGAAATGGTAAGTTGGAAGTGTAGATTCAGTCTGATGGCTCTCTCCACGAATGAAGAGGAGGTAGAGGGGTATATATAGCCTCCACACAAAATCTAACCGTTACACACAATTTACCAAACTCGGTGGGACCGAATAGTTAAACTCGGTCGACCGATTTAGTAAACCTAGTGACCGTTAGTGATTTTCGGTGGATCGACATGCATCTCGGTGAGACCGATATGGTTAGGGTTAGGCATAACATAATCTCGGTGAGACCGACATACAAACTCGGTGAGACCGATTTTGGTAATTAGCTAACCAGAGAGTTGGTCAGGTAAACTCGGTGGGACCGATTTGCTCTTTTCGGTGAGACCGAAATGTTACAAAAGGAAACATAGAGTTTACATTGCAATCTCGGTGGGACCGATCGCTCACTTCGGTTAGACCGAAACGTTACGAAGGGAAACAGAGAGATTGCAACCCCATCTCGGTGAGACCGAGATCCCTATCGGTAAGACCGAATTAGCTTAGGGTTTGTGGCAGTGGCTATGACTTTTGGAATCGGTGGCGCCGGATAGAAAGAATCGGTGTGACCGATTTTGGCTTTAGGTTTAGGTCATTTGTGGATGTGGGAAAGTAGTTGAGGGTTTTGGAGCATATCACTAAGCACATGAAGCAAAAGGCTCATTAAGCAACACCTCATCCCTTCTTGATAGTATTGGCTTTTCCTATAGACTCAATGTGATCTTGGATCACTAAAATGTAAAATGAAGAGTCTTGAGCTTTTGAGCTTGAGCCAATCCTTTGTCCTTAGTATTTTGAGGGATCCACTTTCATCATCCATGCCATGCCATTCATTGAGCTTTCCTGAAATAATAGTCTTGGAATAGCATTAGCTCAATGAGCTATATGTTGTTATGAATTACCAAAACCACCTAGGGATAGTTGCACTTTCAAGTTTCCCACCACCTACCTAGGGCTCCCGATCGCCATCACCAGGCTGAGGTTGGCAAACCTGCAGTTCATCTTGGACAGGATCAAAGCAAGGTTGGCAGGCTGGAACGACAAGCTACTACCTATTGCAAGTAGGAGAGTGCTGGTTCGATGTGTCCTTAGCACCATGCCAACCTTTGCGCTCACTGTCCTAAAGGTTCCAAAGAAGCTGCTGAAAGAAATCGACAAATGCAGACGTCGATTCTTATGGAAACAGGATGATGAGCTGACAGGGGCAAGCTGCAAAATAAGTTGGCCGGTAGTGTGTGCGCCAACCTCCAGGGGCGGCCTGGGCATTCGGGACTTGGATCGCTTCAGCCGCGCCCTGCGGCTGCGATGGCTCTGGATCACCTGGGCTGACCCGAATCGCCCATGGGTGGGCACGGCGCCACCATGCAACGAGGATGACAAAGCTCTGTTTGCGGCTGCGACGGCGGTATCTGTTGGGGATGGATCAACAACCCTGTTCTGGCACTCCTCCTGGATTGGCCCAAGCACGCTGGCCTCTGCCTACCCAGCTCTCCTCAACCACTCAAAGCGCAAGAACAGGACAGTACGGGATGCACTACATGAGGACAACTGGATCAAAGATCTGAGACATGGTGACACGCAGCCACTGCTGCAGCAGTTTGTCCAGCTCAACCGCCTGCTCATCGCCGCTGCACCGGTGCTCCGGGAGGGAGAGACGGATAAAATCCAATGGACCCACGAGGCGTCAGGGCAATACACATCAAAATCGGCCTATGCCATGCAGTTCCATGGACGGCTCCTGTCCATTTCGGATGAGCTTGTTTGGAAAGCATGGGCACCAGGGAGCATAAATTTTTTTTCCTGGCTGCTACTGCAAGATCGCCTTTGGACAAATGATCGTCTACAGCGGCGTGGTTGGCCAAACTGCTATTTTTGTCAGCTCTGTGTCCGTAACCTGGAGTCGACCCACCACTTGCTCTGGAACTGCCGGACTGCCCTCGAGGTCTGGAGATTGGTAGGATCAAGAGAAGGATGCCGGCACCTCAACCCACATCACTCATGGCAAAAACCAACCTCCACAGAGATCATGCACCGGATGATCAGCAAGACCCGGCCGGCCCAACGGAAGGGCGCCAACACGATCATTCTCCTGACATGCTGGGAAATCTGGAAAGAGAGGAACAGCTGCACATTCAGAGGAAAGCAGCCGGCAGCAAGGGACGTTCTAAACGCCATTGAAAATTCAGTGTATCTTTGGCGGCAGGCGGGTGCAGCATGCTTGGAGAGACCCTTCTGGGATCCGCCATGAGATATAGGCCACTGTAATTCCACTCTT
This sequence comes from Aegilops longissima, assembly GCA_021605205.1. Lineage (NCBI taxonomy): Eukaryota > Viridiplantae > Streptophyta > Magnoliopsida > Poales > Poaceae > Aegilops > Aegilops longissima. The sequence goes on from CM038679.1 coordinate 696,619,120, forward strand.
GCTTCGGTCAGCAAAGCCTTGGCCGAAGCAAATTTGTTGTAACATTTTTCTGTACTAGTCTTAGGACCCTCCAACGCACCCTTGTTTTCCCATTGCTTTCTGCTAATGATATGAAAAGCCAGCGATTGGTGGATCTTTCAAAAAAAAAGTGACAAGTATCTAGCACTGAAATACGTGTAGATACATCCGTTTGAGCGACAAGTAATATGGATTGGAGGGAGTATTTAAAATTTTAACCTCGAGTTCACACGAGAGAAAAAATTCAAAAAAAATATTTGGAAATGTACGGACGTTGCGCGCATGTTACTTCGTTTAAGTGGATCTCACATACTTATACATATCATTCCGTATCCACTTTGATCCTCTCGCCATAAGAAGCTGGCTCGTATAGAAAAGATGTTCTGGTTGCTTAAAACATTGACGGCAAATTTAAATGCTAGGATTTCGCTTGTGAGGCTATCGTTTGAGACGGGGCCGTGAGCCGCGCGGGAAGCGTAGTCATTCGTGGCCATTAAACCTCGTCCCCCTCGGAGCGCGTACTAGTACTACGTGCCCGGCGCCCACGCCGGCCCGCCCGTCGCTGTTCGAGCTGGCATGGGTGTGGGTCGGTCTCGGTCGTCGTCCCTTGGGTCGGGAAACTTGGACAGTTGGAACGTAGGTTGAATTTCCACCTTTCATCAAATTTTAAAAACAGAAAATCGCCTTTGTGGCTTGTTTATCATTCATAGTACTATTTGTCCACGCCTCCACGCCATGAATCAATCGATCGGCGCACCGGGCGACATATCCTGTGGACCGCAGCGGCGCCGTGACGACTCGGAGACCACCACCACCAGAATCGATCCTCCTTCTCCATCCACTAGGAAAAGAAACGGAGGTTCTCCGGCTCCTGACACACGTACAGCAGTAGATGTGTGGTCTCCGTGCATCGCTTTAGTTTTCAAGCTTCTTCTGGAGTCTGGACGGGCGGAACCTTCCGGAACCTCTCCTCGGTGGGGCTTGCTTCCAACAGCTTTCTTCCTGGTTGTATCTCGTGGGTCATGGCGGATGCACGTACGCGCCAGGAGATGCGGCGGAGCTACGTTACCGCTGCCGGCCGGGGACACCTGGGTGCGCCATGTGGGAGCGGCGGAGATCGCTACTGGGCATGGCACATGGCAGCCCCTCGTCGGCCAGGGAGGGGAACGACCGAGACGCCACTCGAACGCGCGGCGGAGGCAGCAGCCAGCAGGCACGAGTACAAATATTTTAGTGCTACATACAAGTAAAGAAAGAAAATGTAGCACGCACACAATTTTTCTCAGAAGAAAGTACGTGCAGCTTTCTCATTCCGTTACCACTTGTCTTAGAGTAATATCGGTAGACACTGATATGTGGCCCCTCGGTTAAAGAGCATAACCATGGAAATGATGGGATTTCATTTAGTTGAATTCGAAAAATTATGTTCTGATGTGATTTGAGTTTATTTTAGTGCTTAAATCCACGTGGCATGTTCTAAAAAAGGTAGCTATCTCGTCTTTTTAGGCCCGGTTTGGATCATCGTTTAGCTCTGTAAAACGGATACACACCTGCAGCCGTCGTTTTCATTCCAGGCAAAAATTATACTACGACTCTACGACCGGTATTATATACATGTAAAATAAATCCGGACGTATCAACTTACAACGATTCCAAGCAGGGCCTTAGGGAGAAAAAAAGTAGCTATCTCTGTTACGCTCCGCCTGAAAAATGAATTTGTTCATTTCTATAAAGTTTGCCGTTTTATAATTTGATACTGATGCGCAAGTGCAACTTGACCAAAATTGGGTATGTGACATAGATGCTACTTTGACATCACAAACCGAGCCGTACTACCATGTTTCGTTTAGATTTCTGTATATAACTTCCAGTAAAACTCAATCTTTCGTTCACACCATTAAATCTAATACCTCTGTAAATTAATATAAGAGCATTTAGATCACTGAAATAATAATCTAAACGCTCTTATATTGGCTTACGGAGGGAGTACAAAACTATTGGAAATTTTATGGGCATTATCCACGTGCAGAAGAGCAACTTTGAGCTTGTTTGACTGATCAGTTCAAGCAAGTGAGTCTCACATGTACATATATCATTTGTAAAACTTCAATATTTATAGTTTCAGCCTTGTTCATTTTCACGAGTTTATGTGAAAAAAATTAGAGATGACTTGATGCATGGATGAGCAACTTTGTGCATTTGTGAGTCCACACGTGCATGAAGGATCCATGCGTGTGCAGGACCCATGAATTTTGATTCCTCGCTGATGGTAAATACTTCCTCCGTTCTAAAATAAGTGTCTAAACTTTGTACTAGCTCTAGTATAAATTTGTACTAAGCTCAAGACATTTATTTTGGGACGGAGGGAGTAATTAGTTTGGCCATATTCTAACTCACCAAATTTGGTTTTTGAATCCAAGATTTCAATTACTGTGGCAGCCAAAACACTTGTATTTCTAAAATGAGAGAAGTGCATCATGGGACCTCAAACTATTTCAGAGGTGTCACCTAGGTCAACAGATTAAAAAAAAGTGGTATCCAAATCCTCGAAGGTCCTTCGAAGTGCAATAAGTGAGTGCATATGTGACACTCCCTGCATTCTCTTATACAAGGCCATTGTGAAAAATACATTTTGCATCTATACAAGGCCACTAACAGTAACCGAGGCAAAATTTAATGATGTTTTCTCGTACTAGCAACTTGTTTAATACTTACATGCATGTAGTCATAATGATACTGTGCTACTACTTCATTCTCATTCCTTCCTTGCATGCATGCGGTTATATTATTGATCCTAGTTAACAAGAAGAAAAGTTGGCTTGCAAGATAGTCATTAATTTTTACCTAGATACCTGTAATTTGAGTACCTTTGAAATAGTTTGAGGTCCTACTTGACACCTCTGGAAAAGTTTGAGCATCTGGATGAGACACATATTGCATTTGAAAAGACATGGATGACGATTTTCATAGTTCGATAACTTACGTGACACCTCTGAAATAGTTCGAGAACCTAGGATGCGCTTCACTCTTCTAAAAATCGTCTCAATTCTTAAATTCTTGTCTTGGCATCGCAAGTTTGTCAATGCGTATCAATGGACTTGAAATTACAACACTAATCATATTACCAATAACAACGACTTCTCAAGTTTCGTCTCCCTTGCGGTTCAATGAGGTATGGTCCTTGTAAATCCTCTGCCATGGAGGTCCAAAGTTGTGTCTAGCTCTGAAGTGCAAATTACTCCAGTAGAATGTTTGCTCCTTTCACTTCATGCCCACGATTTTGCATGTGTGGTCGGTAACTGAACCCTTCAACCACCAGTGACGGTGCGGAAAAGTTCATCAGATCCCTCGGTAGGGTACCTAGCGTACTTGGAAGTAACAGATTGAAGGTCGCACGGGTATTTTACCCAAGTTCGTGCCTCCATGATGGAGTAATACCCTACGTTCTGCTTCTGTTTGTTACTGATACGAGTATACCTCGAGCGAGGGATTACAAAGGGATGTATGAGTATATTGGGAGTTGTTCTACCGATAAGTAGATGGGAATGAGAGCCCCTAGCCTCCCCTTATATACATGGTGGGGGGGGTAAGGTTTTACAAAGCGAAATGCAATCTAGGTCATCACCGTGATCATCTTGGTGACTAGGATGATTCAGAGACATATATACATTCCTTCGGGCTTCCTCTAGTCGATGGTCATAAGGTGGGCCTTGTGAGCCTACCGACATGCCTACTGCGGAGCTCCTTGCTGATTATCCACCCTGGTGTCTTGCACCGTCAGTAGCCCCCGAGCGCGTCGAAGGTCGCGAAAGTTGGTTGTTTGAGATCTTCGGCAAGCTCATTTCTCCATAGTGCTTGCTCCTCAGAAGATGTCCCTGTGGGAGCTCGCCGCTTCGAAAATCCTGCGGTGGAGGGCCTGCAACAAAGGCTTTGTGTTGTGCCCGTGTTGTGGACGTCAGTTCTGGACAGTGCCATAGGGTATTAGAGCATGGCTCTTACGCGGACCCAAGCGTCGTGTCTGCTTCGTCGAGTCTCGTCAATTAGGTCAATGGACCGTTGGCGTTCCTCCGCCATGATGTGGGCGCCTGTAGTTCCGCGCCCACGTCTCCACAAGTGGCAACCGTATGAGTGGTGGGACACGTGTCGCGCCATTAATCCCCATTATCCTACGATTACCATGGTAATTAAAAAAGGGAAAAAAGAGAGGGTTAAATCCCTCGTTCTTTCTTCTTCTTCTTCTTCTTCATCGTGACTCCCTGAGCTTTTTGATCTCCGATGTACCCTCATCATTGCTACGTACGTGATCTTTGCGCTGTGATACTCCTCCCCTAAGCCCAAGAAGATGGCGCAGTTGAAGGCCAACGTGTCCCGAGGCTGCGGGAAGAGCTCTGTTCCAGCAACCCATGAGCCGAGCGGAAGCGAATGAGGGGCGACACCTCCGGGGAGCCGCCTCCTAAGAATTAGGTTAGCAAGACCATCGGTAAGTGGTCCCCTTCAGTGACCTCAGAAGCGGAGGTCAGTAGGCTGAAGGGGAAGGGGTATTTTTTAGCGAACTTGGTATACTAGATGCCCGTGAAGGGAGAGGTCGCTCCGGCGCCGGCTGTCGACGAGCACGCGCTCCACCAAGACTTTTTTGGCCGCGGGCTTGGTTTCCCCTGCACAACTTTGTGCGGGACTCTTACTTTTCTTCAGTTGCCAGCTTCAACACTTGACACCGACTGAAATCCTTCATATCACCAATTTCATTACATTCTGCGAGTGCTACCTCGGGATGGCTCCCCGCTTTGAGTTGTTACGCCATTTCTCCTGCATCCGCGTCCAGACGAATGGTGAGGCCATCCACGACTTCGGAGGGGTCAGTCTTCAGTTCTGCGCCTTGTTCTATGTTCTTCCTCGTGCCATTCCGCAAGTCTCTGTGGACATGTCACACGAACTGGCTTACGCCTCCGGCCTCAGTAGTACGTAGCTTGGCGGCCTTCGTTTGAGGAGTTTCGAGGCGACTTTGCTCCTGGTAGTCTCTCAATGCCCTTTCCAAGGACACCCGACTGTTTGTCGATGTCAGGACACTCCCGAAGAAAGACGACTTTGAAGGGATCCATATCCTGAGGACCTGGGTACAAAGCCGCTTCATTGGATCTTCGTTCTAGCGCCGAATCATGCGAGTTCTTTGTTCCTTCAAGCGGTCGACATGGCGATGAAGGTGACTATTCCTTGTGGGGATTTTGTCCTTCGTCTCCTTTGTCGACGTACCATCGTTTCCTCATGCGATGGTATGGGACTCGTAAGGTGGTATTTGCCTGGAGGCGTGTGAGATGGCATTGGCGGTGTCCGTGGTGATGATGGCATAGGCGGATCGTCGTTCTTCGCGGAATCAGGCGCCAATCTCTGCAACGATTTCTTCTCGTGGGAGTCCCTTCTAGCGAAGCACGACGCCTCCCCGTCCGCATGGATGGCCGGCTCGGAAGATAAAGCATATGAGCGATGGCGGCGCCGCGCACCAGCAAGTTTTGGATGTCTAGGTCATGAGGATGTGCATATCTACCGTCGAAAAAAATGAAGAGAATAAGGCCCTTCCCAGTGCTCCACCGTGGACAGGTGCTAAGCATGCCACATAAGCAAAAAAGTGACATGGCACAACATTTAAGGAGGGAAGAGAGTACTTTGGTGACCCCAGGAAGAACCAATGTCAAGTGCGAGAACCTAGGCAAACCACTTAAATGAAACAATTTGGCCAATGCATGAAAGACTTTAGGTGCTAACTCATTAAATAAAGTGTCTTAGAATAACAAGTTAAGACCCATCGTTGTGACTTGAGTTGCTAAGGTATTTAATGCACTTAGCACCTCATCTAAGCACCTTTGCATTGGGAGAGGTCTAAGCCATGCGTTTTCCCTTTTTGAGCAATACGAAGTCCTGAGCTGTTCAAAGCAAAGCAAATTGTCGATGGCGGCTTTGAAAACAATTGTTGAACTCAAAATTCCCGCCATGGAGAAAGCCTAGTTGACAGAAACACATGCGCGCGTGGGGCGAAACCCGCCTGCTCCCCGCCCACCTTTCCACCACGTCATCGATCCGCGCCGAGACGCATCTGGGTCGTCCATCGCGCAGAGCGGCGAACGGCTGAGATCAAACCCAATCACTTGATGCCCACTGATCCGTGGCACGCACCACTCCACCAATCAGAGCCCATCTCCTCCCTCCTATAAATCCTCCGCGCCCTCGCCGCCGATCCCTCACCAGCCCTCCCACCTTCCCAGCGAAAACACCACCGCACATCTCCCCGGCGAAGCAGCAGCAGCAACCAGCGGCATCCATGGCCCCCAAGGCGGAGAAGAAGCCGGTGGCGGAGAAGGCCGAGAAGACCACGACGGCGAAGAAGACCAAGGCCGAGAAGCGGCCGCCGGCGTCCAAGGAGGGCGGCGAGAAGAAGGGCAAGAAGAAGTCCAAGAAGAGCGTGGAGACGTACAAGATCTACATCTTCAAGGTGCTGAAGCAGGTGCACCCGGACATCGGCATCTCCTCCAAGGCCATGTCCATCATGAACTCCTTCATCAACGACATCTTCGAGAAGCTCGCCGGCGAGTCGGCCAAGCTGGCGCGCTACAACAAGAAGCCCACCATCACGTCCCGGGAGATCCAGACCTCCGTCCGCCTCGTCCTCCCCGGCGAGCTCGCCAAGCACGCCGTCTCCGAGGGAACCAAGGCCGTCACCAAGTTCACCTCGGCTTAGATATTCTGTTCTCTGTCGTCCTGGTGGATCGATGTTGCTCTGTAGCTGTAGGTAGTGGTTCGTGCCATTTCATCTTGTAACTTGTGTGGGATCACATACTGTTTCATGATCTGGAGGAATAGTAACAGTGCTGATTTATTCTGTTTCATGGTTTGTTCTGATTTATTTTGTAAATCTCTTCAGACAACGGCTCTGAACTTGTGCAGATGTTTCTTTGTTTCATTTCTGAATTTCACTTTCTAATTATGGGTTGATGGGGCTAGTGGCCGTTTGGATGGCAGGCGAGTACATGTACAGTTTCTTCAGACATAAATTTAGGTTCACCTCCTCATTATTAGGCTGGGTTCTTCAGAATGTAGTTAGATGTCTAGGATGCAAAAGTGGTCAACCAATGAATAACTGATGGAACAAGCATCAGCATCATCGCGTGAATCATCATATTTCAAGAATCACACCTTCCCTCAAGAAAAAGAACAAGTCATCTACTCCCTCCGTTTCAAATTACTCTAAATACATCCGTACGTGCGACAAGTAATTTAGAACGGAGGGAGTAATAGCTAATGTCGTCTCTAGTGGCAAGTTTTTACATCACCATCAGAGGCCTAGAGCATCAAAGCAAAAGTGACCATTAGAGCATCTCCACTAGTGAATCGGGCAGGGCAGGGTCCCTGTTACATTTTCCAGTAGGGAACGTTGGCCTTGAGGTGTAACGAATGTTAATGCGACAGCGCATGCCAGGACCATATGAATGACTGACAGAAAACACGCATCAGCATCGTGTAAAACATAAATAATTCAGAGTCATGACTAACTCAGATCAGGGATGTCTACAAACCACACATTCAAATAAAACATCAGATAATAAAACATTGAAAAGCAAGCATGTTTTGCCATCAACTTGTTGTCTAATAATTAACTTATCTCATGAAACAACAGCCAGGGGAAGGAACTTACGGATTTTACCTCCCAAAGCTTTGGACATGCTTGACCAAAACATATTTACTCCCTTTGTAAACTAATATAAGAGTGTTTAGATAACTAAAGTAGTGATCTAAACGCTCTTATATTAGTTTACGGAGGGAGTATTATCTAAAGAAAAAGTATAGCCACTGTCCATGCACTCAAAGCTCACCCCAGCTTATCATCACCGCAATTGACATCATTCATCGTATGTGCTTCAGAACACACCAGAATGGAAGTCACTTTTTTTAAGTTCAGAGGAAAGCTACAACATTGTACTTGCAGGATCTCCGAGCTCCGACCTTCGTCTCCCTAGGGGGTGTGGGGCGCCAGCCGAGGAGAACAGCAAGCACCCAGAAGAAGACTAATTCCTGGGTACTGGATCACTACCGCTGTAACCAGAAATCTTGGTGACCCTCTGTTCTGTCACCCCATTTCTTCCCATTAAATCCTGGTTCATAAAATGCCTTCCCAAAATTTTCTACATTTGATCTTCCAGATAATCAAACTACAATATACGACACAATGCACAGATAAATATATATGATGATAAAACGAGCAGTTGAGAAAATTGGTCAATGCTGCAATGCATATCAATGTTGACTCTCGGACCTGAATTTACAGACCATCCATTGCATGAAGAGACAATTTACCCATAAGTTGGATTTTTCTGATTCATCATACATGAAAACTACATGACAAGACAATTAAAAACAAGACACACATACTACAATCTCTGTAGACGTACTTGTATATGCAAAAGAATGTCACTTGAGGTCTAATTAAGGAAGATGCGTACCGTATCCAGAGTGTTATTTCCTCTGGTTCGAAGCAAGCATGGCAATGAGCTCATTCAAAACAGAGGGATAGGTCGTGACAATATGCCCCCAGCCACTACTCGCCATTAGTATCTGCAAACACGGGGGTGATTGAACTTGGATAAACTTCAAGCACACCTCCTTCAATCCGCGACAGTGGCGCTGCTCGGCTAGAGCAAGGGTGGAGGCGACAGAGCTCACACCTATGCGCTGAGACAACTGCTTTACACAGATGAACTTGAGCCGCTGGAGATCGTACCGGTCTGCCGCTACAAACAAGCCCTCTATTATATTTTTTTTAAAAAAATCACCGTTATATTTACATAAACTCACGGATGATATTTGCCCTCTATTTTTTCAATTTTCAAGAGGTGAAGACACTTCATGCCTCTCCTTCACAGTCCCCACACCATAGTCCGTCTTCATCCTCCTATCATACCGCACAGGAGCCTCTGGCCACTCCTATTCAAGAGGTAACGCATTCAGGGGCGGCCAATCGTAAACCCCGAGCTCACGCAAACTATATGGGCCAACTCATTTGCGACTCTTTACCGTGTTTTCGTTCCCATTAGTTTTGGATCAATTTTATTTTTTCTGTTGTTTCCTTTTTGTTGTTTTTATGGTTTTTTTATACTTCTTTCATTTTTTTATTTATATTTTTCAATTTTAAAGTTTCTATATTTTTTTTCTAATTCGTGATTACTTTTTGCAATCCAGGATTTTTTTAATCATATAATTTTTTAATTCATGAATATTTTAAAATCAAAACATTTTCCACTATATTATGGAAACCCCAAAAGTTTGGATGTTACAGATGGTTCAGAAGTATCTACTCGTGATGGCCCAGGCTTACTCTAGGTCCAGTAAACAATGCTCCATCGAGAAGAAACATTACAGTATGTATATTTATCGAATTCAAAGAAAATAATGGTTTCCAGGTATCCAATAAAAATATAGGTATTCACAAAAAAAAAGGTAAATAAAAATAATTGAATTTATCATTCCCTGCAACGATAGAAATTACATGATTGTAAGTAGCATAGAAACTGGCAGCTCCAGGAATGAATCTTTTGGCCATCATCAGTTAGGATGTGATGGCCAAGTGCAATCTGCAGCAGCAGGGTGTCAACATTGGTAACAAATGTCAGTTGAAAGATAAAATTAAGTAAGATGCAAACTGACATTCTGAGTCTCCCAAACATATTAGAGTGATGATCCTCTGCAAAGTACATTCTGATACCCAGCAAGGAAGGAAAATACATATGCATTGCCCTGGAATTTCTGACAGAAACCGCTAGCTAGCCTTTTAATTGCACACCATAAGAGGAAGCACTTTACTACATCACAGCATCGAAGCAGCACAGGGAGTCGGTTTTTACTATACATCACAGCACTGTAACTACATAAAGATCGTCCGTGGTATAACATTGCGGCCAAGCAATCCCAAGTATTCTTCTCTTTTCTTTTCTTTTCTTCTCTTCTCTTATCTTCTCCAGGAGCCGGAGCATACATACCTTGGTTAGTGTTCTGTGACGTAAACATAGTGCTTCCGTTGAAAGAAACATAATGAATGCAACAGTGCTCTTCTTCCCTGGAAAATAGAGGCCGATGGCAATACACCAGTGCATGTTAGTGTCAGGATTAAGCCACCAATGAATCACTAATAGAACAAGCATCAGCATAGTGCATATTTCAAGAATCACACATTCAAAGAACAAGTCATCTAGTAGAAGTTATTACTATGATACAACATCCAGAGGAAGATATGAATTTTAAATGACCATCTCCCAAAGTTTCCACTGACACTTGACCAAGAGATGTTTATTGGGGAAAGTAGAGAAAAACATCTACATCTGTTCTTCTTTTTTCTTTCTTGACAACCACTGCAACTGCAGTTCAGTTTGACACTTGCGCCTGAATTTTCAGATAGCCCAATCCATGAAGACACAATTTGCAAGTATGTTGACTCAGAATATAGGCAAGTTATATATACATGCCGAGGAAAAGGTGAGACACACATACTACAATCTCTATAAACTAGAGGATCACATATATGCAAAAGAGTGCCACTCGAGGCCTAAGGAACATGCGTACCATATATATACGGACTGAGTGTTACTTCTGCTGGTTCGAAGCAATAATTTTGGCATTTCTATGTCGGACTATTGCTTGCCTGCCTTCCTACAGAGAAACTCTTAAGTTGCAGATTTGCTTGACTATTGTTTGATTATTACTTCAGATGGTAGACGCAGAACAAACATGAACATGGGCAGCAAATGTCAGTTCAAAACTAAACATGAACATGGATTTTTCTGATTCATCATACATGAAAACTACATGACGAGACAATTAAAAACAAGACACATATACTACAATCTCTGCGGAGATTCTTATATATGCAAAATAATGTCACTTGAGGTCTAATTAAGGAAGATGTGTACCGTATCCAGAGTGTTACTTCCTCTGGTTCGAAGCAAGCATGGCAATGAGCTCGTTCAAAACAGAGGGATATGTCGTCAGAATATGCCCCCAGTCATTACTCGTCATGAGTGTCTGCAGACGCGAGGGAGGTTGGACTTGGATAAACTTCAAGCACGCCACCTTCAATCCGTGGCAGTGGTGCTGCTCGGCTAGAGCAAGACTGGACGCCACAGAGCCGACACACATGCGCTGAGACAACTGCTTTACACAGATGAACTTGAGCCGCTGGAGATCGTACCGGTCTGCCGCCACAAACAAGCCTTGCAACCACTGCAGCAGCCCCATTTCATCCTCTGCCGCTTCCCCGTCTTTTCCTTGGCTCACAGCTTCCAACATCTCATTTTCTTGTCCTTGTCTCGTATCTTTGCATAGTTCACTCAGCTTAATGTTGTCCTCGTACATGTCAGGGAATGAGTCTGTGTAGACGAAGCTAAGCAGAGCGGTGAACACCTTTGGTTCCATGTCTTTGATCTGTATGACACTGTTGGACGCCTCCTTCATGGGGCCAAAGAGTTGTGCCATGAACACCGTGGACCGGGCAGCGAGCACACACCGGTGTGCGGGTAAGGTCTCGCCGCCGACCTGGAATGCCACATCAGCACCCACCTTGTTTCGAAGGAGGCTGTTGAAATGCTGGTGTATATCCGGCAGGAGCGCCTTGGTGCCGCCATGGCCACGGCCACCGGCATCATCATCATCAACCCTGCTGTTGCTGACGACCACGACGTCGCAGCGGATGGTGAGACAATCGCACTTGAGATCCGCCGAGTGTTCAAGGGCGTCTCTTCTCATAAACCTGTCGTTGCCCCAGATTGAAGTGGTGCTGGAGAAGCTGCGGGTCTCACCGGTCGCACGAATGTACGTCGGCATCTGCTTCTCCACCTGGTCGACGAGGCTGAAACTGAACCTGACCTCCACGGGCTCTTCGTCTTCGTCATCGGCGTCGTAGAGAAGGTTCAGAAATAGCGAAATGAAGTCGGCACAGCCCGGGTTCTCGCCGTTGGGGTAGTACTCGATCAACCAGTCATGGCCTCCCACGTTGAAAGAGTTGGCGGTGATGCTCTGACCGGTGGGAATCAGCTCCTTGGTGCGCGAGTAGCCGTTGACCATGAGCAGGTGGTAGCCGCTGTCCCCGCGGGCGTCCACGGCCAGCGTCTCGCAGCCGCACCGCTTGTAGCCGTCGGCGATGGACACGCCGGTGAAGACCGACATGGCGGACCTGGCCTGTCGAAAATCGACCTACTCAGTCACCATTAACCATTGCTAAGTTTGAGAGCTCGTTTCAGAAAAAAACGAAGTTTCAGAGTTTGGAGCTGGGATGGATGGGGTGAGGGGCGAACCTGGGTTTGCAGCGGCGGCCGCCCTCACGGTGTCGTCGGCGTCGCTTCTCCCCGGAAATAGAGTTTGCGGCGAGCTGAGGGGCAAACCTGGCCTGGTCACCACTCACCACCGGCGGCCGCACGAAGACGAGCTCACGGAGTTGCCTCCCCACCCCGCATCTGCTCACTCGCTGACGTCGCCCCTCGGCTTCTCCCCGGAGACAGAGCTCGCGCCGCCACCGCCGCCGCTCCACTGACTGGCTGCGCCGCCGGCTGGTCCCGTGTGTGCGACCTGGGCCAGCCTAGAGCTGGCGCTCTCCTAGGGTTAACTCTCACCATGTTCGTTATTGGGCTTGAGTCCACCAGCTGCAAAGCCCATCACTCAAGGCATACTATTTATTCGGTATAAGTTTGTCTCAAAATCAAAAATCTGTATAAGCCGAGCCGGGTCTTTTTTTTACTAACGATCGAGCTGAATTTTGTGGTGTGCCAAAACACAAATTGTATGATTTTTTTAATCACAAAAATAATAATTTGAGTTTTAGAAAATCACCATTTTATTTTCATGAACTCACGGCTGATCTTCGTCCTCTATTTTTTTGATAGGTCAAGGTACTTTCCGCCCGCCTCTCCTCCCCACACCATCGTCCACCCTCATCCTTGCTGCGCAGGTGCCTATATAGGCCAACCCATTTGCGACACTTTACTGTGTTCTGGGTTCTATCAATTTTGGATCAGTTCTTTTTTTTTTGATATTTTGTTTTTGTTATTTTGATGGGTGTGTTTTATATTTCTTTACTTTTCTGTTTTTACGTTTTTGAAGTTTGTATAATCATTCTAATTAGTGTGAGATACATGATTTTAAAAAATATAGAATTTTGTTTTGATTTCGTGATTTTTTTAAAAGGGAACATATCTTAAAATGTTTGATTTTTTTAAAGAAAAACTGGTCTTTGATTCACAGACCTTCTGAAATTCCTAAAGTTTTGGAAAAAATGTTAACAGGAAATCGGCCAAAAAAATAACTAGAATAAACCGATTAAAAACAGAGAATACTTATGTACCGTAGCTTGCTATCGTTACCAGGTCGTCTGAGTTTGCAACAGCGTGGGGCAACAGACGCACGATTGGTGCACTTCCCATGCATACTGCACATAATAGGGCCTTTCGGTGCCTTCTCCTTCCTTCCCCTCCCTTCCCTTCCACGTGTTGTTGTGTCGCCCGGCCTTTTTTTTTTGCTACTCCCATGTTATTCCCTTCGGCTCCCCCTGCGTCGTTGTGTCACTGTATCTTCCTCCACTCCGCGTCGCATCCATCGTGTGTCTTCCAGACGCCCCACCTTATCTCTTCCTCCCATGTCTTCATCTTCTCGATTTCTTTCACTCCCGTAGTCGTTCCCCACTCCTTGTCGATCTAGCCCAGCCAAGCCGGGGTTGCCACCCCTCAATGCGCTTGCCCATACAAGCACTTCTCCATGGCGCGTGGTCCACTTTTTTCTCTCCATGCAGCCTTGACGGAGGTCGCTGGCGCTGGCGATGGTGAGCAATCACACTTCAACCCAACGGGGCCACCTATTGATGTTGCGACCGGTGCGGCAACATGCACCTGCGCGGCGAGCGTCAATGGCGGTGGCGCAGCTGATGCTGCAACCACGGGGCCGAGTTGAAACCGCCGTTGGCCGAGGCTTCATGTGAGCGTTGGCGCGTATGCGACCATTCACAACAGGATCTACGAGCAGCCATGCCTGAGCATGCCCCGTCGACAACAGTGTTGCAGGACCGGGAGGGGGCGTAGATGGAGATGAGTGGTAGGGGCAGCGACACGGGGATCCAGCAGGTTGAGCCGTGATCTCCTCTTCATCGCGCAGTGGTCTGATGTGCGTCGGGAATGAAAGGGGAACATATCACACGGCGTCGATATGTACGGCTCACACGCGACCGGCTGAAATTTTGGGCCGGTCGGTCGGCGCCTAGCACAGGCTTAAAATAAAAGGAAAAGGCTAATCTAATCCAGTTTGGTACGGTACACGAACGAATAAGGAGCGGAGCAGCCCCAAGTTATGATTGAGCGGTCGGTCGTGCCTACCGCACCGCACGGCTGCTGGCTCCAGCTCACGGTCAGGTCAGTCAGCCGTCCGTATTGGTGGCTAGCCCCAGCAGAGCAGAGCCGCTTAACCTTCCCCTCGCCCGCGCCGTGCCGTGCCGCCGTCCGTCTGTTCCTCGCCGCGCCGCGCCGCCGTCCGCCATGAACAACCTACTAACCGTAAGTCTCCTCTCCATCCCCTCCTTTCATCTCTTCACGCTGCCGACCTCCCTACAGATCTAGGGAATTTCTCTTCTCTTCTGTGCTGCAACACTTGAGAGAATTAATCTTCTTTCTTTCTTTCTTTTGCCATGACATTACAAACGAATACCAACTCTTTGATTCTCAAAGTGTCAGCTAGCTAAAATACTTTGTTTTTCGCAGTTTAATACTAGTACATACACTACTTCTGCTACCAACACAAACAAGCTGCTTAATAATGCTCTTTATTGGCCAATAATCCTATTACTTTACTTTTGGCTGTAATGTCAGATCGAAGAAGAATCCATAACATTCCAAGTCTCAAAGTTTTCACATGTACTGTACATACATACAGACATGACTCTACATTCATAATTTCAGAATTGGTCTTCTTTTGGCCTTACATACCCTGATGGATGGTCGCTGTCATCTTTGCTTTCACATGCACATGTTACAAACCATCCGCAACTGGGACGCAGATGCTTTCATTTTGATAGTGACTGGAGTCTCATATGCTCTTTTTTTCGCACTAAATCCATATATAGATGTATTTTAGTTCTAGATACATTTCTTTTTATCTATTTTGATGACAAGTATTTTCAGACGGAGGGAGTATAAGCTTAATTAATGCTCTTTTGGTTGGGACTAGGAGTTATAATGATGCCAATGCTTTATTTCCGCAACAATCCTATCCTATCCTATCCTATTGGTTTGGTTTACTTTCAGCTGATGATGAAAGTAGCTAGCGCAATTGGCTATAATGTCAGATCGAACAAGAATTCATAAAAATCAAGCCTAGCCTTCCTGCAGGTTACATGTTGTGCTAAACACTCCGATTTTGCAGGACTCCTTTGAGCTTCCGCGGCGGGATTCCTCGAGAGATGGGGGGGATCTTGAGATGGGAATGCATCAGCCCGATGCTTCTGATAATTTACAAGCCTTCTTGAAGAAGGTGCTCTTCTTCTGATTACCTAGGAATAGGATAGGAAACTCTCTCTCATGTTATTTCTCCATTAGTTTTTCCACTTCAGATTAATTAATGGTAGACATGATGCCTTCATGCGCACAACAGGTTGATGGAATCGACAGCCTGATAGCTAAGCTCACGAGCCTCCTGACCAAGCTCCAGGTCCGTCAATTCATCATCTCCCATTCTAGCTAGTTTCCTTATTTCTGCTTCTGCTTCTTATGTAGTATGTTGATTCTCATAGTACTGATGGTATCTCGTGTGCCTTTGCTTGCAGTCTGCCAACGAGGAATCAAAAGCAGTCACAAAAGCAAGCGCCATGAAAGGTGACAACAAAACTCGTGTGCTTTACTTATCAGACCCAAACCTCCTTTTCTTACACAGAGTTGAAAATCCCGCTGTACTTGTAATCACGCACAACAATGCATTTTTTTGTAGCAATCAAGCACCGGATGGAGAAAGACATTGACGAAGTGGGCAAAATTGCTCGTATGGCGAAAACAAAACTTGATGAACTGGACAAAGATGTATGTTGTCACCTGACCTTGCTCGCCTCTGTCTGTTATTCTTCTTTCCTAGCTAGCTAGCTGTATCTGCATCTGCACAAATTAAAAGATGGACATGCTGCTTATGGTTTGCTGTTACAGAACTTATCTAACAGGAAGAAACCTGGATGCGAGGAGGACTCTGCGGTAGATCGATCAAGGGAACAGACTACTGGGTAAATTCAATTTACTGTCAGTTTGTCTCTCTTGCCTGCATGAATTACTCCGTGTTCACTGTGCTCACCGATTTCTCTCCACAGAGCAGTGAAGAAGAAACTGAAGAAACGGATGGACGATTTTCAGGTATTGTTTTCATCTAACTTGAGTGTCCAAATTGACTACATGTATGTGATGATCTTCCTCTTCTGTTTGTGAATGAATAAATGTTCCCTCTAATGCCTAATACGTAGTAATCTTTATACACACAATAAAAGAGTTAAAACCGGTCCATATTTCTACTTAATACTTGGGCTATTTGATTTGATATGCCCTCATAGAGCATAAGGGAGAATCTGCTCTGCTTTCCAAGCATCCAACTGTATGAATTCTCAACATCTAACTTTTCATAAGCGGTGGAAGAAACTACTCTGCTTCGTTGATGCTTATATGTTCTAAAAAGTAAAAGAAAGAGTTTTGCAAATTGCCTCCTTTCGACTTTCAGTAACTTTACAAGAATGTTTATTAGCCATTATGGTAGATTATTGATACTATGCAATCAGCCTGATGTCTCTGAAGATGGAATAATATAATGCAATCTTGCAACTATGTGAGTGATATGGCGTTGTTACCCCTCTGATGCAGGTGTTGAGAGAATCAATCCGGCAGGAGTACCGGGAAGTCGTTGAAAGAAGGGTATTCACTGTAACTGGTAATCGCCCTGATGAAGAGGTATAGTCGCAACATTTTTTTTCTATGGTTAAATTTGTGATTTTTTCTTTCTATTGTTTATCTTTCTTACAGTGTGCCTCCTTTGTTACTTTGGAACCTGCAGACAATTGATGATTTAATCGAGACAGGGAGAAGCGAGCAGATTTTCAAAGATGCAGTTCAGCAGCAGGGGAGAGGCCAGGTACATATGAGTTATAACTTGATCATTATTTGGATGCTTGTGGGAAAATGCATCGAAATCTCATCAGAGTAATTTTCCAACCATCTTGCAGGTATTGGACACTGTTGCTGAGATACAGGAGCGGCATGATGCTGTAAGAGATCTAGAGAGGAAGCTTCTGGAGTTGCAGCAGGTTATACAATTTTCTTTTGCATAAGCTCTTAGAGTGCAGTTTTGTTTATATTTGACACCCACCATGCATATCCATATGTGAACAGAAGGCATTTCCTGGGTTTTGGTTTGTAGATATTCCTGGATATGGCGGTCTTGGTTGAGGCTCAAGGAGACATGATCAACCACATAGAGACACATGTAAGACCAAGACTTGTGAAATCAGCTTATATTTTCTTTCTAAATAGACCTAAACCGATTTCATAAATAAAGCAAGCTAACGGATTTTGTTTTTGCAAGGTTTCAAATGCGACCAACCACATACAGCAAGGCGTGGGCGCTCTCCAGAAGGCAAAGACGCTGCAGAAGAACTCGAGAAAGTGGATGTGCTACGCCATCATCCTCCTCCTGGTGGTAGTGGCAATCGTCGTGCTTGGGGTGATCCAGCCATGGAAGAAGAAGTAACCCTTGAGCCACGACCTGGGTTTTACCCCAACATCTCGGCGCGGCGGAGTATATATATACATGCTGTTTTTTCTGTTTGTGCATGCTGTATAGTTCTGTGACCGATTTATTCATCATGCTCTTCTACTGGAGGCTGCTGCTATGTTGAACCAGACAGGCCATATCATATACTGGAGGCTGGTGCTATTAAATTTTTTTTTTTGAGTTGAAGCTGCTGCTATTCGTTTCTGTGCTCCGAGTATTTTTAGTGGTGAATGACTGAAATGTGCATCCATCCTAGCTTGTCCATGAATCCATTTATTGCAGTTTGCTTGCCCATATCATATACTGAATGTTTTTGCTGTTTGTTGCCCCTCAAACAATCATTCTTTAATTGTCAGACTCTGTTCTTGTACTGCACTATCATTCAGCGATCGAATCAATAAGCTGAAAAAACTGCAACTTAAATGCTGAACTATTTGCTCCTGGTCAAGCAGTAACTGCTACAGCACCAACAAACCTATTTAAGTAGATGGCAAACAAGGACCCATCTGCTGCAAATCTTTCAGCATCTCAAACAAGTTAATTTTCAGCGCTGGAACTTGAGGTAGATAATTTTGAGTACAGGGTATCGGTCTACTGAATTTAACTAACTCACATGCCGATGATAAGAAAGGGAATTTGTTCATCTTGTTAATTTTCCTACACCACATTTCAGCCCCCAACATCAACCTCGGAGACATCCTCACAACCGGTAATCTGGAGAGTAGTAATATGGAAAATGGCTTTCAACTGGGGCAGAACAAGAATGAGATATTGGGGCTTTCAACTGTGTGGCTGTCAACACAAAGACACGCAGAAAGTGAGATATTGTGTATATGTTTGTACCTCCATAGTGAGTGTTCCAGAGCATGCAAGCAGATAGGGTGATGAACCATATCCCCTGGTTTCTGTAAACTAACATTGAATGTTCATAAACCTGGAATTAATTAATACCCAGGCCAGGTTTTGACTGACATTTGTTCATATACTGGAATAATTAAGAGTAAAATGCACTGGCGGTACTTGAACTTGCGAAGAAAGCTGGTCACTCAAAATACGGCCAATACGGTCACTCAATACGTTTGCACGTGATTGTACGGTCACTGTTCACTGTACGCCACTCGTCGCCTCTCCATTTGACCGCTCCGAGGCGACAGCTGGCGCTCATGGTTTTTTTTTGTAAATTAGCTCGCGGGGGGTTATTTCCATCCACCACCCTGTGCCGCCGATGTCAAATCCCTAATTCCCCAGTCCTTGCCGCCGAGGCCGCCTGCTGCTTGCTGGTTGCCGCCGCCCTCCCCCTGCTGGTTGCCGCCGCCCTCTTCCTGCAGCTTGCCGCTGCCGCCGCCATCTGAAGCCGCTCCGCCATGTCGACAAGCTCGGTCAGGTCATCGGTCGGCGGCCGTTCGGTGGTGGTGCCGCTGATAAGATGCCCTACTTGCGGCACTCGTGTGAAGTTCTACCTCTCGAACATGGACAAGCACGAGGGCTGGGTCTTCTACAGGTGTCCTATTGGTGTAAGTGGATCTTGCGATTTGTTAATTTTGGTAGATTTTTGTGGATCTTGCGATGGTGATTTTTGGCGTGTGTTCGTTTCTTCTGATCTTCAGGACCATTTCTGGCATTGGGAGTTGGAATACGTTGCCTACTTGCTGGATAATCAGTTTCTGGTTGGCAATGAAGCCGTAGATGCATTAGGAGCTGCAGAGGAAAGGAGGGAAGAGCTGATGCGAGCAAGGAATCGAAGATATGCAGTTGATCTTCCAGGCTTTGAAGATGGAATTCATGGAAGAGTTGCAGCTCAAATGAGCAATCGTCAAGCAGAGGCACTCGTAGGGTTAGCCAATCAAATCTTGGTGATGCTAAAGGCACTATTGGCAGCACTCATTGTACTTGCAGTGGTTGTAGCTATGTCTCTGGTGAAGAAGTGATGGAGTTGATGCAGTGTGTAGTTGATGCAGTTGAACTGCTAGTATGAAGTGATGGAGTTGATGTAGTATGTAGTTTGTTAGCAGATGAACTGGTAGTATGAAGTGATGCTTTTGCATTGTAAGTCTCAAGTTTATGTAGTTTCCAGTTTGCTGCTGTAGTTGATGTAGTGTTGTTACTCTGAAGTGACAATCTTTTGCATTCTAAGTGATGCTTTTGCAATATGTAAGCAAGTGACAATCTTGTAATGGAAATGGAAGTTAATTTGGCATGTTGAAGCTGTTGATGCTATCATATGAAGATATCATTTTTGTGCCAGTTGATTCAGTGTACATTAGAGATCATCATATTTGATATGAAATGGAATTTAATGTTGTGTGCAAGTTATCATGTTGCTGTCATATGTACATCATATTTGGCTTCTGTTTATATGTGGCTCCATATGTAGAGATCATCGTATCATGTTGCTGTCATATCATTTTTATGCTATTTGATGATGTTATCATCTTGCTGTACATTTGACCATTTGACCATCTGTGTACAAGTGCATTTAGGTAGAAAACATAGTGCATTAATATCAGTAGAGAGAAAACATAAGCATAACAGCAATCCATATCTGGGAAGTACCAACAAGTGCATTCAGTTACAAAATGATCAACAATTGATCCATACTCATGTGTACACATCAGTATGGATCAATTAAAACATTTCTCATCAGTCACATACTACTACATGAGTACTCCTACTACATCATGCTTAAGAACTAAAGGATGCTACACAGCAGGTACATCATCTGAAGATGTCAAACATGGAAGTGCTTTTGGTCTTGTTGGGAAGCACAAGATCATCATCTGAATCAGGCTCTGGATCTGCAGGCCTCTTGCCTAGAGCAATACCTATCAGCCTCAATTCCTCCTTCCTAGCACTACTAGGGAAAACCTTATACACAACATCTTAGCAGTAGCGCTGGACAAAATCATGCGCTGCTGCTACTTAGTAGCAGCGCGCATAAATAAACCGTGCTACTGCTATGACTTTAGCAGTAGCGCGTACTAGAAAAAAGCGCTGCTGCTATGTTTGAACTGGCGCACATGGCTAGCCCAACTTAGCGAGAGAGCGATATCGCCCGGCGCCATCTGGTACTCTCCTTAGCTGTAGCGCTTTTCTATAAACACGCTACAAGTAACCCTACCTTATCGTCCCCACACGCCGTCTCACCCTCTCTCTCACTCACACTCTCCCTCTCTCAGTCACTCTCGCCATGCCGATAACCGCTGTCGTGCGCCGCCGCCCGCCTTCGTCTGTCCGCCGAGGTACTCCTCCTTCCGTCCCTCCTCCTCCTCCTCGTCGCGCCTCCTCCTCCACCTGCAGCCGCCTCCTCCTCCGCCGGCAGCCCTCCTCCCACGGCCCTCGACCTCATCGCTGCCACCCGAGCCCACCCAGCACCGCCGCCTCTCGATCCCGATCCCGCCCGCCGCCCCTACCTCTCCGTCGCCCCCACCCCTTTCTCTCGCTTAGTTAGTACTAGATGTTGTTTAGTAGTAGTAGATGTTAATTTAGGGTTCATAGGTAATGATTTTTATTAGTAGTAGATGTTAATTAGTAGTAGTGATGGTACTAGTTAACTAGGGCAGTATGATTAATAGTAGTTGTAGTTGAACTACTTTAGTTGTAGTTGAACTAGTTTAGTAAGTAAATTAATAAACTAGTTGAACTAATGTATTTTTAGTAAGATAATTAATATAACTAGTTGAACTACTTTATTTTTAGAAAGAACTAGTTTTTTTTCTATTTATAATATGTTTATATTTAGTAAGAACTAAGTTGAATTAATAAAACTAGTTGAACATGTCATATTTGTTGTTATTTTTTAGTTTAAGCAATTATTCGGGATGTATTAGTGATAGCTTATACGGTTTTTGCTTTTGCAGAAATCAAGGAGCGCCTCCATCATCCCGCCGTCGTCCCGTCACCACCGACCCTCCGACATCGAGGTGAGACCAGCCAAATATCCATGTATATCTTGTGTTGCTCAAATAGGATATGTGGTTGCCCAAGTGGCCGTTCATGTTCAGTTTACACCTCCGAGTGGGCTATGTTTTACCGGAGTGTTGATTAATTTCCGTTCCGGCAAATTTCAGACGCTCGATATGTCCTTTTTTAGCAAAGGTCATGCCGGATTTTTCCGTGAATTCTGGCATGACTTGTGCTAGAATATGTAGGAAATATCGAGTGGCCTGGATTTTCTCGAAAAATAATGATCTAATTTAGGTTTTTTAGTACATATATTTAATTGTACAAGTTTAATCTTTGAATTATGAATGTAGGAAATGTCGTACTCGGACGACGACAGTCTCCCGGGGGAGTGCAGCTGGTGCCACGACGATCGAGGTATGTGCGACAGGTTCGTTGAGCTGGACGAAGATCGACGCTTCAGCATTAAGCTCGAGGAGACCTTCGATGTTGAAACGGTACGCAACAACGACAAGAGTTTTTTTTCGTAATTAAGCATGACTTCAACTATTTCAACGTCTAATTTTCATCTTTACAATTCGACTAGCTTATCCCATGCCATGCAAGACGCTATGTCTTGGAGAGGATGGGTTTTGAAGACCATGAAAATTTTGAAACAAAGAAAATACACCTAAGGACCCATCATGATATGGATTTTGAAGTAAATCTGTACAATGCTCAGAGCGTAACCCATTTTGGTTGCCAAAATTGAGAAGCACTTTGCAAAATGTATGGTTTTTATGAGGGTATGATTGTCACCATGGATCTTGGTGATCCTGACATCGAGCAAGACAATATGGACATTTGGGTCCTTGTTGATACGCTTCCGATTCTACCGCAATGTGAGTTTCTCAAACATAGTTATTAACTAATTTATATTGTTTATTTCAAAATAGTTGACAGCTTATTTTGAATCTTCAAAAAATGTGTAGAAGATGGTAGACAAAACCCACTACACTGATGGCTCCGAATTAACTTATAAGGAGAAAAGTCATCTGATTGCTTATTGTACTTATCTTGAGAATTACAACACCTATTATCTAACTCCTCCAAATTATGGTGAATACGTGCCACTAGTGCACGTGTTGAACCACTATAACTTCTATGGAGATACCCTGGTAAGATTTTTTACTATTACGACATCCGTGCATCTTCTGCATACTTCTAAAACTAGTACATCATTGCTAACTACGAAGTTATTACTATGTTTTTCAACAGAAAATCCCGATGGATTGTGTGCCTCATCTGATGTATCAGAATGGTCGCCTTGCAGTTCTGAACATACAACCAGGTCAATCTAAGGAGCTCACCTATGCATATCGGATTTCTAAAACCGGTGAACACATGCTAATCAAAGAATGGAAAAAAATGTTTGGACATTCGCAAGGAGGTTCTTGGAAGTAACATTAAGCGAAAGGCAAGAATTGGAGACATGATAATCTCCATTCTCCATAATGGAGAGTCAGGGGCTATCTTGTTTTTTGCTATTTTACCTTAGAGAATATAGTAGGTCCTAAGAGAATGTAGTAGGTCCTATGAGGTACAATATGTTTATTATGTGATACAATGTGTTAGAGTTGATGATGAGGAGTACTTGTGATTACGACTAGTGACCAATTTGCTATGTGATGTCTCATTGATGAAAACGATGATCTTGAGGAGGTGTTATATGACAATGATGTATTATGATGATAAGTTGTTAATGATATGATAATGATGATGATATTTATTATATCATTGGGTGATAGAATCATGATTAGTTTCAAGTGGATGTTCATCCACTTGAAACTAGTCCACGGTTCTTTCACCCGTGATGTAATAACTCATTATGATGTAAAACAATCTCTAAATTCCTGTTGTATGAAAACTTGTGTAAAGGTGTATGAAATACAACATGAAATAAAAAGAAATAAAATACTAAATAATAGTAGTAGCGGGCAAGGAGGAGCGCTACTACTAATTACCAAGCAGCTGCTCTTGAGAAGCGCTACTACTAGATCAATTTAGCAAGAAGGCGGGTCGTGCACGCCATCGCTAAGCTTTAGTTCAAGCGCCTTATCGAGAGCGCCCTGTCGCGCCATCGATAGGGCCTAAAACCCGCGTTGCTGCTAGGCTTTTCCCTAGTAGTGAGCCTCAGCAGCAGCAACCCCGCCTGCTCTTTTTCTTGCTGCTGCAGCTTCTTTTTCTGCTCTCTTCTTGGCAGCAGCTTCCTCCTTTTGAGCCTTCTTCTCAGCTTGCTGCTTTGCTTTTTGCTCAGCAGCCACAACTTTCTTGGTCTCCATAATGATCTGCCTTGTCTCTTCCCTAGCCTTCTTTGCTATTTCAGCTTCTTCTTTTCTCTTCTCTCTCTTCCGAGCTTGTGACTGCCTCTTCCTCTCTGCTTCCAGTGCTTTCTTCTCCTCTTGCTGATGTCTCTTCCTGGCACTTCCTCTGCTTTCTTTAGTTGTTCCTCCCTTCTTGCTGCAAGAAGTGCTTGTTTCTTATATTCCAGTTCTTTGTCTCTTTGTCTCTTGAGGAGAAGCAATCTTTTGGCCAATTCACCTTGCTGGATTGTACTTGAGCTCCCGTTGTTGCTTGTGTTACCTTGGGTTTCATTGAGCATGGCCCTGGCAGCAGATATAAAAGTTGATTCTGATATAGGCCCTGTTGCAACCATTCTTGGCAGAGGCCTCTGGATGAAAAATGTACATATTGCAGTTCAGAATAACATATTTTATCAATGAACTTAAGATCAATTTCAGGAAATAAGGACATTTACTTACATTCTGAACCATATGATCAACCATAAGATCTTCTATGACATGATTTTCTGGAGAGTTGTGCTCCTGTTGAAGTGCAAGTAACTATGAATCATATCTTTGCAATATTTTTGATTATCAACTGTGCAAGAAAACCTACAGTACAAATGATGGAAGACATACCTGAGTAATGACTTGCTCATCATCACCTACATTTGGATCAGCTTCTGCATTACTAGCTTCCACATTTGGAGGAACTCGTGCAGTAGCAGCTTCAACATCTCCCTATGGTGCTGGTGGAGCTTGCACATTTGGAGGGGGCAGCCCAGCCTTGAGGTACTTGCAGCCTTTGATATTGTGGTCTGGCTCTCCACAATAGTTGCAATGCATGATCACACCATGCATTGACATTTTTTTGCCACCATTGCTACATGAAACTTCATGTGGGGGCCTTCCTTCTGCTCTTGCATGGCCTGCCTACCTGCTTGGTGTACAATGCTGGCTTAATTGGGGGTCCATTCATCCTCTCCCATTCTGTTTTATCTCTGCAAGGGTAGATGATGTTGTTGTATGCTTTCTTGAACATCCCAACAGAGTAACATTGGTTAACCAAGAGGAGGGGATCCACTCTCTCATGTCTAGCACAAGCTATAGCATGTACACATGGTGTGCCACCCTTCTGCCACCTCTTGCAGCTACACTCATTGTTGTGCCAATCAACAATGTAGTCAGTCCCTCTATCACCAACCTGAAAGACTCCATCACCAGCCCCTTCAACATAGCAGGTGTTTGCCCATTCAGTTAGCTTATCAACCTTTTTCTTTATCTTAGGGCATATGTTTCCTTTCATCTTTTCTGCTTCTATCTGCTTGGTGTAGTGCCTCTGCATCAATTTCCCTTTAATCCTTTCCAGCATTGACAATATTGGTAGTTCCCTAGCATCCAATATGTACATGTCCATGTAAAACACACATCAAAATATATTTGAATAGAGTAACAACTAGCATATGAGAACATCAATGCAGTTGGTTCTTACTTGTTAAATACTTCACAATTGTTGTTCAGTAAGATATCACACTTGGGTAGATCACTTTGAAAAGCCCTAACCCAAGTGTTAGGTTCAAGCTCATGCAACCATTTGTAGGCATCCAAGTTAATTTCCTTCATCTCATTCATGTACTGCTCATACTTCACAGTAGTGTTGCTTCTTGCTATCTTCCAAAGTTGGTTCTTCAGAACATCACCTTTGAATTGCTGTTGGAAGTTTTGCCACATGTGTCTCACACAAAACCTATGTTCTGACTGTGGAAACAACTCATCTACAGCATTTATTAGGCCCTGCAAAATAATTAACAAGTACTTCATATGGTGCTGAACTGAATGAAAGAAGGGATCATAAGAGCAAGTTATGAAGATCAACATCATTTACCTTTTGTTTATCAGACATAATAGTCCATGGGCCAGTGTTGATGATGCCTAGATCATTTTTAAGCCTCTCAAGGAACCAACGCCAATTGGGCTTGTCCTCCACTTCAACTACAACAATAGCAATAGGGAAAATACAATCATTTGAGTCAATTCCCACAGCAGTTAGCAACTGTCCTCTATACCTTGTCTTAATATGGCATCCATCAATGAATATCATTGGCCTATATCCCTGAAGGAAACCTCTTTTGCAAGCATCCAGGCACATGTAAGCTTTGCTGAACCTTGCTTGATCATCAGGTTGAAGAAAAAAAGAGCTGCCTGGGTTACTTCTCCTAAGTTCATTTCCATAGTCCCACATCATACTGTACTATGCCTCTTCATCACCATATATAATCTTCATTGCTAGCCTTCTAGCTCTTTGCAACTTGATCCTAGATGGTGTCATATGTCATTCCTTCTGAACTACTCTTGAAAAGTTCCTCAGATTCATATCTTGGTCTTCCCTAAAGCTCTCAAGGTACTTCTGTGCTAAGAAAGGAGCAGTGAAAGCCTTGATCTTCCACTTCTTGGTACATGTGTGTTCATGCACATATTTCTTCACCATGAAACACTTTGTCCTACTATCATAAGAGGCCCAAAGGTACCAAGTACAATCCTCATCACAAGTTGCCTTCACCCTTTTCTTATCATTTACAGGGAGCTTCACATCAACTCTGTTCTTGCAACTGTATTCCTTGATTGCTTTCCTGAGTAACTCAACTGTCTGGAAAACTTGCCCAACATGAAATTTGGGGAAGTGCAGGTCCTCAGCTCTAAATGCCTTGAACTTCATGTAAATTTCTTCATCATCTGAATCAGGGGCCCATAGATCATCTCCTTCTGACTCATACAACTCATCTTCAGGATCATGTGCTACTGGCTCATGTGCTTCTTTCTCATTTGCTTTAACAGACACTTTTTTTTGTTGCTTCTGCTTCTCTTTCAACTTTATGTCTTCAGGCTCATCCATATCCACATTATCAGCATACAGATCATCATCACCATCACTAATATCATAATCAGAGTCCACTATGGCCTCAGGATCAAAGTCAGAGTCATCTGAATCACTCTCATTTGTTTCCATTTCATTACTTTCTCCTCCAGATGAGTTGCATTATCTATTTTTTTTCTTTTGCAGTATCTTCCTCTACCACCTTCACCTTCACCTTCAACATCATCATCACCACCATTTGGTGTAGGCTGAATCACACCTGGCTCCTCCACACTTACATCTTCACTCAAATAAGATGCTTTACTTTTTGCAAACACAAACTTGCTTACACCATCATCTTCTGCATGCTCTGGAGGATAAACTACCTGTATAGGAATTGGGTGAGGCACATTTGCATCTTCAGGCTCAACATCAATATCTGCAATTTCTGGCTCATTTGGTTTACTCTTGCAAGGACTAAGCACTTCAGGTAGCTGCCTTATTGGGAAATTGACCACATCATCCTCTGTCAAGTTTGCATTCAAACTGTCATCATGATCAAGGTACAAACTAAATGAGTAATGCCCTAGTGACACAAATGTTAGTATCTGATCTGTGTCCCTATCACCTCTAGTTTCTCTCAACCCATTCTCGTTGATTGATGAATGGGAATGCAGATAATACACCTTCATCCCGCTTGCCATCTCCCATCCTATCTCTTCAACTAAGTTTTCAACCATGATTGGAGACCAAGTATCTGCATCTACTTCATCATACCACAGTTCATGACCATTCACATAGGAACGATTGCTACCTTGCCCAAGGAAATAACCACCATGGTTAAAATTAACTGAAAACTTCCTGTTGCGCTTATCTGCATACATCAAAACAGAGCAGAACAGAGTTTCAGAATTTTTGTTCTACATAATCTGCAAGAAATAGATGCAAGCAACCACCTTGAGTATCAAAATCACCTACACAACCAACATCTTCAACATGCAGCAAAAGATAGCACCTTTCATCACCAAATAACCTACAAACAACCACCTTCTCCAAACCCAAAAACCCTATACGCTGAAACCCCCAAATCACGGTCGAAAACCCTAGTCAAATCTTCAAAGTACAGATGGGCATATCTGACTAACAAAGCAAACCATCCACAATGTCCACCTCTAAATTTCTACCCTACAGCTTACAGCGCAAGAACCATGGCGGGGCGAGTCGAGGGCTTACTATAGGTGGGCGGCGGCGCACCATCGGGGCGACGCACATGCGACACCCCGACAAACAGGCTCCAGCGATGAGATGCGCGGCGCCTCTCCCCCTTGTGCGACGACTCCGATGGTGGTGGTGCGGTGCCGCCGACGATCGCCCTTCCCTCCTCCCCTTTCTCTGCCTCCCCTTTCGTTGTGATCAAAACCGAATAGACAAGGGTGCGGAGGAATTACGGAGCCAGCCAAGGGTTTTCTTGTAAAAATGCTGCGGACCCCCCCGCGAGCGCCAGCTGTCGCCTCGGATTGGTCAACAAGTGGTCAAATGGAGAGGCGACGAGTGGCGTACGGTGAACAGTGACCGTACAATCACGTGTAGACGTATTGAGTGACCGTATTGGCCGTATTTTGAAGTACGGTGACCAAAGCATGCTTTCTTCGCAAGTTCAAGTACCGCCAGTGCATTTTACTCAATAATTAATACACAACAAGGAAATAGGTGCTCAGAAACCTGGTATAGGGCATAGCTACAACAACACTAAAATTTGCAGAATCTTCAAGCTCTGACCTTCCTCTGTGATGGAGGGTGCTCGGCCCAGGAGAACAACAGGCATCCAGGAGAAGGCTCCTAGGTACTGGACCTCACACTATCACTGTCATGGTAACCACAATTCTTGGTCAACTGTTCTGTTATCCAGATTCGTTCCCTTAATTCCAGGATCATAAGATGACTTTCTAGAAACATCAATAAAGGTTTTCATAATAGGGAAGGCACAAAGGAATGATGTACGACACACCTAATAAACAGAGAAATATATATGAGGATACAACAATTAGATAGGGGAACTTACATACTGTTGCAATCAATTTGCGCTTACACCTGAAAGAATTTACAGACCAACCACTCCATCAAGAGACACTTTTCCCAGCGCATATGCAAATTATATACTCCCTCCATCTCATAATATAAGAACGTTTTTGACACTACACTAGTGTCAAAAAGTTCTTATATTATGAGACGGAGGGAGTAGATGACAAGACAAAAGCAAGCCACACGGACTACAATCTCTCTAGAGGATCCCACATATGCATAAGACCGTCACTTCAGATCTAACCAAGTTACAAGTACTGCATACAGAAAGTGTTAGTTCCGGTGGTTGGAAGCAAGCTTGGCAATGAGCTCCTTTAAAACCAAGGGGTAGGTCCCAAAGACATGATCCCAGCCATTAGATGCCATTAATGTTTGCAGACATGAGAGGGAGACTTGTATAAATTTGAAGCACGGCTCTCTCAATCCGTGGCAGTGGTGCTGCTCGGCCGATTGTTTTCGGGATTTAACCCCTCTCCGCATCATCAGAAAGCTAATGCGAGGTTGTCCCCTTGCTTTTGGTCCCCTTGTCTTGAGCTCTCGTGCAACTTCTTGTGTTGCCGCCACCGAGACAAGGAAACCGGAACATTCCGTCAAGCCTCACCATAGTTTGACCCACTATTCGGTAGTCCTCGTCATACCCGACACGTTTCGAACATCACCGAGCACCGCCGTTCATCTCGATGTCGGTGAGCCCTCGTCGCTATCTATTTATTGGTGGTCAACCATTCATTTCAACTGGGTTGATCCCACTTGTTATCGACCCATAGGCCCATAACCCCTGCGTGCTTACCGCTTTGCCGGTGGCGTATTCTGGGTTTACACCATCGAAGTCACTTCCAGTCTAAGTCTTTTTTAATATTCAAATAGGTTAGGTTATCAAACTTTAACGGGCTATATCTTGTTCATTTTAGCTCCAAGTGAATTGATTTTTCTTGCTTAGAGCAACTCTAACGGGGCGACCCATTTCGTCTGCCGCCAACGTGTCAACCCAAACGGACGCGCGTCCGCTTTTCGTTTGCGGACGACCCATTCCCGACCCATTTTTTAGCCGGATTTGCGCCGGCGTGGACACGCGACGGACGCGCGCACGCTCGCCTTTCTCCTCCCTGGGCCCGCTGGTCGGTGGCACACTGGCCTCCCCCCATCCAACAGCAACCCTCGTCCGCCTCCTTCGTCGCCGATGCCGCCGCCCATTTTTGCCGGCGACTCTGCCAGCGGCCGGCGCCTACACATTCGTCCAGCAACGCCACCCACTCCCACGTCGCTCGCCGCCGCCGTATTGCCGTCGGGGAGCCGATTGCTTCCCACCGCCGCGCCCCCAGCCACCCCGACCAAGAAGCCACCTCACCGCCCGGCCAGATCCTCACCGGCCCACTCGTCGGATGCCGGCAGGGCAGCTAGCTGGTCCGTGCACGCCTCGACGCCCGCAAGCTGTTCGATAGTTTGCCAAGGTACAAAATGGACTCCGCCGGCGAGTTCTTTTTTCACAATTTCCTTTGCGACTCCAACGATTCATCGTCCGATGACGAGGAGGAGATATTGGCTGCCGTGTTGGTCCATCACCACCTCAACTGCCAGCGGCCATTGTTCTGTGGCTCCATTCCGGGCCACCTTCCGGCGTTGAATCGCAATCAAGAGAGCGGGCATTTCCTTCTTTGGAAGGACTACTTTTATACAACAAATCCGTTGTTCAAACATCAAAAATTCCGCCGCCGTTTTCGTATGAGTAGGCATCTTTTCAACTGTATTTTTTTGACTGTACACAGTAGGGCAAAACCCCACAGCAATTTTTTTATTAATTAAAAAAGAAAAACAAGGGTCCAACAGTACAAAGGCTTGAGGTAAGCCCTAGAAAGAAAAGAAAAAAGCTACTAAAACAAACAAAAATTACAGAACAAGGTTGTCAAGCCAATCACAGAAAGCCCTAGCATAACTCTTTTTAATCCTGAATCTGAGCAAGTTAAGCTCTTCAAGGAAGATTGCTTTCCACCTCTGAACTGAAGGTTGAATTGCTTGAAAGATGAGATTATTTCTTGAGATCCAGATAGCCCAAGAAGCTAGGATGATGATTTCCATGAAGAAAGGTACATGTAATTTTTGCCTGAGATCATCAAAAGCTTCAAGCACAGAAACATTAGCTTGTCTTGTAGGGCATAATAGGTCCCAGCACTGGGAGGCAAAAGGGCAGGTCCAAAAGAGATGCTGCAAGGTTTCCTCCTGAGGACAGTTATTGACAGCACAGTTGTAGCTTTCCAAATGGAATGTTTTCCTGCGTAGAAGGTTCCTGGTATTAAGCCTATCATGAAGTAATCTCCAAAAAAACACCTTGTGTTTGGGCTGGCAAGAACTATTCCAAAGCCAGTTAAACTGCTGAGGCACTAATTTAACTCCCATCATTACTTTATAAGCCCGAGCAACCGAGAATTGGTCATTGCCCCAAATGTAACTCCAGGTGTCAGTGCAATCCAGGGTGGCAGAGGTTCTTAAAGCAATACAGATGTCTTCCATATTTTCAAATCCCTGGAAGGCTTGCACAGTGAGTGGAAGGTGGAATAAATCCTCCAGGAATTCAGTATGAATAATGGTGTGCACAGTAGTGTTGTTGTTCTTCACAAAGGAGAAGAGGTGTGGGAACAAGTCCTGTAAACAAGCTGAATGCCATAGATCAGACCAGAATAAAGCACTTTTACCATCCCCTATGTGACATCTGGCCAAAGATTTAAAGTTGTCAATGAGCTTGAGATTTGCCTTCCACCAAGAAGATCCAACCCAAGAATTGCCAGGCAACAAATCATTACTATAGTAGGTTTCCCAAATCAAGTTGACCCATGGGATGTTGTGCCTATTATAAAACTTGTGCAAGTTCTTGAGAAGAAGAGCTTTGTTCTGAACAAAAATATCCTTGACCCCCAGGCCTCCTTGATCCTTAGGTCTACAAACAGTACTCCAAGCAACCATAGCAGGCCTGTGGTCCTCTAGATCAGGACCTCTTCAGAGACAATGCCTCAAAAACTTGATAGCTTGGGTTTTAATAGTCACATGGACATCAAGGCATCCCATAAGGTAGATCAAAAGAGAGTTTAAGACAAATTTTACTAGTAACAGTCTGCCAGCCAGAGTCATGAAAGAAGATAAGCCCACAAGCTTCTTCTGCAGTCGTGTGACAAGTGGAAAGCATTGCTCCACAGTTGGTTTATGAAGACCCAAGGGTGCTCCCAAGTACTGAATGGGGAAGGATTCTCTTTGCAAATGGAAAGTATTTGTCAAAATTTCCACCTTGTCTTCTAAAACATTAATTGGGATGAGGCTTGACTTATTATAGTTCACTTTCAGACCAGTAGCATCTGCAAACGTGTTGAGAAGAGCTTTGAGGCAATGGAGTTGCTTTGCATCAGCTTGGAGGAGAACCAGAGTGTCATCAGCATACTGGATAATAGGAAAATCAGGGCATGACTCCACTTGCAGAGGTGATGTAAGCAAATTCAAGTGCATGGCTTTATTGAGAATTATTTGGAGCAAATCAGCAGCAAGCACAAATAAGAGAGGGACAGAGGGTCTCCTTGCACGACCCTCTAAGACAATAAAACTTTTGCCAGCACACCATTAAGCAAGATAGCTGATGATGCAGAAGTGAACAACATTTTAATCCAGTTGATCCATCTGTCTGCAAAACCTTTGGCCTTTAAGATATCCAAAATTTCCTTGTGCTCAATGGTGTCAAAGGCTTTCTCAAAATCAAGTTTGAGCACAATAACTTCTTCTCTGGATTTATGGCATTGATGAAGGTACTCAAATGCCCAACCCAAGCAGTCATGGATGGATCTTTCCTTTAAGAATCCATATTGGTTGATATGCACCAATTTGAGAATCACTTTCTGCAACCTATTGGCCAACAATTTGGTGACAAGTTTAAGACAACAATTAAGTAGTGAGATTGGCCTGAAGTCATTTGCTGTCAGAGGAGTGCTGCCTTTAGGGATCAGGGTGATGTAAGAGGTGTTTAAGCTCTCAATTGAGATTTGCCCAGCATGAAAATCCTGAATAAATCTAAGCACATCCACTTTAATTAATATCCCAACA
Organism: Aegilops longissima; assembly: GCA_021605205.1. Lineage (NCBI taxonomy): Eukaryota > Viridiplantae > Streptophyta > Magnoliopsida > Poales > Poaceae > Aegilops > Aegilops longissima. The sequence goes on from CM038679.1 coordinate 696,652,186, forward strand.
GGATTTGAAAAATTATTCATTGTTGAAGCCATCAGGACCTGGTGATTTGTCAAGTGGGAGGTCCTTGACAACTGCATTGATTTCTTCCTCAGTAAAAGGTAGCTCCAAGTTGTCAAAAATTTCTTGGTCCTGCCTGGGACCAAATAAGGATTCCAAATCAAAGTGCATTGATGTTTTGTGAGATGTTCCCATTCTTTTCTTATAAGATTCCCAGAGTATTGCAGCTTTCCTAGCATGATCAGAAATTTCCACATGGTCATCATTTTGAAGAACAACAATATGATTGTGCCTGTAATTGATAGATGCTTTAGTATGGAAGAATTTTGTGTTTTCATCTCCAAATTTGACCCCTTTAATTTTACCCCTTTGCTTCCAGTAAATCTTTTGATTCCTCGGAAGAAGGAGCAGCCGATCTTTGAGAATGGCCCTGCAGTTCCATTCATGAATATCCAATTCTTTAAATTCCTCAAAGAAATCCCAAAGAAAGATGAGCTCATTGAGTTTAGCAATTTGAGCTTTCAAAAAAGATAAAGACCTGGCCCACAACTTCAAAGCTCTCCTCAAGTTTTTAAATTTAGCATTCAACTTTTAACTGCATCAAGATTTCCCACAGGGATGCTCCAAGCAGCAGCAACCACCTCCTTAAAGTCTGAGTGTTGCAACCAATAGTTTTCAAATCTAAAAACTCTTGCTTTTGGAATGGAAGTGCCAATTTTAATAACACAAGGCAAGTGATCAGAAATAGGTTTTGCAAGAGGGAGCACAAGTGTTTGGAAAGTGGTAATCCAAGAGGCAGAAGTGAAAAACCAATCCAGTCTGACCAATAGAGGATCCTGCTGCATGTTACTCCAACTGAACTTTCTTCCCTGCAAAGGTAACTCAATTAAACCTTGATTGCTGATTGCCTCATTAAACAAAATCATGTCATTCACATCTCCACCAGGTATGTTTCTGTCTGAAGGGGCCCTCATAAGATTAAAGTCACCCATAAGAATCCAGTCTACATTTGCAGGCATATGAATGTTCAAAAACCAATTAATGAAATCCACTTTATCCTGTGGGTCACAAGGACCATATATGTTAGTTAGGATCCATGACTGATTGGACTGCAAACTGGTGAACTGAACTGAGAAAGAGAATCTGTTTTGTGCAATAACTTCTCCAGTAAACTGAGAACCATTCCAAGCAACAAGCAATCCCCCAGAAGCTCCAACAGATGGGAGAAAAGCAAATTTATTAATTCTGTTAGGACAGAAGTTTTTAATGTAAGCTGTGTCAAAAGATTCTCTTTTAGTTTCTTGAAGGCACAAGATGTTACAATCACTCTCATCAATTTTTTGCCTTAGAGCCAACCATTTGTCTTCAGAATTCATCCCTCTAATATTCCGGTTAAGGATACTCCAGTTTCTGTTTGTGTTATTCATGAAAACAATAGCAGTTTTTGCACCAGAAATCAAGTACCAACACTTGATCAGCCAAGAGGAAGAACAAAAAGCACAGAGCCAGGAAGCAGAACACATCACAATTGCAGCACAACAGCCACAAACCACACAACCCATAGGTCTTAATAATAGAGTACACCATCAGATCAACAAGTTCCATAAAGAACCAAACTTCCATCAATACATCAGAAATTAAGAAAACCCAGTAAGAGCAACAAGGTCCAAAAGCACTGCTCCTTAAAACCCTAAGCCAGCAGATGACCACTAACATCAGGAAGAGTTGGATGGATTGTCCTCTCCCTTGGTCAAGGGCACCTTGACCAAGTCCTCATCTTGCCTTCTCACGGGCTTCTTAGCCAGCTTGTCCTCCGCCTCCCTCTCAAAGAACCTTACGTAAAGAAGCAAAGGAGGTTTTTAACAATGACTTTTGAATGATGGGAGGAGCAGCATTGCAAGGCAAACAGATATTATTTGAGCAATAATTCCTTCTGAAACCAGCATTATCCTTTTTGATTCTATCACTTCTTCTTACCTCAGTTTCAACTAGGGGAGTCTTCCCATTCCTTCTCTTCCTCAAATTGTCAGAGCCAAAAGGATGCAGTAGGTCCTGGGATTCCACATCCTGCATATTGGGGGCCTGTCCAATATTTTCCTTGCCCTGATCATTATTAACTTGCTCATCAGTGTTAAAGGCCTGACAAATAGGTGCATGAGTAGCAGGGCACTTATGAGGAATGTAAAATAGAAAAGCATGATCCATATTTTCCACTGCAGAGACAAGTTCCCACATTCCAGACTTTAACATCTTGACAGTCCATTCAAACTTATCAGGGGACAGAAGTAGGTGGACAATAAAGTTAAACCAACTTACAGGAATGTTGGCAGTGAAAGAGCTCTTATTTTCCACTTGCTCCTCCTGAAAGTGCTTTTTCCACAAGAAAAGTCCTTCTTTAGAAACAACAAGAGCATTATTAGCAGATTCAGCCAGTTGAATACATTTCAGACCAAGAAGAGAAGGAGCCATGCTGAAGTGCTCATCAATTCTGTTAACCCAGTTACCTTGGAGCCCAGGTTGAAGATCCTCCAGGTTTGCAACTGGCACCAGGCTTCCTCTTGAAGTAGTAATAAGTCCAGGGCTGCCCAGAATAGCTTCATTTGAAGAGCCAGCATCCATAGAGGGAATAATTCCAGAGGTCCCTGAAGCACCCAGGGGCAGGACAGAAACCAGGGCAGAATCCACTGCAGCTCCAACTTGCTGGACATTGGCAGGTGACTCCAAAGCTTGAACAATAGGTGAGAGACTAACTGCAGCAATCTCCAAAAGGTTTGCAGCATCTTGATCATGGGGAAGTTCAGCAGGCAATGCAGCATGCAGATTCTGTTCTTGCAGCAGAAGAGGCTCTTCATCATCAGATTGGTAAGCCTGAATGATGTTTTGCAGGCCATTTGCAACCATAATGACAGGAGGTGCAACAGCTGGCTCAGCAAAAATAGGTTGGGGATTCACAGCAACTGCAGATGGCAACAGAAAATTGGAGTTGTCTCCTTCAGAAAAGGACATATCTGAAGATAAGCTACTGTTACTGACTGCAGGTAGCAGATCTTCACCATCAGCCCATGCCATCTCTTCCTGCTCCACAGCATCTAAGAGATCCTCTAGGGCTGCATTATGGTTATCCTACTGTCGTAAGTTCCATTGTCCCCAATTATCCTCATTCTGAACATCCATAGGCACATTGTTAACAACATCATTATGGAAACCATTACCTTGCTCAACATCTTCAGGAAGTGGGTGTGGGTCCACATTGTCAGGAGGAATTGGGTCCTCATCTGCTGGTCCCCCACCAAGCAACTCACTAGCCAGTACTTCAATGGAAGAAGACCATCCGTATTCCTCAAACTCATCCCCTTCAGACCACCTCATACTTCTAGGAATAATATCCAAGTTCATGACTCTCGCTTTCACTACAATGTGGCCCATGTGATCATCCTCCTTATCCCAAGAGATCATACGGCCAAACTTACTGACATCACATGCAAGATCTTCAGTGTTTCGAAAATCAAAAGGAACTCCTGTGATTAATAACCAGACAGTTCTATTGAAATGAACTCTTCTATAGTTTCTGCCTTCATCATGCTTCACAAAGGAGATGAACACATCACCAAATTCGTGTGGGCTATCAAGCACCAACTTATCTCTGTCTCTAACCCTCGTCAGACGCACATAAGCCTCACCAAATGGACAGCGCTGAATATCTCTCAACCCCAACTGCCTATGCTCAACAATGAACTCTTCTAGAACATCTCTTACATTGGGGAAAGGAGCATCAGCGGGCAGAGGATGGATTGTAGCAATAGCCCAGTCTTCGTGACGACGAGGCTGCTGAGGGAGCACCACCCGCGCCACCCCATTGCGACCAGGAACTTGCTGAATGTCAAAGCCGTGAGGCACAAAAGGCCATGGATCAATCAGGATATTGGCCATCGGCGCCGCGCACTAACTCTCACTGTCGACGGTGAGCTAGAGGTGCCCGGAGCAGGGTTTGTGAGCTGGAGAGGAACAGGGGAGCAGAGCGCAGAAGTTGAGGAGGCAAGGGCAATTCGGGGCTGAAAATTAGGGAAAGATCCCTTACAGAGCTCACTAAAAGAGGAAACCACCGAGGGGTCACGGGCCGGGCCGGAAGACTTAAACCAATACTGGACCGCGTCCATATCCCAAGCCTCAGCTGGTGGGCTGGGGAAAGTAGCGAATCGAAGGAAAGGAAAAAGCCCAGGTAGATGTTTCTCACCACACTCCCTGGCAAAGTGGCCCAATTTGCCGCAAGCATAGCACTGTAATCTGTCATTTGAATAGCCCTGATTCCCGCCACGAGAAACGGTAGCGTTAACCTCGCCAGAGGTATTAAGATCGCGATTATGGACTCATTATTGTCGAGACCTCATTATTGCTGGAGCTCGAATACCGCGAGACGAGAAAAACCGACGACCGGAGTTGATCGCGGAGACATTGCCGGCGGCAGTTCGGCGAGAACCGTTAGTAACCAAGGTCCAAGAAGCTTCCTCTTCATGATAAAAAAGCTGCTCTTCACGAAGCCAGTTTGGGCCACCAAAACCCCAAAGATTGAACACTAGCTCAAAATCCCTTTCGATCACTCGACCATGATTATAAATTTCAAAACCCACAGCTTTGGAAGCAACAAAGAACTTGAAAGATCGGTCCTTAAGGTGATGCACACGGAAACCTTGGGGATACCCCCCAAAACAAGATTGGAGAGTGATACTAACCGTGTGACAATCCAAGCGAAACCGAGCCTGACAGAAGGACACCACCAAAGTGAACTCACGTTGACGAAAACCAGGGGAAAACACCACTGGATGACCAAACTTTTGTCTCATCGAAAGCTAAAACTCTTTACCTCGAGCAAAGTTGAGTGAAGGAGGATCCATAGTCAGCACCCGTGGTCCGTCACATCCAGAGGAGGGACGATGGAGTGAACTAGCCACAAGGGGCCAAGGTCAGAGAGGTTGTGGCCGCCGGCGCCGGAGTGGCAACCGGCGAGAGGAGGAGGTGGCCGCCGGGGCCGGGGTGGCCACCGGCGAGAGGAGGAGGTGGCCGCCGGGGCCGGAGTGGCCACCGGCGGGAGACGCCGAGGAGGAGTCTAGGGGAGGGAGCCTAGAGGGAATCGACCATTATGATTACCCCCTCTTTTCAACCGTATTAGAGAGGGGGTGGTCGGCTATGATGACTATTTCGAGTGCAAAGAGGATGCCATTGGCAAGATTGGTTTTTCCTCCTATCAGAAATGCATTGCCGCCATCCGAATGCTTGCATATGGAGTGCCCGGTGATCTCATTGACGAGTACGTCCGTATGAGCGAGTCTACTTGCCTAGACACTACTACAAAAAGGGCTATAGATGGAATGGCTACTAATGGCGCACCTGTGATGTGGTGCGCCATTACTATATTCTAATGGCGCACCATGTCTCGGTGCGCCATTAGTAATATATTACTAATGGCGCACTGTGTGTGGTGCTCCATTAGTAGTTTGGAAAAAACATAAAAAAATTTTGTTACTAATGGCGCACCGATGCATAGTGCGCCATTACTAACTGATATAATGGCGCACTACATCCGTCAGGCGCCATTAGTAGTTTTGAAAAAAATGTAAAAAATAAATAAAAAAAATTTGTTACTAATGGCGCACCATGTCTCGGTGCGCCATTACTAGTTTTAACTAGTAATGGCGCACTTTCCACTGGTGCGCCATTACTAAGTTTTTTTAAAAAAAAATAAAAAAAAATATCATTTTTTTTTTCAAAACTACTAATGGCGCACCGTGGGAGTGGTGCGCCATTAGTAGTTGAACTAGTAATGGCGCACCACCCCACGGTGCGCCATTAGTAACTTGGCCACCTTCCACCGACGACGTACCGTGGAAGGTGGAAGGTGGCCAAGTTACTAATGGCGCACCGTGGGGTGGTGCGCCATTACTAGTTCAACTACTAATGGCGCACCACTCCCACGGTGCGCCATTAGTAACTTGGCCACCTTCCACCGAATGCACCCCTCGGATCGCTTTTCAGCTTTTAAAAAATAAAAGAAAATGATGAAAATGTCAAAAAATAAAAGAAAATAAGTTTCCCATGTGATATGTGGTCTAGTTGTTGGGAAAACTTCCGCATATGAATTTCGACTTCATTTGCAAAATCTCTAGAGAATTTGTAAAATGGGCATAACTTTTGCATACTAACTCTGATGAAAAAGTTTTTATATGAAAATCATCTACTCGAAAAGTTACATCCAAATTTAACTGGGGAACCCCGTTAAACATTTTCAAAATCCCCAAAACCTAACAGAAAAAAAGTTACGGGCTTACAAGATCTAGCGGCAAAAAATTCAAAAATTTAACTTACTAGTGGCGCACCGTGGATGTGGTGCGCCACTAGTAACAGAAAAAATTACTAATTTCAATTTTTTTTCAATTTTTTTTCAAAAATGATACGTAATATGATCGAGAAGTTTGAAATATTTTTCAAAATTTCATCATAGTCATTAACATGAACAAAGTCCTAGACATCAATAAGGTATAACAGATTGATATGCTAGATATATCAACAAGTGCTCGTGAAGTGAGCTGTTGTCGGGTTGGATAGAACTTACTAATGGCGCCGTGGGCTATACTAATGGCGCACTACATGGTGCGCCATTAGTATACCAGATACTAATGGCGCACCAGGTGGTGCGCCATTAGTAAAAATTACTAATGGCGTGCTATTAATGGCGCACCACAGATGCGCCATTAATAGCCATACTAGGTGCGCCATTACTAGGGGCTTTTCTAGTAGTGAGAGTCCTTGTATAAGTTCTGCAAGGCTGTTATTGCTGTGTTTAGCCCTGAGTACTTGAGAGAGCCGACTGTTGAAGATACAACCCGTTTGTTGGCGATGAATGCCAGCAGGGGCTTCCCAGGGATGCTTGGTAGCATAGACTGCATGCATTGGGAGTGGAAGAACTGCCCTTCTTGTCGTGGAATTGTCATGTCAAATGCCCTAAGGTGAGGACTTAGGTGTGGAGCCATCGCAACGTAGTTAGCTTGAAGGGGCTAAACGGGACAAGGGACACAAAGACTTTATAATGGTTCGGCCCCTCACGGTGGAGGTAAAGGCCTACTCCAATTTAGGGTTGTATTGCTTGGGCTTCGATTACCAGGGAGCGAATATGCTTGACCTAGTTCTTGATCTCTTCTTTCTTGCCCTAAACCGCCGCCGGGTCACCCCTTTATATACATAGGCTGATGCCCGACGGCTTACAGAGTCCCGACCGGCTCATACAGAACATGTCCAGCTCGGTGACAGAACTACACTTTCCTCAACATACGAGCTAACATATGGCAGTTTACGCCCGTGGGCCTCAAGTCACCTTTGGGTCTTGGGCCTTCAGTAAGCTTGCGTCGTGAACCGCGATCTTCAACATCTTCATGGGCCTTCTGGTTATGAACCGCCAGTGGTATGACCCGACCCCTCCTGGGCGGTTTATACCCAATAGTTATATCCCCAACATTAGGCCCCAGGTTGATGTGAACTTGTTCATATCAATCTTCAACACTTAGAAAAAAAATCCTTGCCTCATCTGTCCTTGCGGGATCTTATAACCCGCCGTGACGTCAGCTCACAGAATCGCGGTAAGCCGCCATGACGTCATCTCACATTAATATCACACGAGGTCCAAATCTTAATATACCTTCACTTTTAATGAATCTTTGAAAATCGAGGCGTCGGTGCTGTCACTTATCCATTTTCAGCCTCCTCGATTCCCGTGCATGCCACTTATCCTTCTGCCTTATAAATAGGGTCAGGGGTCCCTTTCACTTTCCCCCTTGCCTCCTCGTCTTCATCTTCTTCCTCACGACACCTCTGCGCCCGAGCTCTGCCGCCGCCGTCGGTCTTCGCCACTGCCTCAACTGCGGCCGCTGCATCAACCTGAATCGACCAGAGACCGTCCGCGCGCCTCCGTTGTTCAACAGCTCCGGTGAGTTTTCCCCTTTTCTCTCATCGTAGATCCCATTAGGGTTTCCACGAGTTCATCGGAGTTCATCTCCGCCCTTCTTCGTTCTTCACAGTATCTTGTGGTTTTGACCCAAACTTAGTACTCCTCATGTGCGGCATTAGTTGTAGTGCTCATTTTTTATATTTGAGCATCTCCTCTACGTGAGAAATCCAATCTGCACACATGAACTGCTCAACTGTTGCAACTTAGGTTTAGATGTGTTTCCATTATTTAAACTGCCATAGATCCAAAATCATAGCATCAATCTCTGAAATCTGTTTGTCCAACACTAAGTGATTTTTCCATTCTCAGATCTATAAATCAATAACTGTGTGGGCGGCTTAACTCATAAAACTGTAACCTGCCAGGTACCATTAGTCCCCTCTTAAGACGCAATAGTTTACCTTTATAACTCCGATGCTATCCTCCGGCTTAACATATTTGTAATCATGTTTCATCATTGTTTGTCTTTAAACCAACAGCCGGCTTAACCACATAATCTTCAACCAGCATACTCTTCCTTCCATATCATAAAAAATGACTAAGACATACACCGTCTGCAACTGGGTCCCATCCCGAGTCACCAAAGAAGACCTGAACAATTTCGTTGCAAATGTCACCCTAGCCAAGAAAGAGGACATCCACTAGAGGGTCCCAGGCAAAGAAAATCCTCCTAAGCCTGCTACCTCTTGAACTTGCGTTGGTTTTCCCTTGAAGAGGAAAGGGTGATGCAGCAAAGTAGCGTAAGTATTTCCCTTAGTTTTGAGAACTAAGGTATCAATCCAGTAGGAGACGACGCACAAGTCACCGAATACCTGCACAAACAATCAAGAACTTACAACCAACACGATAAAGGGGTTGTCAATCCCTTCATGGTCACTCGCAAAAGTGAGATCTGATAGAGATAGATAAACGGTAAAGTAAATATTTTTGGTATTTTTGGTTGTATAGATTGGAAAGTAAAGATTGCAAAATAATAGATCGGAAACTAGCAAGATGTAAACGAGATTCAATAATATGAAAAAGAGACCCGGGGGCCATAGGTTTCACTAGTGGCTTCTCTCGAGATAGCATATATTACGGTGGGTGAACAAATTACTGTCGAGCAGTTGATAGAAAAGCGCATAATTATGATGACATCTAAGGCAATGATCATGAACATAGGCATCACGTTCGTGTCAAGTAGACCGACTCCTGCTTGCATGTACTACTATTACTCCACACGTCGACTGCTATCTAGCATGCATCTAGAGTATTAAGTTCATAAAGAACAGAGTAACACATTAAGCAAGATGACATGATGTAGAGGAATTAACTCAAGCAGTATGATGAAAACCCCATCTTGTTATCCTCGATGGCAACAATACAATACGTGCCTTGCTGCCCCTACTGTCACTGGGAAAGGACACCGCAAGACTGAACCCAAAGCTAAGCACTTCTCTCATGGCAAGAAAGATCAATCTAGTAGGCCAAACTAAACCGAAAATTTGAAGAGACTTGCAAAGATATCAAATCATGCATATAAGAATTCAGAGAAGAACCAAATAATATTCATAGATAATATTGATCATAAATCCACAATTCATCGAATCTCGGCAAACACACCGCAAAAGAGTATTACATCGAATAGATCTCCAAGAACATCGAGGAGAACTTTGTATTGAGAATCAAAGAGAGAGAAGAAGTCATCTAGCTAATAACTGTGGACCCGAAGGTCTGTGGTAAACTACTCACGCTTCATCGGAGAGGTAATGGTGTTGATGTAGAAGCCCTCCATGATCGAACCCCCCTCCAGCAAATCGCCGGAAAAGGCCCCAAGATGGGATCTCACGGGTACAAAAGGTTGCGGCGGTGGAAAAGTGGTTTCGTGGCTCCCTCTAATGTTTTTAGGGTATAAGAGTATATAGGCGAAGGAACTAGGTCAGGGGAGCTACGAGGGGCCTAGAAGGTTGGGGGGCACGCCTACCCCCCTGGGCGGGCCCTCCTGCCTCATGGCCTCCTCGTTACGTCTCTGACTTCATCTCCAAGTCTTCTGGTTTGTTTCGGTCCAAGAAAGATCATCGCGAAGGTTTCATTCCGTTTGGACTCATTTTGGTATTCCTTTTCTGCAAAACTCTAAAATAGGCAAAAAAAAAACAGAAACTCGCACTGGGCCCTCCGTTAATAGGTTAGTCCCAAAAATAATATAAAAGAGCATATTAAAGCCCATTAAACATCCAAAACAGATAATATAGACGTATCAAGCATCCCCAAGCTTAATTCCTGCTCGTCCTCGAGTAGGTAAATGATAAAAACAGAATTTTTGATGTGGAATGCTACCTAGCATATTTATTCATATAATTTTTCTTTATTGTGGCATGAATTTTCAGATCCGAAAGATTCAAGACAAAAGTTTAATATTGACATAAAAATAATAATACTTCAAGTATACTAACAAAGCAATCATGTCTTCTCAAAATAGCATGGACAAAAAACGTTATCCCTACAAAATCATATAGTCTGGCTATGCTCTATCTTCATCACACAAAGTATTTAATCATGCACAACCCCGATGACAAGCCAATCAATTGTTTCATACTTTTGATGTTCTCAAACTTTTTCAATCTTCACGCAATACATGAGCGTGAGCCATGGATATAGCACTATAGGTGGAATATAATGGTGGTTGTGGAGAAGACAAAAAGGAGGAAGATAGTCTCACATCAACTAGGCGTATCAACGGGCTATGGATATGCCCATCAATAGATATCAATGTGAGTGAGTAGGGATTGCCATGCAACGGATGCACTAGAGCTATAAGTGTATGAAAGCTAAAAAAGAAACTAAGTGGGTGTGCATCCAACTTGCTTGCTCACGAAGACCTAGGGCATTTTGAGGAAGCCCATCATTGGAATATACAAGCCAAGTTTTATAATGAAAATACCCACTAGTAAATGAAAGTGACAACATAGGAGACTCTCTATCATGATGATCACGGTGCTACTTTGAAGCACAAGTGTGGAAAAAGGATAGTAACATTGTCCCTTCTCTCTTTTTTTCTCATTTTTTTATTTGGGCCTTCTCTTTTTTATGGCCTTTTTTTATTTTTCGTCCGGAGTCTCATCCCGACTTGTGGGGGAATCATAGTCTCCATCATCCTTTCCTCACATGGGACAATGCTTTAAAAATGAAGATCATCACACTTTTATTTACTTACAACTCGATACTTAGAACAAAATATGACTCTATGTGAATGCCTCCGGCGGTGTACCGGGATGTGCAATGATTCAAGAGTGACATGTATGAAAAAATTATGAACGGTGGCTTTGCCACAAATACGATGTCAACTACATGATCATGCAAAGCAATATGACAATGATGGAGTGTGTCATAATAAACGGAACGGTGGAAAGTTGCATCGCAATATATCTCGGAATGGCTATGGAAATGCAATAATAGGTAGGTATGGTGGCTGTTTTGAGGAAGGTATATGGTGGGTGTATGGTACCGGCGAAAGTTGCACGATACTCTAGAGAGGCTAGCAAGGGTGGACGGGTGAGAGTGTGTATAATCCATGGACTCAACATTAGTCATAAAGAGCTCACATACTTATTGTAAAAAATTATTAGTTATCAAAACGAAGTACTACGCACATGCTCCTAGGGGGATAGGTTGGTAGGAAAAGACCATCGCTCGTCCGCGACCGCCACTCATAAGGAAGACAATCAATAAATAAATCATGCTCCAACTTCATCACATAACGGTTCACCATACATGCATGCTACGGGAATCACAAGCTTTAACACAAGTATCTCTCAAATTCACAACTACTCTACTAGCATAACTCTAATATCACCATCTCCATATCTCAAAACAATCATAAAGAATTAAACTTCTCATAGTACTCAATGCACTTCATATGAAAGTTTTTATTATACCCATCTTGGATGCCCATCATATTAGGACTAATTTTGTAACCAAAGCAAATCACCATGCTGTTCTAAAAGACTCACAAAATAATATAAGTGAAGCATGAGAGAGAAAAAATTTCTGTAAAATAAAACCACCGCCGTGCTCTAAAAAGATATAAGTGAAGCACTAGAGCAATATTGTCTAGCTCAAAAGATATAAGTGAAGCACATAGAGTATTCTAATAAATTACGATTCATGCGTGTCTCTCCCAAAAGGTGTGTACAGAAAGGATGATTGTGGTAAACTAAAAAGCAAAGACTCAAATCATACAAGACGCTCCAAGCAAAACACATATCATGTGGTGAATAAAAATATAGCCTCAAGTAAAGTTACCGACAGACGAAGACGAAAGAGGGGATGCCTTCCGGGGCATCCCCAAGCTTAGGCTTTTGGTTGTCCTTGAATTTTACCTTGGGGTGCCTTGAGCATCCCCAATCTTAGGCTCTTGCCACTCCTTATTCCAAAGTCCATCAAATCCTTACCCAAAACTTGAAAACTTCACAACACAAAACTTCAACAGAAAATCTCATGAGCTCCGTTAGTATAAGAAAATAAATCACCACTTCAAGGTACTGTTGTGAACTCATTATTTATTTGTATTGGTGTAAAACCTACTGTATTCCAACTTCTCTATGGTTCATACCCCCCGATACTACTCATAGATTCATCAAAATAAGCAAACAACACGCGAAAAACAGAATCTATCAAAAACAGAATAGTCTGTAGCAATCTGTAACTTTCGAATACTTCTGTAACTCCAAAAATTATGAAATAAATTGGTGAACGTGAGAAAACTTTCTATTAATCTTTTTCAAAAATAATCAACCTAAAAGCACTCTTCTGTAAAAAAAATGACAGTTATTCTCATGAGCGCAAAAGTTTCTGTTTTTTACAGCAAGATCGCAATGACTTCACCCACGTCTTCCCAAAGGTTCTACTTGGCACAAACACTAATTAAAACATAAAAAAACATCTAACCAGAGGCTAGATGAATTATTTATTACTAAACAGGAGCATAAAGTAAAGAACAAAAATAAAATTGGGTTGCCTCCCAACAAGCGGTATCATTTAACACCCCTAGCTAGGCATAAAAACAAGAACAGATCTAGGTATTGCCATCTTTGGCACGCAATCCATAAGTGGCTCTCATAATAGATTCATAAGGAAATTTAATTTTCTACCTAGGAAATTGTTCCATGCCCTTCCTTAAGGGAAATTGGAAACTAATGGTTCCTTCTTTCATATCAATAATTGCACCAATCGTTCTAAGGAAAGGTCTATAAAGAATAATAGGACATGTAGGATTGCAATATATATCAAGAACAATGAAGTCTACGGGCACATAATTCCTATTTGCAACAATAAGAACATCATTAATCCTTCCCATAGCTTTCTTAATGGTGGAATCCGCAAGATGCAAATTTAAAGAACAATCATCAAATTCACGGAAACCTAGCACATCACACAAAGTTTTTGGAATCGTGGAAACACTAGCACCCAAATCACACAAAGCATAACATTCATAATCTTTAATCTTAATCTTAATAGTAGGTTCTCACTCATCATAAAGTTTTCCAGGGATAGAAACTTCTTGTTCAAGCTTTTCTTCAAAAGATTGCATCATAGCATCAATGATATGTTTCGTAAAAGCTTTATTTTGATTATAAGCATGAGGAGAATTTAACACGGATTGCAATAAGGAAATACAATATATCAAAGAGAAATTATCATAATTAAATTCCTTGAAATCCAAAATACTGGTTTCATTGCTACTTAAAGTTTTGACCTCTTCAATCCCACTTTTATCTATTTTTGCATCTAGATCTAAAAATCCGAATTCTTGGGACGCCTTTTAAGTAAAGTTGACTCATCTCCAGTCCCATATTTATCATGATTCATATTGGCAAACAAAGATTTAATAGTAGTCACATCAATCACTTTTTGGTCTTCATCATTATTATCATGGAAACTAGAAGAACACGCTTTTACAAACGAATCTTTTTTAGCACGCATCTTAGCGGCTCTTTCTTTGCACTCATCAATGGAAATTCTCATAGCTTTGACAGACTCATTGATATCATGCTTAGGTGGAATAGATCTAAGTTTCAAAGAATCAACATCAAGAGAAATTCTATCCACGTTCCTAGCCAATTCATCAATCTTAAGCAATTTTTCTTCAATCAAAGCATTGAAATTCTTTTGCGAACTCATAAATTCTTTAAACACTATTCTCAAAACCAGAGGGCATCTTATTAAATTTCCATAAGAGTTGTTGTAGGAATCACCATAATTATTAGAGGAATTACTAGGAAACGACCTAGGATTAAAATTGCCTCTATACACGTTGTTACCAAAATTGTTCCTACCAACAAAATTCACATCCATAGATTCATTATTATTCTCAATCAAAGTTGACAAAGGCATATCATTAGGATCAGAAGAAACACTTTTATTAGCAAATAATTTCATAAGTTCATCCATCTTTCCACTCGAAACATTAATCTCCTCAATCGCATGAACTTTTTTACTAGTGGATCTTTCAGTGTGCCATTGAGAATAATTAACCATAATATTATCTAGGAGCTTAGTAGCCTCTCCTAAAGTGATTTCCATATAAGTGCCTCCCGCGGCCGAATCTAAAAGATTTCTAGAAGCAAAATTCAATCCGGCAGATTTTTTTTGTATAATCATCCACAAATTCAAACCATGTGTAGGGAAATTACACATCATTAATTTCATCCTCTCCCAAGCTTGTGCAACATGCTCATGATCAAGTTGCTTAAAATTCATAATATTGTTCCTAAGGGAGATGACCTTAGCGGGAGGAAAATACTTAGAGATAAAAGCATCTTTGCACTTATTCCATGAATCAATACTATTTTTAGGCAAAGATGAGAACCAAGTTTTAGCACGATCTCTAAGTGAAAACGGAAATAGCTTCAATTTAACAATATCATTGTCCACATCTTTCTTCTTTTGCATATCACACAAATCAACGAAGTTGTTTAGATGGGATGCGGCATCTTCACTAGGAAGGCCAGAAAATTGATCTTTCATAACAAGATTCAACAAAGCATCATTAATTTCACAAGATTCAACATTGGTAGTAGGAGCAATCGGAGTGCCAATAAAATCATTGTTGTTGGTATTGGAAAATTCACACAATTTAGTATTATCTTGATCCATCGTGACAAGTAATGAATCCAACACACAAGCACAGAAGAAGCAAGCAAAAAGAGACGAATGGAAGAGGGGCGAAGAAAAGGCAAAGGTTTTTGAAAATCGTTTTAGAATTGGGGGAGAGGAAAACGAGAGGTGACTGGCAAATAATGTAATGCAAGGGAGAAGAGTTTATGATGAGTACTTGGTATGGCTTGACTTGGCGTAGATCTCCCCGACAACGGCGCCAGAAATCCTTCTTTCTACCTCTTAAGCTTGCGTTGGTTTTCCCTTGAAGAGGAAAGGGTGATGCAGCAAAGTAGCGTAAGTATTTCCCTCAGTTTTGAGAACCAATGTATAAATCTACTAGGAGATGATGCACAAGTCACCGAATACCTGCACATACAATCAAGAACTTGCAACCAACGCAATAAAGGGGTTGTCAATCCCTTCACGTTCACTCGCAAAAGTGAGATCTGATAGAGATAGATAAACGGTAAAGTAAATATTTTTTGTATTTTTGGTTGTATAGATTGGAAAGTAAAGATTGCAAAATAGTAGATCGGAAACTAGCAAGATGTAAACGAGATTCAGTAATATGGAAAAGAGACCCGGGGGCCATAGGTTTCACTAGTGGCTTCTCTCGAGATAGCATATATTACGGTGGGTGAACAAATTACTGCTGAGCAATTCGAAGGAAATATGCCCTAGAGGCAATAATAAAGTTATTATTTATTTTATTATATCATGATAAATGTTTATTATTCATGCTAGAATTGTATTAACCGTAAACTTAGTACATGTGTGAATACATAGAAAAAACATAGTGTCCCTAGTATGCCTCTACTAGACTAGCTCGTTAATCAAATATGGTTATGTTTCCTAACCATAGACATGTGTTGTCATTTTATGAATGGGATCACATCATTAGGAGAATGATGTGATGGACATGACCCATCTGTTAGCTTAGCATTATGATCGTTACAGTTTGATTGCTACTGCTTTCTTCATGACTCATACATGTTCCTCAGACTATAAGATTATGCAACTCCCGAATACCGGAGGAACACCTTGTGTGCTATCAAACGTCACAACGTAAATGGGTGATTATAAAGATGCTCTATAGGTGTCTCCGAAGGTGTTTGTTGGGTTGGCATAGATCAAGATTAGGATTTGTCACTCCGGGTTTCGGAGAGGTATCTCTGGGCCCTCTCGGTAGTACTCATCACTATAAGCCTTGCAAGGATTGTGACTAATGAGTTAGTTGTGGGATGAAGTATTACAGAACGAGTAAAGAGACTTGCCGGTAACGAGATTGAACTAGGTATGATGATACCGACGATTGAATGTCGGGCAAGTAACATACCAATGACAAAGGGAACAACGTATGTTGTTATGCGGTTTGATCGATAAAGATCTTCGTAGAATATATAGGAGCCAATATGAGCATCCAGGTTCCGCTATTGGTTATTGACCGGAGATGTGTCTCGGTCATGTCTACATAGTTCTTGAACCCGTAGGGTCCGCACGCTTAACATTCGATAATGATATGTATTATGAGTTATGTGTTTTGATGACCGAAGTTTGTTCGGAGTCCCGGATGAGATCACAGACATGGCGAGGAGTCTCAAAATGGTCGAGACATACATATTTATATATTGGACCATGTTATTCGGACACCAGAAGTGTTCTGGATGGTTTTGGGTAAAAACAGAGTACTAGAAGCGGTTACCGGAACCCCCGGGGAACTAATGGGCCACATTGGCCTTAGTGGAGAGAGAGAGGGGTGGCCAGGGCAGGCCGCGCGCCCCCTCCCCCTTGGGTCTGAATTGGACAAGGGAAGGGGGGGGGGCAGCGCCTCCCTTTCCTACTCCCTCTCCCTCTCCTTCCTTCCCCCTCTCTCCCTCTTGGTGGAATCCTACTAGGACTAGTAGTCCTAGTAGGACTCCCCTCTTGGGGCGTGCCATAGGGGCCGGCCGGCCTCCCCCTTGCTCCTTTATATACGGGGGCAGGGGGCACCCTAGAACACACAAGTTTCTCTTAACCGTGTGCGGTGCCCCCCTCCACAGTTACACACCTCGATCATACCATCGTAGTGCTTAGGCGAAGCCCTGCGCTGGTAGCATCATCATCACCGTCGCCACACCGTCGTGCTGACGGAACTCACCCTCGGCCTCAATTGGATCAAGAGTACGAGGGACGTCATCGAGCTGAACGTGTGCTGAACGCGGAGGTGTTGTACATTCGGTACTTGGATAGGTTGGATCACGAAGACGTTTGACTACATCAACCGCGTTACTAATCGCTTCCGCTTTCGGTCTATGAGGGTACGTGGACATACTCTCCCCTCTCGTTGTTATGCATCTCCTAGATAGATCTTGCGTGATCGTAGGATTTTTTTTAAATTACTGAGGGAGTCCTAGATTAGGGGGTATCCGGACAGCCGGACTGTATACGACATCCAGACTATTGAAGCGTGAAGATACAAGACTCAAGACTCCGGCCCGTGTCTGGATGGGACTTTCCTTGGAGTGGAAGGCAAGCTTGGCAATCCGGATATTATATTTCCTTCCTTGTAACCGACTCCATGTAAACCCTAGCCCTCTCCGGTGTCTATATAAACCGGAGAGGTTGGTCCTTAGAAGCCCGATCACAATTACAATCATACCATCATAGGCTAGCTCTTAGGGTTTAGCCTCTATGATCTCGTGGTAGATCTACTCTTGTACTACCCATATCATCAATATTAATCCTCTATGATCTCGTGGTAGATCTACTCTTGTACTACCCATATCATCAATATTAATCAAACAGGAAGTAGGGTTTTACCTCCATCGAGAGGGCCCGAACCTGGGTAAACATCTGTGTCCCTTGCTTCCTGTTACCATCAGCCTTGACGCACAGATCGGGACCCCCTACCCGAGATCCGCCGGTTTTGACACCGACATTGGTGCTTTCATTGTGAGTTCCTCTGTGTCTTCGCTGTTAGGCTCGATGGCTCGTCTCATTGTCAAGGAAGACATTACCTCAGAGGGGGCTCTGGCTGTAGGCCAGATGCTCCGGCTCGGCAGCTTTATCATGGCCGCCCCATCGGCGGTGGCACCAATGATGACTTCTCGGGTCATCAATGATAACCTTCACGTCAGTTCAGAACTTGCCGAACAGATGGATCCAATGGAGCTCTCCTCCCGTAGCGAAGTCTTGGATCGCATCGCCGCTCTGGGAGTCGCTACAGACTATGACCGGATTGGGCTTAAACCCGACCAAAGGAACATCAGGTCTCCGCCGGCCACCCATGAGATAGCGATAGTGGAGGAACCACACGTGGATTGCCCCTCAACTCTGAGGACAAGTTGTGTTCGGATCACCGAACTCCTTGAGCCAAAGACCTGTTCAAAGGAAAACCCGACCCAGGTCCCGGACTTAAAATCGGGCATTGGGCCGAAGAAATTGGACACTCCGGATTCTGAGCTGTTTAGCTCGGAACCGCCCGCGCCCTTGTGCGTTAGATCAGATCAAAATCCGGACTCTAAACTGGACCTAAACTGTCTCTCCCGCATCAGGCAAGAGCCCCAGGAAACTGTACATCGCTACTGGGCCAGATTCCTCCTTGCGCTTAACAAGGTTAGGGACTGCCGCGAAGAGAACATGGTCTCGCTTTTCTGCAAAAACTGCACGGACGAAAGACTCCTCAATGCTATAAGCCGCCGCGACATAATACGCTTCACGGACTTGGCAACCATACTGCGGAAGTACTGTGCGACGGAGAGCGCTTGGAAGGCCCAAGCAGAATTTTGGGATAGTACTGCTCTCACCAAAACCTTCGTCCGAACTAAACGGACGAACTCTCGTAAGTCGTCCGACCCAACCCCCAAGAAACCAAAGCCTACTCCAGGGCGGAGATCCGTATTGGAAGAATGGCTCGATGGGCCATGTAAGCTCCACAATACTCCGGATACACCACCTACTCATAGCCTTAAGGCATGTTGGATACTCCAGCAGGTGGCAAAAAGTGGCGAGGATCTTCTTATGGGCCATAAAGCGGAACAACATCCTACCATCGAACACAATACGGTACTAACAGTCTTCGAGACTTTTGCCTCGAACAATAGGCGCACACGAGCTCGTCGAAGCTTCGCTGAAATTTACCATGTGGCAAAAACAAACCCTTGGAGCGACACTGCTATAACTTTTAACGCCAGTGACGAACCTCGATCCCGGATTGTCTGGGCGCCAGCCGCTCTGGTTCTTAGCCCAATCGTGGACGGATTTCGGCTCTCCAAAGTGCTCATGGACGGTGGAAGCGGATTAAATCTGATCTATGAGGAGACACTCAACAAGATGGAAATTGACAAAGGCCGCATTGAACAAAGCGACACAACCTTCAGGGGAATTATTCCTAGTAGGGAAGCACGGTGTGCGGGAAAAATCACACTTGACGTGGTATTCGGCACCCCGTAGAATTATAGGTCCGAAGAAATCACATTCCAAGTGGCCCCTTTCAGCAGCGGATACCACGCCCTTTTAGGGCGGGACGCGTTTGCAAGCTTTCAAGCTATACCCCAGTATGGGTACATGAAGCTTAAAATGCCCGGGCCCAATGGAATCATCACTCTAGCCAGTGATCCGGACGTCGCACTCCGTGCCGAAAATAAAACCGCAGCACTAGCCCTGGAGGCATTATCCAAGGCCCTAGCAGCCGAAGAGTTAGCAACACTGCGGGCCACCGTGGAGAGGGACGACGTGATACTAGACAAGCGACCCAAGTCCACCTCATTTAAACCTGCAGACGAGATAGTCAAATTCCAGGTTCATCCAACGGACCCCACGAAGACAGCTTCCATCGGGACATAGCTCAGCCCCGCGATTGACGCCGCACTGTGAGATTTCTTACGCAAGAATTGGGACATTTTCGCCTGGCACCCATCAAACATGCCAGGCATCCCGCGCAGACTGGCCGAACACAACCTCAATATTCTAAAAGGATATAAACCAGTCAAACAGACCCTAAGGCGATTCTCAGAGCCCAAACGACAGGCAATGGGGGAAGAGTTAGCCAAGTTACTCGAGGCCGGATTCATCAGAGATATCAAACATTCGGAGTGGCTGGCAAATTTGGTGATGGTACCAAAGAAGGACAAATCCTGGCGCCTATGCGTCGACTTCAAAGACCTCAACAAGGCTTGCCCCAAGGATCCCTTTCCCCTCCCTCGCATCGAACAAATCATCGATGCCACAGCAGGACACGACTCGCTGTGTTTTCTTGATGCATACTCTGGATACCATCAAATAAAGATGGCAGAGTCTGACCAAGCTGCAACAGCTTTCATAACACCATATGGCCGTTTTTGCTTCAACACTATGCCTTTCGGGATCAAGAATGCCGGTGCAACCTACCAACGCATGATTCAAACATGCCTGGAAAAGCAAATCGGCAAAACAGTGGAGGCATACATGGACGACGTGGTCATAAAAATAAGACACGTCGAAACCCTAATAGATGACTTGAGGCTTACATTCTACAATCTCCGGACATACGACATCAAGCTGAATCCGGAAAAATGTGTTTTTGGCGTCCCCTCGGGGAAGCTACTTGGCTTCATCGTTTCCAACAGAGGAATTGAAGTGACTCCGGCAAAGATCCGAGCTCTGTCACAGTTGGCCATACCAACAGACCTCAAGCACATCCAAGAACTAGCCGGATGCGTGGCTGCTATCAGCCGCTTTATCTCCAGATTAGGAGAAAAGGCACTACCGCTTTACCGCCTTCTTCGGCGCACCGAACACTTTGTATGGACGGATGCAGCCGTGGCCAGACTGGATGAAATAAAGACCTTATTGGCCAGTAATCCAGTACTAACAGCGCCGAATATCGACGAACCTATGATGTTGTACATAGCTGCAACACATCAAGTCGTAAGCGCAGTGCTCGTCGTTGAACGAGAGGCTGACGGGTACAAATACCCGCTCCAAAAGCCGGTCTACTACGTGTCCACGGTCCTAACCCCATGCAAATCCCGATACCCACACTATCAAAAAATAGCATAAGCGGTGTTCATGGCATCCCGGAAGCTACGATACTACTTTCAAGAGTGTTCGATTACAGTGGCCTCCGAAGTACCACTCAATGACATAATAAATAACCGCGATGCTACGGGCCGGATTGCCAAATGGGCCATTTAGCTCCTCCCGTTCGACATAACGTACAAACCACGGCGGGCCATCAAGTTGCAAGTGTTGGCTGACTTCGTTGTCGAATGGACAGAAGCCGAACTCCCTAAAGAGTACAACGCATACTCAAACTGGATCATGTACTTCGACGGCTCTAAAATGCTGGCCGGATTGGGAGCAGGTGTAGTCCTGACGTCTCCCACTGGAGACACGGTCCAGTACGTCCTCCAAATATTATACACAGACTCCAACAATGCAGCCGAATACGAGGCTCTGCTGCACGTTCTTCGGATGGCAGTCTCTATGGGCATTCAATGCCAAGAAGTGCGCGGGGACTCAAACCTCGCAATATCACAATAAACGGAGATTTTGATGCCAAGGACCTGAAAATGGCGGCCTACCGTAATGCCGTCCTCAAAATATCAGCTCGGTTCGAGGGGCTCGAATTCCACCATGTGGCTCGAGAAAACAATCAAGCGGCAGATGTCCTCGCTCGCATCGGCGCTAAACGTGACCCTGCCCACCTAATATATTCCTGGAACGGCTGTTCAAGCCATCCGTAGTATGGGAAGGGGAGTCCGGCAATATTAGCATGGATGCGAATACACCCCCAGATTCCGAACCATCAGACATAGTCAGGTTCTAACCCCGAAATAACGTCCTCGGCCCACGAGATCATGGCTGTAACCGCCTCGTGGACCGAGCCCTTCTTGGCCTACCTAAATAGGCAGGAGCTCCCTGAAGACCAAAATGAAGCACGCTGCATTTTCCGGCGTTCTAAAGCTTACAAAGTCTACGAAGGGGAACTCTACAAGGAAAGCGCTACCGGAGTACTTCAAAGATGCATCTCCGAAGAGGAAGGGCGACAGCTCTTGGCTGAAATCCATGCTGGCCTGGGCGGGCACCACGCCGCGGCTCGGGCATTAGTCAGCAAGGCCTTCCGTACAGGTTTCTATTGGCCGACGGCCCGAGCAGACGCACAAGACCTTGTCCAACATTGCGTCGGTTGCCAGCTCTTTGCCAATCAGAGTCATATACCCCCTACCGCTCTACAAACAATCCCCATAACTTGGCCCTTTGCGGTCTGGGGGCTGGATATGGTCGGACCTCTTAAAGGGGGAAGCCATAAGAAAAATACTTATTGGTCATGGTGGACAAATTCACCAAATGGATAGAAGCTAAACCAGTCAAAACGGCTGAATCCGGACCAGTAATAGACTTCATACCCGGGGTCGTACACCGATACGGTGTCCCCCACAGCATCATCACTGATAATGGCTCGAATCACAGCCGACAAAGTGAAAACTTGGTGCGCAAAAATGGGCATCAAGCTCGATTACGCTTCTGTCTACCATCCCCAAACAAACGGCCATGTAGAGCAGGCAAATGGTCTCATCATGAGCGGCATCAAACCCAGACTAGTGCGATCCTTGAAAGAGTCGGATACTCACTGGGTGGAGGAGCTCGACTCCGTACTCTGGGGGCTACGGACCACGCCAAATCGCACCACCGGATATACACCATTTTTTATGGTGTACGGTGCGGAAGCAGTATTACCTTGCGACATAATACATGATTCGCCACGCATACGCATGTACGAAGAGAAGGAAGCCGAGTTAGATCGGCAGGATAATTTGGATGCCCTGGAGGAGGAGCGCGATGTCACAAAGGCCCATTCCGCATTCTATCAGCAACAGGCTCGATGATACCAAAGCAGAGAAGTGCAGGCCAAAACTTACAATATTGGCGAGCTCGTTCTACGCCTACCGGAGAAGAAGAAGGACAAACTCAAACCCAAGTGGGAGGGTCCCTTTGTCATTGACAAAGTTCTCACCGGAGGAGCGTACCGCTTACGTAATGCATCCGACAACAGACTCGAGCCGAACCCATGGAACACGGCCATACTACGGAGATTCTACGCCTAGCGCCGAACACAGTGTTCGTCTCCTAACCCCTCCTTTTTAATTACGCTCCATCCTTTTTTCCTTTCTCGACCTTTTTCTCTCTTCACACAAAGTATTTAATACAGTGCGGATTTCCGGATCACTCCGGCCGCACTATGTGTGTAAGAAATACCTGGGGGCTTCATATACGGAAGCTAAAATGATTACTCACATGGCTTTCTGCCCATCACATATGCATTCTTTTTCCATATGTGCCTTTTCTTCACCATTATATGCATCGATATGACTTAAGATGTTGCCAAGCTGGGTTGCCTGGCTCTTGTGTTTATGCCCTACGTTCCCGTTAATTCGGCTAGGGTATAAGGGGAGCACCTCTGCGATTGTTACTGCCAGTTCAGCCGGATGTGTACCTCAGACTGGGTGAAGCCGAAAGCTAGCTTCCTTAAGAGAATATTCGGTCGGTGAACAAAAGATGTGTTCGTTTACTATAACATAAATCCCCAGAAGTCTTGTATCCTGCGCCATCGTTCGCAGTCCGGACATGTGCATCGTCGCATGCGTACCCAGGGAAAGGAACCCCTAACGGAACTATTCTCTCTGGAAGATGTTTCTTACTATCCATGTAATATAACATAACTAGTTGGGTACTTCTCTGTTCAAGCACTTATGACCCCTACGCCTTGTTTCCACGCATACCCGATTTTGTATAACTGAGTAGGTATTGGACACACCCGGACTATAGGGTCCGGGCTGCTTTAAAAGGTCCGCCATGACAAATGATTTTAATCCGCTAGGGCTACTCAAGCCCATTAAATTACAGATCACTTGGACTGATTACATTCCTCTTCTATACCATCCAACAGGCTATCTAGCTTACAATCCTGTTGAGAGTACTTAGCGGCTAACGCTACCTGGTCATACACCGGACTTACGGGAATTTCTTGCCCATCGGGCCCCTTGGTCCCACTTCGCCATATGGTTGGGTCCAGCTTGGTGTGTAGCGCGTCTTCACCATTGCCCAGGCTTCTCTTGCTCCTTGCCGGCATGCTGATATCTTGCATAGACGGAAGTGAAGGAAATATGCCCTAGAGGCAATAATAAAGTTATTATTTATTTCCTTATATCATGATAAATGTTTATTATTCATGCTAGAATTGTATTAACCGGAAACATAATACATGTGTGAATACATAGACAAACATACAGTCACTAGTATGCCTCTACTTGACTAGCTCATTAATCAAAGATGGTTATGTTTCCTAACCATAGACATGTGTTGTCATTTGATTAATGGGATCACATCATTAGGAGAATGATGTGATTGACATGACCCATTCCGTTAGCTTAGCACTTGATCGCTTAGTATATTGCTATTGCTTTGTTCATGACCTATACATGTTCCTGTAACTATGAGATTATGCAACTCCCTTTACCGGAGGAACACTTTGGTACTACCAAACGTCACAACGAATCGGGTGATTATAAAGGAGTACTACAGGTGTCTCCAAAGGTACATGTTGGGTTGGCGATTTGAGATTAGGTTTTGTCACTCCGATTGTCGAGAGGTATCTCCAGCCTTCTCGGTAATACACATCACATAAGCCTTGCAAGCATTGCAACTAATAAGTTAGTTGTGAGATGATGTATTACGGAACGAGTAAAGAGACTTGCCGGTAACGAGATTGAACTAGGTATTGGATACCGACGATCGAATCTCGGGTAAGTAACATACCGATGACAAAGGGAACAACGTATGTCGTTATGCGGTTTGACCGATAAAGATCTTCGAAGAATATGTAGGAACCAATATGGGCATCCAGGTTCCGCTATTGGTTATTGACCGAGAATAGTTCTAGGTCATGTCTACATAGTTCTCGAACCCGCAGGGTCCGCACGCTTAACGTTTCGATGACAGTTTATTATGAGTTTATAAGTTTTGATGTACTGAAGTTTGTTCGGAGTCCCGGATGTGATCACGGACATGACGAGGAGTCTCGAAATGGTCGAGACATAAAGATTGATATATTGGAAGCCTATGTTTGGACTTCGGAAAGGTTCCGGATGAAAACGGGATTTTACCGAACACGGGGGTTACGGAACCCCGGGGATCAATGGGCCTTGATGGGCCATAAGGGAGAAGAGGAGGGCGGCCAGGCAGGCAGCGCGCCTCCCCTCTAGTCCGAATAGGACAAGGAGGGGGGGGCCCCTCCTCTTCCCCTTCCCCGAGACCTAATCCAACTAGGAAAGGGGGAGTCCTACTCCGGTGGGAGTAGGACTCCTCCAGCGCCGCCTCCCTAGGGCCGGCCGCACCTCCCCTTGCTCCTTTATATACGGGGCAGGGGGCATCCCATGAAACACAAGTTGATCTCTGGATCGTTCCTTAGCCGTGTGCGGTGCCCCCTCCACCATATTCCACTTCGGTCATATCGTCATGAGCTTAGGCGAAGCCTGCGCCGGTGAAGTCATATCGTCGCGGAGCTTAGGCGAAGCCCCGTCGGTGGAGCATCATCATCGCCACCACGCCGTCAGGTCGACGGAACTCATCCCCAATGCTTTGCTGGATCGGAGCCCGGGGATCGTCATCGAGCTGAACGTGTGCTGAACTCGGAGGTGCCGTACGTTCGGTACTTGGATCGGTCGAATCATGAAGACGTACGACTACATCAACCGCGTTGTTATAACGCTTCCGCTTTCGGTCTACGAGGGTACGTGGACATACACTCTCCCCTCTCGTTGCTATGCCATCACCATTGTCTTGCATGTGCGTAGGAATTTTTTTGAAATTACTACGTTCCCCAACAGTGGCATCCGAGCCAGGTTTTATGCGTTGATGTCATATGCACGAGTAGAACACAAGTGAGTTGTGGGCGATATAAGTCATATTGCTTACCAGCATGTCATACTTTGGTTCGGCGGTATTGTGAGATGAAGCGGCCCGGACCGACATTACGCGTACGCTTACGCGAGACTGGTTTCACCGCTTCGAGCACTCGTTGCTTAAAGGTGACCGGCGGGTGTCGGTTTCTCTCACTTTAGTTGAACCGAGTGTGGCTACGCCCGGTCCTTGCGAAGGTTAAAACAGCACCAACTTGACAAACTATCGTTGTGGTTTTGATGCGTAGGTAAGAACGGTTCTTGCCCAGCCCGTAGCAGCCACGTAAAACTTGCAACAACAAAGTAGAGGACGTCTAACTTGTATTTGCAGGGCATGTTGTGATGTGATATGGTCAAGACGTGATGCTATATTTTATTGTATGAGATGATCATGTTTTGTAACCGAGTTATCGGCAATCGGCAGGAGCCATATGGTTGTCGCTTATTGTATGAAATGCAACGCCATGTAATTGCTTTACTTTATCACTAAGCAAGAGCGATAGTCGAGAAGCAATAGTTGGCGAGACGACAACGATGCTACGATGGAGATCAAGGTGTCGCGCGGTGACGATGGTGATCATGACGGTGCTTCGAGATGGAGATCACAAGCACAAGATGATGATTACCATATCATATCACTTATATTGATTGCATGTGATGTTTATCCTTTATGCATCTTATCTTGCTTTGATTGACGGTAGCATTATAAGATGATCTCTCACTAAAATTATCAAGAAGTGTTCTCCTGAGTATGCACCGCTATGAAAGTTCTTCGTCTTTGAGACACCACGTGATGATCGGGTGTGATAGGCTCTACGCTCAAATACAACGGTGCAAAACAGTTGCACACGCAGAATACTCAAGTTAAACTTGATGAGCCTAGCATATAACAGATATGGCCTCGGAACACGGAGACCGAAGGTCGAACGTGAATCATATAGTAGATATGATCAACATAGTGATGTTCACCATTGAAACTACTCCATCTCACGTGATGATCGGACATGGTTTAGTTGATTTGGATCACGTAATCACTTAGATGACTAGAGAGATGTCTGTCTAAGTGGGAGTTTTAATATGATTAATTAAACTTAAATTTATCATGAACTTAGTACCTGATAGTATTTTGCTTGTCTATGTTTCTGTAGATAGATGGCTCGTCTTTGTTGTTCCGTTGAATTTTAATGTGTTCCTTGAGAAAGCAAAGTTGAAAGATGATGGTAGCAATTACACGGACTGGGTCCGTATTTGAGGATTATCCTCATTGCTGCACAAAAGAATTACGTCCCGAAGCACCGCTGGGTGCCAGTGCCTGCTGCGAGAGCAACGCCGAAGTTGTGAACGTCTGCAAAGCAAAGTGATGACTACTCTATAGTTCAGTGTGCCATGCTTTACGGCTTAGAACCGGGTCTTCAACGACGTTTTGAACGTCATGGAGCATATGAGATGTTCCAGGAGTTGAAGTTATATTTCAAGCAAATGCCCGGATTGAGAGATATGAAGTCTCCAATAAGTTCTATAGCTGCAAGATGGAGGAGAATAGTTCACGGTGAACATATACTCAAAATGTCCGGGTATAATAATCACTTGATTCAACTGGGAGTTACTCTTCCGGATGATAGTGTCATTGACAGAATTCTCCAATCACGCCACCAAGCTACAAGAGCTTCGTGATGAACTATAATATGCAAGGGATGACCAAAACAATTCCCGAGCTCTTCGCGATGCTAAAAGTCATGGAGGTAGAAATCAAGAAAGAGCATCAAGTGTTGATGGTCAACAAGACCACTAGTTTCAAGAAAAGGAAAAGGAAAGAAGAAGGAACTTCAAAAGAACAGCAAGAAAGTTGCTGCTCAAGAGAAGAAACCCAAGTCTGGACCTAAGCCTGAAATCGAGTGTTTTACTGCAAGCGATCGACACTCGGAAGCGGAACTGCCCCAAGTATTTGGCGGATAAGAAGGATGGCAAGGTGATCAAAGGTATATGTGATATACATGTTATTGATGTGTACCTTACTAATACTCGCAGAGTACCGGGTATTTGATACTGGTTCGGTGCTAATATTTGCAACTCAAACATGAACTACGGATTGCTTAAGATTGGCTAAGGACGAGGTGACGATGCGCGTGGAAATGGTTCCAAAGTCGATGTGATCGCGGTCGGCACGCTACCTCTACATCTACCATCGGGATTAGTTTTAGACCAAAATAATTGTTATTTGGTGCGGCGTTAAGCATGAACATTATATCTGGATCTTGTTTGATGCGAGACGGTTATTCATTTAAGACAGAGAATAATGGTTGTTCTATTTATATGAATAATATCTTTTATGGTCATGCACCCTTGAAGAGTGGTCTATTTTTATTGAATCTCGATAGTAGTAATACACATATTCATAGTGTTGAAACCAAAAGATACAGAGTTGATAATGATAATGCAACTTATTTGTGGCACTTGCCGCTTGGGTCATATCGGTGTAAAACGCATGAAGAAACTCCATACCGATGGACTTTTGGAATCACTTGATTATGAATCACTTGGTACTTGCGAACCGTGCCTCATGGGCAAGATGACTAAAACGCCGTTCTCCGGAACTATGGAGCGAGCAACTGATTTGTTGGAAATCATACATACCGATGTTTGTGGTCCAATGAATGTTGAGGCACGCGGGTATCGTTATTTTCTCACCTTCACAGATGATTTGAGCAGATATGGGTATATCTACTTAATGAAACACAAATCTGAAACATTTGAAAAGTTCAAAGAATTTCAGAGTGAAGTGGAAAATCATCGTAACAAGAAAATAAAATTTCTACGATCTGATCGTGGAGGAGAATATTTGAGTTACGAGTTTGGTTTACATTTGAAACAATGCGGAATAGTTTCAGCAACTCACGCCACCCGAACACCACAAAGAAATGGTGTGTCCGAACGTCGTGAATCGTACTTTACTTGATATGGTGCGATCTATGATGTCTCTTACTGATTTACCGCTATCGCTTTGGGGATATGCTTTAGAGACGGCCGCATTCACGCTAAATAGGGCACCATCAAAGTCCGCTGAGACGACACCTTATGAACTGTGGTTTGGCAAGAAACCAAAGTTGTCGTTTCTTAAAGTTTGGGGCTGCGATGCTTATGTGAAGAAACTTCAACCAGATAAGCTCGAACCCAAATCGGAGAAATGTGTCTTCATAGGATACCCAAAGGAGACTGTTGGGTACACCTTCTATCACAGATCTGAAGGCAAGATTTTCGTTGCTAAATTCGGATCCTTTCTAGAAAAGGAGTTTCTCTCGAAAGAAGTGAGTGGGAGGAAAGTAGAACTTGATGAGATAATCAGATTCTGCTCCCTTATTGGAAAGTAGTTCATCACAAGAAACGGTTCGTGTGACAACTACACCAATTAGTGAGGAAACTAATGATATTGATCATGAAACTTCAGATCAAGTTTCTACTGAACTTCGTAGGTCAACCAGAGTAAGATACGCACTAGAGTGGTACGGTAATCCTATTCTGGAAGTCATGTTACTTGACCATGGTGAACCTACAAACTATGAAGAAGCGATGGTGAGCCCAGATTCCGCAAAATGGCTGGAAGCCATGAAATCTGAGATGGGATCCATGTATGAGAACAAAGTATGGACTTTGGTTGACTTGCCCGATGATCGGCAAGCCATTGAGAATAAATGGATCTTTAAGAAGAAGACCGACGCGATGGTAATGTAGCTGTCTATAAAGCTCGACTTGTTGCGTAAAGGTTTTCGACAAGTTCAAGGGTTGACTACGATGAGACTTTCTCACCCGAAGCGATGCTTAAGTCTGTCCGAATCATGTTAGCAATTGCTGCATTTTATGATTATGAAATTTGGCAAATGGATGTAAAACTGCATTCTTGAATGGATTTCTAGAAGAAGAGTTGTATATGATGCAACCAGAAGGTTTTGTTGATCCAAAGGGTGCTAACAAAGTGTGCAAGCTCCAGCGATCAATTTATGGTCCGTGCAAGCCTCTCGGAGTTGGAATAAACGCTTTGATAGTGTGATCAAAGATATGGTTTTATCTGAGACTTTTGGAGAAGCCTCAGATTTACAAGAAAGTGAGTGGGAGCTCAGAGCATTTCGATATTATATGTGGACGACATATTATTGATTGGAAATGATATAGAATTTCTGGATAGCATAAAAGGATACTTGAATAAAAGTTTTCAATGAAAGACCTCGGTGAAGCTGCTTACATATTGGGCATCAAGATCTATAGAGATAGATCAAGACGCTTAATTGACTTTCACAAAGCACATACCTTGATAAAGTTTTGAAAAGTTCAAAATGGATCAGGCAAAGAAAGGTTTTTACCAGTATTACAAGGTGTGAAATTGAGTCGACTCAATGCCCACCACAGCAGAAGATAGAGAGAAAATGAAAGATGTTCCTATGCTTCAGCCATAGGCTCTATCATGTATGCAATGCTGTGTACCAGACCTGACGATGCTTTGCAATAAGCTTGGCAGGAAGGTACCAAAGTAATCCAGAGTGGATCACTGGGACAGCGGTCAAGAACATCCTGAAATACCGAAAAGGACTAAGGATATGTTTCTCGATATGGAGGTGACAAAGAGCTAGTAGCAAATGGTTACGCCGATGTAAGCTTTGACACCGATCCGGACGATTCTAAATCGCAAACCGGATACGTGTTTTTATTAAACGGTGGAGCTGTCGGTTGGTGCAGTTCTAAACAAAGCGTCGTGGCGGGATCTACATGTGAAGCGGAGTACATAGCTGCTTCGAAGCAGCAAATGAAGGAGTCTAGATGAAAGAGTTCATTTCGATCTAGGTGTCATACCTAGTGCATCGGGACCAATGAAGATCTTCGTGACAATATCTGGTGCAATTGCCTTGGCAAAGGAATCCAGATTTCACAAGAGGACCAAGCATATCAAGAGACGCCTAATTCCATTCGGGACCAAGTCCAAGTGGGAGACATAGAGATTTGCAAGATACATACGGATCTGAATGTTGCAGACCCGCTGACTAAGCCTCTTCCACGAGCAAAACATGATCAGCACCAAGACTCCATGGGTGTTAGAATCATTTTGTGTAATCTAGATTATTGACTCTAGTGCAAGTGGGAGATCAAGGAAATATGCCCTAGAGGCAATAATAAAGTTATTATTTATTTCCTTATATCATGATAAATGTTTATTATTCATGCTAGAATTGTATTAACCGGAAACATAATACATGTGTGAATACATAGACAAACATATAGTCACTAGTATGCCTCTACTTGACTAGCTCATTAATCAAAGATGGTTATGTTTCCTAACCATAGACATGTGTTGTCATTTGATTAATGGGATCACATCATTAGGAGAATGATGTGATTGACATGACCCATTCCGTTAGCTTAGCACTTGATCGCTTAGTATATTGCTATTGCTTTCTTCATGACCTATACATGTTCCTGTAACTATGAGATTATGCAACTCCGTTTACGGAGGAACACTTTGGTACTACCAAACGTCACAACGAATCGGGTGATTATAAAGGAGTACTACAGGTGTCTCCAAAGGTACATGTTGGGTTGGCGATTTCGAGATTAGGTTTTGTCACTCCGATTGTCGAGAGGTATCTCCAGCCTTCTCGGTAATACACATCACATAAGCCTTGCAAGCATTGCAACTAATAAGTTAGTTGTGAGATGATGTATTACGGAACGAGTAAAGAGACTTGCCGGTAACAAGATTGAACTAGGTATTGATACCGACGATCGAATCTCGGGTAAGTAACATACCGATGACAAAGGGAACAACGTATGTCGTTATGCGGTTTGACCGATAAAGATCTTGAAGAATATGTAGGAACCAATATGGGCATCCAGGTTCCGCTATTGGTTATTGACCGAGAATAGTTCTAGGTCATGTCTACATAGTTCTCGAACCCGTAGGGTCCGCATGCTTAACGCTTCGATGACAGTTTATTATGAGTTTATAAGTTTTGATGTACCGAAGTTTGTTCGAGTCCCGGATGTGATCACGGACATGACGAGGAGTCTCAAATGGTCGAGACATAAAGATTGATATATTGGAAGCCTATGTTTGACTTCGGAAAGGTTCCGGATGAAAACGGATTTTACCGAACACCGGGTTACGGAACCCCGGGGATCAATGGGCCTTGATGGGCCATAAGGGAGAAGAGGAGGGCGGCCGGGGCAGGCGCGCGCCTCCCCTCTAGTCCGAATAGGACAAGGAGAGGGGGGCGCCTCCCTCTTCCCCTTCCCCAGACCTAATCCAACTAGGAAGGGGGGAGTCCTACTCCCGGTGGGAGTAGGACTCCTCCAGGCGCGCCTCCCTAGGGCGGCCGCACCCCCTCCCCTTGCTCCTTTATATACGGGGGCACCCCATGAACCACAAGTTGATCTACGGATCGTTCCTTAGCCGTGTGCGGTGCCCCTCCACCATATTCCACTTCGGTCATATCGTCGCGGAGCTTAGCGAAGCCTGCGCCGGTGAAGTCATATCATCGCGGAGCTTAGGCGAAGCCCCGCGTCGGTGGAGCATCATCATCGTCACCACGCCGTCGCCGACGGAACTCATCGCCGACGCTTTGCTGGATCGGAGCCCGGGATCGCCATCGAGCTGAACGTGTGCTGAACTCGGAGGTGCCGACGCTCGGTACTTGGATCGGTCGAATCGTGAAGACGCACGACTACATCAACCGCGTTGTTATAACGCTCCGCTTTCGGGTCTCACGAGGGTACGTGGACATACACTCTCCCTCTCGTTGCTATGCCATCACCATGGTCTTGCGTGTGCGTAGGAATTTTTTGAAATTACTACGCTCCCCAACAGAAGCGCCGCGGGCTCCTCAAGCAGGTCCGCAAGTTCCTCCATGCCATTCGGCAAGAGGGCTTGATGGCCACAAAGCTCGAGCAACACCTGCATCACTTGCCGAGCTCGCTTCGCATAGCCATGGACAGTTCTTGCAGTAAATCATTTGTAGATGAGGGCATCTCCTCCTCAGGGCGACCCGTTAACATTCCTGCAAGCAAAATTCTTTCAACATACTTCTTCACCGAACTATACAACAGTTCGTCTTGGCACTTACCATAAATGCCGCGTCGAAGCCTCTTGTTCTCCTTCACGGAGTCGGCCAGCTGAGCGCGGAGATCTTTTAACTCCACGTCCAGCTAAACTTTGGCATCTTGAAGATCGTTATTCTCCCGCCTAACTCGCGTAAGAATGCGCTTGCCAGCCTCCAGCTGCTTTTTGAGATACGATGCGTCCTCTCTTACGCCCTCCGGATTCACCCCGGGATTGTCTGCAGAATTTTCTGTTAGACTTGTCACATCGGCCATTTACTAACTGGTGCATCTTCGTGCAATTGTGACAATTGTTACCAGACGAGGGCTTTTGGGGTTCCTCTAATTTGGCAACTGCGGCCCTCAGTTCGGCCTTGCATCCCTCCAGCTCCCGAGACAATTGCTCGTTCTTCTCTACAAGGACCTATGCATAAATTGATCCTTAAAACAATTGTTTCAACCGTTTCAAGTCTCAGGGGCTACTGCTACACATGCTTATAAAATTTTCTTAACCGTATATCTTTCGTATACTGGTCCGTCGCTCGGGCAAGCCCTCCTTGAGCAGCTCGGATGTATGCGTCTCCCGAATTGAAGGCATTAAATGCCTCTTCAGAAAAGATGTTGTTCCGAAGTACGACCCGTCGGCGCCTGTGATTCATGGCACTCTCTACTTCGGAATTTGTGGCTGAGAGCATATCTGCACTCTCTGTTGGAGAGCTATGCGGTGCTGGCCCCGTGTCCGCCCCCGCCCCCGAAGTCGATTCTGGAACTCGGCTGGTGGAGGCGTGATTGGTAGGGTCGCCGGATATAGTCCGGTTATTCCTCTTCCTGCCAGACACAAAGGGCACTGTCACATTTTAAATTCTAAAATTACAGGACGGGTTATTGCTTTACCTCTGTAGCGGTGTGTCAACCCTCACCGCCTTCCTCTTGAACCTGTCCGATCTGGACGCCCGTGGTTGACGAGTCCCTAGGGGCTCGGCCCTTCGCTCCGGCCATCATTTCTGCAAATAGAACGATGCCTCAAAGGTAAATTATAACACCTGGGGGGAGTCCTCTTCGAAGGATAAGGTTTTCTAGTTTGGCTTACACACGAAGCAGGGAGCAATCCAGGGTAGTCGGCCGTAATGGCCACTAGGGCGCCATCCCAGCTCGCCTGATAGAATACCCCGTTGACAAGCTCCACAGTGATATCCGGATCCACTTTAAGTCCCGGATCTAGGGCCCTTCCAGGGTCCTTTGGTTGCGGGGAGGGTTGAAGATTCCTTCTACGACCCTCCTCAGTTCCTGCTCAGAAGCGTTGATGCAAGTAATCTTAGCAGAAGAACGCTAGAGTAAATGAAGCAGGGAAAATAATGGCAACTTACCCACGCTGGGGGGTTGTACATGGAGAATCCGTCCAGCGCTTTGATGCGGCGAATTTCTCCTCTTCCCTTTGTACAAATCGGACAATATCCTCGCCAAAGCGGCACCGAGTCCGGACCTTACGGCCGCAGCTGGTGGCGCCAGATTCCCGCTGAAATGCCACATGGGCTTCCCCCGATATTGGAGCGGTTGCACGCCTCGCCTTATACATATCGCCATAACCTCAACTATCGTCAGTCCGGATTTGGCCAGTAACTTTATCCTGTTCATCAGGAGAAGTATTTCCCTTGTGTCCTCTTCTTGGGGGCCCCGGGGGCGCCAGCTTAGGCGTGCCCTCGGCGGGGCGTTGCCGAACTTGGGGAGACCTGTCCGGACTGGATCCAGAAGGGGAACATCGTCTATATAGAACCACTCTAAAGGCCAGTTTTCTGGTGCCTTCTCAGGAGTGCCGGACAAGTATCCGGTCTCGGCAATGCGCTATACTTCGCCCCGCCCACTTGACATAGGGACTCCCCACAGGTGCGGGGATGAGGCGAACAACTTCCTCCATAATCCAAGTGTGGTTCGCAGCCTAAAACAGCTCGAAGGGCAACATACCCCGCTATGTGCAGAATAGAGGCAGGGTGAGATCGTAATGGAGGCCAAGAAGTCCAGAGCCCGCAAAGAAACGGGTGGATAGGAAACCGACGCCTCAACAGATCATGCGGATGAGGCATACGCGCTCCTCGAGATGGATCAGAGATCCTCTGCTTGTTCCTCCGTCATAAGTGGCTATTCCAGCCCAGACGGAGACCATGAACGCCGGTGGAGAAACCCTTGGGTTTGTAACTTTATCAAACGGCTATGAGGCGAGCACTCTCCCAATCCCCGACTTGGAATGAGAAGGGCAAGCGGTAAGAGCTGCGACGGCCCACCATGTTGGAATGGCTTTTCACGAGCGCTCTGATGATCTGGCTCGGGAGGGAGAGTGAGATTTGGATCTGAGAATCCCCGTCCCTTCAAATAGACAGCTAACCCGAAGGATCGAGGGTGGCAAATGCAAAAGTGCCTCGACTCCTCGCATTTGCCCGACGCGTGGAGATGGTCATTACTGAGGCACCGAAGCCGAGGAGCACAACATTGATTGGACGTCGGACACTATTCGTCGTAACAGGTACTTTGGAGTATTCGGAGAAGGAAACCGCCTTGCAATGCCGAAGACAATATCTGCGTGCGGACTAAATCGTCATTGAAGCCTGGTTCAGGGGCTACTGAGGGAGTCCTGGATTAGGGGGTATCCGGACAGCCGGACTGTATACGACGTCTGGACTATTGAAGCGCGAAGATACAAGACTCAAGACTCTGGCCCATGTCCGGATGGGACTTTCCTTGGCGTGGAAGGCAAGCTTGGCTATCCGGATATTATATTTCCTTCCTTGTAACCGACTCCATGTAAACCCTAGCCCTCTCCGGTGTCTATATAAACCGGAGAGGTTGGTCCTTAGAAGCCCGATCACAATTACAATCATACCATCATAGGCTAGCTCTTAGGGTTTAGCCTCTACGATCTCGTGGTAGATCTACTCTTGTACTACCCATATCATCAATATTAATCAAGCAGGAAGTAGGGTTTTACCTCCATCGAGAGGGCCCGAACCTGGGTAAACATCTGTGTCCCTTGCTTCCTGTTACCATCAGCCTTGACGCACAGATCGAGACCCCCTACTCGAGATCTGCCGGTTTTGAGACCGACAATTATCGCGTTCCCCAACAGTGGCATCCGAGCCAGGTTTATGCGTAGATCTTATATGCATGAGTAGAACACAAAGAGTTGTGGGCGATAATAGTCATACTTCTTACCACCAACGTCTTACTTTGATTCGGTGGTATTGTTGGATGAAGCGGCCCGAACCGACATTACATGACCGCGTTCATGAGACTGGTTCTACCAACCTGCTTTGCACACATGTGGCTAGCGGGTGTCAGTTTCTCCAACATTAGTTGAATCGAGTTTGACTACGGCCGGTCCTTGTTGAAGGTTAAAACAACACACTTGATGAAAAATCGTTGTGGTTTTGATGCGTAGGTAAGAACAGTTCTTGCTAGAAGCCCATAGCAGCCACGTAAAATTTGCAACAACAAAGTAGAGGACGTCTAACTTGTTTTTGCAGGGCTTGTTGTGATGTGATATGGTTAAGACATGACGTGATATAAATTGTTGTATGAGATGATCATGTTTTGTAACAAAGTTATCGGCAACTGGCAGGAGCCATATGGTTGTCGCTTTATTGTATGAAATGCAATCGCCATGTAATTGTTTTAATTTATCACTAAGCGGTAGCGATAGTCATAGTTGCAATAGTTGGCGAGACGACAACGATGCTTCGATGGAGATCAAGGTGTCAAGCCGGTGACGATGGAGATCATGAAGATGCTTCGGTGATGGAGATCATGAGCACAAGATGATGATGGCCATATCATGTCACATATCTTGATTGCATGTGATGTTTACCTTTTATGCATCTTATCTTGCTTAGTACGATGGTAGCATTATAAAATGATCCCTCACTAAAATTTCAAGGTATAAGTGTTCTCCTCGAGTATGCACCGTTGCGAAAGTTCTTCATGCTGAGACACCACGTGATGATCGGGTGTGATAGGCTCTATGTTCAAATACAACGGGTGCAAGCCAGATTTGCACACACAGAATACTTGGGTTAAACTTGATGAGCCTAGCATATGCAGATATGGCCTCGGAACACTAAGTCCGAAAGGTCGAACGTGAATCAAATAGTAGATATGATCAACATAGAGATGTTCACCGTTGAAAACTACTCCATCTCACGTGATGATCGGACATGGTTTAGTTGATATGGATCATGTGATCATTTAGATGACTAGAGGGATGTCTATCTAAGTGGGAGTGTACGGGAACGTAGTAATTTCAAAAAAAATTCCAACGCACACGCAAGATCATGGTGATGCATAGCACCGAGAGGGGAGAGTGTCGTCCACATACCCTCGTAGACCATAAGCGGAAGCGTTATGACAACGCGGTTGATGTAGTCGTACGTCTTCATGATCGACCGATCCTAGTACCGAATGTACGGCACCTCCGCGATCTGCACACGTTCAGCTCGGTGACGTCCCACAAACTCACGATCCAGTAGAGCTTCGAGGGAGAGTTCCGTCAGCACGACGGCGTGATGACGGTGTTGATGAAGCTACCGACGCAGGGCTTCGCCTAAGCACTGCTACAATATGGCTGAGGTGGATTATGGTGGAGGGGGGCACCACATGTCGGTGTACAGAAGTAGGGGTTCTACTTTGTACCCCTCTACCTGTGCACGGGCAGTCAGAGCCACTCCCAAGGCCACACTTGGCAAGACAAGGGAAGGAGGCCGAGGCCACAAGACGAGCAAAACAACGCCAAGACAGAAACACAAAGAGCAAGAGGGCGAGGTGGACTCCGCCGGCAAGACCTTTTCCCGGGGCAGCCTTCGCGGCCACGGCAAGAACCTTGCCGGGGCAACTTGCCCAATGCGAGCGGAGCGCGCCACCCTCGAGCCCAAGGTTTTTGACAACCACGTTGGGACCAAAGCTTGGGAGGCACCTCCATGATGGCATGCAGATCTTTGTGAAGACAAGAAGCACGCAGAGTCGGATGAGGATTAGAAGACGACGAGCCTCGGCAAAACCCTTGCCGAGGAAACCCACAAGACCTCCGGCAAGATCCTTGCCGGGGACGACCACGACGCCTGATACGTCCATTTTGCATCATGCTTTTATATCAATATTTATTGCATTATGGACTATTATTACACATTATATCTCAATACTTATGGCTATTCTCTCTTACTTTACAAGGTTTATCATGAAGAGGGGGAATGCCGGCAGCTGGAATTCTGGCTGGACAAGGAGCAAACATTGGAAACCTATTCTGCATTGCTCCAAAAATCCTAAAACTCGACGAAACATGTTTTTGGAATTAATAAGAATTATTGAGCGGAATAAATACATCAGGGGGCCCACACCCTGTCCAGGAGAGTGGAGGGCGCCCCCCCCCTACTGGGCGCGCCCCTATCTCCTGGGCCCCCTGGTGGGCCTCCGGTGTCCATCCTCTGCTATATGAGAGCTTTCACCCTGGAAAAAATCGTGGGCAAGCTTATGGGATGAAACTCCGCTGCCACGAGGCGGAACCTTGGCGGAACCAATCTAGGGCTCTGGCGGAGCTGTTCTGCCGGGGACACTTCCCTTCGGGAGGGGGAAATCATCACCAATGTCATCACCAACGATCCTCTCATCGGGAGGGGTCAATCTCCATCAACATCTTCACCAGCACCATCTCCTCTCAAAACCCTAGTACATCTCTTGTATCCAATCTTGTATCAAAACCACAAATTGGTACCTGTGGGTTGCTAGTAGTGTTGATTACTCCTTGTAGTTGATGCTAATTGGTTTACTTGGTGGAATATCATATGTTCAGATCCTTAATGCATATTATTACCCCTCTGATTATGAATATGAATATGCTTTGTGAGTAGTTACGTTTGTTCCTGAGGACATGGGTGAAGTCTTGCTATTAGTAGTCATGTGAATTTGGTATTCGTTCGATATTTTGATGAGATGTATGTTGTCTTTTCCTATATTGGTGTTATGTGAACGTCGACTACATGACACTTCACCATTATTTGGGCCTAGAGGAAGGCATAGGGAAGTAATAAGTAGATGATGGGTTGCTAGAGTGACAGAAGCTTAAACCCTAGTTTATGCGTTGCTTCGTTAGGGGCTGATTTGGATCCATATGTTTAATGCTGTGGTTTGGTTTACCTTAATACTTATTTTGTAGTTGCGGACGCTTGCAATAGGGGTTAATCATAAGTGGGATGCATTTCCAAGTAAGGGCAGTACCCAAGCACCGGTCCACCCACATATCAAATTATCAAAGTACTGAACGCGAATCATATGAACGTGATGAAAACTAGCTTGACGATAATTCCCATGTGTCCTCGGGAGCTCTTTTCTCATTATTAGAAATTGTCCAGGCTTATCCTTTGCTACATAAACGATTGGGCCACCTTGCTGCACTTTATTTACTTTATTTACTTGTTACTCGTTACTATTTATCTTATCACAAAACTATCTGTTACTTATAATTTCAGTGCTTGCAGAGAAAACCTTACGGAAAACTGCTTATCATTTCCTTCTGCTCCTCGTTGGGTTCGACACTCTTACTTATCGAAAGGACTATGATAGATCCCCTACACTTGTGGGTCATCAACGCCACGGCAAGACCCTTGCCAGGGCCCCGGCAAGGCCCTTGCCGAGGACATCCGCGGGGCCACAGCCAGGCCCATGCCCGCCAAGTTTCCACCGCCGGCCCCATGCAGCTGCCAGCCCACCAGCAAGGCAGGCACCTGCGTGTCGATGTGAGGCTTCCAGGCCAACTCAGCGCATGCCTGCGTGGTGGCATGCAAATCTTCGTGAAGGCCCTACCACCGCGCCACCTCAGCAGCTTGCCAGCATACATGGCACCATGCGCACCGCTGGCCTGGACGCGTGTCGTAGCGAGATGGGGCGGCGACGGACGGGACGGGGGCTGGTTTCCGTCCCCGATAAAGTGAGGGGGACACCTAAGAGGCGCATTAAATGCGTCTTGTCCCGTAATGGCTAAGCGATAAGCTTAGCCACTGTACACCGATGCCACCTCCTGTGTGCCATTGTGGTGATCCCCTTGGTTATAAAAGGAGGGCCAAGGCATCCAGGAGAAGGATTCGAACCCTTGGACAAGTTACACTCATCGTAGCTAGCTCAAGAACTCCAAGAACACTTAAATAGACACAAAAGCAGGACTAGGGTATTACGCATCCTCGCGGCCCGAACCTGGGTAAGCGACCCGTGTGCTTGTGCTGATTGCTGATCCCGCTCTTCTCACGACCCCGCGCCACGCAACCGTAGTAGGGATTCCCGTGATCCCATAGGTGTCGTTTCCACCTACATCTTTGGCGCGCCAGGTTGGAGGCGCTGTCATGCGAATCCGGTTTAGCAGCTAGTCCAGCAGCTCTTCGTCGCCATGGCTCCCAAGAGGAAGATGACCATGGCGATCGGTTCATCTGGAGCCGGACTGCCCGTGTCGGTCAGGGCCGGTCGCAGAAAGAACCCGAGGCGCGGCCCACGAACACCCACATCGCCCTGGCAGTCCGATTCCGACGAGCGGCGTCGTTCGTGCGCCAGACGACGGGCCGCACGCCGCGGATTCCAGAGGCGGAGTTGGGCTCCCCGCAGGCGGCGCGGGGCCCTCCAGAGGCATCGCCATGCCGCCTAGCGGCGGCCTCCAAGACACCAACACCGGAGCCCATGGCGCGCTCTTCCCAGGTTGTGCGCGATGAATAGCGTCACCATGCTGGTGAGCCTGGGATACTTCCTGTGCTCAGCTTTCTCTTGATAACCGCAACCTGCTCGCTACTTCCTGTGCTGGTTCTTATATGCTGAAGACTATTGATTTCAAATGGGATTTATTGGAAAGAATTAAACGCAACTCTGAAGATTGGGTTTCCGACGATGGTAAGGAGTCAGGTATGACACCTAAGTTTGATTGTGATAAATCTTTTATGGATACCGATGCTTTTCGTGGATTTAGCGCTAAGTA
Organism: Aegilops longissima; assembly: GCA_021605205.1. Classification (NCBI taxonomy): domain Eukaryota; kingdom Viridiplantae; phylum Streptophyta; class Magnoliopsida; order Poales; family Poaceae; genus Aegilops; species Aegilops longissima. The sequence continues at coordinate 696,693,308 of CM038679.1, forward strand.
TGGACTTGACTCTGAGATAGTAGCTTCTTTATGTGAATCTTTTGCTACTCACGTTGATCTCCCTATAGAGAAGTGGTTTAAATATAATCCTCCTGTTGAAGTGAAAGTAGTTGCACCTATTACAGTTGAAGAGAAGACTATCACCTATAGTGATCCTATTGTCCCTACTACTTATGTTGAGAAACCTCCTTTTCCTGTTAGGATAAAGGATCATGCTAAAGCTTCGACTGTTGTTCGTAAGAGTAATACTAGGACTTATACACCTCCTGAGCAAATCAATGTTTAACCTAGTATTGCTATGGTTAAAGATCTCTTGTATGATGATTTAGATGGGCATGTTATTTATTGTTGTGATGAGACTTCTAATATTGCTAGACGAGATACTAAGATACATAGACCTGTCATAGGCATGCCTGTTATTTCTGTTAAAATAGGAGATCATTGTTATCATGGCTTATGTGATATGGGTGCTAGTGCTAGTGCAATACCTTATACCTTATATAAGGAAATTATGCATGACATTGCACCCATTGAATTAGAAGACATTGATGCTACTATGAAGCTTGCTAATAGGGATACCATTAAACCCTTTGGTATTGTTAGAGATGTTGAAGTTTTGTGCGGGAAGGTTAAATACCCTGCTGATTTTCTTGTTCTTGGTTCCGCACAAGATGATTTTTGTCCCATTATTTTTGGTAGACCCTTCTTGAATACAGCTAGTGCTAAGATTGATTGTGAAAAAGATATTGTCACCGTTGGCATAGACGGTATGTCTCATGAGTTTAATTTTGCTAAGTTTCGTAGACAACCTCGTGATAGGGAACCCCCTAGTAAGGATGAGATTATTGGTCTTGCTTCCATTGTTGTGCCTCCTACTGATCCTTACAACAATATTTGCTAGACCATTAAAACGATATGTTTATGAAGGAAAGAAGGGAAATAGATGAAGTGTTCCTTAAACAGGAACCTATGCTGAAACATAACCTTCTCATTGAAATTCTTGGGGATCCCCCTCCACCCAAGGGTGATCCCGTGTTTGAACTCAAACCATTACATGATAATCTTAAGTATGCTTATCTTGATGAAAAGAAAATATATCCTGTTATTATTAGTGCTAACCTTTCAGAGCAAGAAGAAGAAAGATTATTGAAAACTCTGAAGAAGCACCGAGCAGCTATTGGATATACTCTGGATGATCTTAAGGGCATTAGTCCCACATTATGCCAACACAAAATTACAGTGGAGAAAGATGCCAAACCAGTTAGAGATCCTCAACGACGACTAAATCCCAAGATGAAGGAAGTGGTAAGAAAGGAGATACTAAAGCTCCTTGAGGCAGGTATAATTTATCTCGTTGCTGATAGTGAATGGGTAAGCCCTGTCCATTGTGTCCCTAAAAAGGGAGGTATTACCGTTGTTCCTAATGATAAAGATGAATTGATCCCGCAAAGAATTATTACAGATTATAGGATGGTAATTGATTTCTGTAAGTTAAATAAAGCTACTAAAAAAGATCATTACCCTTTACCTTTTATTGATCAAATGCTAGAAAGACTATCCAAACACACACATTTCTGCTTTCTAGATGGTTATTCTGGTTTCTCTCAAATACCTGTGTCAGCGAAGGATCAATCTAAAACTACTTTTACTTGCCCTCTTGGTACTTTTGCTTATAGACGTATGCCTTTTGGTTTATGTAATGCACCTGCTACCTTTCAAAGATGCATGATGGCTATATTCTCTGATTTCTGTGAAAAGATTTGTGAGGTATTCATGGATGATTTCTCCGTTTATGGATCCTCTTTTGATGATTGTTTGAGCAACCTTGATCGAGTTTTGCAGATATGCGAAGACACTAGTCTCGTCCTGAATTGGGAAAAGTGTCACTTTATGGTTAATGAAGGCATTGTCTTGGGGCACAAGATCTCCGAGAGAGGTATTGAAGTTGACAAAGCCAAGGTTGATGCTATTGAAAATATGCCATGTCCCAAGGACATAAAAGGTATAAGAAGTTTCCTTGGTCATGCCGGGTTTTATAGGAGGTTCATCAAGGACTTTTCTAAAATCTGTAGGCCTCTAACTAATTTATTGCAAAAAGATATTCCTTTTGTCTTTGATGATGATTGTGTAGAAGCATTTGAAATACTTAAGAAAGCTTTGATCACTGCACCTATTGTTCAGCCACCTGATTGGAATTTACATTTTGAAATTGTGTGCGATGCTAGTGATTATGCTGTAGGTGTTGTTCTAGGGCAAAGAGTCGATAAGAAATTGAATGTTATCCAGTATGCTAGTAAGACCTTGATACTGCCCAGAGAAATTATGCTACTATTGAAAAAGAATTCTTAGCAGTTGTGTTTGCATGTGATAAGTCTAGACCTTATATTGTTGATTCCAAAGTTACTATTCACACTAATCATGCTGCTATTAAATATCTTATGGAAAAGAAAGATGCTAAGCCTAGACTCATTAGATGGGTTCTCCTGCTCCAAGAATTTGATTTACATATTATTGATAGAAAGGGAGCTGAGAACCCCGTTGCAGACAACTTATCTAGGTTAGAGAATGTTCTTGATGACCCACTGCCTATTGATGATAGCTTTCCTGATGAACAATTAGCGGTCATTAATGCTTCTCGTACTGCTCCTTGGTATGCTGATTATGCTAATTACATTGTTGCTAAATTTATACCTCCTAGTTTCACATACCAGCAAAAGAAAAAGTTATTTTATGATTTAAGACATTACTTTTGGGATGACCCGCACCTTTATAAAGAAGGTATAGATGGTGTTATTAGACGTTGTGTGCCTGAGCATGAACATGAACATATCCTAAGCAAGTGTCACTCTGAATCCTATGGAGGACACCACGCTGGAGATAGAACTGCACACAAGGTACTACAATCTGGTTTTTATTGGCCTACTCTCTTCAAAGATGCTCGTAAGTTTGTCTTATCTTGTGAAGAATGTCAAAGAATAGGTAACATTAGTAGACGTCAAGCAATGCCTATGAATTATTCTCTAGTTATTGAACCGTTTGATGTTTGGGGCTTTGATTATATGGGACCTTTTCCTACCTCTAATGGTCATACACATATTTTAGTTGTTGTTGATTACGTTACTAAGTGGGTAGAATGAAGGAAATATGCCCTAGAGGCAATAATAAAGTTATTATTTATTTCCTTATTTCATGATAAATGTTTATTATTCATGCTATAGTTGTATTAACCGGAAACATAATACATGTGTGAATACATAGACAAACATAGTGTCACTAGTATGCCTCTAATTGACTAGCTTGTTAATCAAAGATTGTTAAGTTTCCTAACCATAGACATGAGTTGTCATTTGATTAACGGGATCACATCATTAGGAGAATGATGTGATTGACTTGACCCATTCCGTTAGCTTAGCACTTGATTGTTTAGTATGTTGCTATTGCTTTCTTCATGACTTATACATGTTCCTATGACTATGAGATTATGCAACTCCGTTTACGGAGGAACACTTTGTGTGCTACCAAAGCGTCACAACGAATCGGGTGATTATAAAGGAGCTCTACAGGTGTCTCCGAAGGTACATGTTGAGTTGGCGTATTTCGAGATTAGGATTTGTCACTCCGATTGTCGGAGAGGTATCTTTGGGCCCTCTCGGTAATGCACATCACTATAAGCCTTGCAAGCAATGTAACTAATGAGTTAGTTACGGAATGATGCATTACATAACGAGTAAAGAGACTTGCCGGTAACGAGATTGAACTAGGTATTGAGATACCGACGATCGAATCTCGGGCAAGTAACATACCGATGACAAAAGGAACAACGTATGTTGTTATGCGGTTTGACCGATAAAGATCTTCGTAGAATATGTAGGAGCCAATATGAGCATCCAGGTTCGCTATTGGTTATTGACCGGAGACTTGTCTCGGTCATGTCTACATAGTTCTCGAACCCGTAGGGTCCGCACGCTTAAGGTTTCGATGACAGTTTTATTATGAGTTTATGAGTTTTGATGTACCGAAGGAGTTCGGAGTCCCAGATGAGGTCGGGGACATGACTAGGAGTCTCGAAATGGTCGAGACATAAAGATCGATATATTGGATGACTTTATTCGGACATCGGAAAGGTTCCGAGTGATTCGGTATTTTTTGAGTATGGGGAGTTACGGAATACGGGGAAGAGTATTGGGCCTTAATGGGCCTTAGTGGGAAGGAGCGGGGAGGTGGCGCGCGCCTCCCAAGCCCAGTCCGAATTGGACAAGGGGTTTGGGGCGCGGCCCCCCTGTCCCTTCCTTCTCCACTTCCCTCCTTTCCCCCTTCTCCTAGTTGGACTAGGAAAGAAGGAGTCCTACTCCCGGTGGGAGTAGGACTCCCCTTGGCGTGCCCTCCTCCTAGGGCCGGCCTGCTCCTCCCTTGCTCCTTTATATATGGGGGCAGGGGGGCACCCCATGACACACAAGTTGATCTACGGATCGTTCCTTAGCCGTGTGCGGTGCCCCCCTCCACCATATTCCACCTCGGTCATATCGTCGCGGAGTTTAGGCGAAGCCCTGTGCCGGTAGAACATCATCATCGTCACCACGCCGTCGTGCTGACGGAACTCATCCCCGAAGCTTTGCTGGATCAGAGCCCGGGGATCGTCATCGAGCTGAACGTGTGCTGAACTCGGAGGTGCCGTACGTTCGGTGCTCGGATCGGTCGGATCGTGAAGACGTACGACTACATCAACCGCGTTGTCATAACGCTTCCGCTTACGGTCTACGAGGGTACGTGGACAACACTCTCCCCTCTCGTTACTATGTCATCACCATGATCTTGCGTGTGCGTAGGATTTTTTTTGAAATTACTACGTTCCCCAACAGTGGCATCCGAGCCTAGGTTTTATGCGTTGATGTTATATGCACGAGTAGAACACAAGTGAGTTGTGGGCGATACAAGTCATACTGCTTACCAGCATGTCATACTTTGGTTCGGCGGTATTGTTGGATGAAGCGGCCCGGACCGACATTACGCCAGACGCTTACGCGAGACTGGTTCTACCGACGTGTTTTGCACATGTGGCTGGCGGGTGTCGGTTTCTCCAACTTTAGTTGAACCGAGTGTGGCTACGCCCGGTCCTTGCGAAGGTTAAAACAACACTAACTTGACAAACTATCGTTGTGGTTTTGATGCGTAGGTAAGAACGGTTCTTGTAAAGCCCGTAGCAGCCACGTAAAATTTGCAACAACAAAGTAGAGGACGTCTAACTTGTTTTTGCAGGGCATGTTGTGATGTGATATGGTCAAGACGTGATGAGATATAAGTTGTTGTATGAGATGATCATGTTTTGTTGAAGTTATCGGCAGCTGGCAGAAGCCCTATGGTTGTCTCTTTGTTGCATAATATGCAAGTGCCAAATAATTGCTTTACTTTATCGCTGTCGGGGAAGCTGGTCGTGGCCCACGGACACCTATGGGACCTGGTCCCTTGTGGTTCGGAGAGGGGCGGAGATTGCACAAAGAGCGGATCGAAGCGATGCACACGAGCAGATTTACCCAGCTTCGGAGCTCCCCGGAGAGATAACACTCCTACTGCTGCTTGGTTGATTATTTGTGTTCTTGCTAGGGAGCAATGGGAGCTACAAAACCTAGCCTGAGTGTCTCTAGTCTTGCATGTGGCAAATGAACTGAACCGGAGCCGGACCCTTTCTACGTTGCACTTGGGCCTCCTTTTAGAGGCACAAGGGGTCACCACAGGTGGCAAGTAGACAAGGGTAGAATAGTAAAAACAGAGGTTGGTACACCGCTTTGTACAGTGTACAGTGATCTATACCTAACTCTGACGGCAAGGGATAAGAGTCATAAATGCCCGCCTCGATCGCTGAACAAAGGTAACAGGGACCGCAAGTGCGCCTCCGCTTGCCACGATGGTAGCTTGTCGCCGCTATCGTTGCTCCTCGCTGGCTGCACAGCCCGCTGACACGCTGTGTTCGGAAAGCCCCACGGCGACATCGCTGGCGAATGAGCTGGAGCGGAGATGAAGAGAGGTTACCTGCCATGCAAGCGCCTTTGCCGCTGCAAGGTCCTTGTCGCGCCGGGAGCTTATCGCCCGAAGCCTTCCCGGCAAGCTCCTATTGCCGGGTCTTGTTTCCTTCGTGCCTTGAGTGGCCTTCCGACAAGCTCCTCTTGCCGGGCCTTGATTACTTTGTTCTTGAATGGCTCCAAAGGAGCCGCCGAGATCTTGGCGGTCACCAGGCCAGCCCTGCCGAGGGTGTTGCGATTGTCTGCGGCACGAAGTTCGGGATACTAGGTACCCTACTTTAGTACACCGACAGAGCCCCGGCCTGGGCCACACACGGCGCCAAGCTCTGTTGGGCGGGCCCAAAACAGTGCACGGCACGCGTGGCCCGGATCACGCAGCTTATTCGCTTCGGACCACTACGCCCCCACGAACGCAGCACGCTCGGACGTGGCGCCGTGGGAGAGATCGTGGGGCTTTTTTAATGGAAAATCGAACGCCCGCCTCTCCCCCTTATAAGCAGGGGAAACAGGGGCAGAACGCCCACTTGCCATTGCTGTCACATCGAAAACCACCACCGCTCCTCCCTTTCCCTCAAGTCCACAGAGAGTGACGCTCCGCCCCCTCCCCATTGCCACCGGCGCCACCACGCCGTCGGATTCCTCCACCACCTCCTCCATGGCTCCGAAAGCCGATAAGGGCAAAGGGGTGAAGTCGGCCGAGGCGCAGCGGCTCGCGGCGCTGCGGAAGGAGAGGGCCCTCTTCGATCCCCTGCTCGACAGGAAGGAGCTGCGGGAGCTGTATTACCTTTTCTGGTCAATGGAGACACGGGGGCACCCGCGCATGAGGGTGATCTCCGCCGCCACATCTGAGAAGGTTTCCATCGGGTACCCTTTCTTTGCGCTTTTCTTCCACTGCGGGCTCTACCCGCCCTTTTCCGAATTCTTTTGCGATGTCATGAATACATATGGCCTCCGCCTCCTTGATTTCACCCCCAACGCCGTCCTCACCATGGCCGTTCTCGCACACCTCTGCGAGAACTTCGTCGGGGTCCACCCAAATGTCGCACTCTTCCGCCATTACTTCACGCCCCGCGTAGAGAGAGGAGAGCCGCTTGCCGGAGGAATTGCATGGACCTCTAGGATCGGCAAGAAGGAAGCATATCTTGACGGAGAGCTGCGCAGCAAGTCGGAGGAGTGGAGAGCTGACTGGTGCTGGATCTTAGAGGAGAACCCGCAGCCTTTTACTGCCGTGCGCCAAACTCCCATAGTGCGCGGCAATGATTGGAGCAACTTGGAGCCGGAGGATGCCAAGTTGAAGATTGCTGTGACTAGGATCTTGCGCCTCAGGCATGCCGGGCTTACCGTAGGAGCAGTTGGCGCGGACTTCCTTCGCCGCCGCATTGCGCCTTTGCAGGAGAGAGGGAGGCCTGCTTGGGAGTTCCAAAACGCGGCGGACATCATGAGGCTGCGCCCGGGTCTGAACTGGAACTTTACTGTCTTGGAGTTGGATGGCATGCTGCGGGAGCTGTTCAAGCCTGATGCAGATCACCCCGAGTGGTTCATGTTGCCGAGGGGAGTCGTGCCCTTGTGCAACAACTCGTCGCTTGATCGCATCCGCGCGATGATGCCGTTGTGCGATTCCCATGGAATCGTTCCAACGTGGCAGGAGCCCGCCGCCGACGTCGTGCAGCAGTTCTTCGACGACTTGGAAGAAGTGCCGATCCGAGCCGACGAGCAAAAGCGGCTCACCGCGACACCACTGAGCAAGAGATGGCGCGCATCGCCACAAGGTTGGAGGAGGCGGCAGAAGCTGCCGCCGCCGGTGTGTTTGGGTTCACCGTCGAGGAGGCGGAAACAGCCGAGGCGGCAAGCCTTGCCGACCGAGAAGAGCTCGCCGAGGAGGAGGAGCAGGCCGAGCCCGACGCCGACCCGAATGAGCCTGCCGGGGGCGCCTCCCCTCCGCCGTCAAGTAGCTTGTCGCGGGAGGAGCCCGCGGCCCCGCCAAGGAGACGCCTCCGCAAGACTGGAGAAGTGGCGGGGCGGCAGACGGCCCAACAGCCGCCTCGCCGCCCGACGCGCTCCACCGCGGCAAGCATCTTGTTGCCTGGGCGCGCTCTGCCGCCACAACAGAACGGGAGCAGGGCCTTCGAGCCACGGCCCTGCACCCGCCAAGTGTCCGAGGGAGCCTACTCCTCCAGCTCGTCGCACCGGAGCGGAATTTGACTTCTCCGCCCTCAGCTCCGAGGAAGAAGAGGAAGAGTAAGTTCTTGCCGCTGCTACTTGAAATTCTTCAATTTACTGCCCTATCTTGTATCTGACTTGCTTCATTCTGAGCTCTTTCCTTCCTCAAGACGCTGGCTCAGAGGGCGTCAAAGAGGGCCAAGACCCCGGTGGTTGTCGTCTCAGATGATTCCCCTGTGGCGACAGGAGGCACGTCTGAGACTCCCTTGCCGGATCCGGCAACCCTTCAATAGAGCAGCCCCCAGCACAGCCCCCAGTGACAGTATTTGACTCATTTCTTATGGTTAGGTGTGCTCGGGTGCTTTTTCATCACTGATATCTGACTTGTTGAATTATGTAGGAGCAGAGCAGCCTCATCAGGAAGCACCGGAGGTCACTCCCGAAGTTCTGCTTGCTTCAACTACGCCGCCAAGGGAGAAGTCTCCGCCAAGGGAGCGCTCTCCGGCAAGGGAGGCATCTCCGACAAGGGGAGCTTCTCCGACAAGGGGCAGCGCCGACGACCCTCCGGTGGTGGAGACCGCGGCAACAGATCCCATTGCAGGTAATCTTCTTGTTTGAAAAACTCCGTTGGGTTCTCTTTTCTTCTGTTCTTCTTTTCGAACATTTTCTTGACCTGTTCTTTTCTTTCTCTGATCGTCAGATCTATCTGCCGAAGAGCCGATGGAGACTGAGGCCGCCGGCGAGGAGGACGCTCGTGGCAACGATGACGACGCCGCCAATATGGAGGAGGAGGCCGGTGCCGACAGGTCCGCCGGTGAGGAGGCCGCCAAGGCTGCTGGCGCAGAGGCTGGGGAGGGACCTGGCGATCGTACTGACGGCCCTGAGGCCGCAGGAGCGCCAGGCACTACACCGACGGCCGATCCCCCCGCCACCGACGCTGCACCAGGCTCCGAAGAGCCCCAGCCCGGCGCCTATCTGAAGGTCGGCGAAGGTGTCTTCATCAAGCTTCCATGGGCGTCAAGTTCCAGGGCACCGGCCGAAGGGGAGACCTTCGACGCGGAACTGCTCGCTTCCACCGGCTGTCGCTGGTTGACGCTCCAAGTAGCAGCAGCGGCGAGCTTGAGGAGGAGCAGCTATTGAAGAGGTTGCTGTCGCTCTACCGCGCCCGACATGCTAAGTTGGAGTCGCGGGAAGCGCTCGTCGCGAGGGCGGGAGCTGACATGGAGAAACGCGCAGAGGAGCTCTGGCGCGCCAACAAGGAAACTCTCCGGGATATAGCAGAAGCGCGGGAGCAGCTTGCTGAGGAGCGTACGGCCTTTATCTTGGAGAAGGCCGAGGTCGAGGAGCAGCAGAGGCTTGCCGGCGAGAAGCTCTCCGCGCAAGAAGGTGAGCTGGCGCAGCGGAAGATCAACCTCGACAGCTATGAGGAAGATCTTGCCGCGCGCAAGCAATCAATTGGCGGGGCACTCCAGGAGGCAAAGGACGCCGCCGCGGCTTCGAGACCGCCAAGAAGGAATTGGAGACGAGGGTGGCTCAGCTGGAGTCCACCCTCCAGAAGAGCGCCGAGGAGGTCGCCGGGCTGAAGCGCGAGCGTGAGAAGGACGCCTACACTCTCGGCGAGTTGCAGGGTCGTTTCGCTGAAAAGATCAAAGAGCTCGACGCCGCCAAGGACTCCAAGGCGGATCTGGAGCTGAAACTGACCACCCTGACAGAGACGCTGAACGGCGCCAAGGAGCGGGAAACGGGCCTGCTGGAGAAGATCAGGGCCAATGAGGAGCTGTTGGCGAATGCCGCGACTGCCCAGAATGATCTCAGGGATAGCATAATGCATTGGACAGAAGGCCTTGTGGACACTGCCGCCGCCATCCATAATGAGCCGATGGAGCTGGGGATGGTGGATTTTGGGTACTCCACCGACGAGAACCTTCAACCCAGCGCCAAGCTCAGCCTGTTCTTCAAGGGCGTGTTGACGGGTCTCCAGCGGCTCCGGGAGGAGGTCCCAAAGCAGTTGGCCGACGAGTCGCGCCAAATCTGCGCCGGAGCCCTCCAGAAGGTGCTGATGAAGGTGGCCTTCCGCAACCCAGGCGTCAACTTCACCAACGTCCTCAAGTCCCTGCCTCCATCTGCTGACGTTGAAGCGCCAAGGCCCTTGTCGCACCCATCGTGAGACAGGTGAGCGGAGTCAAGAGGTTCGATGGCGCACCGCGTGGACTAGGCCGCTAAGTTTATCTTTTCCTTGTCGCCGCTGATCATTTTAGAAACAACTTATTAGATCTGCGACAAGTCATTTTTGTAATATACTCTATCTTAGGCATCAATTGCAATGTTATTCCTTTACTCGATTTCTTCCTTTGTATGTTTGTGCCCCACGCCAGTGGAACTTGTCGGTGCGAGCACCTTTGCTGCGAAGCGCCGAGTGCGAACGTCGGCAAGAGCCTGCTGGCGATGTTGCCTCCGACAAAGCAACCTTGTCGCAACTAGTTGCAGCACGCTTAAGTTGTTGAGCGGACTCAAACAAAGTAAGGGCGCAAGCTAGCCATGAGTTGGTTCCTCCGCCGCACGGTTTTCCATACAAAGTACTATCGATCGAGGAAGATAACTTGAAAATTTAAAAACTGATTGCTTAAACTTAGCAACTTAGCTTTTCTGTTGTTTGCTTCCCGGCAAGGTGATACTTCCTCGAGCGACACTCGGTGGCCCACACCATTATCTTCTCCTTCCCCCCCGGTTAACTTGTGGGTGGATGAACCTTGCTCTCTTTTGAGAAGAAAGAAGAGAAAATAAAGTTATGGGGCCTAGTGGCTCATTATCGCTTACCGGGTGTGGATGCTGCACAACATGTCAGATAATACATGCATAATAATGATGAAAACATGAAATTGACAAATTGTGCGCAACACATGAGCTTTACTGAGGCACGGGGTCTACGCCCGCTTTGTACAAAGGATTACATGCAACAGCGGCAAGACTTGTAAAAGGGTGGTTGCGGAACAGGTTCCGCAACCGCGCATCTATGGGTAAAACTTACGAAGATGCTCTATATTCCAGGAGTTGATCACCGAACGCCATCTTCGGTCTCAAAGCGGACAGCGCCAGAGCCTAGTGACTCGCTTCACCCGATAAGGGCCTTCCCACTTCAAGGCCAACTTGTTGGAATTCTTGGCGGATTGAACGCGCCAAGAACAAGGTCGCCTTCCTCGAAACTTCGGCATTAACTTTGCGGCTATGGTAGCGGCGCAAAGCTTCTTTGGTAACGAGCAGCTCGATAAAGAGCTTCGAAGACGATCCTCCTCGAGGAGCAGCGCGTCATCTTGTCGCAGCTGTTCTTGCTCAAGCTCATCATAAGCGAGCACTCGAGGCGCACCCATATACGAAGTTCCGTGGGGAGAACTGCCTCTGCTCCATAGACTAGAGCAAAAGGTGTCCGGCGGTGGCTCGATTTGGTGTCGCCCCGATCGACCAAAGAACCACCGCAGCTCCTCAATCCAGTTTCTTCCGCACTTGCGCAGCCTCGTCGAAAGTTCTGGTCTTGAGTCCTCGCAGCACTTCAAAGATTTGCCCTCTCTCGCTGACCGCTGCTTCTCGGGTGAGCAATGAAGCAAAGCAGACCTTGGCGCCAAGATCTTGGACGATCGCATGAAGGTGCGACTCGGAATTGTGTGCCGTTGTCGGTGATGATCCGTTAGGTATCCCAAAACGGCAAACAATTGACCTAAAGAACTTGATCGCCGATCGTGCTGTCACCTTCCTCACTCGCTTCCACTTCCGCCACTTTGTGAACTTGTCGATTCATGACGATAAGTACTCAAAGCCCCGACAGCTCGTGGAAGGGGCCGAGGATGTCGAGCCCCGCATCAAAAATGGCCAGGATAAAGGGATCGCCCGGAGAGCTTGAGCTGGCTGGTGTATCTGTTTTGAATGGAACCGCACGCTTCACACTTGGTTACTTGTGCAGTTGCATCTGGAGGGCTTCCGCCGAAGAATCCTTGCCGGAAAGCTTTGGCAAGTGCTCTTGCGCCAATGTGGTGACCACATATGCCTCCGTGTATCTTCGCCAACAGCTTCATCCATCCTCCCGCAAATACACTTCAATTTCACACCGCTGAGTCTTCTTCATGCATGTGATGTTGTCAACAAACTGGTACATAGCTGACTGCCGGGCTACTCTTTCCGCTTCTTCTTGCTCTTCGGGAAGTTCTCCTGTCTGAAGGAAGTGGACGATCTGTTGTGCCCATGTTGGAGCCTGTGGCTCGACAACAAGGACTAAAGGCACATCTGCCGCTGCAGGAACATCAGCTTCTACGGCAAGAACCAGTGGCTCAGCCGGAGCTTGATGATCTCTGGCAAGCTTGCCGGAGCAAAACTTGTCAGGAGCGTCTGCTTCAACGAAGCAAACCCTAGGGCTTGTTGGAGCAGACTGCTCCTCAGCGATATTTGCGTTAATTTTAGGGACCCTCTTGGCGGCGGCTTCAGGGAGCTCTGCCGGAAAGTAGTCACCAGAAACCAACTTCCTCTTTTTGCTCTGTCCTGTTGATGGTGTTATGGTTGGTTGAGTCAACTTGAGCACAAAATTCCTGGTTCCATTGTGTAACTTGAGTGCAGCACACTTAGACAGGCCATCAGCAATGTCATTCTGGGCTCTTGGAACATGTTCCATTTGCAGGCCTTCAAAGTGTTCTTCTAGCTTCCTCACTTCACCAACGTAGGCTTCCATCAACGGACTCTGATAATCTTTGTTTACTTGGCGAACGACAAGTTGCGAGTCACCCCTGACGATAAGCTTCTTGATCCCAAGGTCCACCGCAATTCTAAGGCCGGCAAGCAAACCTTCATACTCTGCAGTATTATTAGTTGCTTGTTCCTTGGGAAAGTGCATCTAGACTATGTACTTGAGGTGCTCTCCGGTGGGTGCGATAAGCAGCACGCCGGCACCGGCGCCTTGCAGCGAGAAGGCACCATCAAAGTACATCAGCCACTCTTTATTTGCTTCTTTGACGGGATGCTTGTCTCGAATTTCTTCATCTTATGCTACGCCCACTCGATATAAACTCTGCCAATGCTCGCTTTGGATAGTTGAAGTGCTTTCAAACTTGAGGCCAAAGCTTGCGGCCCAAAGGCCCACTCAACAATCCCGCCTGTTGCTTCGGATTTTGCAATATCCTCTTCAACAGAAGCGAGTGACAATCGTTATCTCATGTGCTTGGAAGTAATGGCGCAGCTTTCGAGGCCATGAGGAGGCCAAAGCAGTTTCGACGCGTATACCTTGATCTAGCCCCTGCAGAAGGGAACCGACAAAGTAGACCGGCGCTGCACCATCCTTTTCTCAGTATCATGCCGCAATCCTGCGCAGATCTGTCTGTCGGACCAGAGCTTGACGGGCGAAGCCCCCGCTTGTCGCTGGATGCATCTGCCTCGGTTGCCGGCTCATCATCCGCCTCTCTCTCTGCTATTAACGCAGCACTAACCACTTGATTGGTTGCCGCTATATACAGCAGCAACTTCTCTTGTGGCCTAGGTGCGATAAGCATCGGAGTGGAGGACAGGTACCTCTTTAAGTCCTGCAGCGCAGCCTCCGCTTCGGAGTCCATTTCATTGACCTGCCTTTTTCAAAATTTTGAAAATGGCAGGCCTTCACTGACTTAGAGATAAACCTGCTGAGAGCAGCCACGCAACCGGCAAGCCTTCTTACATCCTTGACGCGTTTTGGTGCTTCAATCTGCTCAATGGCTTTGATCTTGTCGAGGTTGGCTTCAATTCCCCTCTGAGACACGAAGAACCCGAGAAGCTTGCCGGAAGGGACTCCAAACACGCACTTCTCGGGGTTGAGCTTGAGGTTAATCTTGCGCAGATTTGCAAAGGTCTCGTCTAAGTCTTGAACCAGGGTTGCTTTGTCCTTGCTCTTGACCACTACGTCATCCATGTAGGCTTCTACATTTCTGTGTATTTGTGGCTCAAAGGCATCATGGACTACTCTTGCAAACGTTGAACCAGCATTCTTCAAACCGAAAGGCATCCGTATGAAACAGTATGTGCCACATGGTGTAATGAATGCGGTTTTCTCTTCATCTTCTTCTGCCATGAAGATCTGATGATATCCAGAATATGCGTCAAGAAATGAAAGAAAATCACATCCAGCTGTGGAGTCAACAATCTGATCTATACGCGGCAAGGGAAATGGGTCTTTGGGACAAGCTTTATTAACATCTGTGAAGTCAATACAAAGTCTCCATTTCCCATTCGCCTTGCGTACAACTATTGGATTGGCCAACCACGTGGGATGGAGCACTCCTCTGACAAGGCCTGCTGCTTCCAGTTTCTTGATCTCTTCAGCTATGAACTCTTGGCGCTCCACTGCATGTTTCCTAACTTTTTGCTTGACGGGCCGCGTGTGAGGACAGATAGCTAGGTGGTGCTCAATTACTTTCCTGGAAACACCGGGGATGTCAGATGGTTGCCATGCAAACACATCGACATTCGCCTGCAGGAAAGCAACGAGCTCGCCTTCCTATTTAGGGTCAAGCGTGGCAATCGATGGTGAAGGTACCACCAATGCCGCCCTCCTTGGCGGCACCTTCTTGGTCTTCGGTGGAGCTGCCATCATCTTCTTGCACTTGCGGTGGAGCTCGATGGTGCGTCCTCGACGGTAGTGCAGCACCAAGAGGTGCGCTTGCGGAGTGGGCATCGAGCTCTTGCCGGACAAAGTGGTCTTCTTCTTCCCCCCGGGAGCTTCAGCGGCAAATGGTTTGCTATCTGTCGCAGCTGCTGCATCCCGGTAGATCTTGTCGGCGCAGATAAGCGCATCCTTCTTGTCGCCATGAACAGAAATGACGTTTATCGGACCAGGCATCTTGAGCAGGTTGTAGGCGTAATGAGAGGCGGCCATGAACTTGGCGAGTGCTGGACAACCAAGTATCCCATTGTAGGGCAATGGGAAATCAGCAACGTCGAATGTGACCTTCTCAGTCCTGAAATTCAGTTCACTGCCAAATGTTACTAGCAGTGTGATCTTCCCTTTCGGCTTGCTCCTTCCTGGGTTGATTCCTTGGAAAGTACTAGTCTCTTCAAGCTCGCTGTCAGGGATTTGAAGCTTCTGGAGCACTGCAGAGGAGATCAGATTCAGGCCGGCCCCGCCGTCAATCAACATTTTAGTGACCTTGAGGTTGCGGATAGTTGGTGAGACCAACATCGGCAAGCACCCGACCGCAGTTATGCGATCAGGGTGGTCCTCAATATCAAAAATGATGGGCGTGCTGGACCACTTCAGAGGTCTGCGTGACTCCACGGATGGTTCTGCTACATTGACCTCCCGCATCCATTGCTTGAGTTGGCGGTGGGAAGTATGCAGAGAAGCACCTCCGTCAACGCAGAGAACCTCTGTTGCCTTCTGAAACTCCTGCTCGTTAGCTTCATCGTCTTCCATGTCTTCATCGTCATCTTCTTCTTCGTCGTCCTTGTCACGGCCGCGGGGAGGTCTGTCCCCTTGCCGCTGCTTGGCCTTGCCGCGGCGTCCTCCCCGGCCGGGTCTCTTCTTACTATCTGCACCAGCACCTCTCCGAGCCTTTTCCTTGTCTCGCCGCCAGATTCAGCCCTCTCAGAGCTCAACAAGCTGCTCGACTTTCTTGCAGCTCGAGGTCGTGGCCCTTGGTGCGTGAATCTTGCAAGATCGCTTGTTGAGCTGTCCTGCTTGTCGGCGGCCGCCATGCCTAGGCGGTCGGTGTCAAGAACAACCTCCTTGCGGAGCCACCAGCCTTGGCTTTGTTGGCGGTACCATCCTTGCCGGACCGCTCGACAACTAGTACCTCTTTGTTCTTCTTCCTTCGTTGTTCCGCCGCCGCTCTTCCTTGCCGGGCGGTTTCCTCATCTGCCGATTCTGCTCCCACGTTCTCTCCCGGAGTCTTCTTCCTTCCTCAAGACGCACACTTGTCGGCCAGGGCGTAGAGCTCACCGACGTCTTTTACTTTGCACATCGCCATCTCCTCCCTCATCCCACGGTTCCGCGACGTTTATGAAACGCTGATCGATCACCGCGGTGGTGGACGCAGGATGTTGTAGTACACGATCAATCTCTGGATGAACTTGCGCAGGGACTCTCCTTCCTTATGGGAAAGCAGGTGAAGGTCACTCTCCTGGCCATGAGGCTTGTGGCCCCTGTGAAGGCGCCAACAAACTGATGGCACAGATCTGCCCAAGAGGATATGGAACTGTCCGGCAAGTGCATGAGCCAAGATCTGACGTTTGGCTTGAGCACCAGAGGGAAGTAGTTGGCAAGGATCTTGTCATCTCGTCCCCCCGCAGCTTGCACCGCGATGGTGTAGATGCCGAGGAACTCCGATGGGTGTGTCCTGCCATCATACTTTTCTGGCACATCTGGCTTGAAGTTTTTCTTGTCGGGCCACTGGACTTGCCGCAGCTCACGGGTGAACGCAGGGCAACCATCACAGACTGCAAGTCGCTGGTTCTTCGGGCGCATGCATGTCAACAGCTGGCCGGCGCGTTGGTCGGATTGACGCCGCGCTTATCTTCGGCGCTCGATGCGGGTCCGAGCATCTTCTTCTTGTCGTTCCATAAGAACTTGGCGCTGATCACGGCGTGCTCGTGGATCGACGACGCGGTAGAGTCGCCGTTGATGTGGATCCGAGGAGCTGGTGATCTTGGCCTTCGGGAAGGGGAGTGCATGGTGGTGTCACCCCGCAGGTCTCTGCCGCCACCGCTCGTGTTTTGTCGCCTCGCCGCGGCAAGGACGCAGTTGGTTGCCGCAGAACGTTGCCGTTGGCAAAATCGATGAGACTCTGGATTGTGGCCCTCCATTCGTCGACCTTGTCGGCCGTTGGAGGGTAGTCTAGAAGGAGCTGAGCTCTCTCCAAGGCTTCCGCCGGAGTGGTGGGTGGCAAAGGTGTACGGAGCGAAGAACGGATGTGCTCAGACTCCTAACCGTTAGGAGGAGCAGCATCCCGCCGAGCGATCAGACCGCTTTCGTCCCGGCATCTTTGGCGTGCATGCGGGTCTCGAGGGCCTCGGGATCCTCAGTACTGGCCTTGATCCAACGAGCGATGGTGCTGCGAGCATCATAACGCTGTCGGTCCCGCGCCTCGAGATGGACGCGGTGCGGATTCGACGCTGAAGCTTGCGCCACCTTGTCCTTGGACCTGGCGGCGTCGGGCTCTCTCGACGATGCCCGTTCCTCCTTGACGTCTTCCCCACCACTCGTCAGCTCCGGTGGTGGTGGGTTTGACGCGGACGGCTCTGCTGCCGCCGAAGCCATCTTCTTCGGTGGCATGTTGACGAAGATGTTGAAGAAGTTGCCCGTGTGAACGCTGGATCGGGTTCACACAGCCTCGACGCCCCCTACCTGGCGCGCCAAAGATGTCGGGGAAGCTGATCGTGGCCCACGGACACCTATGGGACCTGGTCCCTTGTGGTTCGGAGAGGGGCGGAGATTGCACAAAGAGCGGATCGAAGCGATGCACACGAGCAGATTTACCCAGCTTCGGAGCTCTCCGGAGAGATAACACTCCTACTGCTGCTTGGTTGATTATTTGTGTTCTTGCTAGGGAGCAATGGGAGCTACAAAACCTAGCCTGAGTGTCACTAGTCTTGCATGTGGCAAATGAACTGAACCGGAGCCGGACCCTTTCTACGTTGCACTTGGGCCTCCTTTTATAGGCACAAGGGGTCACCACAGGTGGCAAGTAGACAAGGGTAGAATAGTAAAAACAGAGGTTGGTACACCGCTTTGTACAAAGGTAAGTGATCTATACCTAACTCGACGGCAAGGGACAAGAGTCATAAATGCCCGCCTCGGCCGCTGAACAAAGGTAACAGGACCGCTGCGCCTCCGTTTGCCACGATGGTAGCTTGTCGGTCGCCGCTTATCGTCGCCCCCGCCGCTGCACAGCCCGCTGACACGCTGATGCTGGGAAAGCCCCACGGCAACACGTTGGCGAATGAGCTGGAGCGGAGATGAAGAGAGGTTACCTGTCGCGGCAAGCGCCTTGCCGCGGCAAGGTCCTTGTCGCGCTCGGGAGCTTATCGCCCGCCAAGCCTTCCCGGCAAGCTCCTCTTGCCGGGGTCTTGTTTCCTTCGTGCCTTGAGTGGCCTTCCCGACAAGCTCCTCTTGCCGGGGCCTTGATTACTTTGTTCTTGAATGGCTCCAAAGGAGCCGCTGAGGATCTTGGCAGTCACCAGGCCAGCCCTGCCGCGGGGTGTTGCGACTGTCCGTGCATAAGTTTGGGATACTAGGGTACCCCTACTCTAGTACACCGACAATCGCTATGCGATAGCAATAGTTGCAAGAGCAATAGTTGGCGAGATTTACCATGTGACGACACATTGATATAGATCAAGATGATGAAGATCATGGTGTAAATGCGGTAACGATAGAGATCATGACAGTACTTTGGAGATGGAGATCAGAGGCGCAAGATGATCATGGCCATATCATGTCACATATTTTGATTGCATATGATGTTTATCTTTTATACATCTTATTTTTCTTAGTTTGACGGTAGCATTTTAAGATGATCTCTCACAAATTATCAAGAAGTGTTCTCCCTGAGTATGCACCGTTGCCAAAGTTCGTCGTGCCCAGACACCACGTGATGATCGGGTGTGATAAGCTCTACGTCCATCTACAACGGGTGCAAGCCAGTTTTGCACACGCAGAATACTCAGGTTAAACTTGACGAGCCTAGCATATGCAGATATGGCCTCGGAACACGGAGACCGAAAGGTCGAGCGTGAATCATATAGTAGATATGATCAACATAGTGATGTTCACCATTGAAAACTACTCCATCTCACGTGATGATCGGTTATGGTTTAGTTGATTTGGATCACGTGATCACTTAGATGATTAGAGAGATGTCTATCTAAGTGGGAGTTCTTAAGTAATATGATTAATTGAACATAAATTTATCATGAACTTAGTCCTGGTAGTATTTTGCAAATTATGTTGTAGATCAATAGCTCGCGTTGTTGCTTTCATATGTTTGTTTTGATATGTTCCTAGAGAAACTGTGTTGAAAGATGTTAGTAGCAATGATGCGGATTGGATCCGTGATCTGAGGTTTATCCTCATTGCTGCACAGAAGAATTATGTTCTTGATGCACCGCTAGGTGACAGACCTATTGCAGGAGCGGATGCGACGTTATGAACGCTTGGCTAGCTCAATATGATGACTACTTGATAGTTTAAGTGCACCATGCTTAACGGCTTAGAATCGGGACTTCAAAGACGTTTTGAACGTCATGGACCATATGAGATGTTCCAGGAGTTGAAGTTAATATTTCAAGCAAATACCCGAGTTGAGAGATATGAAGTCTCCAACAAGTTCTATAGCTAAAAGATGGAGGAGAATCGCTCAACTAATGAGCATGTGCTCAGATTGTCTGGGTACTACAATCGCTTGAATCAAGTGGGAGTTAATCTTCTAGATAAAATAGTGATTGACAGAATTCTCTAGTCACCATCACCAAGTTAGTAGAACTTCGTGATGAACTATAATATGCAGGGGATGACGAAAGTGATTCCCAAGCTCTTCGTGATGCTGAAATCGACGAAGGTAGAAATCAAGAAAAACATCAAGTGTTGATGGTTAACAAGACCACTAGTTTCAAGAAAAGGGCAAAGGGATAGAAGGGGAACTTCAAGAAGAACGGCAAGCAAGTTGCTGCTCAAAGTGAAGAAGCCCAAGTCTGGACCTAAGCCTGAGATAAGTGCTTATACTGCAAAGGGACTGGTCACTATAAGCGGAACCACCCCAAGTATTTGGCGGATAAGAAGGATGGCAAAGTGAACAAAGGTATATTGGATATACATGTTATTGATGTGTACTTTACTAATGTTTATAGCAACCCCTCGGCTTTTGATACTGGTTCAGTTGCTAAGAGTAGTAACTCAAAACGGGAGTTGCAGAATAAACAAAGACTAGTTGAGGGTGAGGTGACGATGTGTGTTGGAAGTGGTTCCAAGATTGATATGATCATCACCGCACACTCCCTATACTTTCGGGATTTGTGTTGAACCTAAATAAGTGTTATTTGGTGTTTGCGTTGAGCATGAATATGATTTGATCATGTTTATTGCAATACGGTTATTCATTTAAGTTAGAGAACAATTGTTGTTCTGTTTACATGAATAAAACCTTCTATGGTCATACACACCAACGAAAATGGTTTGTTGGATCTCGATCGTAGTAATACACATATTCATAATATTGAAGCCAAAAGATGCAAAGTTAATAATGATAGTGCAACTTATTTGTGGCACTTGCCGTTTAGGTCATATTGGTGTAAAGCGCACGAAGAAACTCCATGCTGATGGATTTTGGAATCACTTGATGCTTGCGAACCATGCCTCATGGGCCAGATGACTAAGACTTCCGTTCTCGGAACAATGGAGCGAGCAACTGACTTATTGGAAATAATACATACCGATGTATGCGATCCGATGAGTGTTGAGGCTCATGGCGGTATCGTTATTTTCGACCTTCACAGATGATTTAAGCAGATATGGGTATATCTACTTGATGAAACATAAGTCTGAAATAGTTGAAAGGTTCAAAGAATTTCAGAGTGAAGTGGAAAATCATCGTAACAAGAAAATAAAGTTTCGCGATCTGATCGTGGAGATGAATATTTGAGTTACTGAGTTTGGTCTTCAATTAAAACAATGTGGAATAGTTTCACAGCTCACGCCACCGGAACACCACAACCTTATGGTGTGTCCGAACGTCAGAATCGCACTTTATTTGATATGGTGCGATCTATGATGTATCTTACCGATTTACCACTATCGCTTTGGGGTTATGCATTAGAGATAGCTGCATTCACTTTAATAGGGCACCATCTAAACCGCTGAGACGACACCGTATGAACTATGGTTTAGCAATAAACCTAAGCTGTCGTTTCTTATAGTTTGGAGTTGCGATGCTTATGTGAAAAGGTTTTCAACCTGATAAGCTCAAACCCAAATCGGAGAAGTGCGTCTTCATAGAATACCCAAAGGAAACTGTTGGGTACACCTTCTATCACAGATCCGAAGGCAAGATATTCATTGCTAAGATGGATCCTTTCTAGAGAAGGAGTTTCTCTCGAAAGAAGTGAGTGGGAGGAAAGTAGAACTTGATGAGGTAATTGTACCTTTTCCCGTATTGGAAAGTAGTTCATCATAGAAATCAGTTCCAGTGATTCCTACACCAATTAGTGAGGAAGTTAATGATGATGATCATGAAACTTCAGATCAAGTTGCTACCAAACCTTGTAGGTCTTCCAGAGTAAAATCTGCACCAGAGTGGTGCGGTAATCATGTTCTGGAAGTCATGTTACTAGACCATGATGAACCTACGAACTATGAGGAAGCGATGATGAGCCCAGATTCCGCGAAATGGCTTGAGGCCATGAAATCTGAGATAGGATCCATGTATGAGAACAAAGTGTGGACTTTGATTGACTTGCCCAATGATCGGTGAGTCATTAAGAATAAATGGATCTTCAAGAGGAAGGCATGATCTTGATAGTAGTGTTACTATCTACAAAGCTAGACTTGTCGAAAAAGGTTTTTGACAAAGTTCAAGATGTTGAATACAATGAGATTTTCTCACTCAGATCGATGCTTAAAAGTCTGTCCGAATCATGTTAGCAATTGCCACATTTTATGAAATCTGGCAAATGTATGTCAAAACTGCATTCCTTAATGGTTTTCTTAAAGAAGAGTTGTATATGATGCAACCGAAGGTTTTGTCAATCCTAAAGGTGCTAACAAAATGTGCAAGCTCCAGCGATCCATCTCGTGGACTGGTGCAAGCATCTTGAGTTGGAATATACGCTTTGATAAGTTGATCAAAGCATATAGCTTTATACGGACTTGCAGTGAAGCCTGTATTTACAAGAAAGTGAGTGCGAGCACTACAACATTTCTGATAAGTATATGTGAAAGACATATTGTTGATCGGAAATAATGTAGAATTATTCTGCAAAGCATAAAGGAGTGTTTGAAAGGAGTTTTTTCAAAGAAAGACCTCGGCAAAGCTACTTACATATTGAGCATCAAGATCTATTGAGATAGATCAAGAAGCTTGATAAGATTTTCAATGAATACATACCTTGACAAGATTTTGAGGTAGTTCAAAATGGAACAGTCAAAGAAAGAGTTCTTGCCTGTGTTGCAAAGGTGTGAAATTGAGTAAGACTCAAATCCCGACCACGGCAGAAAATAGAAAAGAGAATGAAAGTCATTCCCTATGCCTCAGTCATAGGTTCTATAAAGTATGCTATGCTATGTACTGGACTCTATTGTATACCTTGCTCTGAATTTGGCAAGGAGTACAATAGTGATCTAGGAGTAGATCATGGACATTGGTCAAGAATATCCTTAGTGAGGACTAAGGAAATATTTCTCGATTATGGAGGTGATAAAAGAGCCCATCGTAAAGAGTTACATCGGTGCAAGCTTTTACACCGATCCAGATGACTCTAAGTCTCAATCTGGATACATATTGAAAGTGGGAGCAATTAGCTAGAGTAGCTCCGTGCAGAGCATTGTAGACATAGAATATTTGCAAAATACATACGGCTCTGAATATGACAGGCCCGTTGACTAAGCTTCTCTCACGAGCAAAACATGATCACACCTTAGTACTCTTTGGGTGTTAATCACATAGCGATGTGAACTAGATTATTGACTCTAGTAAACCCTTTTGGGTGTTGGTCACATGACGATGTGAACTATGGGTGTTAATCATATACAGATATGAATATTGGTGTTAAATCACATGGCGATGTGAACTAGATTATTGACTCTAGTGCAAGTGGGAGACTGAAGGAAATATGCCCTAGAGGCAATAATAAAGTTATTATTTATTTCCTTATTTCATGATAAATGTTTATTATTCATGCTAGAATTGTATAAACCGAAAACACAATACATGTGTGAATACATAGACAAACATAGTGTCACTAGTATGCCTCTACTTGACTAGCTTGTTAATCAAAGATGGTTAAGTTTCCTAACCATAGACATGAGTTGTCATTTGATTAACTGAATCACATCATTAGGAGAATGATGTGATTGACTTGACCCATTCCGTTAGCCTAGCACTTGATCGTTTAGTATGTTGCTATTGCTTTCTTCATGACTTATACATGTTCCTATGACTATGAGATTATGCAACTCCTGTTTACGGAGGAACACTTTGTGTGCTACCAAACGTCACAACGAATCGGGTGATTATAAAGGAGCTCTACAGGTGTCTCCGAAGGTACATGTTGAGTTGGCGTATTTCAAGATTAGGATTTGTCACTCCGATTGTCGGAGAGGTATCTCTGGGCCCTCTCCGTAATGCACATCACTATAAGCCTTGCAAGCAATGTAACTAATGAGTTAGTTACGGAATGATGCATTACATAACGAGTAAAGAGACTTGTGAAGAAAATATGCCCTAGAGGCAATAATAAAGTTATTATTTATTTCCTTATATAATGATAAATGTTTATTATTCATGCTAGAATTGTATTAACCGGAAACATAATACATGTGTGAATACATAGACAAACATAGTGTCACTAGTATGCCTCTACTTGACTAGCTCGTTGAATCAAAGATGGTTAAGTTTCCTAGCCATAGACATGAGTTGTCATTTGATTAACGGGATCACATCATTAGGAGAATGATGTGATTGACTTGACCCATTCCGTTAGCCTAGCACTTGATCGTTTAGTATGTTGCTATTGCTTTCTTCATGACTTTTACATGTTCCTATAACTATGAGATTATGCAACTCCTGTTTACGGAGGAACACTTTGGTGCTACCAAACGTCACAACGAATCGGGTGATTATAAAGGAGTACTACAGGTGTCTCCAAAGGTACATGTTGGGTTGGCGTATTTCGAGATTAGGTTTTGTCACTCCGATTGTCGGAGAGGTATCTCTAGGCCCTCTCGGTAATGCACATCACTATAGCCTTGCAAGCAATGTAGCTAATGAGTTAGTTGCGGGATGATGCATTACATAACGAGTAAAGAGACTTGCCGGTAACGAGATTGAACTAGGTATTGAGATACCGACGATCGAATCTCGGGCAAGTAACATACCGATGACAAAGGGAATAACGTATGTTGTTATGCGGTTTGAACGATAAAGATCTTCGTAGAATATGTAGGAGCCAATATGAGCATCCAGGTTCCGCTATTGGTTATTGACCAAGAATAGTTCTAGGTCATGTCTACATAGTTCTCGAACCCGTAGGGTCCGCTTAAGGTTTCGATGATGCTTATATTATGAGTTTATGAGTTTTGATGTACGAAGGAGTTCGGAGTCCCGGATGAGATCGGGGACATGAAGGAGTCTCAAATGGTCGAGACGTAAAGATTGATATATTGGACGACTATATTCGGACTTGGAAAGGTTCCGAGTGATTCGGTATTTTTGAGTACCGGAGAGTTACGGAATTCGCCGGGAGTATATGGGCCTTATTGGGCCATACGGGAATAGAGGAGAGAGGCCAAAGGAAGGAGGCCTGCCCCCCCTCTGGTCCGATTGGATAAGGGGCGCAGCCCTTTTCCTTCTTCCTCTCCCCTCTTTCCCTTCTCCAATCCAACAGGAAGGAGGAGTCCTACTCCGGTGGGAGTAGGACTCCCCTTGCGCGCCCCTCCTAGGCCGGCCGCCCCCTCCCCCCTTGCTCCTCTATATACGGGGGCAGGGGGCCACCCCATAGATACACAAGTTGATCTACGGATCGTTCCTTAGCCGTGTGTGGTGCCCCCCTCCACCATATTCCACCTCGGTCATATCGTCGCGGAGTTTAGGCGAAGCCCGCGCCGATGAGAGCATCATCATCGCCACCACGCCGTCGTGCTAACGGAACTCATCCCGACGCTTTGCTGGATCGGAGCCGGGGATCGCCATCGAGCTGAACGTGTGCTGAACTCGGAGGTGCCGACGTTCGGTACTTGGATCGGTCGGATCGTGAAGACGCACGACTACATCAACGCGTTGTCATAATGCTTCCGCCACGGTCTCACGAGGGTACGTGGACAATACTCTCCCTCTCGCTGCTATGCCATCATCATGATCTTGCGTGTGCGTAGGAATTTTTGAAATTACTACGTTCCCCAACAGTGGCATCCGAGCCAGGTTTTATGCGTTGATGTTATATGCACGAGTAGAACACAAGTGAGTTGTGGGCGATACAAGTCATACTGCTTACAAAGCATGTCATACTTTGGTTCGGGCGGTATTGTGAGATGAAGCGCCCGGACCGACATTACGCCAGACGCTTACGCGAGACTGGTTTCACCGGCGCGAGCACTCGTGCTTAAAGGTGACTGGCGGGTGTATGTCTCTCTCACTTTAGTTGAACGAGTGTGGCTACGCCGGTCCTTGCGAAGGTTAAAACAGCACCAACTTGACAAACTATCGTTGTGGTTTTGATGCGAGGTAAGAACGGTTCTTGCTCAGCCCGTAGCAGCCACGTAAAATTTGCAACAACAAAGTAGAGGACGCCTAACTTGTTTTTGCAGGGCATGTTGTGATGTGATATGGTCAAGACGTGATGCTATATTTTATTGTATGAGATGATCATGTTTTGTAATCGAAGTTATCGACAATGGCAGGAGCCATATGGTTGTCGCTTTATTGTATGAAATGCAAGCGCCTGTAATTGCTTTACTTTATCACTAAGCGGTAGCGATAGTCGAGAAGCAATAGATGCCGAACGACAACGATGCTACGATGGAGATCAAGGTGTCACGCCGGTGACGATGGTGATCACGACGGTGCTTGGAGATGGAGATCACAAGCACAAGATGATGATGGCTATATCATATCACTTATATTGATTGCATGTGATGTTTATCCTTTATGCATCTTATCTTGCTTTGATTGACGGTAGCATTTAAGATGATCTCTCACTAAAATTATCAAGAAGTGTTCTCCCGAGTATGCACCGTTCGAAAGTTCTTCGTCTTTGAGACACCACGTGATGATCGGGTGTGATAGGCTCTACGTTCAAATACAACGGTGCAAAACAGTTGCACACCGAATACTCAGGTTAAACTTGACGAGCCTAGCATATACAGATATGGCCTCGGAACACGGAGACCGAAAGGTCGAACGTGAATCATATAGTAGATATGATCAACATAGTGATGTCCACCATTGAAACTACTCCATCTCACGTGATGATCGGACATGGTTTAGTTGATTTGGATCACGTAATCACTTAGATGACTAGAGAGATGTATGTCTAAGTGGGAGTTCTTAAGTAATATGATTAATTGAACTTAAATTTATCATGAACTTAGTCCTGGTAGTATTTTGCAAATTATGTTATAGATCAATAGCTCGCGTTGTTGCTTTCATATGTTTATTTTGATATGTTCCTAGAGAAAATTGTATTGAAAAATGTTAGTACCAATGATGCGGAGTGGATTCGTGATCTGAGGTTTATCCTCATTGCTGCACAAAAGAATTATGTCCTTAATGCACCGCTAGGTGACAGACCTATTGCAGGAGCAGATGCAGACATTATGAACGTTTGGCTAGCTCAATATGATGACTACTTGATAGTTTAGTGCACCATACTTAACGGCTTAGAATCGGGACTTCAAAGACGTTTTGAACGTCATGGACCATATGAGATGTTCCAGGAATTGAAGTTAATATTTCAAGCAAATACCCGAGTTGAGAGATATGAAGTCTCCAACAAGTTCTATAGCTAAAAGATGGAGGAGAATCGCTCAACTAGTGAGCATGTGCTCAGATAGTCTGGGTACTACAATCGCTTGAATCAAGTGGGAGTTAATCTTCCAGATAAAATAGTGATTTACAGAATTCTCTAGTCACCATCACCAAGTTAGTAGAACTTTGTGATGAACTATAATATGCAAGGGATGACGAAAGTAATTCACAAGCTCTTTGTGATGCTGAAATCGACGAAGGTAGAAATCAAGAAAAACATCAAGTGTTGATGGTTAACAAGACCACTAGTTTCAAGAAAAGGGCAAAGGGATAGAAGGGAAATTCAAGAAGAACGGCAAGCAAGTTGCTGCTCAAGTGAAGAAGCCCAAGTCTGGACCTAAGCCTGAGATAAGTGCTTATACTGCAAAGGGACTACTCACTAGAAGCAGAACCACCCCAAGTATTTGGCGGATAAGAAGGATGGCAAAGTGAACAAAGGTATATTTGATATACATGTTATTGATGTGTACTTTACTAGTGTTTATAGCAACCCCTCGGTATTTGATACTGGTTCGGTTGCTAAGAGTAGTAACTCAAACGGAGTTGCATAATAAATGAAACTAGTTAAGGGTGAAGTGACGATGTGTGTTGAAAGTAGTTTCAAGATTGATATGATCATCATCGCACACTCCCTATACTTTCGGGATTAGTGTTGAACCTAAATAAATGTTATTTGGTGTTTGCGTTGAGCATGAATATGATCTGATCGTGTTTATTGCAATACGATTATTCATTTAAGTTAGAGAACAATTGTTGTTCTGTTTACATGAATAAAACCTTCTATGGTCATACACCCAATGAAAATGGTTTGTTGGATCTCGATCGTGTGATACACATATTCATAATATTGAAGCCAAAAGATGCAAAGTTAATAATGATAGTGCAACATATTTGTGGCCTTGCCGCTTAGGTCATATTGGTGTAAAGCGCATGAAGAAACTCCATGCTGATGGGATTTTGGAATCACTTGATTATGAATCACTTGATGCTTGCGAACCATGCCTCATGGGCAAGATGACTAAGACTCCGTTCTCCGGAACAATGGAGCGAGCAACAGATTTGTTGGAAATCATACATACTGATGTATGTGGTCCGATGAATATTAAGGCTCGCAACAAGTATCATTATTTTCGACCTTCACAGATGATTTGAGCAGATATGGGTATATCTACTTGATGAAACATAAGTCTGAAACATTTGAAAAGTTCAAAGAATTTCAGAGTGAAGTGAAGAATCATCGTAATAAGAAAATAAAGTTTCTACGATATGATCGCAGAGGTAAAATATTTGAGTTACGAGTTTGGCCTTCAGTTAAAACAATGTGAAATAGTTTCACTACTCACGCCACCTGGAACACCATAGTGTAATGGTGTGTACGAACATCGTAACCGTACTTTATTAGATATGGTGCGATCTATGATGTCTCTTATCGGTTTACCACTATCGTTTTGGGGTTATGCATTAGAGACAGCTGCATTCACGTTTAATAGGGCACCATCTAAATCCGTTGAGACGACACCGTATGAACTATGGTTTAACGGTAAACCTAAGCTGTCGTTTCTTAAAGTTTGGAGTTGTGATGCTTATGTGAAAAGTTTTCACCTGATAAGCTCGAACCCAAATCGGAGAAGTGCGTCTTCATAGAATACCCAAAGGTAACTATTGGGTACACCTTCTATCACAGATCCGAAGGCAAGTTATTCGTTGCTAAGATGGATCCTTTCTAGAGAAGAAGTTTCTCTCGAAAGAAGTGAGTGGGAGGAAAGTAGAAACTTGATGAGGTAATTGTACCTTCTCCCTTATTGGAAAGTAGTTCATCACAGAAATCAGTTCCAGTGATTCCTACAACAATTAGTGAGGAAGTTAATGATGATAATCATGAAACTTCAGATCAAGTTGCCCAAACCTCGTAGGTCTTCCAGTGTAAGATCCGCACCAGAGTGGTACGGTAATCATGTTCTGGAAGTCATGTTACTAGACCAACCTACGAACTATGAGGAAGCGATGATGAGCCCAGATTCCGCGAAATGGCTTGAGGCCATGAAATCTGAGATAGGATCCATGTATGAGAACAAAGTATGGACTTTGATTGACTTGCTCGATGATCAGCAAGCCATGTTAAATAAATGGATCTTCAAGAGGAAGACGGACACTGATAGTAGTGTTACTATCTACAAAGCTCGACTTGTCACAAAAAGGTTTTCGACAAGTTCAAGGTGTTGACTACAATGAGATTTTATCAACTGTAGCAATGCTTAAGTCTGTCCGAATCATGTTAGCAATTGCCACATTTTATGAAATCTGACAAATGGATGTCAAAAACTACATTCTTTAATGGATTTATTAAAGAAGAGTTGTATATGATGCAACAGAAGGTTTTGTCAATCCTAAAGATGCTAACAAAATGTGCAAGCTCCAAGTGATCCATCTATGGACTGGTGCAAGCATCTCGAGTTGGAATACACGCTTTGATAAGTTGATCAAAGCATATAGTTTTATACAGACTTGCGGTGAAGCCTGTATTTTCAATAAAGTGAGTGGGAGCACTACCGTCTTTCCGATAAATATATGTGAGTAACATATTGTTGATCGAAATGATGTAGAATTTTTCGGAAAGCATAAAGGAGTATTTGAAAGGAGTTCTTTAAAAGAAAGACCTCGGTAAATCTACTTACATATTGAGCATCAAGATCTATTGAGATAGATCAAGACGCTTGATAAGTTTTTCAATAAGTACATACCTTGTCAAGATTTTGAAGTAGTTCAAAATGGAGCAGTCAAAGAAAAGTTCTTGCTGTGTTGCAAAGGTGTGAAATTGAGTAAGACTCAAATCCCGACCACGGCAGAAAATAGAAAAGAAAATGAAAGTCATTCCCTATGCCTCACCATAGGTTCTATAAAGTATGCTATGCTATGTACGGACCTATTGTATACCTTGCTCTGAATTTGGCAAGGAGTACAATAGTGATCTAGGAGTAGATCATGGACATTGGTCAAGAACATCCTTAGTGAGGACTAAGGAAATATTTCTCGATTATGGAGGTGATAAAAGAGCCCGTCGTAAAGAGTTACATCGATGCAAGCTTTTTACACCGATCCAGATGACTCTAAGTCTCAATCTGGATACATATTGAAAGTGGGAGCAATTAGCTAGAGTATCTCCGTGCGAGGCATTGTAGACATAGAATATTTGCAAAATACATACGGCTCGAATATGACAGACCGTTGACTAAGCCTCTCTCACGAGCAAAACATGATCACACCTTAGTACTCTTTGGGTGTTAATCACATAGCGATGTGAACTAGATTATTGACTCTAGTAAACCCTTTGGGTGTTGGTCACATGACGATGTGAACTATGGGTGTTAATCATATCTGAGATATGAATATTGGTGTTAAATCACATGGCGATGTGAACTAGATTATTGACTCTAGTGCAAATGGGAGACTCAAGGAAATATGCCCTAGAGGCAATAATAAAGTTATTATTTATTTCCTTATATCATGATAAATGTTTATTATTCATGCTAGAATTGTATTAACCGGAAACATAATACATGTGTGAATACATAGACAAACATAGTGTCACTAGTATGCCTCTACTTGACTAGCTCGTTGAATCAAAGATGGTTAAGTTTCCTAGCCATAGACATGAGTTGTCATTTGATTAACGGGATCACATCATTAGGAGAATGATGTGATTGACTTGACCCATTCCGTTAGCCTAGCACTTGATCGCTTAGTATGTTGCTATTGCTTTCTTCATGACTTATACATGTTCCTGTAACTATGAGATTATGCAACTCCGTTTACGGAGGAACACTTTGGTGCTACCAAACGTCACAACGAATCGGGTGATTATAAAGGAGTACTACAGGTGTCTCCAAAGGTACATGTTGGGTTGGCGTATTTGAGATTAGGTTTTGTCACTCCGATTGTCGGAGAGGTATCTCTGGGCCCTCTCGGTAATGCACATCACTATAAGCCTTCCAAGCAATGTAGCTAATGAGTTAGTTATGGATGATGCATTACATAACGAGTAAAGAGACTTGCCGTAACGAGATTGAACTAGGTATTGAGATACCGACGATCGAATCTCGGGCAAGTAACATACCGATGACAAAGGGAACAACGTATGTTGTTATGCGGTTTGACCGATAAAGATCTTCGTAGAATATGTAGGAGCCAATATGAGCATCTAGGTTCCGCTATTGGTTATTGACCAAGAATAGTTCTAGGTCATGTCTACATAGTTCTCGAACCCGTAGGGTCCGCACGCTTAAGGTTTCGATGATGTTATATTATGAGTTTATGAGTTTTGATGTACGAAGGAGTTGAGTCCGGATGAGATCGGGACATGAAGAGGAGTCTCAAATGGTCGAGACATAAAGATCAATATATTGGACGACTATATTCGGACTTGGAAAGGTTCCGAGTGATTGGGTATTTTTCGATCTGGGAGAGTTACGCGAATTCGCGGGGAGTATATGGGCCTTATTGGGCCATACGGGAATAGAGGAGAGAGGCCAAAGGAAGGAGGCCTGCGCCCCCTCTGGTCCGATTGGACAAGGGCGCAGCCCCTTTCCTTCTTCCTCTCCCCCTCTTTCCCTTCTCCTACTCCAACAGGAAGGAGGAGTCCTACCCGGTGGGAGTAGGACTCCCCTGGCGCCGCCTCCTAGGCCGGCTGCCCCTCCCCTTGCTCCTTTATATACGGGCAGGGGGCACCCCATAGATACACAAGTTGATCTACGGATCGTTCCTTAGCCGCAGCGGTGCCCCCTCCACCATATTCCACCTCGGTCATATCGTCGCGGAGTTTAGGCGAAGCCCTACGCCGGTAGAGCATCATCATCTTCACCACGCCGTCGTGCTGGCGGAACTTATCCCCGACGCTTTCTGGATCGGAGCCCGGGATCGCCATCGAGCTGAACGTGTGCTGAACTCGGAGGTGCCGTCGCTCGGTACTTGGATCGGTCGGATCGTGAAGACGCACGACTACATCAACCGCGTTGTCATAACGCTTCGCCACGGTCTCACGAGGGTGCGTGGACAATACTCTCCCCTCTCGTTGCTATGCCATCACCATGATCTTGCGTGTGCGTAGGAAATTTTTTGAAATTACTACGTTCCGCAACAACTTGCCGGTAACGA
The DNA here is from genome assembly GCA_021605205.1 of Aegilops longissima. Taxonomy (NCBI): domain Eukaryota; kingdom Viridiplantae; phylum Streptophyta; class Magnoliopsida; order Poales; family Poaceae; genus Aegilops; species Aegilops longissima. The sequence goes on from CM038679.1 coordinate 696,725,373, forward strand.
GATTGAACTAGGTATTGAGATACCGACGATCGAATCTCGGGCAAGTAACATACCGATGACAAAAGGAACAACATATGTTGTTATGCGGTTTGACCGATAAAGATCTTCGTAGAATATGTAGGAGCCAATATGAGCATCCAGGTTCCGCTATTGGTTATTGACCGGAGACTTGTCTCGGTCATGTCTACATAGTTCTCGAACCCGTAGGGTCCGCACGCTTAAGGTTTCGATGACAGTTTTATTATTAGTTTATGAGTTTTGATGTACCGAAGGAGTTCGGAGTCCCAGATGAGATCGGGGACATGACGAGGAGTCTCGAAATGGTCGATTCGTAAAGATCGATATATTGGACGACTATATTCGGACATCGGAAAGGTTCCGAGTGATTCGGGTATTTTTCGGAGTACCGGGAAGTTACGGGAATACGGGGAAGAGTATTGGGCCTTAATGGGCCTTAGTGGGAAGGAGCCAGGAGGTGGCGCGCGCCCCTCCCAAGCCCAGTCCGAATTGGACAAGGGGTTTGGGGCGCGGCCCCCCTCTCCCTTCCTTCTCCACTTCCCTCCTTTCCCCCCTTCTCCTAGTAGGACTCCTCCGGCGCGCCTCCTCCTAGGGCCGGCCGCACCCCCCCTTGCTCCTTTATATACGGGGGCAGGGGGGGCACCCCATGACACACAAGTTGATCTACGGATCGTTCCTTAGCCGTGTGCGGTGCCCCCCTCCACCATATTCCACCTCGGTCATATCATCGTGGAGTTTAGGCGAAGCCCTGTGCCGGTAGAACATCATCATCGTCACCACGTCGTCGTGCTGACGGAACTCATCCCCGAAGCTTTGCTGGATCGGAGCCCGGGGATTGTCATCGAGCTGAACGTGTGCTGAACTCGGAGGTGCCGTACGTTCGGTGCTTGGATCGGTCGGATCGTGAAGACGTACGACTACATCAACCGCGTTGTCATAACGCTTCCGCTTACGGTCTACGAGGGTATGTGGACAACACTCTCCCCTCTCGTTGCTATGTCATCACCATGATCTTGCGTGTGCGTAGGAAATTTTTTGAAATTACTACGTTCCCCAACATAGAAGTTATTCCAACTAGTAGTGCTGATCATAACACTTCTATTAAAATGCTTAAAGAAGTTATTTTTCTGAGGTTTGGAGTCCCTAGATATCTTATGACTGATGGTGGTTCACATTTTATCCATGATGCTTTCCGTAAGATGCTTGCTAAGTATGATGTCAATCATAGAATCGCATCTCGTTATCATCCGCAGTCTAGTGGTCAAGTAGAGTTGAGCAATAGAGAGCTCAAATTAATTTTGCAAAAGATTGTGAATAGATCTAGAAAGAATTGGTCCAAAAAACTTGATGATGCATTATGGGCCTATAGAACTGCATACAAAAATCCTATGGGTATGTCTCCATATAAGATGGTTTATAGAAAAGCGTGTCATTTACCTCTTGAACTTGAACATAAAGCATATTGGGCTATTAAAGAGCTCAACTATGACTTCAAACTTGCCGGTGAGAAGAGGTTGTTTGATATTAGCTCACTTGATGAATGGAGAACTCAAGCCTATGAGAATGCCAAGCTATTCAAAGAAAAAGTCAAACGCTGGCATGACAAAAGGATACAAAAGCGTGAGTCTAACGTAGGAGATTATGTGTTATTATTCAACTCTTGTTTAAGATTTTTTGCAGGAAAACTTCTCTCTAAATGGGAAGGTCCTTACGTTATCGAGGAAGTCTACCGTTCTGGTGCCATAAAAATCAACAACTTCGAAGGCACAAGTCCGAGGGTGGTAAGCGGTCAAAGAATTAAACATTATATTTCAGGTAATCCTATCAATGTTTAAACTAATATTGTTGAAACCGTAACCCCGGAGGAATACATAAGGGTCACTTTCCAGAACGTTCCAGACTCCGAAAAGGAATAGGTATGTGGTACGGTAAGAAAACCGACTCCAAAACAACTCCAATGGCAATTTTTATCAGTTTTGGAATATTTAAAAAAATTAGGAAGAAAGAAGTAGTCTGAAAGGGACACGAGGCCCCCACGAGAGTGGAGGGCGCGCCGCCCTCTACAGGGCGCGCCCCCTGTCTCGTGGACACCTCGTGTGCGTCCCGGACTCCGTTTTCTTGCACATTACGTATTTTGGTCGGTACAAATTCATTATATATACTCCCGAAGGTTTTGACCACCGTATCACGCAAATATCCTCTGTTTTTGTTTCGAGTTGTTTCTGTTGCAGATCAAGAGCACCATGACGTCGCCCTCCTTCAACAATGAAGACAAGGATGCTTGGCTATTAAAGATAGAGCTGAAAAGAGAAGAACTGGAAGAGATCAACAAGGATGAAGGGATCAAGATGGCCATGGAGGTTCAAGCTCCGGCGGTGAAAGAAGAAGACATCCCTCAACCTTTACCTAACCTCCTTACTCCAACAGAGATTGAAGCTTTCAAGATGATTGAGTTAGCTCGCATACATAACAAGTATCTCACACAGGAGAATATCCTGTTGAAGGATCATATCGCCGGACTCAAGGGCATTATCCGCAAGTTGGAGGAGCTTTTACGCTCAACGTGCGATTATCCACCGTCATCATCACCACCTTCATCACCTCCGAGGACATAATCACATGGGTATGGGCACTCCCCTTGGCAACTGCCAAGCTTGGGGGAGGTGCCCCGGTATCATATCACCATCACACTCCTATCTTTACCGTTTTATTTAGCTTGATTCGTTTAGTAGTATCTTGATCTAGTAGTTTGAAGTTTTTGATATCAAGTAGTTTTGAGTTTTGCATTGGGATCTCTTTTTGTAATCGAGTCCGTGAGCTATCTATAATAAAGATTAGTGTTGAGTCAAGGGCTTTGCTATGTTGCTATGATCTTGAGAAAGTAGAAAGAATAAAAGAGTTCATATTTGATCTTATGGATAGTGATAACTTCACACATAGAAAGTATGAGGCATAAAAGTTGTTGGGGATTGATAAACATAGTTTTGGTCATCGTTACAATTAATAGGAAGTGATAAGGAAAGAGGGGTTCACATATAAATATATTATCTTGGACATCTTTTATGATTGGGAGCACTCATTAAGTATGACATGCTAAAAGAGTTGACGTTGGACAAGGAAGACAACGTAATGGTTTATGTTTTCGCACATCCCAGTTAAAGTATATTGTCATTGACCTTCCAAACATGTTGAGCTTGCCTTTCCCCCTCATGCTAGCCAAATTCCTTGCACCAAGTAGAGATACTACTTGTGCTTCCAAATATCCTTAAACCCAGTTTTGCCATGAGAGTCCACCATACCTACCTATGGATTGTGTAAGATCCTTCAAGTAAGTTGTCATGTTGCAAGCAATAAAAATTGCTATCTAAATATGTATGAATTATTAGTGCAGAGAAAATAAGCTTTGTATGATCTTGTTGTGGAAGTAATAAAATCGACGGACCGCATAATAAAGGTCCACATACAAGGGGCAATATAAAGAGACGTTCTTTTGCATTAAGATTTTGTGCATCGACCCTAAAACGCACATGACGACCTCTGCTTCCCTCTACGAATGGCCTATCTTTTACTTTATGTTTTTACTTTATGCTTGAGTCAAGGTGATCCACACATTTCCCTTTTTTCATTTTATCCTTTGGCAAGCTCCTCGTGTTTGAAAGATCATGATATATATATCCAATTGGATGTAAGTTAGCATGGGCTATTATTGTTGACATCACCTAAAGGTGAATACGTTGGGAGGCAACACAATAAGCCCCTACCTTTCTCAGTGTCTGGCTGAAACTCCATAACCACAAGTACTACGTGAGTGTTAGCAATTGTAGAAGACTACAAGATAGTTGAGTATGTGAACTTGCTGAAAAGCTCTATTGCTGACTCTTTCTGATTTTATGATAAATTGCAATTGCTTCAATGACTGAGATTATAGTTTGTTAGTTCCCAACGAAGTTTTTGAACCATACTTGGCATTGTGACTTGATTGTTACTTGAGCATAAGAAATCATATGATAAAACTTATATATGTTGTTGTTATAAGAATGATCATGATGCCCTCATGTTCGTATTTTATTTCTATCGACACCTCTATCTCTAAACATGTGGACATATTTTTCTATTTCGGCTTCCGCTTGAGGACAAGCGAGGTCTAAGCTTGGGGGAGTTGATACGTCCATTTTGCATCATGCTTTTATATCAATATTTATTGCATTATGGACTGTTATTACACATTATATCTCAATACTTATGCTTATTCTCTCTTATTTTACAAGGTTTATCATGAAGAGGGGAATGCGGCAATTGGAATTACATTTGGAAAAGGAGCAAACATTGGAAACCTATTCTGCACTGCTCCAAAAATCCTGAAACTCCACGAAACATGTTTTTGGATTTAATAAGAATTATTGAGCGGAAGAAATACATCAGGGGCCCACACCCTGTCCAGGAGAGTGGAGGGCGCCCCCCCCCTACTGGGCGCCCCCTATCTCCTGGGCCCCCTGGTGGGCCTCCGGTGTCCATCCTCTGCTATATGAGAGCTTTCACCCTGGAAAAAATCATGGGCAAGCTTACGGGACGAAACTCCGCCGCCACGAGGCGGAACCTTGGCGGAACCAATCTAGGGCTCTGGCGGAGCTGTTCTGCCGGGGACACTTCCTTCTAGGAGGGGGAAATCATCACCAACGATCCTCTCATCGGGAGGGGGCCAATCTCCATCAACATCTTCACCAGCACCATCTCCTCTCAAAACCCTAGTAAATCTCTTGTATCCAATCTTGTATCAAAACCAAAAATTGGTACCTGTGGGTTGCTAGTAGTGTTGATTACTCCTTGTAGTTGATGCTAATTGGTTTACTTGGTGGAAGATCATATGTTCAGATCCTTAATGCATATTATTACCCCTCTGATTATGAACATGAATATGCTTTGTGAGTAGTTACGTTTGTTCCTAAGGACATGGGTGAAGTCTTGCTATTAGTAGTCATGTGAATTTGGTATTCGTTCGATATTTTGATAAGATGTATGTTGTCTATTCCTCTAGTGGTGTTATGTGAACGTCGACTACATGACACTTCACCATTATTTGGGCCTAGAGGAAGGCATAGGGAAGTAATAAGTAGATGATGGGTTGCTAGAGTGACAGAAGCTTAAACCCTAGTTCATGCGTTGCTTCATTAGGGGCTGATTTGGATCCATATGTTTAATGATGTGGTTAGGTTTACCTTAATACTTCTTTTGTAGTTGCGGACGCTTGCAATAGGGGTTAATCATAAGTGGGATGCTTGTCCAAGTAAGGGCAGTACCCAAGCACCAGTCCACCCACATATCAAATTATCAAAGTACTGAACGCGAATCATATGAACGTGATGAAAACTAGCTTGACGATAATTCCCATGTGTCCTCGGGAGCTCTTTTCTCATTATTAGAAATTGTCCAGGCTTATCCTTTGCTACATAAAGGATTGGGCCACCTTTCTGCACTTTATTACTTGTTACTCGTTACTATTTATCTTATCACAAAACTATCTGTTACTTATAATTTCAGTGCTTGCAGAGAAAACCTTACGGAAAACTGCTTATCATTTCCTTCTGCTCCTCGTTGAGTTCGACACTCTTACTTATCGAAAGGACTACGATAGATCCCCTACACTTGTGGGTCATCAACGCCACGGCAAGACCCTTGCCGGGGCCCCGGCAAGGCCCTTGCCGAGGACATCCACGGGGCCACAGCCAGGCCCATGCCCGCCAAGTTTCCACCGCCGGTCCCATGCAGCTGTCAGCCCACCAGCTAGGCAGGCACCTGCATGTCGACGTGAGGCTTCCAGGCCAACTCAGCGCATGCCTGCGTGGTGGCATGGAAATCTTCGTGAAGGCCCTACCATCGCGCCACCTCAGCAGCTTGCCAGCCTACATGGCACCATGCGCACCGCTGGCCTGGACGAGTGTCGAAGCCAGGTGGGGCGGCGACGGACGGGACGAGGGCTGGTTTCCGTCCCTGATAAAGTGAGGGGGACACCTAAGAGGTGCATTAAATGCGTCTTGCCCCGTAATGGCTAAGTGATAACCCACAAGTATAGGGGATCGCAACAGCTTTCGAGGGTAGACTATTCAACCCAAATTTATTGATTCGACACAAGGGGAGCCAAAGAATATTCTTGAGTATTAGCAGTTGAGTTTTCAATTCAACCACACCTGGATAACTTAGTATCTGCAGCAAAGTGTTTAGTAGCAAAAGTGGTATGATAATAAAGGTAACGGTAGCAAAAGTAAAGATAAATGTTTTTGGGTTTTTGTAGTAGTTGTAACAATAGCAACGGAAAAGTAAATAAGCGAAGAACAATATGTGAAAAGCTCGTAGGCAATGGATCAGTGATGTATAATTATGACGGATGTGATTCCTCATGCAATAGTTATAACATAGGATGATATAGAACTAGCTCCAATTCATCAATGTAATGTAGGCATGTATTCCGTAAATAGTCATACGTGCTTATGGAAAAGAACTTGCATGACATCTTTTGTCCTACCCTCCCGTTTTCAGCGGGGTCCTTATGGAAACTAAGGGATATTAAGGCCTCCTTTTAATAGAGAACTGGACTAAAGCATTAACACATAGTGAATACATGAACTCCTCAAACTACGGTCATCACCGAGAAGTATCCCGATTATTGTCACTTCGGGGTTGTCGGATCATAACACATAATAGGTGACTATAGACTTGCAAGATAGGATCAAGAACACACATATATTCATGAAAACATAATAGGTTCAGATCTGAAATCATGGCACTCGGGCCCTAGTGACAAGCATTAAGCATAGCAAAGTCATAGCAACATCAATCTCAGAACATAGTGGATACTAGGGATCAAACCCTAACAAAACTAACTTGATTACATGGTAAATCTCATCCAACCCATCACCGTCCAGCAAGCCTACGATGGAATTACTCACGCACGGCGGTGAGCATCATGAAATTGGTGATGGAGGATGGTTGGTGATGACGACGGCGATGAATCCCCCTCTCCGGAGCCCCGAACGGACTCCAGATCAGCCCTCCTGAGAGAGATTAGGGCTTGGCGGCGGCTCCGTGTCGTGAAAAGCGATGAAACTATCTCCCTGATTTTTTTCTCCCCGAGATGGAATATATGGAGTTGGAGTTGAGGTCGGAGGGTGTCCAGGGGGCCCACGAGATAGGGGGCGCGCCCTAGGGGGGCGCCCCATGTCTCGTGGATAGGCCGTGGGCCCCCTAGCACTAATTATTTCGCCAAAAATTCTTATTAAATCTGAAAAGTGCCTCCGTGGATTTCCAGGACATTCCGAGAACTTTTCTTTTCTAAACATAAAACAACATCATGGCAGTTCTGCTGAAAATAGCGTCGGTCCGGGTTAGTTTCATTCAAATCATGCAAGTTAGAGTCCAAAACAAGGGCAAAAGTGTTTGGAAAAGTAGATACGTTGGAGACGTATCAACTCCCCCAAGCTTAAACCTTTGCTTGTCCTCAAGCAATTTAGTTGATAAACTGAAAGTGATAAAGAAAAACTTTTACAAACTCTGTTGCTCTGTTGTTGTAAACATGAAAAGCCAGCATTCAAGTTTCAGCAAATATTACGAACTAACCATACTAACAATAACACATAGTTCTCACAATTACTCATATCAATAACATAATCAGCTAGCGAGCCATAATAATAAAACTCGGATGACAACACTTTCTCAAAATAATCATAACATGATATAACAAAATGGTATCTCGCTAGCCCTTTCTGAGACTGCAAAACATAAATGCAGAGCACCTTTAAAGATCAAGGACTGACTAAACATTGTAATTCATGGTAAAAGAGATCCAGTCAAGTCATACCCAATATAAACCAATAATAATGAATGCAAATGATAGTGTGCTCTCCAGCGGGTGCTTTTTAATAAGGAGGGTGATGACTCAACATAAAAGTAAATAGATAGGCCCTTCGCGGAGGGAAGCAGGGATTTGTAGAGGTGCCAGAGCTCGATTTTAAAATAGAGATTGAATAACATTTTGAGCGGCATACTTTCGCTGTCAACGCAACAACTATGAGATGGCTGTATCTTCCATACTACATGCATTATAGGAAGTTCCCAAACAGAATGGTAAAGGTTTATACTCCCCCAACCACCAACAAGCATCAATCCATGGCTTGCTCGAAACAACGAGTGCCTCCAACATACAACAGCCCTGGGGGAGTTTTGTTTAGTTATTTTGATTTGCTTTGATCTTTTTGGATCATGGGACTGGGCATTCCGGTTACCGGCCCTTTCTCGTGAGTGAGGAGCGAAGTCCACTCCTCTTGAGAATAACCCACCTAGCATGGAAGATATAGGCAGCCCTAGTTGTAACATGAGCTGCTCGAGCATACAAAGCAGAATTTCATTTGAAGGTTTGGAGTTTGGCACATACAAATTTACTTGGGCGCAGGTAAATACCGATATAGGAAGGTATGGTGGACTCATACGGAACAACTTTGGGGTTTAAGGAGTTTGGATGCACAAGCAGTATTCCCGCTTAGTGCAAGTGAAGGCTAGCAAAAGACCTGGAAGCGACCAAGCGAGAGAGCGACAACAATCGTAAACATGCATTAAAATTAATTTACACCGGGTACAAGCATGAGTAGGATATAATCTACCATGAACATAAATATCATGAAGGCTATGTTGATTTGATTCAACTACATGCGTGAACATGTGCCAAGTCGAGTCACTAAATTCATTCAAAGGAGGATACCATCCCATCATACCACATCATAATCATTCTAATAGCATGTTGGCACGCAAGGTAAACCATTATAACTCATAGCTAATCAAGCATGGCACAAGCAACTATAATCTCTAAATGTCATTGCAAATATGTTTACTTCATAATAGCTGACTCAGGAACGATGAATCATCATATTTACAAAAACAAGAGAGGTCGAGTTCATACTAGCTTTTCTCATCCCAATAAGTCCATCATACATCGTCATTATTGCCTTTCACTTGCATGACCGAACGATGTGTATAATAATAAGAGTGCACGTGCATTGGACAAAGCTGGAATCTACAAGCATTCAACTCAAGAGAGAAGACAAGTAATATGGGCTCTAAGTTAAATAAACAATCATGCATATAAGAGCCACTAAGCATTTTGAAGGAAATATGCCCTAGAGGCAATAATAAAGTTATTATCTATTTCCTTATATCATGATAAATGTTTATTATTCATGCTAGAATTGTATTAACCGAAAACATAATACATGTGTGAATACATAAACAAACAGTATGTCACTAGTATGCCTCTACTTGACTAGCTCGTTGATCGAAGATGGTTATGTTTCCTAACCATAGACATGAGTTGTCATTTGATTAACGGGATCACATCATTAGGAGAATGATGTGATTGACTTGACCCATTCCGTTAGCTTAGCACTTGATCGTTTAATATGTTGCTATTGCTTTCTTCATGACTTATACAAAGTTCCTGCAACTATGAGATTATGCAACTCCGTTTACGGAGGAACACTTTGTGTGCTACCAAACGTCACAACGAATCGGGTGATTATAAAGGTACTCTACAGGTGTCTCCAAAAGTATATGTTGAGTTGGCATAATTCGAGATTAGGTTTTGTCACTCCGATTGTCGGAGAGGTATCTCTCGGCCTTCTCGGTAATACTCATCACCTAAGCCTTGCAAGCATTGTAACTAATGAGTTAGTTATGAAATGATGTATTACTGAGCGAGTAAAGAGACTTGCCGTAACGAGATTGAACTAGGTATTGGATACCGACGATCGAATCTCGGGCAAGTAACATACCGATGACAAAGGGAACAACGTATGTTGTTATGCGGTTTGACCGATAAAGATCTTCGAGAAAATGTAGGAACCAATATGAACATCCAGGTTCCGCTATTGGTTATTGACCGAGAATAGTTCTAGGTCATGTCTACATAGTTCTCGAACCCGTAGGGTCGCACGCTTAACGTTACGATGACAGTTTATTATGAGTTTATAAGTTTTGATGTACCGAAGTTTGTTCGAGTCCGGATGTGATCACGGACATGACGAGGAGTCTCGAAATGGTCGAGACATAAAGATCGATATATTGGAAGCCTATGTTTGGACTTGGAAAGGTTCGGGTGAAATCAGGATTTTACGGAACACCGGGGTTACGGAACCTCCCGGGGTCAATGGGCCTTAATGGGCCATAAGGGAGAAGAGGAGGGCGGCCGGGGCAGGCCGCGCCTCCCCCTAGTCCGAATAGGACAAGGAGAGAGGCGGCGCCCTTCCTCTTCCCCTCCCCAAGTCCTAATCCAACTAGGAAAGGGGGGAGTCCTACTCGGTGGGAGTAGGACTCCTCAGCGCCTCCTCCTAGGGCCGTCCGCACCCCCTTGCTCCTTTATATCTGACGGGGCGGGGGCACCCCATGACACACAAGTTGATCTACGGATCGTTCCTTAGCCGTGCAGCGGTGCCCCTCCACCATATTCCACTTCGGTCATATCGTCATGAGCTTAGGCGAAGCCCTGCGCCGTAAAGTCATATCGTCGCGGAGCTTAGGCGAAGCCCTGCGTCGGTGGAGCATCATCATCGTCACCACACCATCGTGCTGACGGAACTCATCCCCGACGCTTTGCTGGATCGGAGCCCGGGGATCGTCATCAAGCTGAACGTGTGCTGAACTCGGAGGTGCCGTGCGTTCGGTACTTGGATCGGTCGGATCGTGAAGACGTACGACTACATCAACCGCGTTGTTATAACGCTTCCGCTTACGGTCTACGAGGGTACGTGGACATACACTCTCCCTCTCGTTGTTATGCCATCACCATGATCTTGCGTGTGCGAGGAATTTTTTGAAATTACTACGTTCCCCAACAAATGGTATCGAGCCTGGTTATATGCGTTGATGTCATATGCACGAGTAGAACACAAGTGAGTTGTGGGCGATATAAGTCATACTGCTTACCAGCATGTCATACTTTGGTTCGGCGGTATTGTGAGATGAAGCGGCCCGGACCGACATTACGCGTACGCTTACGCGAGACTGGTTTCACCGCCGAGCACTTTCGGTGCTTAAAGGTGACCGGCGGGTGTCTGTTTCTCTCACTTTAGTTGAACCGAGTGTGGCTACGCCCGGTCCTTGCGAAGGTTAAAACAGCACCAACTTGACAAACTATCGTTGTGGTTTTGATGCGTAGGTAAGAACGGTTCTTGCTCAGCCCGTAGCAGCCACGTAAAACTTGCAACAACAAAGTAGAGGACGTCTAACTTGTTTTTGCAGGGCATGTTGTGATGTGATATGGTCAAGACGTGATGCTATATTTTATTGTATGAGATGATCATGTTTTGTAACCGAAGTTATCGGCAACTGGCAGGAGCCATATGATTGTCGCTTTATTGTATGAAATGCAAAAGCCATGTAATTGCTTTACTTTATCACTAAGCGATAGCGATAGTCGTAGAAGCAATAGTTGGCGAGACGACAACGATGCTACGATGGAGATCAAGGTGTCGCGCCGGTGACAATGGTGATCATGACGGTGCTTGGAGATGGAGATCACAAGCACAAGATGATGATGGCCATATCATATCACTTATATTGATTGCATGTGATGTTTATCCTTTATGCATCTTATCTTGCTTTGATTGACGGTAGCATTATAAGATGATCTCTCACTAAAATTATCAAGAAGTGTTCTCCACGAGTATGCACCGTTGCTAAAAGTTCAGAGTGCCCGGACACCACGTGATGATCGGGTGTGATAAGCTCTCGTCCATCTACAACGGGTGCAAGCCAGTTTTGCACACGCGAATACTCAAAGTTAAACTTGACGAGCCTAGCATATGCAGATATGGCCTCGGAACACGGAGACCGAAGGTCGAGCGTGAATCATATAGTAGATATGATCAACATAGTGATGTTCACCATTGAAAACTACTCCATCTCTCGTGATGATCGGTTATGGTTTAGTTGATTTGGATCACGTAATCACTTAGATGACTAGAGAGATGTCTGTCTAAGTGGGAGTTTTAATATGATTAATTGAACTTAAATTTATCATGAACTTAGTACTGATAGTATTTTGCTTGTCTATGTTTCTTTGTAGATAGATGGCTCGTCTTTGTTGTTCCGTTGAATTTTAATGCGTTCCTTGAGAAAGCAAAGTTGAAAGATGATGGTAGCAATTACACGGACTGGGTCCGTAATTTGAGGATTATGCTCATTGCTGCACGGAAGAATTACGCCCCGAAGCACCGCTGGGTGCGTGCCTCTGCAGAGCAACGCCGAAGTTGTGAACGTCTGGCGAGCAAAGCGATGACTACTCCATAGTTCAGATGTGCCATGCTTTACGGCTTAGAACCGGTCTTCAACGACGTTTTGAACGCCATGGGGCATATGAGATGTTCCAGAGTTGAAGTTAATATTTCAAGCAAATGCCCGGATTGAGAGATATGAAGTCTCCAATAAGTTCTATAGCTGCAAGATGGAGGAGAATAGTTCATCGGTGAGCACATACTCAAAATGTCCGGGTATAATAATCACTTGATTCAAGCGGGAGTTAATCTTCCGGATGATAGTGTCATTGATGAATTCTCCAATCACCGCCACCAAGCTACAAGAGCTTCGTGATGAACTATAATATGCAAGGGATGACTAAGACAATTCCGAGCTCTTCGCAATGCTAAAAGCAGCGGAGGTAGAAATCAAGAAAGAGCATCAAGTGTTGATGGTCAACAAGACCACTAGTTTCAAGAAAAGGGCAAAGGGAAGAAGAAGGGAACTTCAAAAGAACAGCAAGAAAGTTGCTGCTCAAGAGAAGAAACCCAAGTCTGGACCTAAGCCTGAAACCGAGTGTTTTCTTGAAGCGATGGACATCGAAGCGGAACTGCCCCAAGTATTTGGCGGATAAGAAGGATGGCAAGGTGAACAAAGGTATATGTGATATACATGTTATTGATGTGTACCTTACTAGAGCTCGTAGTAGCACTGGTATTTGATCTGGTTACATTGCTAATATTTGCAACTCAAACAGGGACTACGAATAAGCGAGCATCGCAAAGGACGAGGTGACGATGCACGTGGGAAACGGTTCCAAAGTCAATGTGATCGCGGTCGGCACGCTACCTCTACATCTACCTTCGGGATTAGTTTTAGACCTAAATAATTGTTATTTGGTGCCAGCGTTGAGCATGAACATTATATCTGGATCTTGTTTAATGCGAGACGGTTATTTATTTAAATCAGAGAATAATGGTTGTTCTATTTATATGAGTAATATCTTTTATGGTCATGCACCCTTGAAGAATGGTCTATTCTTGTTGAATCTCGACAGTAGTGATACACATATTCATAATGTCGAAGCCAAAAGATGCAGAGTTGATAATGATAGTGCAACTTATTTGTGGCCTCGCCGTTTAGGTCATATCGGTGTAAACGCATGAAGAAACTCCATACAGATGGACTTTTGGAATCACTTGATTATGAATCACTTGGTACTTGCGAACCGTGCCTCATGGGCAAGATGACTAAAACACCGCTCTCCGGTTGTATGGAGAGAGCAACAGATTTGTTGGAAATCATACATACAGATGTATGTGGTCCGATGAATGTTGAAGCTCGTGGCGGATATCGTTATTTTCTCACCTTCACAGATGATTTAAGCAGATACGGGTATATCTACTTAATGAAGCATAAATCTGAAACATTTGAAAAGTTCAAAGAATTTCAGAGTGAAGTTGAAAATCATCGTAACAAGAAAATAAAGTTTCTACGATCTGATCGTGGAGGAGAATATTTGAGTTACGAGTTTGGTCTACATTTGAAGCAATGCGGAATAGTTTCGCAACTCACGCCACCGGGAACACCACAGCGTAATGGTGTGTCCGAACGTCGAATCGTGCTTTACTAGATATGGTGCGATCTATGATGTCAATTTCCGATTTACCGCTATCGTTTTGGGGTTATGCTTTAGAGACGGCCGCATTCACGTTAAATAGGACACCATCAAAATCCGTTGAGATGACACCTTATGAACTATGGTTTGGCAAGAAACCAAAGTTGTCGTTTCTGAAAGTTTGGGGTTGCGATGCTTATGTTGAAAAGCTTCAACCTGATAAGCTTGAACCCAAATCGGAAAAATGTGTCTTCATAGGATACCCAAAGGAGACAATTGGGTCTACCTTCTATCACAGATCCGAAGGCAAGACATTCGTTGCTAAGAATGGATCCTTTCTAGAGAAGGAGTTTCTCTCGAAAGAAGTGAGTGGGAGGAAAGTAGAACTTGATGAGGTAACAGTACCAGCTCCCTTATTGGAAAGTAGTTCATCACGAAATCGGTTTCGTGACACCTACACCGATTAGCGAGGAAGTTAATGATAATGATCATGAAACTTCAGATCAAGTTGTCACCGAACTTCAGAGATCAACCAGAATAAAATCCGCACTGAGTGGTACGGTAATCCTATTCGGAAGTCATGCTACTAGATCATGGTGAACCTACGAACTATGAAGAAGCGATGGTGAGCCCAGATTCGCAAAATGGCTTGAAGCCATGAAATCTGAGATGGGATCCATGTATGAGAACAAAGTATGGACTTTGGTTGACTTGCACGATGATCGGCAAGCAATAGAGAATAAATGGATTTTAAGAAGAAGACCGAGGCTGACGGTAATGTTATGTTTATAAAGCTCGACTTGTTGCAAAAGGTTTTCGACAAGTTCAAGGAGTTGACTACGATGAGACCTTCTCACCCGAAGCGATGCTTACGTCTGTCTCGAATCATGTTAGCAATCGCCGATTTTATGATTATGAAAGATGGCGATGGATGTCAAAACTGCATTTCTGAATGGATTTCGGAAGAAGAGTTGTATATGATGCAACCGAAGGTTTTGTCGATCCTAAAGGAGCTAACAAAGTGTGCAAGCTCCAACGATCAATCTATGGTCAGTGCAAGCCTCTCGGAGTTGGAATAAACGCTTTGATAGTGTGATCAAAGCATATGGTTTTATCTGAGACTTTTGGAGAAGCCTGTATTTACAAGAAAGTGAGTGGGAGCTCAGAGCATTTCTAATATTATATGTGGACGACATATTGTTAATTGGAAATGATATAGAATTTCTGGATAGCATAAAAGGATACTTGAATAAAAGTTTTTCAATGAAGGACCTCGGTGAAGCTGCTTACATATTGGGCATCAAGATCTATAGAGATAGATCAAAACGCTTAATTGGACTTTCACAAAGCACATACCTTGATAAGGTTTTGAAAAAGTTCAAAATGGATCAGACAAAGAAAGGATTTTTACCTGTATTACAAGGTGTGAAATTGAGTCAGACTCAATGCCCGACCACAGCAGAAGATAGAGAGAAAATGAAAGATGTTCCTATGCTTCAGCCATAGGCTCTATCATGTATGCAATGCTGTGTACCAGACCGACGATGCTTAGCAATAAGCTTGGCAGGAAGGTACCAAAGTAATCCAGAGTGGATCATGGACAGCGGTCAAGAACATCCTGAAATACCGAAAAGGACTAAGGATATGTTTCTCGATATGGAGGTGACAAAGAGCTAGTCGTAAAGGGTTACGCCGATGCAAGCTTTGACACGATCGGGACGATTCTAAATCGCAAACTCGATACGTATTTTTATTAAACGGTGGAGCTGTAAGTTGGTGCAGTTCTAAACAAAGCGCCATGGCGGGATCTACATGTGAAGCGGAGTACATAGCTGCTTGAAGCAGCAAATGAAGGAGTGCGGATGAAGGAGTTCATTTCCGATCTAGGTGTTATACCTAGTGCATCGGGACCAATGAAGATCTTCTGTGACAATATCGTGCAATTGCCTTGGCAAAGGAATCCAGATTTCACAAGAGGACCAAGCACATCAAGAGACGCTTCAATTCCATTGGGACCAAGTCCAAGTGGGAGACATAGAGATTTGCAAGATACATACGGATCTGAATGTTGCGAACCGCTGACTAAGCCTCTCTCACGAGCAAAACATGATCAGCACCAAGACTCCATGGGTGTGAGAATCATTATGTGTAATCTAGATTATTGACTCTAGTGCAAGTGGGAGATCAAGGAAATATGCCCTAGAGGCAATAATAAAGTTATTATCTATTTCCTTATATCATGATAAATGTGTATTATTCATGCTAGAATTGTATTAACCGAAACATAATACATGTGTGAATACATAAACAAACAGTATGTCACTAGTATGCCTCTACTTGACTAGCTCGTTGATCAAGATGGTTATGTTTCCTAACCATAGACATGAGTTGTCATTTGATTAACGGATCACATCATTAGGAGAATGATGTGATTGACTTGACCCATTCCGTTAGCTTAGCACTTGATCGCTTAATATGTTGCTATTGCTTTCTTCATGACTTATACAAAGTTCCTGCAACTATGAGATTATGCAACTCCTGCTTACGGAGGAACACTTTGTGTGCTACCAAACGCCACAACGAATCGGGTGATTATAAAGGTACTCTACAGGTGTCTCCAAAAGTATATGTTGAGTTGGCATAATTCGAGATTAGGTTTTGTCATTCCGATTGCTCTGAGAGGTATCTCTGGGCCTTCTCGGTAATACTCATCACCTAAGCCTTGCAAGCATTGTAACTAATGAGTTAGTTATGAAATGATGTATTACAGAACGAGTAAAGAGACTTGCCGTAACGAGATTGAACTAGGTATTGATACCGACGATCGAATCTCGGGCAAGTAACATACCGATGACAAAGGAACAACGATGTTGTTAAGCAGTTTGACCGATAAAGATCTTCAGAGAAAATGTAGGAACCAATATGAACATCCAGGTTCCGCTATTGTTTATTGACCGAGAATAGTTCTAGGTCATGTCTACATAGTTCTCGAACCCGTAGGGTCCGCACGCTAACGCTACGATGACAGCTTATTATGAGTTTATAAGTTTTGATGTACCAAGTTTGTTCGAGTCCCGGATGTGATCACGGACATGACGAGGAGTCTCAAATGGTCGAGATATAAAGATCGATATATTGGAAGCCTATGTTTGACTTTGAAAGGTTCGGGTGAAATCGGATTTTACCGAACACCGGGGTTACGGAACCTCCCGGGGTCAATGGGCCTTAATGGGCCATGAGGGAGAAGAGGAGGGCGGCCAGGGGCAGGCACGCGCCCCCCCCCCTAGTCCGAATAGGACAAGGAGAGGGGGCGCCCCTTCCTCTTCCCCTCCCCCAAGTCCTAATCCAACTAGGAAGGGGAGTCCTACTCCGGTGGGAGTAGGACTCCTCCCGCGCCTCCTCCTAGGGCCGGCCGCACCCCTTGCTCCTTTATATACGGGGGGGGGGCACCCCATGACACACAAGTTGATCTACGGATCGTTCCTTAGCGTGCAGCGGTGCCCCTCCACCATATTCCACTTCGGTCATATCATCGCGGAGCTTAGGCGAAGCTCGCGCCGGTAAAGTCATATCGTCATGAGCTTAGGCGAAGCCCTGCGTCGGTGGAGCATCATCATCGCTACCACGCCGTCAGGTCGTGGAACTCATCCCCGACGCTTTGCTGGATCGGAGCCCGGGATCGCCATCGAGCTGAACGTGCTGAACTCGGAGGTGTCGTGCGCTCGGTACTTGGATCGGTCGGATCGTGAAGACGCACGACTACATCAACAGCGTTGTTATAACGCTTCGCCACGGTCTATGAGGGTACGTGGACATACACTCTCCCCTCTCGTTGCTATGCCATCACCATGATCTTGCGTGTGCGTAGGAAATTTTTTGAAATTACTACGTTCCCCAACACATTTTCAATATAGTCTTCTCGACCCCCAAAAGAAAGAAAAGAAAATAAAACTATTTACACGGGAAAGCTCCCAACAAGTAAAAAGAAGAACGAGAAATATTTTTGGGTTTTCATTTTAATTTCTACTACAAGCATGGAAATTAAATTAACTTAATTTTTTTGGTTTTTCTTAAGGTTTATCAAGCACACAAGAAGAAAACTAGAAAAAGAAATTTAAACTAGCATGGATAATACAATGAAAGAGTATGAGCACCGACGACTAGTGTGTGAACGTGAATGTAAAGTCGGTGAGAAATACGTACTCCCGCAAGCTTAGGCTTTTGGCCTAAGTTGGTTTAATACCAAGGACCGCCGCTACTCTCCCCGGTGTAGTGGGAGGTGTAATCAGGATACCACTGGCTGGTCATCTCCGGATCCCACTGGACTGATGATGAACGATAAGGGTCCAATTCAGGTTCCGACTCAGGTTCAGGTTCCGGAGTAAAAGCTTGGGCTAGATGGTTGTTCACTACCTCCGGCATGACAAGACGACTTTCTGCAAGCAAATCAAATAACAAAGGTGCATGCAAAAGTGGAGGGGACCCACCAGGGGCCCACGAGACAGGGGGCGCGCCCTACTCTCTCGTGGCCTGGTGTTTGCCCCTCTTGCAGTGTTTTTAGTGCCTAAAATCCTCAAATATTCCAGAAAAAATCATACTAAATTTGCAGGGCATTTGGAGCACTTTTATTTTCAGACTATTTTTTTAATGCACGGATAATTCAGAAAACAGACGGATAATACTATTTTTGCTTTGTTTATTCTAAATAACAGAAAGTAAAAAGAGGGTACAGAAGGTTGTGCCTTCTAGTTTTATCCATCTCGTGATCATCAAAATGAACCCACTAACAAGGTTGATCAAGTCTTGTTAAGCAAACTCATTCCGAATAACACGGAACCGGAGAAATTTCGAATAACACTAGGTTACCTCAACGGGGTATGAAAATCCCCAACAGTAAGAATATCATACTTTTTCTTGACAGTAGGGAGAGGAAATTAAAAACCTCCAAAAATGATAGTTGAAACTTTTTCAATAGAATTGATGCTATGAACTTGAGATTGTTTCCTCGGAAAGTGTATGGTATGCTCATTACCATTAACATGAAATGTGACATTGCCTTTGTTGCAATCAATAACAGCCCCTGCAGTATTATGAAAAGGTCTACCAAGGATAATAGACATACTATCGTCCTCGGGAATATCAAGAATAACAAAGTCCGTTAAGATAGTGACATTTGCAACTACAACAGGCACATCCTCACAAATACCGGCTGGTATAGCAGTTGATTTATCAGCCATTTGCAAAGATATTTCAGAGGTGTCAACTTATTCAATTCAAGTCTACGATATAAAGAGAGAGGCATAACACTAACACCGCTCCAAGATCACATAAAGCAGTTCTAACATAATTTCTTTTAGTGGAACATGGTATAGTTGGTACACCGGATCTCCAAGTTTCTTTGGTATTCCACCCTTAAAAGTGTAATTAGCAAGCATGGTGGAAATTTCAGCTTCGGTATCTTTCTTTTATTTGTGATGATATCCTTCATATACTTAGCATAAGGATTTACTTTCAGCATATCGCTTAAGCGCATACGTAAGAAAATAGGTCTAATCATTTCAGCAAAGCGCCAAAATCCTCATCATCCTTTGACTTGGATGGCTTAGGAGGAAAGGGCATGGGTTTCTGAACCCATGGTTCTCTTTCTTTACCGTGCTTCCTAGCAACAAAATCTCTCTTATCATAACGTTGATTCTTTGATTGTGGGTTATCAAGATCAACATCAGGTTCAATTTCTACATCATTGTTTTTGCTAGGTTGAGCATCAACATGAACATTGTCATTAACATTATCACTAGGTTCATGTTCATCACCTGATTGTGTTTCAGCATCAGAAATAGAAATATCATTGGGATTCTCAGGTGTGTCTACAGTAGGTTCACTAGAAGCATGCAAAGTCCTATCATTTTGCTTTTTCTTCTTTTTAGAAGAACTAGGCGCCTCTAAATTATTTCTCTAAGAATCTTGCTCGATTCTCTTAGGGTGGCCTTCAGGATACAAAGGTTCCTGAGTCATTCTACCAGTTCTAGTAGCCACTCTAACAACAAAGTCATTTTTATTATTCAATTCATCAAGCAAATCATTTTGAGCTTTGAATACTTGCTCAGTTTGAGTAGCAACCATAGAAGCATATTTGCTAACGCGGTGAAGTTCATCTTTAACTCTAGCCAGATTATCACCTACGCGTCCTATCTTGAAAGCATTATTCTTTAACTCTCTACCAACATAAGCATTAAAACTTTCTTTTCTAGCCATAAAGTCATCAAATTCATCTAAGCATGGGCTATGAAATTTAGTAGAGGGTATTTCAACTTTATCATATCTATAGAGAGAATTTACCTTTACTACCTGTGTCGGGTTATCAAGACAATGTGGTCCTTCAGGCGGTAAATTAAGTCCATGTATTTCTTCAATAGGAGGTAAATTCTTAACATATTTAGCTTTTATACCTTTTTCTTTCATTGATTTCTTTGCCTCTTGCATATCTTCGGGACTGAGAAATAAAACACCTCTCTTCTTCGGAATGGGTTTAGGAATAGGCTCAGGAGTTGGCTCAATTGGTTCAGGAATTGCTTCAGGAATTGGCTCGAGAAGAGTCCAATTATTTTCATTAGTCAACATATTATTCAATAATATTTCAGTTTCGTCGACTGTTCTTTCCCTGAAAACACAACCAGCACAACTATCCAAGTAGTCCTTGGAAGCATCAGTTAGTCCATTATAAAAGATATCAAGTATTTCATTTTTCTTAAGAGGATGATCAGGCAAAGCATTAAGTAACCGGAGAAGCCTCCCCCAAGCTTGTGGGATACTCTCTTCTTTGGTTTGCACAAAATTATATATTTCCCGCAAGGCAGCTTGTTTCTTATGAGCTGGGAAATATTTAGCAGAGAAGTAATAAATCATGTCCTGGGGACTACGCACACAACCAGGAGCAAGAGAATTATACCAAGTCTTAGCATCACCCTTTAATGAGAACGGAAATATCTTAAGGATATATAAATAGCGAGACTTCTCATCATTAGTAAATAGGGTAGCTATATCATTCAACTTGGTAAGATGTGCCACAACTGTTTCAGATTCAAGGCCATAAAAAGGATCAGGTTCAACTGAAGTAATAATATCAGGATCAACAGAGAATTCATAATCCTTATCAGTAACACAGATAGGTGAAGTAGCGAAAGCAGGATCGGGTTTCATTCTAGCATTAAGAGACTCCTGCTTCCATTTAGCTAATAATTTCTTAAGATCATTTCTATCATTGCAAGCAAGAATTTCCATAGCAGCTTTTTCATTCATAACATAACCCTTAGGAACAACAGGTAAAACATAATCATTAGGGGGACCTTCATCATCACTATCATCAGTAATAGGATCTTCAGTAATTTCATTCCCCCTAAATCTAGCAAGTTGTTCATCAAGAAATTCACCTAATGGGAAAGTAGTATCACGCACAGAAGTAGTTTCATCACGCATAGCAGAAGTGGCATCATCAATAACATGCGACATGTCAGAATTCATAGCAGTAGCAGGTTTAGGTGTCGCAAGCTTGCTAATAACGGAAGGAGAATCTAGTGCAGAGCAAGATGGTAGTTCCTTACCTCCCCTCGTAGTTGAGGGCAAAATAGTAGTTCGATCGTCTTTCAAGTTCTTCATAGTGATCAACAGATATAAATCCCAAGTGACTTAGAGAATAGAGCTATGCTCCCCGGCAATGGCGCCAGAAATTAGTCTTGATAACCCACAAGTATAGGGGATCGCAACAGCTTTCGAGGGTAGAGTATTCAACCCAAATTTATTGATTCGACACAAGGGGAGCCAAAGAGTATTCTTGAGTATTAGCAGTTGAGTTGTCAATTCAACCACACCTGGATAACTTAGTATCTGCAGCAAAGTGTTTAGTAGCAAAAGTGGTATGATAATAAAGGTAACGGTAGCAAAAGTAAAGATATATGTTTTGGGTTTTGTAGTTGTTGTAACAAGAGTAAATGTAAAAGTAAATAAGTTAAGAACAATATGTGAAAAGCTCATAGGCAATGGATCAGTGATGTATAATTATGCCAGATGCGATTCCTCATGCAATAGTTATAACATAGGATGATATAGAACTAGCTCCAATTCATCAATGTAATGTAGGCATGTATTCCGTAAATAGTCATACGTGCTTATGGAAAAGAACTTGCATGACATCTTTTGTCCTACCCTCCCGTTTTCAGCGGGGTCCTTACGGAAACTAAGGGATATTAAGGCCTCCTTTTAATAGAGAACCGGACCAAAGCATTAACACATAGTGAATACATGAACTCCTCAAACTACGGTCATCACCGAGAAGTATCTCGATTATTGTCACTTCGGGGTTGTCGAATCATAATACATAATAGGTGACTATAGACTTGCAAGATAGGATCAAGAACACACATATATTCATGAAAACATAATAGGTTCAGATCTGAAATCCTGTCACTCGGGCCCTAGTGACAAGCATTAAGCATAGCAAAGTCATAGCAACATCAATCTCAGAACATAGTGGATACTAGGGATCAAACCCTAACAAAACTAACTTGATTACATGGTAAATCTCATCCAACCCATCACCGTCCAGCAAGCCTATGATGGAATTACTCACGCACGGTGGTGAGCATCATGAAATTGGTGATGGAGGATGGTTGGTGATGACGACGGCGACAAATCCCCCTCTCCGGAGCCCCGAACGGACTCCGGATCAGCCCTCCCGAGAGAGATTAGGGCTTGGCGGTGGCTCCGTGTCGTGAAACGCGATGAAACTTTCTCCCTGATTTTTTTCTCCCCGAGGCAGAATATATGGAGTTGGAGTTGAGGTCGGAGGGTGTCCAGGGGGCCCACGAGATAGGGGGCCGCGCCCTAGGGGGGGCGGCCCCCTTTCTTGTGGACGGGCCGTGGGCCCCCAGGCACTAATTCTTTCGCCAAAAATTCTTATTAAATCTGAAAGTGCCTCCGTGGATTTCCAGGACATTCCGAGAACTTTTCTTTTCTAAACATAAAACAACATCATGGCAGTTCTGCTGAAAACAGCGTCAGTCCAGGTTAGTTTCATTCAAATCATGCAAGTTAGAGTCCAAAACAAGGGCAAAAGGGTTTGGAAAAGTAGATACGTTGGAGACGTATCACTAAGCGATAAGCTTAGCCACTGTACACCGATGCCACCTCATGTGTGCCACTGTGGTGATCCCCTTGGTTATAAAAGGAGGACCAAGGCATCCAGGACAAGGATTCGGACCCTTGGACAAGTTACACTCATCGTAGCTAGCTCAAGAACTCCAAGAACACTCAAATAGACACAAAAGCAGGACTAGGGTATTACGCATCCTCGCGGCCCGAACCTGGGTAAACGACCCATGTACTTGTGCTGATTATTGATCCCGCTCTTCTCACGACCCCGCGCCCCGCAACCGTAGTAGGGATTCCCGTGATCCCATAGGTGTCGTTTCCACCGACATCTTTGGCGCGCCAGGTAGGAGGCGTTGTCATGCAAATCCGGTTTAGCAGCTAGTCCAGCAGCTCTTCGTCACCAAGGCTCCCAAGAGGAAGATGAACACGGTGATCGGTTCATCTGGAGCTGGATTGCTCGTGCCGGTCTGGGCCAGTAGCAGGCCGGTCGCAGAAAGAACCCGAGGCGCAGCCCGCGAACACCCACATCGCCCTAGCAGTCTGGTTCCGGCGAGCAGCGTCGTTCGTGCGCCATACGACGGGCCACACGCCGTGAATTCCAAAGGCAGAGTTGCCCCCCCCCCCCCCCGCAGGCGGCGCGGGGCCCTCCAGAGGCATCGCCATGCCGCCTAGCGGCGGCGCGGCGGCCTCCAAGACACCAACACCGGTGCCCATGGCACGCTCTTCCCAGGTTGTGCGCGATGAACAGCGTCACCATGCTGGTGAGCCTGGGCGCCGCCCTTGGAAGAGTCCCGCACGTCCTTCACGGGACAAGGTAGGCCAGCATGCACGCCGAGGTGCTGGTGAAAATGGTGGATAGCCGCAGGGCCGTGATAGAGCTCCTTCTAACATAGTTAGGAGTCGAAGCGCGTCGCAGTCCACGCAGCTTTCGCCGCCGCCCACACCAGCAGAAGCTCTGGCGCGCGCGCAGCTGCTCCTCAACTTTCCTCCCGCTGCGGAGAGGCTCGACAAGTGGAGAGCCACTGTCCGGAGCCTCGTCAGCATCGCTAACAAAGTTGAGCCGCGACCGGCAGGGCCCGTAGGCCGTTGCTCCGTCGAGCCACCACATGCCAGCGGAGGAAGGGCCGGGGGTGATGCAGCCACGGTGCACTCTCCTCCCCCACGCCAGCCACTGCGGGTGTCGATCCGTCATGATGACGCTTGTGATAATATTTCCATAGCGTCGTCCGATCCATGGACCCACCGCGATCAGCTCAAGTTCTTCGGGAGCGAGCCCTTGAAGATGCTCGAACCACGATCGAGCGCCGGCGTGACGCGCCACCAGTCAGATAGGCGGGCAGGGCCCACTATGGACCACCCAACACTGGGAGGCTACGGTGGCCTACCCTATGAGGTGGGTTGCCCAGCCTTCACCCGTGAGCTGCGACAGTTCCAGTGGCCCTCCCACCTCACATTCAAGCCCGACGTAGGCGAGAAGTACAACGGCAAGACTCACCCGTCAGAGTTCCTCAGCATCTACACCATTGCGATGCAAGCCGCTGGAGCCCGCGACAACAAGGTGCTTGCCAATTACTTCCCGCTCGCGCTCAAGCCTAATGTTATGTCATGGTTGATGCACTTGCTGGCGGATTCCATTTCTTCTTGGTCGGATCTGTGTCATGAGTTTGTTGGCGCCTTCACTGGAGGCCATCAAGCTCATGGCCAGGCGAGCGATTTGCACATCATCCCCCAGAAGGAAGGAGAAAACCTGCGCAAGTACATCCAAAGGTTCAGCCGAGTGCAGTACAACATCCCAGACGTTCATCTCATCGCCGTGATTAGTGCATTCCATCAGAATGTGCACAACCGGAAGATGCGTGAGGAGTTGGCGATGAACAAGGTCAAGGATGTGGCCGAACTTTACGTCCTGGCCGACAAGTGCACTCGGGCTGAAGACGGGAGGAAGTACCCCGGCGAGGACGCCGGTGCGGAAACCGACTCCATAGACGGCGACACCGCTGCCCCAACAAAGAAGGGCCGGCGTCATAACAGAAAGCGCAAGGGCGAGACTGTGCTTGACGTCGAGGGATCCGACGATACCGACACTGCCAAGAAGGCCAAGGCAAGCGACCCCGGCAAGGAGGTTGCCGGGTGTGCCACTTGTCGGGCCTTGGCGGCTGCCGACAAGGCAGGGGGCTCTGAAAAGCAGCATTGCAAGATCCACCACACCAAAGGCCACGACCTCCAGAACTGCCGAAAAGTTGAGCTGCTCACTGAGAAGCAGAAAGCTGAATATGAGAGGCGGGACAAGGAGAAGGGTCAAGACGGTGCTGAAGGGTCCGACAAGAAGCGTAGAGGCCAAGGAGGCTGTCATGGCAAGGATAACCAGCAAGAGAGGCCCGCCTAGGGCCGCGACAAGAAACAGGAAGACGATGATCATGACGAGTATTTCTGCGCATGCAAAACTGGCTTGCACCCGTTGTATGTGAACGTAGAGCTTATCACACCCGATCATCACGTGGTGTCTCGGCACGATGAACTTTGGCAATGGTGCATACTCAGGGAGAACACTTATACCTTGAAATTTAGTGAGAGATCATCTTATAATGCTACCGAATCAAAGCAAAATAAGATGCATAAAAGATAAACATCACATGCAATCAATATAAGTGATATGATATGGCCATCATCATCTTGTGCCTTTGATCTCCATCTCCAAAGCACCGTCATGATCACCATCGTCACCGGCGCGACACCTTGATCTCCATCGTAGCATCGTTGTCGTCTCGCCAACTATTGCTTCTACGACTATCGCTACCGCTTAGTGATAAAGTAAAGCAATTACATGGCGATTGCATTGCATACAATAAAGCGACAACCATATGGCTCATGCCAGTTGCCGATAACTTTGTTACAAAACATGATCATCTCATACAATAAAATTTAGCATCATGTCTTGACCATATCACATCACAACATGCCCTGCAAAAACAAGTTAGACATCCTCTACTTTGTTGTTGCAAGTCTTACGTGGCTGCTACGGGCTAAGAAAGAACCGTTCTTACCTACGCATCAAAACCACAACGATATTTCGTCAAGTTAGTGTTGTTTTAACCTTCAACAAGGACCGGCCATAGTCAAACTCGATTCAACTAATGTTGGAGAAACTGACACCCGCTAGCCACCTGTGTGCAAAGCAGGTTGGTATAACCAGTCTCATGAAAGCGGTCATGTAATGTCGACCCGGGCCGCTTCATCCAACAATACCGCTGAATCAAAGTATGACATGCTGGTAAGCAGTATGACTAGTATCGCCCACAACTCACTTGTGTTCTACTCGTGCATATAACATCTACGCATAAACCTGGCTCTGATACCACTGTAGGGGAACGTAGTAATTTCAAAAAAAATCCTACGCACACGCAATATTATGGTGATGCACAGCAACGAGAGGGGAGAGTGTCGTCCACGTAACCTCATAGACCGTAAGCGGAAGCGTTATGACAACGCGGTTGATGCAGTCGTACGTCTACACAATCGACCAATCCTAATACCGAACGTACGGCACCTCCGGGATCTGCACATGTTCAGCTCGGTGACGTCCCATGAACTCACGATCCAGTAGAGCTTCGAAGGAGAGTTCCGTTAGCACAACGGCATGATGACGGTGTTGATGAAGCTACCGACGCAGGGCTTCGCCTAAGCACTGCTATGATATGACCGAGGTGGATTATGGTGGAGGGGGCACCACACACGGCTAAAGATCAATGATCAACTTGTGTGTCTATGGGGTGTCCCCCTCCTCCGTATATAAAGGAGTGGAGAAGGGGGAGGGGTCGGCCCTCCTAGGCGCGCCCCAAGGGGAGTCCTACTCCCACCGGGAGTAGGACTCCAACCCTTCCAAGAGTAGGAGTAGGAGAGAGGGAAGGAGGAGAGAGGGGGAAGGAAAGGGGGCGCCGCCCCCCTTCCTTGTCCAATTCAAACTAGAGGGGGAGGGGGGGCGCGGCCTGCCCTAGCCGCCCCTCCTCTTCTCCACCAAGGCCCAATAGGCCCATTACACTCCTCGAGGGGTTCCGGTAGCCCCCCGGTACTCCGGAAAATATCCAATGACCCCCGGAACTCATCCGATGTCCGAATACAGTCATCAAATATATCGATCTTTATGTCTCGACCATTTCGAGACTCCTCGTCATGTACGTGATCATATCCGGGACTCCAAACTACCTTCATTACATCAAAATACATAAACTAATAATACCGATCGTCATCGAACGTTAAGCGTGCGGACCCTACGGGTTCGAGAACTATGTAGACATGACCGAGACACGTCTCCGATCAATAACAAATAGCGGAACCTGGATGCTCATATTGGCTCCTACATATTCTACGAAGATCTTTATCGGTCAAACCGCATAACAACATACGTTGTTCCCTTTGTCATCGGTATGTTACTTGCCCTAGATTTGATCGTCGGTATCTCAATACCTAGCTCAATCTCATTACCGGCAAGTCTCTTTACTCGTTCCGTAATACTTCATCCCGTAACTAACTCATTAGTCACATTGCTTGCAAGGCTTGTAGTGATGTGCATTACCGAGACGGCCCAGAGATACCTCTTCGACAATCGGAGTGACAAATCCTAATCTCGATCTATGCCAACTCAACAAGTACCATCGGAGACACCTGTAGAGCACCTTTATAATCACCCAGCACGCCAGACATTTGGTAGCACACAAAGTGTTCCTCCGGTAATCGGGAGTTTCATAATCTCATAGTCATAGGAACATGTATAAGTCATGAAGAAAGCAATAGCAGTAAACTAAAACGATCAAGTGCTAAGCTAACGGAATGGGTCAAGTCAATCACATCATTCTCCTAATGATGTGATCATGTTTATCAAATGACAACTCATGTCAATGGTTAGGAAACCTTAACCATCTTTGATCAACGAGCTAGTCAAGTAGAGGCATACTAGTGACACTATGTTTGTCTATGTATTCACACATGTATTATGTTTACGGTTAATACAGTTCTAGCATGAATAGTAAACATTTATCATGAAATAAGGAAATAAATAATAACTTTATTATTGCCTCTAGGGCATATTTCCTTCAGGGAGTTCTTAAGTAATATGATTAATTGAACTTTAATTTATCATGAACTTAGTCCTGATAGTATTTTGCAAATTATGTTGTAGATCAATAGCTCGTGTAGTAGCTTCCCTATGTTTTTTATATGTTCCTAGAGAAAACTAAGTTGAAAGATGATATTAGCAATGATGCGGACTGGGTCCGTGATATGAGGTTTATCCTCATTGCTGCACAGAAGAATTATGTCCTTGATGCACCGCTAGGTGACAGACCTATTGCAGGAGCAGATGCAAACGTTATGAACATTAGGCTAGCTCAATATGATGAATACTTGATATTTTAGTGCACCATGCTTTACGGCTTAGAACGGGGAATTCAAAAATGTTTTGAATGCCACGGAGCATATGAGATGTTCCAAGAGCTGAAATTGGTATTTCAGACTCATGCCCGTGTCAAAAGGTATGAGACCTCTGACAAGTACTTCGCCTAAAAGATGGAGGAGAATTGCTCAGCTAGTGAGCATGTGCTCAGAATGTCTGGGTAATACAATCACTTGAATCAAGTGGGAGTTAATCTTCCAGATAAGATAGTGATTGACAAAGTTCTCTAGTCACCATCACCAAGTTACTGGAACTTCGTGATGAACTATAGTATGCAAGGGATGGCGAAAACGATTCCCAAACTCTTCGTGATGCTGAAATCGACGAAGGTAGAAATCAAGAAAAAGCTTCAAGTGTTGATGATTGACAAGACCACTAGTTTAAAGAAAAGGCAAAGGGAAAGAAAGGGAACTTCAAGAAGAATGGCAAGCAAGTTGTCACTCCCGTGAAGAAACCCAAAGCTGGACCTAAGCCTGAAACTGAGTGCTTCTACTACAAAGAAAATGGTCACTGGAAGTAGAACTGCCCCGAATATTTGGCGGATAAGAAGGATGGCAAAGTGAACAAAGGTATATTTGATATACATGTTATTGATGTGTACCTTACTAGTGCTCGTAGTAACCCCTGGGTATTTGATACTTGTTCGGTTGCTAAGATTAGTAACTCGAAACAGGAGATGCAGAATAAATAGAGACTAGTTGAGGATGAAGTGACGATGTGTGTTGGAAGTGGTTCCAAGATTGATATGATCATCATCGTACACTCTCTACACTTTCAGGATTAGTGTTGAACCTAAATAAAAAGTTATTTGGTGTTTGCATTAAGCATGAATATGATTAGATCATGTTTATTGCAATACAGTTATTCATTTAAGATAGAGAATAATTGTTATTCTGTTTACATGAATAAAACCTTCTATGGTCATACACCCAATGTTGATGGTTTATTGAATCTCGATCGTAGTAATACACATATTCATATATTGATGCCAAAAGATGCAAAGTTGATAATGATAGTGCAACATACTTGTGGCACTGCCGTTTAGGTCATATTGGTGTAAAGCACATGAAGAAACTCCATGCTCATGGGCTTTTGGAATCACTTGATTATGAATCATTTGATACTTGCGAACCGTGCCTTATGGGCAAGATGACTAAAACTCCGTTCTCCGGAACAATGGAACGAGCTAATGACTTATTGGAAATAATACATACTGATGTGTGCGGTCCAATGAGTGTTGAGGCTCGTGGCAGGTATCATTATTTTCTGACCTTCATAGATGGTTTGAGCAGATATGGGTATATCTACTTAATGAAATACAAGTCTGAAACATTTGAAAAGTTCAAAGAATTTCATAATGAAGTGGAGAATCATCGTAACAAGAAAATAAAATTTCTATGATCTGGTCATGGAGGAGAATATTTGATTTACGAGTTTGGCCTTCATTTAAAACAATGTGGAATAGTTTCACAGCTCATGCCACCTGGAACACCACAACGTAATGGTGTGTCCGAACGTCGTAACCACACTTTATTAGATATGGTGTGATCTATGATGTCTCTTACCGATTTACCACTATCGTTTTGGGGTTATGCATTAGAGACAGCTACATTCATGTTAAACAGTGCACCATCAAAATCCGTTGAGACGACACCGTATGAACTATGGTTTGGCAATAAACCTAAGCTGTTGTTTCTTAAAGTTTGGGGCAGCGATTCTTATGTGAAAAACCTTCAAACTGATTAGCTTGAACCCAAATCGGAGAAGTGCATCTTCATAGGATACCCAAAGGAAACTGTTGGGCACACCTTCTATCACAGATCTGAAGGCAAGATACTCGTTGCTAAGAATGGATCCTTTCTAGAGAAGGAGTTTCTCTCGAAAGAAGTGAGTGGGAGGAAAGTAGAATGTGATGAGGTAATAGTACCTTCTCCCGAATTGGAAAGTAGTACATCACAGAAATCAGTTCTAGTGATTCCTACACCAATTAGTGAGGAAGCTAATGATGATGATCACGAAACTTCAGATCAAATTACTACCAAACCTCGTAGGTCTTCTAGAGTACGATCCGCACCAGAGTGGTACAGTAATCCTATTATGTAAATCATGTTACTAAACCATGATGAACCTATGAACTATGAGGAAGCAATGATGAGCCCAGATTCCATGAAATGGCATGAGGCCATGAAATCTGAGATGTGATCCATGTATGAGAACAAAGTGTGGACTTTGGTGGACTTGCCCGATGATCGACAAGCCATAGAAAATAAATGGATCTTCAAGAGGAAGACGGACACTGATAGTAGTGTTACTATCTACAAATCTCGACTTGTCACAAAAGGGTTTTCGACAAGTTAAAGGTGTTGACTACAATGAGATTTTCTCAATTGTAGCGATGCTTAAATCCGTCCGAATCATGTTAGCAGTTGCCATATTTTATGAAATTTGGCAAATGGATGTCAAAACTGCATTCCTTAAATGGATATTTCTTAAAGAACTGTTGTATATGATGCAACCAGAAGGTTTTGTCAATCCTAAAGGTGCTAACATAATGTGCAAGCTCCAGCGATCCATCTATGGACTGGTGCAAGCATCTCGGAGTTGGAATATACGCTTTGATAAGTTGATTAAAGCATGTAGTTTTGTACAAACTTGCGGTGAAGCCTGTATTTACAAGAAAGTGAGTGGGAGCACTACAGCCTTTCTGATAAGTATATGTGTGTGACATATTGTTGATCGGAAATGATGTAGAGTTTTCTGGTAAGCATAATGGAGTGTTTAAAAGGAGTTTTTCAAAGAAATATCTCGGTGAAGCTGCTAACATATTGAGAATCAAGATCTATAGAGATTGATCAAGACGCTTGATAAGTTTTTTTAATGAGTACATACCTTGACAAGATTTTGAAGTAGTTCAAAATGGAACAGTCAAAGAAGGAGTTCTTGCCTGTGTTGCTAGGTGTGAAGTTGAGTAAGACTCAAAGCCCGACCACGGCAGAAGATAGAGAGAAAAATGAGTCATTCCTTATGCCTCAGTCATAGGTTCTATTAAGTATGCCATGCTATGTACCAGACGTATTGTATACCCTGCCCTAAGTTTGGCAAGGGAGTACAATAGTGATGTAGGAGTAGATTGATACGTCTCCAACGTATCTATAATTTTTGATTGCTTCATGATATATTATCTACTGTTTTGGACAATATTGGGCTTTATTATCCACTTTTATATTACTTTTGGGACTAACCTATTAACCGGAGGCCCAGCCCAGAATTGCTGGTTTTTTTCCTATTTCAGTGTTTCAAAGAAAAGGAATATCAAACGGAGTCCAATTGACTCAAACTCCATGGAACTTATTTTTGGACCGTAAGAAGCCCACGGAGTAGGAAGCTCACTGAGTCCGGCTGCCCACGAGGTGGGGGGCGCCCCTGCCTCGTGGACAGCCCGGAGGTCCACCGACGCATTTCTTTCACCCATATATACCCACGCACCCTAAAAGTCCGGGAACATAATATATTTGGAGTTCCGCCGCCGCAAGCCTCAGAGCCACCAAAAGTCAATCGGGACCTGTTCCAAGACCTGCCGGAGGGGGGAACCTCACCGTGGCCATCTTCATCATCTCGGCGCCTCCATGACGAGGAGGAGTAGTTCACCCTCGGGCTGAGGGTATGTACCAAGAGCTATGTGTTTGATCTCTCTCTCTCGTGTTCTTGAGGTGATACGATCTTGATGTATCGCGAGCTTTGCTATTATAGTTGTATCTTATGTTGCTTCTCCCCTCTACTCTCTTGTAATGGATTGAGTTTTCCTTGAAGTAATCTTATCGGACCGAGTCTTTAATTATTTGAGAACACTTGATGTATGTCTTGTCGTATGATCTGTGGTGACAATGGGATATCACGTGATTCACTTGATGTATGTTTTGGTGATCAACTTATGGTTCCGCCCATGAACCTATGCATAGGGGTTGGCACACGTTGCCTTTGATTCTCCGGTAGAAACTTTCGGCACTCTTTGAGGTTCTATGTGTTGGTTGAATAGATGAATCTGAGATTGTGTGATGCATATCGTATAATCATACCCATGGATACTTGAGGTGACATTGGAGTATCTAGGTGACATTAGGGTTTTGGTTGATTTGTGTCTTAAGGTGTTATTCTAGTACGAAGTCTAGGGCTGTTTGTGACACTTAGAGGAATAGCCCAACGGATTGATTGGAAAGAATAACTTTGAGGTGGTTTCGTACCCTACCATAATCTCTTCGTTGGTTTTCCACTATTAGTGACTTTGGAGTGACTCTTTTTTGCATGTTGAGGGATAGTTATATGATCCAATTATGTTATTATTGTTGAGAGAACTTGCACTAGTGAAAGTATGAACCCTAGGCCTTGTTTCCTAGCATTGCAATACCGCTTACGCCACTTTTACCACTTGTTACCTTGCTCTTTTATATTTTCAGATTACAAAACCTATATCTACCATCCATATTGCACTTGTATCACCATCTCTTCATCAACTAGTGCACCTATACAATTTACCATTGTATTGGGTGTGTTGGGGACACAAGAGACTCTTTGTTATTTGGTTGCAGGGTTGTTTGAGAGAGACCATCTTCATCCTAGGCCTCCCACGGATTGATAAACCTTAGGTCAGCCACTTGAGGGAAATTTGCTACTGTCCTACAAACCTCTGCACTTGGAGGCCCAACAACGTCTACAAGAAGAAGGTTGTGTAGTAGACATCATAGAGCACCGAACATTGGTCAAAATTATCCTTAGAGGACTAAGGAAATATTTCTCAGTTATGGAGGTGATAAAGAGTTTGTCGTAAAGATTTACGTCGATGCAAGCTTTGACACCGATCTGGATGACTCTGAGTCTCGATCTGGATACATATTGAAAGTGGGAGCATTTGGCTAGAGTAGCTCCGTGCAGAGCATTATAGACATAGAAATTTGCAAAATACATACGGATCTGAATGTGGCAGACCCATTGACTAAACCTCTCTCACAAACAAAACATGATCACACATTAGTACTCTTTGGGTGTTGATCACATGGCGTTGTGAACTAGATTACTGACTCTAGTAAACCCTTTGAGTGTTGGTCACATGGCGATGTGAACTATGGGTGTTAATCACATGGTGCTGTGAACTATAAGTGTTGAATCACATGGCAATGTGGACTAGATTATTGACTCTAGTGTAAGTGGGAGACTGAATGAAATATGCCCTAGAGGCAATAATAAAGTTATTATTCATTTCCTTATTTCATGATAAATGTTTATTATTCATGCTAGAATTGTATTAACCGGAAACTTAGTACATGTGTGAATACATAGACAAAACATAGTGTCCCTAGTATGCCTCTACTTTACTAGCTCGTTAATCAAAGATGGTTATGTTTCCTAACCATAGACATGTGTTGTCATTTGATGAACGTGATCACATCATTAGGAGAATGATGTGATGGACATGACCCATCTGTTAGCTTAGCATTATGATCGTTACAGTTTGATTGCTACTACTTTCTTCATGACTCATACATGTTCCTCAGACTATGAGATTATGCAACTCCCGAATACCGGAGGAACACCTTGTGTGCTATCAAACGCCACAACATAAATGGGTGATTATAAAGATGCTCTACATGTGTCTCCGAAGGTGTTTGTTGGGTTGGCATAGATCAAGATCAGGATTTGTCACTCCGTGTTACGGAGAGGTATCTCTAGGCCCTCTTGGTAATACTCATCACTATAAGCCTTGCAAGCATTGTGACTAATGAGTTAGTTGCAGGATGAAGTATTACGGAACGATTAAAGAGACTTTCCGGTAACGAGATTGACCTAGGTATGATGATACTGACGATCGAATCTCGGGCACAAAGGGAACAACGTATGTTGTTATGCGCTTTGACCGATAAAGATCTTCGTAGAATATGTAGGAGCCAATATGAGCATCCAGGTTCCGCTATTGGTTATTGACCGGAGATGTGTCTCGGTCATGTCTACATAGTTCTCGAACTCGTAGGGTCCGCACGCTTAACGTTTGATGACGATATGTATTATGAGTTATGTGTTTTGATGACCGAAGTTTGATCGGAGTCCCGGATGAGAACACGGGCGTGACGAGATGTCTCTAAATGGTCGAGACATAAAGATTGATATATTGGACCATGTTATTCGGACGCCGGAAGTGTTCCGGATGGTTTTGGATAAAAACGGAGTACCGGAAGAAGTTACCGGAACCCCCGGGGAACTAATGGGCCACATTGGGCCTTAGTGGAGAGAGAGAGGGGCGGCCAAGGCAGGCCGCGCGCCCCCTCCCCCTTGGGTCCGAATTGGACTAGGGAAGGGGGGGGGGCGCCCCCCTTTCCTACTCCCTCTCCCTCTCCTTCCTTCCCCCCTCTCCCTCTTGGTGGAATCCTACTAGGACTAGTAGTCCTAGTAGGACTCCCCTCTTGGGGCACGCCCTAGGGGACAGCCGGCCTCCCCCTTGCTCCTTTATATACGGGGGCAGGGGGCACCCTAGAACACACAAGTTTCTCTTAACCGTGTGCGCTGCCCCCCTCCACAGTTACACACCACGATCATACCATCGTAGTGCTTAGGCGAAGCCCTGCGCCGATAGCATCATCATCACCGTCGCCATGCCATTATGCTGACGTAACTCACCCTCGGCCTCAACTGGATCAAGAGTACGAGGGACGTCATCAAGCTGAACATGTGCTGAATGCGGATGTGCCGTACGTTCGGTACTTGGATCGGTTGGATCGCGAAGACGTTCGACTACATCAACCGCGTTACTAAACACTTCCGCTTTCGATCTACGAGGGTACGTGGACATACTCTCCCCTCTTGTCGCTATGCATCTCCTAGATAGATCTTGCGTGATCGTAGGATTTTTTTTTGAAATTGCCGCGTTCCGCAACACAATTGATAGAATACGCTTAATTATGATGACATCTAAGGCAATGATCATGAACATAGGCATGACGTCCGTGTCAAGTAGACCGACTCCTACCTACATCTACTACTATTACTTCACACATCGACTGCTATCCAGCATGCATCTAGAGTATTAATTCATAAAGAACAGAGTATGATGCATTAAGCAAGATGACATGATGTAGAGGAATTAACTCAAGCAATATGATGAAAACCCATCTTGTTATCCTCGATGGCAACAATGCAATACGTGCCTTGCTGCCCCTACTGTCACTGGGAAAGGACATCGCAAGATTGAACCCAAAGCTAAGCACTTCTCTCATGGCAAGAAAGGTCAATCTAGTAGGCCAAACTAAACCAAAAATTCGAAGAGACTTGCAATGATATCAAATCATGCATATAAGAATTCAGAGAAGAACCAAATAATATTCATAGATAATCTTGATCATAAATCCATAGTTCATCGGATCTCGGCGAACACACCGCAAAAGAGTATTGCATCGAATAGATCTCCAAGAACATCGAGGAGAACTTTGTATTGAGAATCAAAGAGAGAGAAGAAGCCATCTAGCTAATAACTATGGACCCGAAGGTCTGTGGTAAACTACTCACGCTTCATCGGAGAGGTAATGGTGTTGATGTAGAAGCCCTCCATGATCAAATCCCCCTCTCGCAGATCGCCGGAAAAGGCCCCAAGATGGGATCTCACGGGTATAGAAGGTTGCGGCAGTGGAAAAGTGGTTTCGTGGCTCCCCTTGATGTTTTTAGGGTATAAGAGTATATATAGGCGAAGGAACTAGGCAGGGGAGCTACGAGGGGCCCACGAGGGTGGGGGGCGCCTACCCCCTGGGCATGCCCTCCTGCCTCGTGGCCTCCTCGTCACGTCTCTGACTTCATCTCCAAGTCTTATGGTTTGCTTTCGTTCCAACAAAGATCATCGCGAAGGTTTCATTCCGTTTGGACTCCGTTTGATATTCCTTTTCTGCAAAACTCTAAAATAGGCAAAAAAACAGAAACTGACATTGGGCCCTCGGTTAATAGGTTAGTCCCGAAAATAATATAAAAGAGCACATTAAAGCCCATTAAACATCCAAAACAGATAATATAATAGCATGGAACAATCAAAAATTATAGATACCTTGGAGACGTATCAGAGCCCAAGGATGGAGAAGTGATTTCACAATCCGGGGTTTTAGCCCACCCGGCTCAAAGTTCTTCCGAGACGTACTTCACTTTTTTCAACTTCATCCTCAAGACATTGGGCCCAACTACGTGTCCAATATTTGCAATTTCCAAGTACTCCGTGAAGCTTATCTTCAAGAGGAGCCCACAGTTGAATTATTTAGAGAATTTTACTACTTAAACCGTTAGACCGCGTTTACTGATGGGCCCAACTTGGAACTCAGTGGAGTTTCAATTCAAAAGAGGAAAGAAGCCAATTTTCCTTATGCCAAGTCGCCCATCCATCCTAAAGACTGGAACCGAACTTGGTTCTACTGCCAAAACACATCTCCAGCAGACGAAAATCCCCTGCCGGGTTACCGCAACCACCGGCTTAGCAAACGCACATCCACTCCCCCCGCGGATCAGCACGAAGGAGCGGGCCAAATATGCACCAACTTTTTCAAAGCTCAGAGCCTTCACGGCTAATTGTTTAACCGACATCGACCTTGTTCGGTGCTGAGTCTCTTGGAGGATCTTGCCATTAAGTCGACGCCCCGGCTTAATGTGTGAATATACTAGCGATTTGAAAGATCCCCAGCGCCACTGCGACATTCAACTATCTGACGCAGAAATCACTGAAGCCACCAAGGCGTTGCTAAAAGAATCTTGGGCAGAATGCAGTAAGACAGGACTTAGTCCTTTCTGTACTTTCAACAACCCGCCAGCTGTAAGTGTTTCCCACCTTTCATTCAATCATATTTGCATTAATACAGCCTACTTATGATCTTTTGATCTCAACAGGCCGACTCTCCATTCTGGAAGAAGAAGCCGCAAGATAAGCCAGCCAAACCGGCTCATACCAAGACCAAGGCCACCAAAAGGCTTGCCAAGAAGAAGAACACCGATCCCGCCGAGTTAAACTTGGATGATGACGGTGATGATGATGAGGCGGAGGTAGAACTTGACTCCCTTGGCTCATTTTTGGTACATCTCATTGACAATGATTGTTATCAGGAGGAAGCCGAAGCCAGCCGTGCGGGTGACGACGAGGTAATTGTTCTTTCCTTCGGCTCGGAGTCTGTGCCAAAACAGAAAACTCGCCAAGCAAGCCGGAAATTAAGGTTTTCTCATCCTTTGGCTTATTTGGATCCCAACTTTATTTTGAAGACTCCAACAAGCTCTCCGCACAACTCGGAACAGCGGAAGCGGGATTCTTTCTTCCGGTTTACCGAACACCCCAGCCCCTCGCAAGCGTCGTCCAGAGGTCTCAACAAATTCCGACTTAACTTATCCCAGGGCCGGTCTTTACCGACAACCTCTTAATCCTTCCGATTCAAATTATCAGGGAACGTCTCATTCTTCCTCTGGCGACTCAACGGGCACTCATGTCCCGGCTTTCAAACCAGTGCTAGGGTAAGATTGTCAAATCTTTGCTTTCAATTATATACTCAACTGTTGTACTAACCTTATCTTGTGTTTCATTCACAGGGCTATGGCAAAGCCCAGCAAGAAGATGAAGGTGACAAAAACTCCTGAAAACCCTTCTAAGCCGGAGCAGCAGTCTGCAGAGACCTCCCATCAAGCCCCTGAAGCCATAGTTGATGAACCACCACTGGTCAACCACAACATTGACATGGACCAGATGGATGTGGATCTAGCCACCACCAATCCGCCAAGCCCCATTAAGCCGGCAAGCCCTATCAAGCCGGCTGAAGAAAAAGATGATGATATTACCATCACTGGGCACGGCTATGCAGAGCCAGGCAAACCCATTGTCCTATCAAAGCACAACGCTAAGGAAGAAATTTTCGTTGCTGACAAGGGCAAGTGGTCAACCAATCTGGACAGCTATGCCAATTTCAGTGCCCAAGAGATTCACTCTGGGTATTTGAACCGTCTTTACATAAGCCGTGACTATGAAGCCGGCTTAGTAAACTTGATGAAGAAGCTCTTTGAGGTAAACACTGCAATTCTTTTTCATATAAATATACATCCATTAGCCACCAAGTTTATTGGACATGATAGAATAGAATGTGTTGTAAACCCCAATTGCTTCATAGATCAATTCCAGTAGCCCCCAAGGGCCGGTATATAATTTCAAGATAAA
Organism: Aegilops longissima; assembly: GCA_021605205.1. NCBI lineage: Eukaryota > Viridiplantae > Streptophyta > Magnoliopsida > Poales > Poaceae > Aegilops > Aegilops longissima. The sequence goes on from CM038679.1 coordinate 696,764,091, forward strand.
CCGGGACTTTCAAAATAATACTTCAACTTTGCATGTGTAGCCTCCAAGGGTCGGCTTAATCTTTCAAGATGAGCCGGGACTTTAGATAATAATGATTTAATTTCACATCTGTAGCCCTCAAGGGCCGGCTTAATATATCAAGATAAGCCGGGTCTCAATACCATATGTGCCTAGAAAGTTTGAATATATAGCCCCCATGAACCGGCTATAATCAGCAATCAGGTCATCATAAACTTGTCTTAAAAAAGAGCAAGGTGCATTAGCCCCCAAGTGCCAAGTAAAATACTTGTATTGTGCTTGGGACTTCTTAAACAGACTCATTGTAAGCCCACTCATTGTTCATATCTTGCAGGCTGAGCTCAATAGCAAAGAATCCCAAGTCGCCGACCTTGAAGAGAACATCAAGTCTCAACAATCAGAAACCTCCAAGGCCAAAGCCGAGTTAACCACTGCTTTAGCAGATATGGAGAGGCTGAAAAAAGACTTCAAAGCGGATCAGGCAGGTTGGGAAATAGAAAAGTCGGCCCTGTTGAAGAGAGGAGAGGATGCTGAAGCAACTCTTAAGCCAATAGCTGAAGAGCTCGCCGGCTTAAAACATCAAGTCAGTGTCATGACTGTTGCCATCTTCGGTACGTAACTTCACCTCAATATTTGTTGTGAATGCACTTTAATCAATATTCATCTGGCTTATAAATTTTTCTTGATGATGCAGGCTCCAGAGTTGTCCACCTTGGCACAGATATGCGCAAGAAATTGAAAGCCGCCTACATGCTCATAGAGCAATTGTATACCGGCACGCAACGAGCCATCTGCACAGCTGCTCACAAGAAACAGCCTCCAACCCTCATCAAGGATACATTAGAGAAGCTATCTGTGCTGCCTCTGCGGATCGAAGAGTTGAAGAAATCAGCTGCAAGAGCCGGTGCACTCACTGCGCTAACCCGGGCCAAAGCATGGCAAGCCGATCTTGAGCCGGCAGATTTGGCAAACAACTGTCCTAGTGTAAAAGAGGACGGATCACCCTTCAGCGCAGAAGAGTTTGCCACAATAGCAAGGGAAATGCGTCCTCTGGTTAGTAAGCTGGCTGAAGATACCAATCTTTCACATTATCAGCCGGTTTACGACGCTGACAACAAGAAGGTCAAGGCGCCGATTCACGATTCACAGGACCCGACTCCGCCGATCCGTAAGCACACTTTTGCCCCTGATATTGACCCGTCAACACTTATAAGTGATGAAGATGTATTCAGAGCTTTGATTGGGATCAACTGGGCAACCTCTGACTTCCAGCCAGTGGGTGAAGAGGAGGAGGATGAACCGGAGCTGGATGACCCACAACCTTCATCACGCCAAGGACAAGACCAGTAAGCCGCAGGCCGGCTTAGCATCTGCTCTCTGTGAGATTGCCAAAACAATTATTCTTTTGGGCCATCAGTTGCCTTGTAATAAGCTAGTTGTTAAACATTTTATCTTCCATGCCATCACGCATGTTTACTTGCAAAACACTTTTGATGAGCTGTATTGATCTTCTTTGATGATCTAATATTCAAGCTCATAAACATTATAAATTTTGCCTAAGCAGATTGTCATATACCCTGCATACAAACAGACCACGAATACCTTGGCGGTTTACTCCAAGGCGGGTCAAAAAGCCCCATATAACAAACCACTGGTGACTATATCGTCCAGAACCAGGGCCGGTTTATCAAAACCTCATATATTTATAACAAAATAAATATCATACATGTGATACTTATGTGTATTGCCGACTTACAAGGCCAAATGCAATAAGGGCAACAGTCCCAATACAGAGTGCAGCACTCTGTGGGATTTATCCACTCTGCCGTCTTACAACGCCTCGGAGAGAACTCCATAGATGTAACCATCATACTCTGGCGACTTAACATCCAAAGCCAGGACGGGTTATCAAACACCGGATTGTATCAAGTAAAGATCAAGGCATCATGGCCTGAATCGAATTTCAATCATATATCAATATGGAACAAATATAAGTCAACAAAAATATTCAAAGACAAAAAAAACAAAAAATCAAGGCATTCAAAGGCTGCCAGGCCTCAACATCAAGTAATATTCAAGGGCTGCACAACCATTGAGTTACTCCTTAACTCAAACCTGTAAGTCGGGCCTCACATGACCAAATCGCTATTTTAACTTTGACAAGTTCAGGGTCTTTTAAAAGATTAACTGCCAAGAGTACGGTGAGTCTTTCCAGGATTACCTGGTCGGAGTGGCAAACTTACAAAGGCAGGATAACCCGGTTTATTGGTGAATACACCTGGCAACCAAGCCTATTACGAGGGACAACAAAGCTTTTGTTCATTTAACAAAAAGCACCCAAGTAATATTGTGGTCAAGCTTATAAGCCGGATCAGAAGGGTAGTCATAGCTATGCTCAATGAGCAGGAAGCCCCCAAGTACGTGCAATCAAGGCATTCAAGCCGGATCAAAAGGGTCATAGCTATGCTCAATAAGCAGGAAGCCCCCAAGTGACCTTATGAAGTAAATAAAGACTCAGATTCTCAGAAATGAAACGACAGAGGCCGTGAATCATCAGGGATACCGGCTTTATTATACTAATCATAATATATACAATGACAAAAGTATGTACATCACAAGAGCCAGTAGCTCAGGTGTAATAAGGCCAAAGATGAGCAATATATTCCACGGCCGGTGGGTCTCCTCCTCCAACGTGTGTGAGTCCTTGTGGTCTCGAACATTGATAAGGTAGTATGACCCGTTGTTCAGACTTTTGCTGACCACAAAAGGCCCTTCCCAAGGTGGGGATAACTTATGCATGTCAGTTTGATCCTGGATGAGCCGGAGCACCAAATCTCCTTCTTGAAAGGTCCTGGTCTTAACCCGGCGACTGTGATAACGACACAGATCTTGCTGGTAAATCGCCGAACAAGCGGCCGCAGGGTCACGCTCTTCATCCAACAGGTCAATAGCATCCTGACGTGCTTTATCATTATCAGCTTCAACATAAGCCGCCACACGAGGCGAATCATGACGTATATCACTAGGGAGAACCGCCTCAGCTTCGTAAACCATGAAGAAAGGTGTGTAACCCGTAGATCTGTTGGGGGAGGTATTGATACTCCAAAGCACTGAGGGCAACTCCTCCACCCAACAACCCGGCGTCCTCGGCAAAGGGACCATAAGCCGGGGCTTAATACCTCTCAAGATTTCTTGATTAGCTCATTCAGCTTGGCCATTAGACTGGGGGTGAGCCAGTGATGATACATCAAGCAGGATATGTTCTTGTTGACAAAATTCTTTCATTGCCCCCTTAGACAGATTAGTACCATTATCAGTAATGATACTATGAGGATAGCCAAAATGAAAGATCACCTTTTCGATGAATTGAACCGCTGTGGTTGCATCACACCTGCTGACCGGCTCAACTTCAGCCCACTTTGTAAACTTGTCAACTGCTACCAATAGATGAGTCTTTTATCCTTAGACCTTTTGAAAGGCCCAACCATATCCAGCCCCTAGACTGCAAACGACCAAGTAATTGGAATCATCCTCAATTCTTGAGCCGGCACGTGAGCTCGTGTTGAAAATTTCTGACAACCATCACACTTACTGACCAGATCTTCTGCATCAGCATGACCTATCAGCCAATAAAACCCATGACAAAAAGCCTTAGCAATGAGAGACTTAGAGTTGGCATGATGACCACAATCTCCTTCATGAATCTCCCTTAAAATTTCATGGCCCTCCTCAGGAGAAATGCATCACTGAAACACCCCTGTAACACTGCATCTGTGAAGCACACCATTGACAATAGTCATCGACTTAGACCTCCGGGTTATTTGCCTGGCCAAAGTTTCATCCTCAGGTAACTCTCCCCAGGTCATATAAGACAAATATGGAACAGTCCAATCAGGGATAACATGGAAAGCCGCCACCAACTGTGCCTCCAGGTCAGGAACTGCCAAGTCCTCTTCTATAGGCAACTTTACTGATGGGTTATGCAAAATATCAAGGAAAACATTAGGGGGGACTAGCTTACGCTGAGAACCCATCCGGCTTAAAGTATCAGCAGCCTCATTTTTCCTGTGATCACCATGCTCCACTTGATAACCTTTGAAGTGACCGGCAATAGTATCAACCTCTCGGCGGTAAGCCGCCATGAGTGGATCCTTTGAATCCCAAGTTCCTGACACTTGATGAGCCACCAAATCTGAGTCACCAAAGCATCTTACCCCGGCTTAGATTCATCTCTTTCGCCATCTGAAGACCATGGAGTAAGGCTTCATACTCAGCTGCATTGTTAGTTCAAGGGAACATCAACCTCAAAACATAACAAAATTTATCACCTCGTGGGGAAGTCAATATAACTCCAACCCCCAAGCCTTCCAATTGCCTGGACCCATCAAAATGAATAGTCCAATATGTATTGCCCGGCTTATCCTCGGGCATATGCAGCTCTGTCCAATCATTGATGAAGTCCACAAGTGCTTGAGATTTTATAGCCGTCCGAGGCACATACTTCAAGCCATGGGGTCCAAGCTCAATGGCCCACTTAGCTACCCAACCTATGGCTTCTCTGTTTTGAATAATATCCCCCAATGGAGCAGAGCTAACCACGGTGATGGGATGACTAAGGAAATACTGCTTCAATTTGCGACTAGCCATGAACACGCCGTAAACCAGTTTCTGCCAATGTGGGTATCTCTGCTTAGACTAAATGAGCACCTCACTGACATAATAAACCGGCCTTTGAACCGGATACTCCTTGCCTGACTCCTTCCTTTCAACCACAACTGCCACACTGACAGCCCTGTTGTTTGCAGCCACATATAACAGTAAGGGCTCCTTCTCAATAGGAGCTGCAAGAACCGGCGGCTCAGCCAGATGTTTCTTAAGTGCCTCAAACGCCTCATCGCAAAGATCGCTTCCGCATAAATTCATCGCGTTTTTCATCATCTGATACAAAGGGATAGCCTTCTCTCCCAGGCGGCTTATAAACCGGCTCAAAGCCACGATACGACCCGCCAAACGCTGGACGTCATGGATACACGTCGGCTTAGCCGAAGAAGTGATAGCCTTGATCTTCTTCGGGTTAGCTTCAATGCCCTCACAGAAACCAAGAATCCCAATAACTTGCCCGCTGGCACGCCAAAAACACACATGGCCGGGTTAAGCATCATTTTATAGACCTGGAGATTGTCAAAGGTCTCTTTCAAATCATCTATCAAGGTTTCCTTCTTCCTGGATTTCACAACAATATCATCCACATAAGCATGAACTAGGGATGAAAATGGAGCGGAAATTTTCCGCTTTTCCGGATGAAAAATGGAAACGGAGAGGAAATATGAAAACGGAAACGGAAATTTGCAAAATGGAAGTGGAAGTGGAATTTTTTATGTGGAAACGGAAACAAAAACGGAATGGTGTTTTTCGGTGGAATAGATGTGGAAAGTGGAACTTTCCGTTTCCGTGAATATGGAATTTCCATTTCTACTATAGGCCCATGGCTGCTTTGTAGCCCAACTACCAAACAACACACAATGACACAATGAGCAGACTGGATCATTTGAGGACCAACTTTTACTTCCACACACATTCTCAACTATTCACGGTACGGAATTGTCATGTACTATTACAATACTACCCTACATTGCCAACACAACCATATTATCATGTAGCCATGATAACAATTTCTTAAATTTCTTTGTTTTTTGTGTGCATTTGTCTATGATTCAAGGGGGTTTTAAGTTTCGCTCAACACACCGTTCTGTTTCCGTGTCCGCTCTGTATTTGATCCGTGTCTGTTTCCGATAGTATTTGTTTTCGTATTCATTTCCAGGGTTTCCGTATTCGTTTCCGCTTCTGCAAAAAAATATGAAAACAAATATGGTAGCACCCAGTTCCGTCCATTTCCGCTCCGTTTTCATCCCTAGCATGAACATTGCGCCCAATCTGGCCACGGAGACAATTCTGAACACACCATTGGTAAGTCTCTTGGGCACTCTTGAGCCCAAAAGGCATAGACGGATAGATAGAAGGCTCCAAAGGGAGTAATGAAAGTTGTCTTCTCCTGGTCCTTAACTGCCATCTTGATCTGATGATAACCAGAATAAGCATCCAAAAAGCTCAAACGCTCACAACCCCCCATAACATCAATGATCTGATCAATATGCGGGAGAGCAAAAGGATCAGTCGGACATGCCTTGTTAAGGTCTGTATAATCCACACACATACGCCGAGTGCCATTTTTCTTAAGTACTAGCACCAGGTTAGCCAACCATTCAGGATGAAAAACTTCATTGATGAACCCTGCCGCCAAGAGCCAGGCCACCTCTTCACCAATTGCCTTGCGCCTCTCCTCATTAAAGCAATGAAGAAACTGCTTGACCGGCTTAAACTTGGGATCCACATTAAGAGTGTGCTCAGCGAGTTCCCTCCGTACACCTGGCATGTAAGAAGGTTTCCATGCAAAGATATCCCGGTTCTCAAGGATGAACTCGATGAGCGCGCTTTCCTATTTCGGATCCATATTAGCACTGATGATGAACTGCTTGGACGAGTCGCTAGGCACAAAATCAACCAGCTTAGTGTCATCAGCCGATTTAAACTTCAACAGGGGGTCACTCTCAGTAGTTGGCTTCTTCAAAGGAGTCATATCCGCCGGGTCAACATTGTCCTTATAAAACTTCAACTCATCAGTGGTGCAGGCCGACTCAGCATAAGCAGCATCACCCTCTTCACAATCCAGAGCAATTCTTCTATTACCATGCACCGTGATGGTGCCCTTATGACCCGGCATCTTAAGCTGCAAATAAACATAACACGGCCGTGCCATAAACTTGGTGTAAGCCGGCCGCCCGAATAGAGCATGGTGCGGCTTTTGGTCTTCACCACCTCAAAGGTCAACTTCTTAGCTCTGGAATCATTGCCATCTCCAAAAGCCACCTCCAATGTTATCTTTCCCACTGGATACGCCAACTTACTAGGCACCACCCCATGAAAAACAGTAGAAGACGACTTAAGATCTTTGTCTGTCAAATTCATACGACAAAAGGTCTCATAGTAAAGGATATTGATACTGCCGCCCCCATCCATGACCACCTTTGTGAGCTTATATCCTCCTACCTGTGGAGCAACCACCAATGCCAACTGACCTGGATTGTCAACCCAGGGCGGGTGATCCTCACGGCTCCATACAATAGGTTGTTCAGACCACCTTAAATAACGTGGCACCGCCGGCTCAACAGAGTTCACCGCCCGCTTATGGATTTTCTGATCTCGCTTGCACATGCTTGTGGTGAACACATGATACTGACCACCATTCAGCTGCTTTGGATTACTCTGATAACCAGACTATTGCTGCTGATTTTCCCTTGGTCAGATTGCTGATTAAAACCACCATGATTTCCTTGGCCTTGAAAGCCAGAGTGCCACCTCCAAAGCCAGGTCCATGAGAACCGGAACCTGAACCGCCGTGCGGGGCATGATTGTTCTGGAAAAAGTTAGAATTTCTGTACTCCCTCATGATGAAGCAATCCTTCCACAGTTGACCGGTCGGCTTATCCTGGGTCCCGTGTTTCGGACATGGCCGATTTATCATGGCTTCAAGGTTGAACTTCGGCCCTCCAAACCGGGGTGCTTGAGCTTTCCTCTTGCGACGTTGGTTATTATTTTGCGTTCTGGTGTTAGCCACAAAATCTAAACCGTCGTCTGCCTTATGTTTACCATTACCACCTTGACCTGTCGTGTTATGATGTCCCTTTGCATTGCCTCCCTTCTTCCCCTTCCCAGTCTTCTCATCATCAGACTCAGGATCTTTAGTGCTATCAGAGTCGGCATATTTGACGAGAGCCGCCATGAGCTCCCCCATATCATTGCAATGACGCTTAAGCCACCCCAATTTCTGTTTAAGGGGAAGGAAACGATAATTCTTCTCTAACATCAGGACTGCTGAACCGGCATTGATGTTGTCCAAAAACTGTATAACAGCTGAAATCCGGCGCACCCAATTGGTTGTTGACTCGCCTTCACCTTGAACACAGCAATCCAAATCCAGAATTGACATAGGTTGCTTGCATGTGTCTTTAAAATTTTGAATAAATCGCTTTTTCAACTCCTCCCATGACCCAATGGAATTAGCAGGTAAACTTTTCAACGAAGTACGAGCCGGCCCATCCAACATCATGGTGAAATACTTAGCACATGCAGCATCATTAACATCCAGCATCTCCATACCCATCTCATAGCTCTCAATCCAAGCCTTTGGGGGCTGATCCGCCGTGTGGTTAGGCACCTTACGGGGGCCCTTGAAATCTTTAGACAAGCGCTCATTGCGTAAAGCCGGCACTAAACATGGTACACCCAAGGTTCTAGAGGTCACTCATGCCTTCATAGACACCGACGGATAAACCGGAGATTGTTGTTGAGCCGCCAGTTGAGCCGCCAGCTCCGCCTCACGCCGTGCCCTGCCCTGATCCACCAAAGCTTGAGCATCATTACCAGCACGGTCAGGTCTATGGGGCTGATTGCGCTGTCGTTCACTGCTTAACACGGCCGGTTCCTCGATATGCCTACTATAACTCCGGCTTGGACGTGGTGTTGAATGGATACGATCACGACTATACGAATAAGCCGCCTGTTGGGCCACAGCCATCTGAAGAAGCTTTCCGGCTCTCCGTATTTCCATCGCCGCTGGTGACTCATCCTGAGCTGGGAGAGCCGCCAGCCGAGTAGCCGCAGCTATCATGTTATCCAAGGGGTTAGAAAAATGCCCCGGGGGTGTCGGAACATGCTGAGGAGGGGTCAAGTTCAAACGTGGGGGGTTTGTAGCACGTGGCTGAACCGGTTCTCCAGCCGCCAGTGCCTCAACGGCCTGATCCACTCCAGGAGGGTTACTGGTTCCTGCCCCAGGCGTGTTGAAAATGTTCCTCACATCATAAGTCGGGGGCAGCCTACTCACATGCCTTCTGTTAAAGACAACATTTGATGTGTCCCGGTCCAGGCTTAAGCGGACGCTCTCTGCCTGAAGTCGTTCTGCCTCCCTCTGCAAGGCGGCTCGCTCTGTTGCCATCCGAGTGTTCTCCGCATTTAACCGCTCCTTGGCTTGGGTTATCTCATCTCGTAATTTTGCAACATCCGCTTTGTGCTGAGTTTCATTTGCCGGGTTAACCTCTGTCGTCAACAACGCTGCTGTGGCATCCAATGATCGATAAAACTTGAGCCGGCGGCGACAGACCTCCTCGACCGGCAATCGTCGCCGCTGTCGACCCGAGATCATTGTTGCTGCAGTGGAAGAATCCTGCCCTGGCTGTGTTCCGGCCATGAAAATCACAACCCGGTGCGGCGGCTCGTAGGGCCGGAATACTGTCACCATCGGAATAGCCCCCAAGCCCACCATCTTGAACCTGATAGATGAAATTGGTCTCACCAGTGGAGGACTCGTCGCCTGAGTAGACAACCATCTCACCACCAGATTCAGATCCTCCTTCCAGCTCCGCTCCGTGAATGAAACTAACAAAGACATGCTTCGGGGGCGGCTTTAACCTTGGTGGGTCGCGCACGCCGAGCCGACTCGATGATGTCGGTGCAGATGTCTGGCTCAGCTTCCACTCACCGATCTTGCCGATGAAGACATGGATTCCGCCAAATGGGACTCGATACACGTACTCGATTGGGCCGGCCTCGGGGCCCCAGCCCTCGTCGTTGATGTAGAGCTTGCCGCGACGACTCTTAGTCATCCGGCCCACAACATATCCCTTGAGCCCTGTGAAGTTGCCCTTCAAGAACTCGAAACCACCATGCACTGGCCCCACGGTGGGCGCCAACTGTCGTGGAATTGTCACGTCAGATGCCCTAATGTGAGGACTTAGGTGTGGAGACATCGCAACGTAGTTAGCTTGAAGGGGTTAAATGGGACAAGGGACACAAAGAGTTTATAGTGGTTCGGCTCCTCGCGGTGGAGGTAAAGGCCTACTCCAGTTTAGGGTTGTATTGCTTGGGCTTCGATTACCAGGGAGCGAATACGCTTGACCTAGTTCTCGATCTCTTCTTTCTTGCCCTAAACCGCTGCAGGGTCACCCCTTTATATACATAGGCTGATGCCCGGCGGCTTACAAAGTCCCGGCCGGCTCATACACAACGTGTCCATCTCGGTGACAGAACTACACTTTCCTCAACATACAAGCTAACATATGGCGGTTTTACGCCCGTGGGCCTCAAGTCGCCTTTGGGTCTTGGGCCTTCAGTAAGCTTGCGCCGTGAACCGCCATCTTCAACATCTTCATGGGCTTTTTGGTTATGAACCGCCAGTGGTATGACCCAGCCTTTCCTGGGCGGGTTATACCCAATAGTTATATCCCCAACAATTCTGCTTGGCAAGGGCAGTGTAAGGGCCATGTCAGGGATTGCACTGTCATACTAGAGGCTGTGGCGTCTCAAGATCTCTCGATCTGGCACTATTTCTTTGGCATGGCCGGATCACACAATGATATCAACGTGCTTCAGCGCTCGCCGGTGTTTGCTAGGCTTGCCGAAGGCAACAGCCCACCGGTGAACTTTACTGTCAACGGCCACAACTACGACAAAGGATACTACCTGGGTGACGGTATCTATCCTCAGTGGACCACTATTGTAAAGACAATACCCAACCCTGTCGGAGAGAAGAGGAAAAGATTTGCCCAAGAGCAAGAGAGTGCTAGGAAGGATGTCGAGCGTGCCTTTGGTGTTTTGCAATCTTGATGGGGCATCATTCGGTATCCTGCTAATACCTGGAGCACGTAGAAACTATGGGAGGTGATGACTGCTTGTGTGATCATGCATAATATGATCGTAGAAGACGAGCGCCCGAAACGTCTGTACGATCAAGGGTTTCAGTTTCTGGGTGAGAATGTTGTGCCTAAGCATGGAGGAGCGGTAACGTTTGAACAGTTCACCCAATTTCATCAAGACATGTGTGATTGGGAAACTCACGTGCAACTGCAAAATGATTTGGTTGAGCATATGTGGGCTCATGTTGGCAACCAATAGATGTATCTTATTTTATCCGTTTGCAAAACTATGTGAGAACTATGTGAGACATTTTTATTTTTATTCGGCTTGTAATAACTATGCTATTTTATTCGGTCCAAACTATGTTATTTGATTCAAACTATGCAAATTCATGCAAAATAGGGGGGCCAACCGGCCACGCCGACACATATGGGTCGGCGCGTTGGGCGCGCTGCCGACCCATATCTAAAATAGGGCAGACGCCGGGCGGGCGGCCGACCCAAACGGACAAAAAGCAGACGAAATCGCCGTCCGTTTGGGTCGCCCCATTGGAGTTGCTCTTAGTTGTTTATTGAAATGCTCTTTCCAGTAGTACACTTGCTAGAATTTTTCTTGCTCTGTATGCTATTATATAAAATATTTTTCTTGCATCCCTTTTAAAGTAAATTACTATTATTTATTCTAGAGGTCTGAAACCTTGGTGGTGAGCAAGACTGCCCCTGCAACCTCTTTGGTGAAGGCAAGCCCTCTAAACTTTTGTTTGCTGTGATGAAAAAGAATATTGGTATTTTGCATGTGTTTGAAAGATTATAAAAATGCATATTAGTTGTTATTTCCAAATGTTACTAAAAGAAATATTTTTGTTCCTGAAAAAATATGGATCTTGTGTGCTATGTTTGTTTCAGTAGCATGGCATGCTAGGGACAAAAGCATTTACATGTTTGCATCATTGTATGGTTTTGTTTATGCATGTGGCTATGGTATGGTTTTACTGGTGGATATGTCGAACATTCCTAGTGAGTTACATTGGTTGTTAAAAAAATTACGGTAAGATTTTAGGCCATAAATGTCTGCGATGCATTCCCTTTTGTGCCTAGCATTTGGGATGCCTTCCATTGTGACCCTGTGCCGGGCTGCAATCATGGCTGGAGACTATTTGGCGGTGAGAAGTTTTTTTTTATTTTTTTGCGGGTGAAAAATAATTCTAATAATTCTCATTTATCACTCAGGATCAATCTCCTTCTTACATAAGTCAGGCACCTCACTTGGTCCTGAACCCAACTATACAACTGTGCGTTTCTCAGTTCTACCAAAAGCAACGAGGTAATGGCTAATGTCATTCTACTCTCTACGTACATGAGCTAATACCAAAAGCAGCGGTGAGAAGTTTTTGATCGGGCGGTTGGGGTTTGCGCGGTCGCGGTTTTGGTTTTTGACAGACAGCTAGTGCTGCCTCAAATTTATCACTTGTAGAATTTTGGTTATGATAAAAAGATGATTGCCTTGCATATATTGGTGTACTGTTGAAGCATTTTTTGGATCCAAAAAAAAAGCAATTGCAATTGGATTGCCATGCGTTTTTATTGTGTGGAGCGTGCGACGAGGCAGCCGGCGAGGTACGACATGCGCACCGCCTGCCGGCGGTCTGCGTTCCCCAAGTCCGACGCGACGCCGAAATGGGTCTGCAACGACCCGGACCTCGCCGCCGCGTGGCCTCTACCGCTCCTTCACCACCGATCCGTAAATTATGTCCGAATTTTAATAAAATTCATTGTGTTTGATGAATTTCATCCAATCTCCATCCGATTATTTTAAATCTACTTTAAAATATATGCGATAGCACTGAATGGCAGGCTCTGTGTCCTCGGACGGATGCACTGTAGAAAGCCCAATTGATAATTCCATATGCGCGCGTGGGCCGAAACCCATCTGTCTTCCGCACTCCCTAAAAAAAAACTGTCTTCTCCACGCCCACCACGTCAGCGATCCGCGTCGAGGTGCCAACCCGTCCATCGCATACAGCGGCGAACGGCTGAGATCCCATCAAATCAATCGAGGCCACCGATCCGTGGCACTCACCCTCCACCAATCAGAGCCTGCTCCCCCCTCCTATAAACTCGCCGCGCGGCCGCCGCCGATTCCCCACCAATCCTCCAACCCCCCAGCGAACCCCACCTCACAAGTCTCCCCGTCGAAGCAGCGGCAGCGGCGGCATCCATGGCCCCCAAGGCGGAGAAGAAGCCGGTGGCGGAGAAGGCTGAGAAGACCACGACGGCGAAGAAGACTAAGGCCGAGAAGCGGCCGCCGGCGTCCAAGGAGGGCGGCGAGAAGAAGGGCAAGAAGAAGTCCAAGAAGAGCGTGGAGACGTACAAGATCTACATCTTCAAGGTGCTGAAGCAGGTGCACCCGGACATCGGCATCTCCTCCAAGGCCATGTCCATCATGAACTCCTTCATCAACGACATCTTCGAGAAGCTCGCCGGCGAGTCCGCCAAGCTCGCCCGGTACAACAAGAAGCCCACCATCACGTCCAGGGAGATCCAGACCTCCGTCCGCCTCGTCCTCCCCGGCGAGCTCGCCAAGCACGCCGTCTCCGAGGGCACCAAGGCCGTCACCAAGTTCACCTCCGCTTAGATAGTCTGTTCCTGTCTTCTTGGTCGATCGATGGCACTCTGTAATAGTCGGAATCCGATAGTCAGGTGTTCGGACCATGTCGTCTTGTAACTGTTTCATTATCTTGTGAAATAGTAATGGTGCTTCTTTGATCTGGCTCGTGGCTCTGTACCATACTACCATGTTCAGTTCTAATCCCTGTTGCTTCACTTGACAGAGTTCTTGTGAGTATGGCCTTCCGTAGACAATGACTCTGAACTTGCAAAGATGTTTCTCTGTTCCATTTCTTAATTTCAGTTTTCAGCTATCGGTTTAAGAGGCTGGTTGTGCCTTCGGCGTGAGGAGGGGAGGCTCGAGGCAGCGTCAGGCCCTGTTCCAGTTACTGTATCTAGAGTTCCATATAGGACAATGCCCCTCTCTGATTCTAGAGTTACTGTATCTTAAATACCTATTGCGTTTCTGCCTCCTTGGAATCTAGGGAGAGAACATTTAGCGTGACTTGTGCTGGGTCATAATCCTCCCTTTTTTTAGAGTTCTTGTTATGCTCCTTTTTGTGTGAGTTTATCTTGGAGAGATGTTTCTGGATTGCAAATTTTGCTCTGATTTGTAGTAAAAATCTTTGCATACAATGACACTGAACTTGCAGAGACGTTTCTCTGCTCCGTTTATGAAATTCAGTTTTCAACTGTCGGCTTATGAGGCTTGTGGCCGCGAGGTGGGGAGGCTGACTAAATTAACACGTCTCCTGGTGGATCGGTATTGCTCTGTAGGTAGCTGTTCCATGATCTGGAGAAACGGTAACAGTGCTGATTTATTCAATCTCATGGTTTGTTCTGATTTATTTTGTAAACCTCTGCAGAACAACGACTCTGAACTTGTATATATGCTTCTCTGTTACGTTTCTGAATTTCACTTTTCAACTATGGGTTAACGAGGCTAGTGGCCGTGTGGAGGGGAGGCTGTGGCACATGTAACGGGTGATGGCGCGGCGGCAGTAGCGGCTGGGGCTTGAGGCGGAGGTGAGGGGACGTCAGCACCCTGTTTCAGTCAACCGACGAGTGTCGATTTCTTCAGACATGAATCTAGGTTCACCTCCTCCTAATTAGGCTATGTTGTTCCCTGCCTTCTCAGAATGTAGTTAGATGTTCAGAATGCAATCATGACATGGGTGATTCCGCAGATTTGGATTCCTTTCTTATATATCATCCACTCATGCGGTACTTCATCATCCTGTAAATTGTTGGGACAAAATGTTTGAGGATCTGGCGGAAATAGTAACGGTGTTGCTTTGATCTGTCTCATGCCTTCCTTATCATGCTCAATCTTTACCTCTGATTATCTCTGTTGATTTCAGTAAATCATCAGTAGAAAAGAAGCGATTCTTTAGTAAAAGTTCAGGAATGTCTTGCGCTGTTGGATTAATGGATTTCTCTTTGTGTTCCAATTGCAGTGTGTTTTTTCTAGGGTACCTCATCAAAGGGCAAGCTACTCTTGCGTATTGTATATAGATAGAAACAGCGGGATTTTTTTTTACAAAATGACCAGGTTTACGTCTACGGATGAGATTAGCACCGTATTTGCCCGTCTATACCAAGTTTTAGAACCAGGTTGGTATATTTTTCAAATTCAAGCACTAAACCGAACATTCGTGCCAATTTCAAGCACCACCAGTGTGTTTACCTCTTATTATTTACAAAAAAAACAACCTGTATGGATAGCAATAGAGGCTCATATGCAAAAAAAAAAGAGCTATAAGCCTATAAATCATCAAAAGTTTGCAAAGTTGAACGACCAAATGAAACACATACTGCAATGCTACATCATATGGACATAGAATAGAAGATCGTTGAGCGATTTCCTTGGACAGAAAAATGATAAGAGGTAGCGGTGACGTCAAGCTGTGGAGCCAACACCCTTGTTGCAACACATCGATTAGTCAGGATGGTCCGTAATTTGATATCTAGCAAGCCTGAATTGTGTCACAGGTGGGTTCACATCATTCATGATATGCATTACTAATATCTTCATCTTCTTTTGGAACAGCAGTCTGATCCAATTAACAATTACTAATATCTTCATCTTCTTTGCGCAATACTTCTATTTTATTCTCAATTTACAATCAGTATCGTATATGTATAATTGGGATGCTGTCGTTTTCATCACTGCTAAGTTTACTTTGCTAAGTACATGGGTCCATTCTACAACATTACTAGGAGTATTTCATTTGCTCATGTACTTTGTGAATAAATTTTCTGCATGCATCAACAACAACAGGCGGTAGTTGTATTTTATTTCAATCAAAGGTACACTCAAGACTGCGGCGGAAGACAGAAAAAAAATTGGAATGGGGGCGGACTCTAAACTCCAAAGAACGAAAAAAAACCATCACCTCCTGCCTTTGCTGGCCCCTGCCTCTCCCCTTCATGACCAACTTCTAGCTAGCAGCTATCTCCCCTTGGACCGGACCCTTTCACTTCATGTCCATCTTCTACTGTAGCTAGCAGCTAGGCACTAGCCGAACTTCGTCCCTGCCAGCCGATAACTCCAGTGACGCCATACGTGCCGCTGGCGCCGCCTTGCACTGCTGGACGCCGCTTGGAGGATGGAGCAGTGGCCAGTGATGCATGTCGCCGTCGTCCACTTGTGCAGTTTGATGCCGGCCGTCATGCCAACAGCTACGGTTCTTGCCTGTCGGTTGCTGGCTTGCCGCTATGAATGGATCGCTTCCTCTGCCGAACGCACGACGATTCAGTTAGCCAACGACTGGTTGAGCCACACTGCACAGCGCGCCCCAGCGGCACATCCCACCATTCACCATTGGTCCGCACTAAAACGGACATGTTTAACTCCAGCACACTGGTCAAGCCCATGAGTGATCCAGTCTCATCTGCACCCGGCATTGAATAAAAAAATTCAAAATAAATACTAGATTTTTTTAAAAAAATCCAATTTTTTTGGCATGGTAAATAATTTGGTGCGTGATGTCCGCTCCAAATTTTAAATCATTTAAATGTTTGAATAGCTCTCTGCAAAAAAGACAAATTTAAGGTCTGTTAAAAAGTGTATTGTTCATATACTGTTCTGACCCGATTTGTCTTTTTTGCCCAAAGCTACTGAAATGTCCAAATCCTCTGAAATTTGGAGCGCGCCTCACGCACCAAATTATCTACCTTGCACAAAAAAAGTTATTCTTTTATGAATTGTTTCTTGACCGGATGCAGATGAGCCCGGGTTCAAAATTGGGTATTCGCTCCTTTTCCCCTATCTTCTTCCTCTCACATGAGAACTCACGATGGCCAGCGATGATACGCCACACCTTGCCTTGGGGGGTCCTCCGCAACCAGACGGAGCCTTTTGACCTCTCCCTGGTCGCCAGCGTGGCACCGGGGAGCCTTAGCTAGCGCCAAGCCCTCGGCTCCCTCCCACCTCTCCCCCGCCGCCGCCGGTAACTCGCCGGGCAAAGCCGGTTGGCGCGGCGGCGGGATCTCTCCTCAGCCGCCGCACCGGGCGCGGTGGCGTTCGGCGGTTGGCGACGGCGCGCCGGCGATGACTCAGAGGCGACGGCAGGAGCTGCTTCCCCCGGTGGTCGCGTGGGGGCTCGGGCGCCCTATGGTGGCCGTGGTCGATCTGTTTCAGATCCGACCGCTGTGCCTCGGCGGCGGCTCGACGGTGGCGCGCGGTGCGGCTCGCTGGCGGGCGGCGGCCTGGTCTAGATGGGGGGCCTTCCACGGCTGCGTGCGCGGCGTGGTGGTGGCGGCGTGACGGCGGCTCCTCGATGGCCGACCAGAGTTCATTGGGAGGCGTCGTCTCCGACTCGATCTACTCTGGTTCGTGCTGGCTACGGTAGCGACTACGGTCGACGCCAATACTGCCTGGATGGATCTGGCGGGTGGGCATGGATCCGGGGGAAACTCCAGGCCGGCGTGGCGGCCGCACCAAAGTCAACGCCCTCGGCGCCGATTTCCTTCCTGGAGGCTTCGGTGTGGATCATACGCCCCCACCTCTGCCATGAGCGCAGGCGAAAGCCTCTGTTCCTTTGTTTGGGCGACGATGGCACTTTGGTGTCGTGTTCCTTCCTGAAGGCGTCGGCCGAGGACTGCTCAGGGTGGTGGAGTTGCTGGTATTTCGGAGTCGACGTGAGATGGCATGTAGGTGGAGCGGTGTGGCATCAACAGTATCATCGACGGTGGGTCTCGGCGGCACGGCGCAGTGGAGACTCGGCGTCCGATGCGCGGAGATGGACTCACGCAGGAGGAGGAAGCTGTCTGGCGTCATGGTGGCGTCAACGGTAGCTAGACCGTACAAGGTAGATGCAGCAGTACAACTCTGAAGATGGATTGGTGGCAAGTGGCTGCGGCGGCCTCATACCCGGCAGGTGTCCTGGTTGAGGAGCACGCCGGACTGGTGGGTGCCCATACCCGGCAGGCGTCCTGGTTGGGACCTCAGGTCTTAGATGTAAGGTATGGTTGCGATGTGTGTTTGGTATTAGGTCCAGGCTATCAGCTTCCCTTCATCAATTGGATAGGTGCATCGACAGTTGTTGCTTAGACGGTGGCTTTAGTATTACTGTTGTATGACTTTGTAAAGTCTTGTGACAATAATTAATAAAGTGGATGCATGCATCGCCCAGATGCAGAGGCAGGGGGTCATCCTTCTTTTCTAAAAAAATTAGTAGTATCTATGACATAGATACTAACCTGGCCGATTGGAGCGGCAAGAGAGAACCAACATCCAGGATCAAACCCATCAACAAAGAGGACAGGTATTCAGCTGGGAATAGACAAAACAGCGACAACAAAGATAAATTGTAAATTTATGAGGATGGAATTAGGGGAAGAGGAAACAGAGAAGATGAAGTAGTAATTTGCCGAAGTAATTTATCAAATCGCGTGTATAGATATCACGTCAGTTGAGTCAATATAGTGCATGTAGTTTTTCCATATCATGTTTGACACGACTTCAAAACCTCAAATGTGTATTTTAAATATGAATTATGCTTTCATCTGTGTTTTGCCCCTTTGCGGATCATTCGTAAAATATGATCATCGTTAGGGAAAGCACGAAAATAATCATTTGCGGACAGTCTAGAAAAAAACATGTCCCAAGTAGTTCATTTACCATCAGGGATGTAGTTGATCTCTGCATCAATGACGTAACAGGTCATCTAGTATATAGAGGGGCAAGGGGTGTTCCATGGGCCCACCAAGGCCTTAACACCTCTCGGTAGCGCCATGTCACACTTCTAATATGAATCTCTCTCTCTCTCTCTCTCTCTCTCTCTTATAGATTCCCCCAACTTCGTTGTGCTGGTCCATGACTTACTGAGGTGTTCTACTTTGGTATATGTGGATATCTTGGAGGCATTATAATCTTCAACACCGGATCAGGCAGAACTTTGCGAGGAGAAGCTCTCGCGGCTGGGAGGTACAACCAAGCTATGAGAGCCAGATGACTTCATTGACATCGTCAACATGATCGTTGTGTTGATGGGTCGTCGAGGGTATGATCTTGTTGCCTTTACCTCGACAGTGATCTTGGTTGGTTTATGCGTGGTACGTACCACGTTCCCATGCATGGGTAACCATCTCATGTTATCATTTCTCTCTTTCTATACCCAACCTCACTTTGATTTGTCTGAGCAAAAGAAAAGGGCTCAAGGTTTGTGATTTCAGTAAGCTAATCTTGAATCCTCATTGAACAGTCATCAACATGGCATGATATAACCACATCATCCTATCCTAGGGTTTTGAGGTTCTTACCGCGTGTGGGGAGGAAATTGTCAGCTTCTTCATTGTCGAGGAAGGAACGGCGCCACTTTCATCGGCATCGTATATCAAGGAGGCATAGTCGTGGTGTTTGAGAGATACGACCGAACGAGGGACAAGTGGGTGAAATAGAGAGACTAGATCAGACCGACCGCCACTTGTGAAAATCTATTTTCTTTCCCTTTTTATAATTTTTCCAGCCAGGTTTTTTCTGGACCCTTTTTTGTATTTATATTTCTATCTCTCTTGTTTGAAAGTGCACAGAAATTTCCAAATTCATTGAACTTTTTTTCAAATTGATGAAATTTTTCAAAAAAATTATGCAACTTTTTTCAAACTCAATTAACTTTTTTCAAATTCATTGATTTTTTTTCAAAATTGATGAACTTTTTCCCAAATCTGGTTCGGTTTTTCTAATTTGATGAACTTTTTTCCAAAATCGGTGATTTTATTTCAAGATGAACTTTTTCCCAAATCGATGAACTTTTTTCAAATTCGATGAACTTTCTTATTGAAAGATTGATGAATTTTTTCATATTTGTCTTTTTTTCCGAAATTGAATATTTTTCCATTTCATAAAAAATTTCAAATCTGATAAAAAATTTCAATTCATGATTATTTTCCAATTTTATGAACTTTTTCTCAAATTAGTGAACATTTTTTAACTTTATGAACTTTTTGAATACGTGAACTTCTTTAGAATTTGTGAATTTTTTTAATACAGCAACGTGTTTTTTGCATCTTCATGAACGTTTTACGAAATATGTGAACTTACAAAAAGTGTTCACTTTTTTCGGAAAATCACGTATGAGTGGGCTCTAAATGTTCTTGAAGTATAAGCGTCAATTCTAACGTGATGCTCTAGTGGCTAGCCAGGCAGCTATTTGTGGTGATGATGTTACAAGAATTGTTTTGAGAATAGTGCGAGGGGAGGAAAGCCTGGAAGGCATTAATGACATTGTGTTGGTCCTAATTCCAAAGGTAACGAGTCCTTCTCAGTTGTCTCAATTTAGACCCATCAGTCTTTGCAACGTGCTCTACAAGATTGCATCCAAAGTAGTTGCCAACAGACTCAAGAATATTTTGCCTGATATTATATCTGAGGAACAATCTGCTTTCGTGCCTGGGAGACTCATCACAGATAACATCATATGTGCTTATGAATGTCTGCACTTCATGAAGAGGACACGGTCACGATCTAATAGCTTTTGTGCTTTGAAACTGGATATGATGAAAGCCTATGACAGATTGGAATGGCCATATTTGAAAGGTATCATGGGCAAATTGGGTTTCTCTCAACAGTGCATTGACACGGTAATGGGGATGGTCTCATCAGTATCCTTTTCTGTTCTCTTTAATGGAGAGAAACTTGATTCATTTATACCTACAAGAGGTATCCGACAGGGAGATCCAATCTCCCCCTACTTATTCCTAACTGCAGCAGAGGGCCTTTCGTGCCTCCTGAAATCTAGTTCTCGGTCATCATTCGCAGGCATTAAGGTGGCTCCAACGGCGCCCATCATTAACCACCTCTTATTTGCAGATGACAGCCTGCTGCTTTTTAAGGCTAATGTGGAGGGGTCAGAGGAAGTGTCAAACCTGCTTGATATTTATTGCAGAGCTTCGGGACAGAGGATAAATAATGAGAAGTCTTCCATCTTCTTTAGTAAAGGATGTCCAGATTCCATAAAGGAAGAGGTGAAGAATTCCTTAAACGTCCAAAATGAATCATTAAATGAACGTTATCCGGTATGCTAACTAATGTAGGCCACCAAGAATGGCACTTTCAAGTATTTATAGACCGAGTATGGGAAAGGATCAAAGGTTGATGGAGAAATTACTATCTGCGGCCGAAAAGAAGTTTTAATTAAGGCAGTTGCACAAGCGATCCCTGTTTTTTCAAAGTGTCTTGTTTTCGCTCTACCAAGGGTCTGTGTGACAAGATCACATCCATAATTCGCCAATTCTGGTGGGGAAGCAAACAAGGTAAGAGGAAACCTAGCTGGGTTGTATGGGATATGATGACCAGGCCTAAGAACTTGGGTGGTCTTGGTTTTCATGATTTGGAGATTTTCAATCTAGCATTACTAGAATCTGGCACTTTGCCATCTGCCATGGCAGATGGCAAAGGCATGGTCAGCGGATGGCAAAGGCTTTGCCATCTGCCAGCAGATGGCAAACAGTTTGTCTGAAACCCTGCCGGTAAAGGCTTCTTTGCCATCTGATGGTTGATGGCAAAGAGCATGTGTCTTTGCCATCAGCTGGCAGATGGCAAAGCCTCTTAACGGGTTAGCCCGTTAGAAGGTTAACGGCATATTTTGCCATCTCGCCAAACAGATGGCAAAGGATGCTGAGTTTTACCGTCCGCCGCCAGATGGCAAAGGCTTCATGCTTTGCCGTCTGCAAATAGATGGCAAAGAGCTTTGCCATCATGCTGGCAGATGGCAAAGAGCCCAAATAGGCCAGCCCAAATTTTACATGTAAATGACACGTGGCCCTCTTTGCCATCTGCCAGCTGATGGCAAAGCTCTTTGCCTATAGGAGACATTGCTAACACACAAAAAAATGAAGCGGTTCATATTACCTATGAAATTTCACCAAAAATAATAATAGACTAAATGTATATGCATGTATATGGAGAACATCATACTGCAAGATGAAGTTGAAAATGACACTTGATGATCTCAACCAAGAAGGACATGTACAGAATCTGTAAGAACAGATAATTAAATGTGGGTGTAGGAGAAAAATATGTACAGACCTAGAAAAACATAATCAAAGACAATACATACTCTGCAAGTACAGATTGTGCAAACATCTGATGCATTGAGTAAACATGGGAGGGCAGGTTATAATGCATATGTGATGGACTGAAGGTTACAGTTATACGGTTGTCAATGATATGCAATTATAATAATATTTATATTTAAATTTCGTACCGTAACCTAAGAATTTACAGCACACATAAGGGAAATGTTTCAGTATGTACGATCTATAAGTGTTCAACTGAGTTACACGGACATATACATTGATAATACACCCTCAACTATCCGCCGAGAAGAAAAATCAAGGTTCAATTTACTTGAGCATTGACATTGTCTTTGTACTGGAGTAGGAAAATGTGCCTTAGTTACTGATATTTTGCAGTTCCCACCTTGTACAATTGTTTTGTTGAATATAAGTAAATGGAGTTGAAATACTGCTCTGAATATCATACTACAAACAACATATAAACATATGTATCAGAAATGAAAAAAAAACATCACTTACCATACTGAACATCCCATTGTTCTGATGTGTATTTGGCACCATTTCAAATAGCAGAATAAGAAATATGATAATGCCAATAGAATCCACTGAATGCTTGAGGCACAAACGAATCCTTCCCACGTCCACTTCTTGTTTCCTAAGGAAACCAAGAACCAATTGGAATAGTAACAATAGTTCAGTACATTTTATAACTGAAGCAAACCAAGAACCAATTGGAATAGCAACTCGGAATTGAAACCTGAGTACATCGATTGGTAGTAGAGATCTATTATATAATTAAAACAGAAGCAAACCAAGCTTTGACGTTCGTCCACATGATGGTTGGGATTAAAAGATCAAAAAGGTTACGTACAACGATATTACGTGCCGTTTTTTCATCCGACACGTACAAGCACAAACTGCACGCATCCCATAAAGCAGCACGTCCCTTTCAAGAATCTGATCAGAATCCAACTATCAGAAAGGGAAAAAAACTAATTGGAGTCCCGCCGTAAAAAAGAAGGAGCTAATGGGAGTCCTGTACGGACAAGAAGACAAAACGGAATTGGACACTATGCGTTTGTTCCTATCTGCCAATGGTTGGGCTGGCTTCAGGCAATGACACTGATACATACAGGAGCAAAAAGATGAATTAGCCAGACGTTTTATTTGCCTATTAGCAATGACCTTGGGCTGGCTATTGGCATGGTTAAAAAAAAAGAATTAGCTGGATGTTTTGTGTGCCACATATATGGCTACCTATTGTCAGGATTAATAAATTAAGACGGGGTTATTAGGAAAATGTAAATTAAGACAAAGGGCTTGGGCTGGCGTACACATATGAGTGTACAGGAGCGTTCACCCTGGAAAAAAATAGAGTACAGTACAAATGAAGTTGCGGAAACAAAACTAAATATAGCTTTGGCTATGTTCACATGATTAAGACAATAGAAATGAAATGGTAGAGATTATACGTCAACCATAAGCAACACCTACTAAGCCATCAACAAACCAATCTGCACGTAAAAAAACAATCTGAATCTTCCCTAAAAAGGAACAATTAGAATTTACTAAAAAAGGAAAAAATTAACCGATTGGAAATGCGTTCCTATATAGCACGATCATGTCAAACCAATACGTGTAGGGATTTGTGTTCAAAAAGAAAAAAAACGTGTAGATTTGGGCTGGGCACATATACCGATATAAGGCAGGATAGAAAATATGATATGTTGGGCCGGTTTGGGATGAATATTGGGCATAGGCACATGTTTTGAGAGAAATTAAATGCAAGGGCATCTGAATGTACAGAAACATTGTATGGCGGCATTACCAAAATGGACTAGACTAAATCTACAAAAGGTGATTAATCCAATGAATTAAGTGGGTTCTAATAAAACCGGATGAAACACAAATATCTAAAAGCATTAGTAAGGACCAAGTCGAATAAATTCAGTGCTCAAAGTAAGTCAATTTTATATTGTCAAATAAACATATATTTTGTTTCAATTCAAACAAATTGAAAACAAAGATACAACACTTATATTAAAAATAGCCACGGAAATGTGCATGCAACATACCTCTTTAGATACTATTAGTAGTACATATATATAATATTTATATTACCATTTATAATTTACATAAAAATACATATATATTACAAATTACTGCCAAAGTTAATCACTAAGTCCGTGTCAAAATAAAAAGACAGGTGTCATAATATTCAGAAAATGTAGAGTTCATATTATATGAACAAACATCCAAGTCTCTTACATAATAAGCCACAAGTATTCATGGACGTATATTTATTATCTCCATCCTAATTACATTGTGGATGCGAAATACACCTGCTTAGATTTAATAGTACAAGAGAGGACAGTATATTTCAATGTTCAATATGAAGCTCAACAAACCAATCGGAAAGCCATGTGGTAGAAAACAACCAAAAAGCACAACAAGCAAACAAATGATTACACTGCAGACATCACCGCCCCGATATTAGCAGCTAAACATGAGTTGGACATACATGCCACTTGATTTTCCTAAATTCAAAGAGTAGGTACAGTTAATAAATTATTTCACATATGTGAAAAATAGACACTTATGATTTGAGCGAATGAAATGAAATTTACAGAACTCCCATTGAATATAATTTGATAATTATATATTTTTCTATTAGGTATAACAGAGGCGCTATGGTATTGCCACCGAGTAGAATTAGTTCAGTTGAGTCATAAGTTCTAAACAATGCAACCGAGTAGAATTAGCGTCAACATGCTAAGTTACGGATGTACACGGGTATGTAATGCATGTGATGCATGGTGTCATGCCGACAATAACATGTAAATGTATCTGCCCAGCATCCGCTAGGTAAATGGACTAGCATCAACTAACAATCATGTTTATCAAGGAAATTAGCAATATCATTTTAAGAAGACATATTCTCAACGTATATATTGTGGTATTTATATATAAAAAAGTAGGCATTATGCAAACTTAGGGAGACAGTGGATATGAATTGAAGGCAAACAAACCATGAACACCAAACAGTCTTGATGAATGATACGTAGATTGCTAAAGTACAGTCTTTTCAAAGTTGTCCCCTGGAGCATATGTCGAATTCTAAATAGATATTTATAATAATATATATGAATCTAGCCGCGCAAACGCGCGGGTAACTCTGCTAGTTATAAACTGAAAGAAGGAACAATGGATTAGCAACAAAGGTTATCCTACAGTAAGAAATTAATAGCTCTAACACAAAGAGGGCATCACCTTCGCAAAATCGTAAGAGGTGGTCGGGGAGGCAGAGAATCGACACAGCCACCGGGTTCTTCGGAGGAAGACAGCGAGCAGGACGGGGATGACTTGTCGGGGACGGAGGAGCCGGTCGGTGATGGCCGCAGCGAGGGCGGGGATGTGTGGTCGGGGATGGAGGAGACGGTCCGCGACGGCGGCGGACGAAGGCGCAGCAGGGCGGGATGGCTTCAAAGATGGACGGCGGCGGCCGCCGACGCTGAAGGTGCAGTCCGCCATGGCTACTGCGTCGCGGTGGCTAGGGTTGGGGAGGCGCGCCGCTGCCTGGAACGGTGGAGGGACAAAGTAGGGCGGCTGATGGCGGGAGGGGCGGGAAGGGCTGCGGTGGCGGGAGGGGCAGGCAGCGGCGGTCTGTGGACGCCCCGATTCAATCAGACACTAATCATGCACGCAAACGTGTACGATCAAGATCGAGGACTCACGGAAGATATCACAACACAACTCTAAAACATAAATAAGTCATACAAGCATCATAATACAAGCCGGGGCCTCGAGGGCTCGAATACAAGTGCTCGATCATAGACGAAGTCAGCGGAAGCAACAATATCTGAGTACGTACATAAGTTAAACAAGTTTGCCTTAAGAAGGCTAGCACAAACCGGGATATAGATCGAAGAGGCGCAGGCCTCCCGCCGGGATCCTCCTAACTACTCCTCGGTCGCCGCCGCGGGCTGCACGTAGTAGTAGGCGCCCAGCAGTAGTAGTCGCCATCGACGGTGGCGTCGCTCCTGGGCTCCATCGTCTGATCGCAGCAATCGGGTAAAGAAAAGGGGAAAAGGGGGAACAAGGCAACCGTGAGTACTCATCCAAAGTACTCGCAAGCAAGGAGCTACACTACATATGCATGGATATATGTGTAAAGGGCCATATCAGTGGACTGAGCTCGCAGAATGCCGTAATAAGAGGGGATAGCTAATCCGTCAAGACTACGCTTCGCAGCCTCTCGCCTTGCAAAGATGTAGCGTAGAGTAGTCCAAGTCCTCAAGTAGCATCGATAGCAATAATCCTACCCGCAATCCCTCCTCGTAACCCCGAGAGAGAGCGACCACCAGGTTGTATCCGCACTTGGAAGGGTGTGTTTTATTAAGTATCCGGTTCTAGTTGTCATAAGGTCAAGGTACAACTCCAAGTCGCCCTGCTATCAAGATCACGGCTATTCAAATAGATTAACTTCCAGGGTGCACCACATAACCCAACACGCTTGATCCCATTTGGCGGACACACTTTTTCGGGTCATGCCCGCCGCGGAAGATCAACACGCCGCAGCCCCACCTAGGCACAACAGAGAGGCCAGATGCCGGTCTAAACCTAAGCGCCACAGGGTGCGGGCCCATCGCCTTAGCACACCAAGACGTTGTGACGCTGGGCCGGAAGCGTAACTAGCCCCTTAATACAAGAGCAGGCCTACGCTCCAATCCGCGCGCCGCCGCCGCCGACGCCACGAAGTGCTTCGCCGATACCACGACGCCGAAAGTGCCCGTAAATGTTCCCAAGATAGTTGGTTAGTGCGATAGACCAAATGGCCGACTCGATCAAATACCAAGATCTCGTTAAGCGTGTTAAGTATCCGCGAACGCCGACCAGGCCAGCCCACCTCTCTCCTAGGTGGTCTCAACCTGCCTGCCGCTCCGCCATTAAAGTAACAATCGGGGCCGTGGGAACCCAGGCCCACCTCTCACGGGATGGAGCCACCGTCCTTTCACCCCCATCTCCTAACAGTATCACAGGTAATATAATAGTGTAAAGTATCTAGATATGCCCGTGATCACCTCCAAGTGATCACAGCCCAAAGAGTATAGCATGGCAGACGGACAAGAGTGTAGGGCCACCGATGGAACACTAGCATCCTATACTAAGCAAGAGGATAGCGGTAAAGGTAACAACAAGAGTAGCAAGGACAAAGCTATGCAGCAAAGATAGGATTAATCGAAAGCAAGAATATGCTACACTACTCTAATGCAAGCAGTATAGAGAAGAGTAGGTGATATCTGGTGATCAAAGGGGGGGCTTGCCTGGTTGCTCAGACAAGGAGGGGTCGTCAACTCTGTAGTCGAACTGTGCAGCAGCAGCGTCGGTGTCGGTGTCTAGCGGAAGAAGAGGGGGGAAGAAACAATGAATACGATGCAAACAGATGCATAACGATGCATGACAAGACAAGTAACGGTGCTAGGGGTGCCCTAACGCGGTATGAGGTGATACCGGTGAAGGGGGGAAGCATCCGGGAAAGTATTCGGTGTTTAGCGATTCTAAAGGCAGAGGAGCCGAGGGGAAAGTTGCGAGTTCGATAGGTTAGGGGTGTGGCGGATTTAACTTGTTGCATATCCGAATCATCTCGCTGCTTCGAGCAACTTTCATGTAGAAAGTATTTCCATCTGAGCTACAGTTTATCTTATATGATTTTCTAAAGTTTTAAAACATTTTTAAAATTTATTTAATTAATTTAATTCAACCTTATCCGGAACAGTGCATGCTGACGTCAGCATGACGTCAGCAGTCAACAGACTGGTCAAACTGATGGTGGGTCCCACATGTCATAGGCTGAAGACTAACAATTTGTTAACATTTAATTAGCAGGTTAATTAGAGTTAATTAGTTAACTAAACAAGATTAATTAATTAATTAATTAATTTTATTATTTTATTTTTAAATCCTTTTTTGTTTTGGGCGTGGGGCCCCAACGTCATAGGCCCATCGGAGCCTAGCGGATCGGGAGAGCGGGCGGGCGCCTCAACAGAGCGACGGCGTCTCGAGCGGCGAACCAGTTGGCCCAGTGGGCGGGAGGAGGAGAGCGCCGCAAGAATCGGGGAGGTAGCGGGCGGTGGGGAGCGGAGGCAGAGGCTGGGCGGCAGTAACAGGAGGCGGCGACGCGTTAAGCAGCGGCGGTGGCGGCGACGGCGCTGCTGACGTGCTCGGGCGTGCGGGAGGGAAGGCGGGGCTGCAAGCTCGGGCGGCAGTGGGCTCGGGCACCACCGTGGGGTGCGACGAAGCTAGGCAAAGGCGCGCACGAGCGAGGCGACAACAGCAGGAGCAATACCGACGAGGGGCGCGGCCCGCACCAAGCCTCGGTCATGGCGGCAGGAACTCGGGGGTGGGGCTCATACGACAACAAATCCGAGGGGGAAAAGGGGGGAATGGGTGCGGCTCACCGAGGGGAAGGCGATGGCGAGCTCGGGGTGGTTCTGGGAGGACCGGAGGTAGCAGATCGACGAGGCGAAGCAGACGTCCATGGTCGAAGAGGAAGGGTCGATGGCGGCGGCTCCAGGGGGCTCCAGCTAGATCCGGTTGCCGTACAGAACGACGACGAAGGGGCCCGTCTCCTGGGAAGCTTCTGGCGCCGCGGGGAAGCTCCGGTGCACGGCATCGACATCGACGTCGACGCGGCGACGACAGCTCG
The DNA here is from genome assembly GCA_021605205.1 of Aegilops longissima. Classification (NCBI taxonomy): domain Eukaryota; kingdom Viridiplantae; phylum Streptophyta; class Magnoliopsida; order Poales; family Poaceae; genus Aegilops; species Aegilops longissima. Next base: position 696,792,693 of record CM038679.1, read on the forward strand.
ATGTGAGCTCCAGATCGGGAGAGCGAGTGAGCGAGGGGGAGAAAGGGATTAGCGATCTAGGGTTGACAGAGGGGTCGTGGGGCATTCTTATCTAGCGCAGAGAGACGGCGGGGAGGCGCGGTATGGCCGCCCCGTGGCTATCCGGCCATGGACGACGCTCCTGCGCCCACGGGTGCCCGTGAACAGAGAGCAAGGGGTGACCATGATGGGCTGGGCCTGCACTGTGGCCACTAGGGCCCGTGCAGCAAAGAGCTGTTCCTCTACCTCTTTTCCTTTTCTAAAACTTTTTGTTTTCTCGCTTTTTTCTTATTTTCTCTGCATTTTATTTATTTTAGTTAGCAAAACATTTTTACAAAAATATAACCCCTACTCCTAAATTAGCATAATATCATAGGACACCTACTCCAAAAAGTTTGGTGATTATATAAACTAGATTAACATTTTTTTAGTATTTAAACGCATTTAAATAATTGTTTGGCTGCTGTTTTACTTACTATAGTGCATTTAAATACTTTACAAAAGTGTGGTTTCTTCACCAATATTTAATATGGATTATGTGGCTCACTCCGAACATTTTAGTTTTCATATTTGAAAACTTTTATTGTTGCTTAATTTTGAATTTGAATTCAAACCGTTTTCGAACTAACGCGAGATTAGCAACAGTAATCGAGGTGACATGGCATCATTAGCAGAGGTTCACTGTAGCTTAATTATCCGGGCGTCACAATTCTCCTCCACTACAAGAAATCTCGTCCCGAGATTTAAGAAGTAGAGAAGGAGGGGAGGTCTAGTTACGAAATTCTAACAGATCTCCTCGGTCTTGGTTTCTCTTCTCGAAGTGGTCGATCCATTATATTGATGTCTTCATTTTTCTCGCTTCAAGTCATCAAGATGAAGTCGGCATCCTTTCTTCGGGGTTCCATCGTATTTACTTAATAGGTAACGGGCAGATCGACAATGACAGAATGCTATAAGGGTAATAATCTGGGATTAACCCATGAAGGAGCATATGAGTACCTCTCGAGTTTGAAGAAATAAAACACATCGAGAGTAAAGTTCAAGGTACAATAAGAAGTTTCAAGCATCCGCATAATCGCTCAATGCCTAGTCAAGGTGAAAGGGGTTTCAAAGCAACGGAATAATTATTGTGTCTGATGCCAGAATTGATGATCTCATCGGGAGGTGGCTCATGAATTACATACGAGTCCACGCGGGAGGAATAACTTTGGGAACAGGGGGTGTACAGGAGAGTCAGGTTTCGATCCTGTGGAACTGTGGGTTATGGGCCCACCATGTGGGTTAAAAGTAGGAAGGTGATGACGTCTTGCACGATCATGTAAGTAAGGCCTGTCAGAGGGTAGCATGTTAGTTATGTTGGCAACAACGTCGGTACCAAGGGTGAGGGACGAAGAGAACCCTTTTCCTGCTCGTTGAATGAGGTGGACCATTAGGCAAAGTTCTCGTCCATCGGTGGATACCTGAATGTCATCAACAATAGTAACAGGGTCTTGCTGACAGAATTGTACACCAAGGTGTTTACATAAGCAGGAGAATATTACTGCTTAGATCATATAGATCACAAGACACGTTAAACCAACCAACGGAAAGGAAAATACGATTATCAGATTAAACAGAACAATGGAAAGGAAAATGTGTTTAAACACATATTTCAAGGGTATATCCTTCCCAAGGGCAATTAGAGCATGATATCCAAGACAGGATATAATGTAGAAAACTCTTTAGGTATGGAAGAGAATTTTCATGACATTACCCATACAGTGGTGTTTGGATAATTGAGCAAGGAACATTTAACATTGGGCTACAAATGTTCCTGTTGAAAATCGGAGTACCATAGACATGCTTCGAGATAGCATTGACATGGTCAACAGGTGAAGGTCGGACTTTGGAAACAAAAAGGATCCATCAGGAACAACTTATAGAATAAATCTTACAATTTCCTCACGGAAGAATGACTAACCTTGCCAAAAGGAAACTATAACAATAGGTCCTCCGGCCAGGTGTGCTAGGCATGACATCATCTTACCGGGTCATATAAAGACCAATGTTATAACTCTTGGAAATATGTTCCAACCATCATATCTGACCGAGGTTCAGATCCGATTGGTGTCAGGAAACCTCCGTCTTAGGATGCCTGAGAAGAAAAGGTGCAACGCAATTGACGAGATAACATTATAAGATTCTCGGGCAATGAACTATGGAAGCTAGTTCGAAGACAAGGATTCATCATCATTAAACCAAGGAGAGGATGAGAGGGTGGCTGATGGAATCAGCGGCAATTTATCGAGATTAACAAAAGATGGATTTCCACAATTATGTGAACAAGGAGATAACATTTGCCAGATCAAATGGTATAATGATGTATGTTCGAGGAAAACATACACAATTTACAATGATAGAAGGGTGCCCACGGAAATCTGGAATAGGTAGCACGATCAATGTTTGAATGATGATTCAATAAGCAATAGACTTAGAATGAAACTACCGACCATTAACTCCAAAGCAAAGGGTTGCTAGAAGTACAGAACTCAAGCAACACTATTAGCATATTGGTATCCTGGTTAAAAACAACACGGGGACCAAGGAGGAATGGTGATGGTGAGAAGTATCATCATACCGAGAATTTCTAAGAGGTGGAGCAATCTCCACAACATTCTCGACAAAAAAGACAGTAATACTTCAAGGCAGAACACAACACTAGCTGGAGAGCAAGTTGTATTCATAATGTGGACAAGTTCGTGATGAAATGAAGTCAAGGGTGTTGTCGATGATAATAAAAATCATCGAGGGCCAGGATGGTATTTCTCTTCATGAATTCAATCGATATCCTGGAAGAGCTCAAAATGTTGATGATGATCACGACACAATTGTGAGAGATTTCTCGAAGGTGTAATCGATCGGCGATGACATCAAGTCAAAGGACTGATGAAGCGAAAGGTTATTGGAACCACGAGTACGACACAAACTCAAAATCAAGCTTGTTGTTCAAGACGAAATGATATGACGAGGAAAATCGACGTAAGCTTAGCTCAGCGTCGAAAGTGGTGCTCTGGGAATAAGGACCAGGTAGCACAGTTAAAAAGTTGCACAATAAGGATATAGCCGATCAGGCTAGGAATGGCTTGATCGGGTACAAACTCGTACTTAAAGAAGATTACAAAGAGTAGTTGAACCGTAGTGCGGACTCGGTTCAGTTATTGGTGTCTTTGAGTGTTTAATAACTCAGAGCCCGTGAAAAATTGAATCAGTGGGAATGTAGCACTTGATGAAGAACTCATAAGATGTTATGCAGTTCCATGATAATCCCGAGATACCGTGGGGGTAATACTCGATGATGATCAAAGTAGAGGTTGGACTGGGTATTGCTCTATAGAAGTCAAGTGCTTAACCTTGCACGAGAAATGGTATTTAAAAGAGAACATGGTCGAACCACGATTGCAAAAGGCCAGATCCCGGATATAAGATGAACTTATACCAAAGGAATAATTAATTTAAGAGAAGCTTTAATGATAAGATCTACATCGTGTCCATGGGCATGAACACAAGTTCAAGGTCGACTCCCACTTCTCCAATGCATAACCTTTCATTCACTTCTCACGCTCGATGAAGTTGCGTTGTTGAAATTTTATCCGTGAAGCACCGTAAGAGTATGACTCGTGAAAACTTTCGGTTCACACGGTTTAGAGAAGGCATATGTTCAACCCATAGGGGCTTCTTAGAAACATATACCTCAAGTTTCAAGAGTAAATAACACAAGCCCGAAAGCGAGCATGGTTGGCCAAGCAGAGGATACAACTTAACAAAGGCATTATGTATCGGGAAGAACTCACAAAGTGATCAAATGTGAAGGACAACGCTCGGATAACAATCCAACAAAGGACTTGATGGTCCACAAAGGATCTCATATGAGTATCGATACTCAACCAGAAGAGGAAGGAATGCAAAGCAACAGGTTATGGAATCATCTGAATAATTCAAAGCTTAAATGCAAAGGAATTATTATTTCCAAAACAAAGGATCGAAGCGTACGCTCGATCAAGGATGGATCAATTGAATATACCAGAGGCACAATCGATTTACGAGATAGTTTGGTCGAGAACCAGCTCATGTTCAAAATGACGTCTGAGCCGGAAGGATGAATTCTAGGATCTATTTGAGGATTGCGAGCATTCGCAACATATTGAATCAACAGACCCAAAATGATAATGACAAGGTATGCCATTAAGATTACAAGACTTATGGGATTAACCATAATGCAAGCAAGCAAGAATTTCAAGAGCAATAGGCTGCTCAGGATTTTCGGAAGATCGGGTAGTATTTGAATGTATTTTTGTGAAACACATGAACAACTTTGGACGGACGGATACTCGACAAGCGCGAGTAATTATCCGTAGGGGTATTCATGCAGCAAGGAACCGCAGGCGATAAGCGTCTGAATTCTCGGAATATCGAAGAGTATTTCAGACATCTTGTAATAACAAGAGCAACTGGGGATGACAATATGAACGATAGGTGTAAGTAGTTATCCGGAGGGATTTATCGATGGAAGTGAATGGCAAAAGCGATGGCACATAGTCTCGAGAGCACATCGAGAGTATCTTCGAATCTTACGCAAAAGAGGCGGTCATCGGTAACAAGTGGCTCTCCGGGAGAAAGTACTTGCGAGAACCTAAAGTTAGTTTTGTTTTTAGCAAAATCATTTAACCCGAATAGAAGAGAGCTCAGAGTCCCAGAGTAAAGATCGAGGAGTAAAAGATCCTAATACCACCCAATGGCGACGTGGGCCCATGGGCCACACAGCCAAGTTAGTAAAAGTTTTGTAAAGTCTAGACTCGACTTCGGCCAAGGAGTGTGGAAGGGGGATTCCTACAGGCAATCGGCTCGATACCAACTCAGACGCCCCGATTCAATCAGACACTAATCATGCACGCAAAGCGTATGCGATCAAGATCGAGGACTCACGGAAGATATCATAACACAACTCTAAAACATAAATAAGTCATACAAGCATCATAATACAAGCCGGGGCCTCGAGGGCTCGAATACAAGCGCCGATCATAGACGAAGTCAGCGGAAGCAACAATATCTGAGTACGAGACATAAGTTAAACAAGTTTGCCTTAAGAAGGCTAGCACAAACGGGATACAGATCGAAGAGGCGCAGCCTCCCGCCTCGATCCTCCTAACTACTCCGGTCGCCGCGTCCGGCTGCACGTAGTAGTAGGCGCCCCGGTGTAGTAGTTGTCATCGACGGTGGCGTCGCGCCCTGGGCTCCATCGCCTGTTGCAGCAATCGTAAAGAAAAGGGGAAAAGGGGGAACAAGGCAACCGTGAGTACTCATCCAAAGTACTGCAAGCAAGGAGCTACACTACATATGCATGGATATATGTCTAAAGGGCCATATCGGTGGACTGAAGCTGCAGAATGCCGTAATAAGAGGGGATAGCTAATCTCGTCAAGACTACGCTCGCAGCCTCCGCCTTTGCAAACATGTAGAGAGAGTAGTCCAAGTCCTCCAAGTAGCATCGATAGCAATAATCCTACCCGCAATCCCTCCTCGTAACCCCGAGAGAGAGCGACCACCGGGTTGTATCCGCACTTGGAAGGGTGTGTTTTATTAAGTATCCGGTTCTAGTTGTCATAAGGTCAAGGTACAACTCCAAGTCGTCCCATTGTTATCAAGATCACGGCTATTCAATAGATTAACTTCCCTGCAGGGTGCACCACATAACCCAACACACTTGATCCCATTTGGCCGGACACACTTTTCTGGGTCATGCCCGGCCGCGGAAGATCAACACGTCGCAGCCCCACCTAGGCACGACAGAGAGGCCAGCACGCCGGTCTAAACCTAAGCGCACATGGGTCTGGGCCCATCGCCCTTAGCACACCTGCACGTTGCGTACGCGGCCGGAAGCAGAACTAGCCCCCTTAATACAAGAGCAGGCCTACGTTCCAATCCGGCGCGCGCCGCTCAGTCGCTGACGTCACGAAGTGCTTCGGCTGATACCACGACGTCGACCAGGGCCAGGCCCACCTCTCTCCTAGGTGGTCTCAACCTGCCATGTCGCTCCGTCACAAAGTAACAGTCGGGGGCCGTCGGGAACCCAGGCCCACCTCTACCGGGATGGAGCCACCTGTCCTTTTAGCCCCCATCTCCGAACAGTATCACAGGTAATGTAATAGTGTAAAGTATCTAGTATATGCCCGTGATCACCTCCCAAGTGATCACAGCCCAAAGAGTATAGCATGGCGAGGCGGACAAGAGTGTAGGGCGACTAATGGAACACTAGCATCCTATACTAAGCAAGAGGATAGCGGTAAAGGTAACAACGAGAGTAGCAAGGATAGGCTATGCAGAAGATAGGATTAATCGAAAGCAAGAATATGCTACACTACTCTAATGCAAGCAAGATAGAGAAGAGTAGGCGATATCTCGTGATCAAAGGGGGCTTGCTGGTTGCTCGAGACAAGAAGGAGGGGTCGCCAACTCCGTAGTCGAATGGCAAAGCAGAAGCGTCGGTCTCGGTGTCTAGCGAAGAAAGGGGAAGAAACAATGAATACTATGCAAACAGATGCATAACTATGCATGACAAAACAAGTAATGGTGCTAGGGTGCCCTAACGCGGTATGAGGTGATATCGGTGAAGGGGAAGCATCAGGAAAGTATTCCGGTGTTTAGCGTTTCAAGCGCAAGGAGCCGGAGGGGAAAGCTGCGAGTTCGATAGGTTAGGGGTGTGGCGGACGAATCGGTTATGATCCGAATCATCTCGTCGCTCGAGCAACTTTCATGTAGAAAGTATTTCCATCTCGAGCTACTGATTTATCTTATATGATTTTCTAAAGTTTTAAAACATTTTAGAATTTATTTAATTAATTTAATTCAACCTTATCCTAAGCGATTGCATGCCGACGTCAAGATGACATCGCAGATCAACAGATGGTCAAACTGACAGTGGGTCCCACATGTCATAGGTGAAGACTAACAATTTGTTAACATTTAATTAGCAGTTAATTAGAGTTAATTAGTTAACTAAACAAGATTAATTAATTAATTAATTTTATTATTTTATTTTTAAATCCTTTTTTGTTTTGGGCGTGGGGCCCCAACGCCATAGGCCCATCGGAACCTAGCGGATCGAGGAGCGTGGGCGGGCGCCTAACGGGAGCGACAAGGCTCGAGCGAGGCGAACCCAGTTGGCCTCAGCGCTGGCCGAGGCGGAGGAGAGCCAAGAATCGGGGAGGTAGCAGCGGCGGGGAGCGGAGGCGAGGGCGGGCGGTAGCAACAGAGGCGGCGGCAGCGTTAAAGCGGTGGCGGCGACAGCGCTTGCCGACGTGTTTCAAGCGCTTGGGAGGAAAAGCGGGCCGCAAGCTCGGGCGGCAATGGGCTCGGGCACCGCGTAAAAGCGACGGTTAGCTAAAAGAAGCCGCACGAGCGAGGCAACAACAGCAGGAGCAATACCGACGAGGGGCGCGACCCGGACCAAGCCTCGGTCATTGTAACACCCGGATGATTAATGAACAGTAATCACCCCGGTTTGTGTGCCAAACCTCACGTTGATTCGAACCCGGCCTAAGACAATTTCAAAACAAGAGCAAACGATAAAAAGTTTCAAAAACTAAAAATAAAATGTTAGGGGGTTGTCTAAAATAGCAAACCTAATTATGGTGGGGTGCACAAATTTTTGTAAAATGTTTTGGCATTTTAATTAAACTAAAACAGAAATAAAAAAGAAAAATAAAAAAAGAAAAGGAAAGGAAGAAGAAAAGAGGGAGGGAACCCCCGCCCATCTGGGCCAGCCCTTCCCTGCCCGCAAGCCCTCCCAGGCAGCCCACCGCCGGCCACTTAACCCCACCCCCCTGGCCGAAACCCTAGCGCCCCCACTCTCGCCCCACGCCCCCCCGATCCATTTCCTCTCCCGCCGATCCAGATCGGGGCGAGATCCCCGCCGCACCCAGAGTGGCGGCCCCGCCGCCCCAACCGGTCGCCTCCTCCTCTCCACCGCTGGGACCCCTCCTCCTCCTCCTCGCCTCGCGCCGCGGGCGCCACCGCTGGTCGACCCGAACCCCCGCCCACCGTCGCCGGCAACCGCAACCCAACCCCCTCGCGGTCGCCGTCACGCCCACCGAGCCCGCTCCCTAGACCCCACGCCATTGTGAGCTTAGCCTCCTCCCCCCCGTTCCCTCTCCTCTCCCTCTCACGAGCGGCGCCGCCGCCGAGTTCGTCTCCGCGACCAACTCGCCTCGTTTCGTCACCGGACCGCTCGGCCCTCCGTCTTGGGTGCCGCTAGCTTGGCTGCGCCCGTGTTCCGTGGCCGTGCTCTGCCTCGCCCGCGCTTGGCGACCATTGGCGGCGCCCAATGTGCCCGGTGGCCTCCGCCGCCCATCGCCTCGAATGGTCGCTACCCGTCTTGGTTGCACCAACCGCTTCGGCGGCTGGGCCACGCCTCGGTGCCCTGGTGCCCGCTCACAGCAACCCCCCGTGGCTAAGGCCACGCCCGCCCGGGCAAGCACGGGCGCCGTCGCCCACTTGCCAGATTAGACTCAAGACCGCTATGGCCCTTAGGGCGATGACATGGGGCCCCACCCCCCACGTAAGAGCATTTATTAATAAACATAAATGAAAATGAAATAAAACTAATTAACTAACTAATTAATTAATTAATTAATTAATTAATTAACTAATCTAATTAATTTCGATTAATTAACCCTAATCACTAATTAACCTAATTAACTAATGTTAATTAACTTTGATTAGGTTAATTAGATAATGAGAATGACATGCGGGACCCACTGTCAGGGTTGACTCAGTCAACCTGTTGATTCTTGATGTCGGCATGACATCATTGATGTCATAAATGCATTTTGAAATTAATTAAATAATTAGTTAAATTCCGAAATTAATAAAATCTTTTAAAATCATATCTTTTAATCCGTAATCCGGATTAAAATATTTTCAACATGAAAGTTGCTCACAACGACGAGGCGAATCCGGATACGTGATCCGCTCGTCCACCACACGCCTAACCTATCGAACTCGCAAACTTTTCTCTCGGTTCATCCGTCGGCAGACGTCTAACCGGAAAACTTCCGGATGTTTTCCCCAACCGGTACCCTCATACCACGTTAGGGCACGCCTAGCATCTTCTTGGCATGTCATGCATCGATATGCATCTGTTTACTTTGTATTCATTGTTTCTTCCCCTCTTCTCTCCGGTAGACTACGAGACCGACGCTGCGGTGGCCGGTTCGACTACGGTGTTGACGACCCTCTCTCTTGCCGGAGCAACCAGCAAGCCCCCTTGATCACCAGATATCGCCTACTCTTATCTACACCGCTTGCATTAGAGTAGCATAGCATGTTCTTGTTTTCGGATACTCCTATCTTGCTTGCATAGCTTTGTCCTTGTAACTTCATTGTTACCTTACCGCAATCCTATATGCTTAGTATAGGATGCTAGTACTTTCATCTGTGGCCCTACTTTCTTGTCCGTCTGCCGTGCTATACTATCGGGCCGTGATCACTCGGGAGTTGATCAAGGGTATATACTATATACTTATACATGATACATGTGAGACTAAAGTCGGGTCGGCTGATGGAGCACCCGTGAGTGGATCTTTGAGGCGGAGCGGCAGGGCAGGTTGAGACCGCCTAGGAGAGAGGTGGGCCTGGCCCTGTTCGGCGTTCGCGGTTACTTAACACGCTTAACGAGGTCTTGGTATTTGATCTGGGTTGGCTACGAGCTTATACGCACTAACCATCTACGCGGGAGTAGTTATGGGTATCCCGCGTCGTGGTATCACCAAGCACTTGAGACGTCACGACGAGCGGGCGCGCCGGATTGGACTAATACGCTGTTAGGCTAGGTCGCTTCGGCCGCCCTCATAACGCAGGTGTGCTCAGGCGATGGGCCCGCACTGCTGCTTAGGTTTAGACCGGCGTGTTGGCCTCTGTTGTGCTTAGGTGGGGCTGCGACGTGTTGATCTTCCGCGCAGGGCATGACCCAGAAAGTGTGTCCGCCAAATGGGATCAAGCGTGCTAGGTAAGATGGTGCACCCTGCAGGAAGTTAATCTATTCGGATAGCCGTGATCTTGATAACAGGACGACTTGGAGTTGTACCTTGAGCTTATGACAACTAGAACTGGATACTTGATAAAACACACCCTTCCAAGTGCGGATACAACCGGTGGTCGCTCTCGCTCGGGGTTATGAGCGAGGATTGCGGGTAGGATTATTGCTATATGATGTTACTTGGAGGACTTCAGTTTGTCCCTCCTACATTGCAAGACCGGTGTCCGAAGCGTAGTCTTCGTTAAGACTAGCTATCCCCTCTTATTTCGGCATTCTCGCATTCACCCATCGATATGGCCTTTACACATATATCCATGCATATGTAGTGTAGTTCCTTGCTTGCAGTACTTTGGATGAGTACTCACGGTTGCCTTGTTCCCCTTTTTCCCTATCTCTACTCGATTGCTGCAATCGACGATGGAGCCAGGAGGCCGACGCCGCCTATGACGACTACTACTCCGGAGGTGCCTACTACTACGTGCAGCCCGGCGACGACGCACTCAGAGTGACCTAGGAGGATCCCTGCAGAGGCTGCTCCTCTTTCAATCAGATCCCGCTTTGTGCTAGCCATCTTATGGCAACTTGTTTAACTTATGTCCAGATCAGATATTGTTGCTTCCACGACTCGTCTATGATCGAGCACTTGTATTCGAGCCCTCGAGGCCCCCGGCTTGTATTATGATGCTTGTATGACTTATTTTTATTGTAGAGTTGTGTTGTGATATCTTCCGTGAGTCCTTGATCTTGATCGCATACATTTGCGTGCATGATTAGTGTACGATTGAATCGAGGGCGCCACGATCATGGCGGCAGAACTCGGGGTGGGGCTCATACGACAACAAACCGAGGGGGAAAAGGGGAATGGGTGCGGCTCACCGAGGGAAGGCGATGGCGAGCTCGGGTGGTTCGGGAGGACCGAGGTAGCAGATCGACGGGGCGGAGCAGGCGTCCATGGTCGAAGAGGAAGGGTCGATGGCGGCGGCTCCAGGGGGCTCCAGCTAGATCTGGTTGCCGTACAGAACGACGACGAAGGGGCCCGTCTCTCCGGAAGCTTCGGCGCCATGGGAGGCTCCGGCACGGCATCGACATCATCGCCGACGCGGGCGGCGACAGCTGGATGTGAGCTCCGGATCAGGAGAGCGAGTGAGCGAGGGGGAGAAAGGGATTAGCGATCTAGGGTTGACAGAGGGGCCGCGGGGCATTCTTGTCCAGCGAGAGAGACGGCGGGGAGGCGCAGGATGGCCGCCCCGTGGCTATCCGGCCATGGACGACGCTCCTGCGTCCACGGGGTGCCTGGTGAACAGAGAGCAAGGGGGTGACCGCGGATGGGCTGGGCCTGCACTGTGGCCACTAGGGCCCGGTGCAGCAGTAGCAGTTCCTCTACCTCTTTTCCTTTTCTAAAACTTTTATGTTTTCTGCTTTTTTTCTTATTTTCTCTTCTGTTTTATTTATTTTAGTTAGCAAAACATTTTTACAAAAGTATAACCCCTACTCCTAAATTAGCATAATAACATAGGACACCTACTCCAAAAAGTTTGGTGATTATATAAACTAGATTAACATTTGTTTAGTATTTAAACACATTTAAATAATTGTTTGGCTGTTGTTTTACTTACTATAGTGCATTTAAATACTTTACAAAAGTGTGGTTTCTTCACCAATATTTAATATGGATTATGTGGCTCACTCCGAACATTTTAGTTTTCATATTTGAAAACTTTTATTGTTTGCTTAATTTTGAATTTGAATTTGAACCGTTTTCGAACTAACGCGAGATTAGCAAGAGTAATCGAGGTGACATGGCATCATTAGAAGAGGTTCACTGTAGCTTAATTATCCGGGCGTCACAGGTGCTGGCGGTGGCGGGCGTCGTCCGGAACGCGGGGCTGGGGCGCCCGGGTGCGGTGGTGGGTGAGTTTTCTTTTTGAGACAACGGTGGTGGGTGGGTGAGGTGGGGAGAGAGAGAGAGAGGGGTGGGGCCGGGCTGGGAGAGAGGGGAGGAGATTTTTTTTAGAAGAAGAGAGGGGAGGAGATAGTCCGACTTCTTTGCCATCAGCCAGCGGCTGGCAGATGGCAAAGAGGTGGGGCTACTGGGCCGTTACAGCGCCGTCATCCATTCGGACCCACCGACTTCTTTGCCATCTGCCAGCAGACGGAAAAGATTCTTTGCCATCTGCCAGCGGATGGCAAAGATTATTTGCCATCGGCTGGCGGATGGCAAAGAACTGGCAGATGGCAACCAGGTTCTTTGCCATCTGTCAGTTCTTTGCCATCTGTCTTTTATAAGCAGATGGCAAAGACGTTCTTTGCCATCAGCCGGCAGATGGCAAAGAGCTGGCTGATGGCAAATTCCCAGTTTCCAGTAGTGGCAAGCATGGCGGCTGATGACCGATGAGACCTCGCTTAGTGCAAAGGTGCTAAAGGCTGTATATTTCCCTCAATGCTCACTCCTTGAAGCTGAGTTGGGATCTCACCCCTCTCAGATATGGGGAGCGGTGCTTGATGGGAGGGACATTGTTGCACAAGGAGTGGTCCGGAGAATTGGTAATGGGGCTTCCACACTTATCTGGCAGCATAACTGGATTCCTCGTGATAACTTCAAGAGGCAGATTACTTCACTTGTTCCTAATCCGCCAGAAAGGGTGTCGGAACTGATTGATGCTACTTCGGCTCAATGGAGAGAAGACCTGGTACGGTCTGTCTTTAGTCCTTTTGATGCTGAAGAGATCCTCAAGATACCGCTGTGCACGAGGAACATAACAGATTTTTGGGCATGGCATGAAGAGAGACGGGGAGTTTTCACGGTGCGTTCTACTTACCGTATGATACTAAGAACGAAGATCAGCAGGGAAGGGTGGCTTCATGAGGAAGAAGGTACTTCAAATATACAGGAAAGTAAGCAGTGGAGTGCAATCTGGCACATACAAGTACCCTCAAAGCTGCGGATGTTCGCTTGGCGCCTAGCCAGCATCGATGCCTACAAGTGAGGTTCTACATCACCATAACATGGCCGATTTAAAATACATGCCACTTATGTGGAGCTACGGACACATGGAGACATGCTGTTGTTGAATTGCTCGATGTCGAGGAGCATCCGGGCTTTAGCTCCCGATGACTTTGTTGAAAAGGTGATAAGCTGCCAGCAAGATAGTCCAAGCAGTGGTTGTTTGCTCTACATGATATGCTACGGCTGAAGAGTTCACTCGCCTTGTGGTTACAACATGGGCGATATGGAGTGCAAGGAGGAAGGCGATCTATGAGGACACTTTTAGGTCTCCATACTCCACTTAACGGCTTCATCACGAGTTACTTGTCGAACTGCAGCAGATCAACAAGAGGTCACCAAGGCCAATTACTACGTCTGTGCCGAGACCAAAACGCTGGCTACCTCCGGTCCAAGGATGTGCCAAAGTTAATGTGGATGCAGCGCTGTCGAGAGGAGGTACGTATGGTGCGGTTGCAGCTATGTGTAGGGACCAACATGGCCTGTTTCTTGGAGCCTCCGTCGTTGGTTTCCGGCAAATCAATGATCCTAAAACACTAGAATCCCTAGCCATCACGGAAGCACTAGCTTTGGCGGAAGACTTATACGTTCAAAGAATTCATGTGGGCTCCGATTGCAAAACGGTGGTAGAAGATATACAGAGCGGTACTTCAGCTTCATATGGTGCGGTGATACATGAAATCATAGAACATTCTACTAGTTTTCATCTTTATAAAATAGTTCATGAATTTAGGAGCTCAAACTTTGAGGCTCACAACTTAGCGAAGCATGCTTTATCTCTCAGGGGTGGCCGCCATGTCTGGTTAGGTCATCCTGCAGATCTTTCTTTCGTCCCTATAAACATTGTGACGGATTAATAAAAGCTTTGCGAGGTTGTCTAAAAAAAAGCTGCACGAGCGAGCGCCGGTTGGGTTCCGTGGCACTGATGGCACTGAATAGGAGGGAATATCCTATATGACGCGCGCTGCAACAAACTGTCGCTGAAACGCACAGGGGCAATTGGGAGCGAAAGATCCGGGCCGGCCCATTTTGAGTAGCATTAACATGCTACAGGATTCTGGTTCTGGGAACCGACTAGAAAGTTCATGAAACGGGTTTTCCCGTGTTTTTTCCGGATTTTTCGTTTTTTCCTGTATCTTTCCTTCATCCTTTTTCTTTATCAAGTTTTTTTTCTTTTTTTTTTGTTTCTGCTTCCTTTCATTTTCCAAGTTTTTTTTCCCTTTTCAAAATTATTTTGTTTTTAGCAAAATTTTAAACACGAAATTTAAAAGTTCCTTTTCACAAAAAATTCATAAATTGAGAAAAAGTTCTGTGTTTCAGAAAATTATCAAATTTTCAAAAATGTTCATGTTTTCAAATATTATTCAGAAGTTAAAAAATGTTCCTCCTTTTTCAAATTTGTTCACAACTTAAAAATGTTAAGGGTTTTTAAAAATTCTTCATGTCTTCAAAAAATGTTCACAAGTATAAAAACTGTTCCTGCTTTTCAAATTTTGTTCACAAAAGGGAAAATTGTTTGAAAAAAATGATCATTTTTTAAATAAAAATGGAATTCTAAAAACTATTCCTGTTTTTCAGATGTTGTTCACAAACTCGAAAAATGTTTGAGTATTTTACAAAATGTTCCGTGGTTTCCAAATTTGTTCAGATTTTTTTTATTTAGAAACAAATTTCGGAATTTTCAAAAAAAATCACAGTTTCAAAATATGATCTCTTTCTACAAAAATTGTTTGCCCTTTTGCGAAGATGTTCGAAATTTCATTATATGTTCACGTTGTTAAATTTGACACTTAAAAAATGTTTAGAATTCCAAAAGATATTAGCATTTTTGAAAAATCGCATTTCTGAAAAGTTTGAAATTTCGGAATTTGTTCACATCTATCACAAAATGTTCAGACTTTCAAAAATTACTTGCCTTTTAATTTTGTATTTAAACTTTGCAAGAAAATTGTTCAATTTTTTTGAAAAGATGTTCATATCTAGCGGTGTGGTTAGTTTTTAAAAATTAAAGCTGCTTTTTACCAATGTATTATCGTCAAGTGCATTGGTTTATCGACAACGCTTTGTAACCCGGTGGTCTGCGGTTTGATTCCTGTTGAGGGCGCTTGATATTTGATTTTTTTCCCGTTGTGCCACAGTACGAGCGGGGTGAATGCGCGAGCACACTAATGGGCCCGCTAGCAAAGCCTGAGCATGCATCAAGGAAGGTGGCGGCTGTGCACTTCATTTCGGTGGAGGTCGACTTGGATGGTTCACATAGGCATGGGGGCAGCGGCGTTGCTCGGCACACCTAGGTGTAGCGGGGAAGGTGGAGTTGGGAGGTGTGACAGCGACCTATGTTGGACGTCATGTTGTGCAGTGCGCATGAATGCTAGGAGCTTCGGCAGCAACATGTGCGGGTTGGTTGTGGGTCGTGAGGGGCATATCTGTCGGGCAATGGATGTTGAGGTGTGTGTGACCACTGGGTGCGTACACTCCGGGTTGGAGGTGGCGTGACGTTGTCTGTTCTGTCTACTTTGGTTGTGTGGGCAGTGGGACAACGAGCGCTGCCAAGGTGTTGGGGCGTTCATGCTCGGATCTTCGAGTCTGGGTGGCGGCGAGTGGTGGTCGGGGCGGCGGCTATTGCCAAGGTGCATCTCACATCCAGATCTTGACCCGCAGGCTTGCGGTCGCTGCTCTGTTGGCGGTATGGTTGGTGTTTTGTTATCCATGGTTGTGCGGTGTGGTGTTTCTTGTGTTGTGGGCACAATGGTGTTGTGGTCTCGATCTTGGTCCAGGTGGTGCCGACACCGACTCCGGGGTTCCTCCTTGATGTTGTGTGACTGTGATGTCCTGCTTAGTCCGGTGTGGTCTGCCACTAATGAATAAAAACGGAGCCACGACTTAGTCTTGCAGGTTTGTAGGAGTTGGCCCCATACACAGGGTGTGTTAAGGTGGCGAGGAATAAGGTTTTGGGGGAAAGATTTGATCGACGAGGGTCGTTACTGACGATGATTGGAGGGTACTTTTTCAACATTGGTACGTGCCCGTCGAAGTGGTTGCAGCGTTGGAGGTTGTTGACATGGCTGGACCATTACCAAAGGTTCGGGGGGTTGGTCAAGCACAGTTCGGGCGAAAACTTTGTGGTTGATAATGGTCGATGCAGATGACGACATCATCCATGGGCATCGTTTTCCTTCTTGAAGCCACTCCAACACAATCACTCTGGGCAGTGGTCGTCTTAGGTGGTGGTGGTAGTCGGTTTACGTCGTCATTGGTGTTGTGCGTTTTTTTTCTTTCTTTTTTCTTATACTAGCACATATGCCCGTGCGTTGCAACGGAAGAAAAACTATCAAATGCAGGAGTGGTAGATATAAAAAATGTATGAATCAAATGCTATGATGAGATAAGGACTTTTAAAATGTCATTTCACAAACTATGTCTGACTGACGTGATGATGAGATAGGGGACTTTTAAAAAGCCATTTCAAAAACTAAAAATGCGATTGTCTCATCACAACTTGATTTTCTAAGGCACCATAACAAATTATTTCTTGTCTGAGCAAACTGCATTGATGGACCCTGTCTGAGTTAGACTGATGAATAATGTGTCTCGCCTTGAGCTAGCATACCGGTGTTTACCATTACAAGTACCGTGGTAACAGACTAAATGTAGTTGTGTATGGAGGCAAAATAGACATTTTGTCATTTTCATATAGCTTACAAACTAACCCATAATAGGAAGTTGTGTCAATTTTTTAGGGGGCTCAGCACAGCACAAACCATGGAAACCTTTTTTTACCCGACATGAGGGACTAAATAAAATCAAAATGATCTCTACAGATCCCCTAATAAAAAGTGGCGGGTCGTTTTTTTCATTATTTATGGAACTGTTTAATATTTGTTAATATTTTCTAAAATTTTATGGGCATTTTTTCGAATTCCCGATTTTTTTAATACTGGATCATTTTTTAAAATCATGAACATTTATTTGAAATCCTGATTTTTTTATAATATGCAAACAATTTTCTGAAGTCATGAACGTTTTATGATTTTCCATATGTTTTTTGAATTTACAAACAGTCTATGAGTTCCCAATATGTTTTTTAAAAAAACTCGCAACTTTTTGAAATTTGGTTCTTTTGGAAATCCATAATTAATTTAAAGAAGGAAAAACCAAAACAAAAATGAGAAAGAAAAAAGCAAAAAGGAAATAGAAAACAAGGGGCGCCAGGTCCCGCACATAGGCCGGCACATTATCATGTGCTATAGGAATCCTTTTTTTTACCCGACGCGAGGGACTTAATAAAACCATAAAACGATCTCTCAGATCCCCTAATGAAAAGTGACGATAAAAAAAGTAAAAAAAAGTGATGGTTCTTTTTGTTCATTATTTATGGAAGTGTTTAATATTTGCGAACATTTTATACTTTTTTTAATTCCCAAATATGTATTGAATACTTGATATTTTTTTAAATCATGAACATTTATTTGGAATCCTAATTTTTGTTATAATACACAAATATATTTTTGAAGTCATGCACATTTTATGATTTTCTGATTTTTTTTTAATTCACAAACGGTCTATGAGTTCCTAATATGTTTTACAAAAAATCAGAACTTTCTGAAATTTAGTTCTTTTGGAACCCCAAAATTAATTTAAAGAAGGAAAAACCAAAACAAAAATGAGAAAGTAAAAAAGCAAGAAAGAAATAGAAAACAAGGTATAGTGAGAAAAAAGGGAAGAAAATCTTCATGGGCTGGCCCATTATCGCGTGCTATAGTGAGAAAAAAGGGAAGAAAATGGGGCAAGAGCCAGGGATCCAACCCTGGTCTCCTGTGTGGAAGACTATAGACTTAACAATTGCGCTGATGTATATGACTATATCCATTTATAAGAACAGTAGCCGGCGGCGATTTTTTTTTAAACCAAATCATTTTCTTTTCACTTGTGCGTGGCATAGTGGGTAATTTATGACAATTTCGGGGCTAAATCTGTCGACGGACGACCAAAAGCACTAGCCGCTTTATTATTTGGGAAAGATATGATGTGACTTTGCCTTAGTTTTCCTTGGAAGATGTGATGCGGCGATGGTCGCTGCGGCTTAGAACATGTCACTGACGGCTTAAAGTGAGCTGTAGCTTAAACATGTGATGGTCATGGTAGTACAAACGGTACAAGAAGGGAACGTCTCGAGTCCTGAGCAGCTATGTCCTGAACAACTTGACACAACAAGTGCTGAAAACCCGGCAGCGTGTGACTCGAGCTGTATTGCAGTGCAAAATTGCTGAAAATCATGTGTCTACCTAGCCAAGTACTAATACGGTCGCCTGCGACGATAAAAACACTTGCCTAAGCAGCAGACGGACACACACTTGTGCTGCAACAAGGCTGGTGTGTTTTTGCCGTCGAACAGTGTCAACGAGCAGACCGTAACGTTATTGGCGATCCTGGCTGTTGATCCAGCCGGCGGAAGGGCTGGAGCAAGGACGGCCATAGAACTGAAACTGTGTCTATGTCTGAAGAAATCGACACTATCGTCAGTTAACTTGAACAGGGTCCTGACGCTGCCTCGAGGCTCGAGCCCCGGCGCCATCACCATGTACTCGGCCACCACAGCCTCCCGTCCTCATGCCGAAGGCCGTGCGCACTCTCCCCTTGGCCGCCAGCCTCGTAAACCAATAGCTGAAAACTGAAATTAAGAAATGGAACAGAGAAACATCTTTGCAAGTTCAGAATCATTGTCTGCAGAGTTTTACGGAAGGCCATACTCACAAATCAGAACAGAAGTTGCAGATTCAGAACTCACACAAACAGGATCAGAGCAAGAACTCTGTCAAGCGAAGCGGCTGGGATAAGAAGTGAACATGATAGAGAGCCATGACACGGATCAAAGAAGCACCATTACTATTTCATGAGGTAATGAAACAGTGTGTTCCCACAGAACCAACGCAAGTTACAAGACGACATGGTCTGAGCAGCTGACTGTTACAGAGACCCATCCTAGCCTAGGAGGAGGTGAACTTGGTGACGGCCTTGGTGCCCTCGGAGACGGCGTGCTTGGCGAGCTCGCCGGGGAGGACGAGGCGGACGGAGGTCTGGATCTCCCTGGACGTGATGGTGGGCTTCTTGTTGTAGCGGGCGAGCTTGGCGGACTCGCCGGCGAGCTTCTCGAAGATGTCGTTGATGAAGGAGTTCATGATGGACATGGCCTTGGAGGAGATGCCAATGTCGGGGTGCACCTGCTTCAGCACCTTGAAGATGTAGATCTTGTAAGTCTCCACGCTCTTCTTGGCCTTCTTCTTCTTCTTGTCGGCGCCCGCCTCCTTGGACTTCGGCGGCCGCTTCTCGGCCTTGGGCTTCTTCCCCGCCGTGGTCTTCTCCGCCGCCGGAGTCTTCTCCGCGGCGGCCGGCTTCTTCTCCGCTTTGGGGGCCATCGGACGCTGCTGCTTCGCCGGGGAGAGGGAAGGTGCGAGGGGAATTGGATTGCTGGTTTGTGATGAGATGGGGAGGGCGCGGCGGCTTTATTTATGGAGAAGAGGGGCAGAGGAGGAGGTGCGCTCTGATTGGAGGAGGGGTTGGTGCCCTGGATCGGTGACGTCGGGTGGTCGATCGACGGATATCGGCCGCTCGCTGCTGTTTCTGATGGACGGCCCTGATGAGGTTCGGCGCGGATCGCTGAGCTGGCCGAAAGTTGGGCGGGGAGATCAAACTCTCTTCGTGGCGGGAATTTTGGGTGAGGCTGTTTTCCATCCTCTGGATCTCAGCTGAGGAAGAGCCACGCGTTCCTTCATACCGGAGCAAATCAACGAAATAAGACGCAATAACAACGTGGTATAAGAGCATCCATAATCGTATATTCCTCAAACCTCCCCAATAGGCCCGGGCGGACGGATCATAAAATGGGCATCCAACCGGCCAACCGGAACCCTCAAACCCAGCTCAAACGACTGGATTATCTGGCACCCCTTATACTCAGCACAGATGTAGGGTGGACATGGGACACCCGGTCATGTTTGCCACGTCAAACTGATGAGCGAGACCCGAGGAAACCCATCAGATCGTAGGGTGTCGCCGCTCCGGCGAACTGCCCGAGGGGCCAAACCTGGCTCTTTAAGCCGCTCCAGCGAGGGTTAAACCCTGGTTGCCCCCATTTCTCCCTCTCCATGCTCCAAGGACGACTACACCGACTCGTCTACTTTCGTTGCTACTCGAAGTCGGTAACGATCGTGTTCCAAACCGTTTATGCATCTTCATATTGTTCCTGGATGATCGTACGGTGATTTTTTTTTCTACTACATTTCCTAACAGGAATGTATTATGTGCAGGCAAAGCATGATCCTTTTGGTATATTACTAGATCACCAGGTAGAATGTCACGAGCATTGATTGCCCATCTTTTCATTATATGGTTTCCGGTTATGTCAGAAATATCCGAAGAAGTCATGACCTAGCAGTAGATATAGATATAAAATCAAAAAATTAAACTTACGGACTAAACATATGCACATAGACATTCCATAGAACAAACATTTAGTATATGAGCGCAAAGAAGACCCATATGTTCATACTGGCCACATTCAAAAGTGAAATTTTGGAAAATCATTAGAAGTTGACACTGTGTAAGGAGGGCGGCACCACTTCTCTCATTACACAAGTTTCCTATGAATTGTCTTGTACTGTTTGTTTGGATTGATAGCCTCAACATGATAATCTCTGGATTCATATATGTGATTTTGAAACATCTCAAACATTTTGCGTGTATATATTTTGCTAGTTGTCAAGTGGATTGTTAGCTTTTAACACAACACCATTGCAAAAAAAAAGTAAGCAAGTTACAAATAATCAATTCAGCGTCAAACCTAAAATATAAAAACATATATAAGTAATGAATAAAATATGACGAGGCTTGTTCTTTTCTCTTCATAACTATCTTTGGATGCTCCGTCGAATTGCATTTTCTGGTATTGTTTGACGAAGTTGTGCATTGGAGAAACAACGGGTATATAAGTTTTTAGTAAATGGTTTGCACTTTCACTACGTTGCGTGCTTGTGTGCTTTGCACAGAAAATTCCAAGACGACAAGTTACAAGACGACATGGTCTGAGCAGCTGACTGTTACAGAGAACTATCTTAGCCTAGGAGGAGGTGAACTTGGTGACGGCCTTGGTGCCCTCGAAGACGGCGTGCATGGCGAGCTCGCCGGGGAGGACGAGGCGGACGGAGGTCTGGATCTCCCTGGAGGTGATGGTGGGCTTCTTGTTGTACCTCGCGAGCTTGGCGGACTCGCCGGCGAGCTTCTCGAAGATGTCGCTGATGAAGGAGTTCATGATGGACATGGCCTTGGAGGAGATGCTGATGTCCGGGTGCACCTGCTTCAGCACCTTGAAGATGTAGATCTTGTACGTCTCCATGCTCTTCTTGGAATTCTTATTGCCCTTCTTCTCGCCGCCCTCCTTGGACGCCGGCGGCCACTTCTCGGCCTTGGTCTTCTTCGCAGCCGTGGTCTTCTCGGCCTTCTTCGCCACCGGCTTCTTCTCTGCCTTGGGGGCCATGGACGCCGCTGGTGCTGCTGCTGCTTCGACGGGGAGACGTGCGGTGGTGTTTTCACTGCGAAGGTGGGAGGGCTGGTGAGGAATCAGCGGCGAGGGCGCGGAGGATTTATAGGATAGGGAAGGTGGGCTCTGATTGGTAGACTGGTCCGTGCCACGGATCGCTGGGCGTCAAGTGGTTGGATTTGATCTCAGCCGTTTGCCGATGTGTGCAATGGACAACCCAGATGCGTCTCGCCGCGGATCAATGACGTGGTGCAAAGATGGGCCGGGGGAGCAGACGGGTTTTGGACCGACCGGTTGGACTTTCTCCATGGCGGGAATTTTGAGTTCGGTTTTTTTTCATCAACATTTTTTTCTCGAATACGCACAAGCATGCGTATCATTCATTAAAGGAGAAGGGATGAGGGAGTCCCGGACTAGGGGGTGTCCGGATAGCCGGACTATCATCACGGCCGGACTCCAAGATTATGAAGATACAAGATTGAAGACTTCGTCCCGTGTCCGGATGGGACTTTCCTTGGCGTGGAAGGCAAGCTTGGCGATTACGGATATGTAGATCTCCTACCATTGTAACCGACTCTGTGTAAACCTAACCTATCCGGTGTCTATATAAACCAGAGGGTTTTAGTCCGTAGGACGAACAACAATCACACCATAGGCTAGCTTCTAGGGTTTAGCCTCCTTGATCTCGTGGTAGATCTACTCTTGTACTACCCATATCATCAATATTAATCAAGCGGGAGTAGGGTATTACCTCCATCGAGAGGGCCCAAACCTGGGTAAAAACATCGTGTCCCTTGTCTCCTGTTACCATCCGCCTAGACGCCTTGCGATTGGGACCCCTACCGAGATCCGTCGGTTTTGACACCGACATTGGTGCTTTCATTGAGAGTTCCTCGTGTCGCCACCGATAGGCCCGATGGCTCCTTCGATCATCAACAACGACGCGGTCCGGTGAGACTTTTCTTCCGGACAGATCTTCGTATTCGGCGGCTTTGCACTACGGGCCAATTCGCTGGCCATCCGGAGCAGATCGAAGCTACGCCCCGCCATCAGTCGATTTGGAAGTTTGAACTATACGGCCGATATCCGCGGAGACTTGATCTTGATGGATTCGAGCCGCGCCAAGCGTGCCGCCTTTGTTTCGATGGGCATGATCTAGCTCTGCGGTGAACGAGGTCCCGAGGCCGCACCGCATCCGCCCGCCCTTGATCCGGGCGGATTCCCGATCGAGGGCGAGTGGTTGGACACCGCCTCGGGGCTACGATCTCTACGGCAATTGAGCGAACTCCATCCCTGTCCTTTGCGAAGACCTCGACCTGTGGCGCGGACTCCTCTCCGGACTCCAATCCTCCGCGCCTACCAATCGAATCCGATTGGGCGCGGTCATGGAGTTCACGGACGCGGACATCTTTCAAAGACTCGCCCTTTGGCGACATCCTGAATTCACTAAAGTCTCTCTCTTTATCCGGAGAGCCTGGCGGACTACGGACAGGAAGGTTGGGATGCGGACGACGAAGAAATTCAACGCCTACCCACCACCCACTTTGTAGCCATGCCGACGATTTAACCGACATGCTCGACTTCGACCAAGACATCGACGGTATGGACGACGATGCCGAGACGCCAAGACCCAGCGCCTACAGGGGGCTCGGAAGGCCACCTCGTCATACGACATATACATGGTGGACATCCCAAAAGATGGGAACGGCGATGGAACAACGGAGGATGACCCCTCCAAGAAGCAACCGAAGCGCCGACGTCAGCGGCGCCGCTCTAAATCCCGCCACAGAAAAAACGGTGATTCCGGCACGGGAGATAATAACACCCCGGATAGTGCCGAAGACAACCTCCTCCAGCAGGACTCAGCGCAGGAGGAAGGAGAAGCAAGTCCGCACGACAGTGCGGCAGAAAGAGAGGTTGAGGACGATAATTATGCGCCTCCCTCCGAAGATGAGGCAAGCCTCGACAACGACGAGTTTGTCGTGCCTGAGGATCCTGCCGAACAGGAGCATTTCAAACGCAGGCTTATAGCCACGGCAAGCAGCCTCTAGAAAAAGCAGCAACAGCTTAGAGCTGACCAAGATCTGCTAGTCGACGGATGGATCAAGTCCTCGCAGTCAAGAGTATGAACTCAAACGCCTCCAAAAGCTACCCCAAACGCAGGCCGTTGCCTCGATCGGAGGAAGCACCCAAGTCACCAACAGATGACATGGGGATCGCCACCTCGTGGCGCGATAGGGAGGCCTCTAGACCCTCCGCTCAAGCCGCACCCGACGCCGTTCAAAAGTACTGTGGCACGGGAAAACGCTACGGACTTGCGAGATATATTGGAGGATAAGGCAAAACATACAAGATCGATCTACGGATCACGTGGGCGCCCCGACACACGTGATGATAACCGTCACGCCGGATACAGTGAAACTCCAAAGCAGGCGAACACAATAGACAAAGCTCATTTGAGCTGCGTCGTGATATAGCCCAATATGCAGGCGCCGCACACCCACTATGCTTCATGATGAAGTAATGGATCATCAAACCCCGAGGGCTTCAAACCCGTAAACATCGAATCATACGATGGTACCACAGATCCTGCGGTGCGGATCAAGGACTATCTCCTCCATATCCACATGGCCCGTGGTGATGATCTACATGCCATCAAATACCTCCGCTCAAGCTTAAAGGACCAGCTCGGCATTGGCTCAACAGCTTGTCAAAGATAATCAATTGGTTGTTGGGAGGACACTCGAAGCCGCATTCTCGATAACTTCTAGGGCACATATGTGCGACCACAGACGCCGATGACCTTAGCCACATAATTCAGCAGCCGGAAGAATCGGCGGACAATTACGGACACGGTTCCTCACAAAGAAAAATCAAATCGTTGACTGTCCGGATGCAGAGGCCCTTGCAACCTTCAAACATAACATCCGCGACGAGTGGCTTGCCCGACACCTAGGACATGAAAAGCCGAAATCTATGGCAGCCCTCACAACCCTCATGACTCGCTTTTGTGCGGGAGAGGACAGCTGGCTAGCTCGAAGCAACAACTTGGCCAAACACCCTGATAGTTCGGATACCAAGGACAGCAATGGCAGGTCGCGTCGCAACAAGAACAAGCGCCGCATCAACAACGATAATACTGAAGATACGGCCGTCAATGCCGGATTCAGAGGCTCTAAACCCGGTCAGCGGAAGAAGCCATTCAAAATAAATACCCAGGGCCCATCCAACTTGGACCGCATACTCGATCGCTTGTGCCAGATACATGGCACCCCTGAAAAACCAGCCAATCACACCAACAGGGATTGTCGGGTGTTCAAGCAAGCAGGCAAGTTAGGTGCCGAACTCAATGACAAGGGGCTGCATAGCGATGACGAGGAAGAGCCCCGACCGCCGAACAATAGAGGACAGAAGGGTTTTCCCACACAAGTGCGGACGGTGAACATGATATACGCAACCCACATACCCAAAAGGGAGCGGAAGTGTGCACTACGGGACGTATATGCGATGGAGCCAGTCGCCCCAAAGTTCAACCCATGGTCTTCCTGCCCGATCACCTTCAATCGAAGGGACCACCCCACTAGCATCCGTCACGGCGGTTTCGCCGCATTGGTTCTTGACCCAATTATTGACGGATTTCACCTCACCAGAGTCCTGATGGACGGCGGTAGCAGCCTGAACCTGCTTTATCGGGATACAAAGGCGCAAAATGGGAATAGACCCTCAAGGATTAAACCTACAAAGACGACCTTTAAAGGCGTCATACCGGTGTAGAGGCCAATTATGCAGGCTCACCACACTCGAAGTGGTCTTCGGATCCCGGATAACTTCCGAAGCGAAGAGTTAATCTTCGACATAGTCCCGTTCCGCAGCGGCTATCATGCATTGCTCGGACGAACCGCATTTGCAAAGTTCAATGCGGTGCCGCACTACACATACCTCAAGCTCAAGATGCCAGGACCTCGAGGAGTAATCACGGTTAATGGAAACACCGAACGCTCTCTCCGAACGGAGGAGCACACGGCGGCCCTCGCGGCGGAGGTGCAAAGCAGCCTCTCACGGCAATTCTCGAGTCCGGCCACTAAGCGTACGGACACAGCCAAGCGCGCCGGAGTAACCTACAACAAGACCACAGCACGATTCAAGCATCGCGTAGTAATCCGCCCCAACCCCAGCCCTCGCGAAATTGCGGCTAGTATTACGCGTACATAATTACGCTTTGAGATACCATGGGCATATGGGGAGGGCACGACCACGACGCCAAGAATGCGGCTCAACCGCACTGTGGGCCCCGATTGTGTCATTCTTTTTCTTTTTCTTTTCTTTTTTCAGGACTCCGTTTTGAAGTCCGTCCGGCACCGTAATCGCCGAACTCACGATGCAACAGCCTGGGAAGCGGTAAAGCTCGTCGAGTGTTCGTGTGGTCTCTATTACGAGCATTATACCTGTTTTACATACCATCCGCAGCTTACCCTGGAGGGGGACATGTTAGATAGTCCCATTCCTTGCTTATCGTGACTATTTGTATCGTCCCCGCCTTCATTGCAGTACCTTTTTGAATAAACAATATATAGCTTTTGTCTATTATTGCACTCATTTCTTTATCTATATATATGTTCATTTTATGACATGTTGCACCCATTACACTTTGGTACGGCCAATACACTGAGGGCTTAAGTACCCCAAATTTATGGTGTGATAAGTCCGAACACTTTCACAAGTGCGGCACCCGAACTTATAGCATTATATGAATCGGCTCGAATCATGTCTTGGGTCAATAGTTGGGTTTGCCGGCTCCGTGTTTTGGTACCTTACGCTCGCTATATCGGCTAAGGTAGCACCGGAAAACCATCGCGATTGTGCCCCAGCTTGAGCTGGGTCGAGCACCTCAGTGGAGAAAGCTAAAACTGACCGTCATGATAGGGCGAGAGCCGGTCGCTGTTCGAGAGGTTTTTTCGGGTCCCTAAAGACTTATGCCGCTTAGAGCGAGGAGCCGGAATTGTCCGGCCAAGGCGTGGATAGTGCCCCCGAACTCGGTTTTCCGAATACTAGGGGCTTCGCCGAAATTTAAAATTATAGAATTCTATGGCTAAGTGAGAGTGTTCAAGCATTATAAGTCCGGTTGCCTTGTTCGTTGTGTTGAGCGCCTCCCTAGATGGACCCAATAATGGGAACAAGAGTGCTCAAGTTTATCCCGAACACCCCACACTTGTGGCATGGGGGCTGAAGCCAACGACTTGCCATCTCTCAAATTTGATAAACGGCCGCATGTAAGGTAATATTTTAAATTAACAAGCGTTGCTTAGCGATATGAACAAGTTTTCAGCGTCATGTGATAACAAATGCGAGTCTACTAAAAATTACATCTTTGGAGCACTCATCCGCTATTCAAGGGCACCTTCAAGAGGCCCTCATAGTACATTTCGGGCGATGCGATGCTCCTTGCCCTTGGTGGCCCTTCCGTCACAAGCTTCTCTCAAGATCCAGCTTGCCCCGGTGCACTTTGGCACGGGCAAGGGCCCGACGGACACCTTCGATGCAGACGGAGCGCTTGATGACTTCAATTCGTGGACGGCGCCCACCACCGCTGCACCAAGTCAAGTAGCTCCTGTGCATGGCTTCTAATGGCCACAACCGAACTATAAGGCCCTTCATGGCCTGTTCGGCGACCTTGTGGAGCTCGACCAGCTGCTTCAGCTGGTCGCTCGAGGCAGCGGATCTCCGCCTCAAAGATACCGAGACTAGAACACCTTCTCCGCCGAGCTCCCTCCTTGGCGCGGTAGAACGCAGCAGCATCAGACGATCACTGGGCAAATCTGCGAACGCCCTGGAGAGCTCGAATCCGGGTAAGTAATAGGTAATTCACTTTCACATGCTTGCTTTGCATAAAGAATGCCTTACCCGCCGCTATCTTCTTTAATGATTCAATTTCTTGAGGGCTTTTGGGCCTCGGCCTTAGCAGCTTTGGCACTTTCAAGAGCCGAGGCGAGCTCGGACTCTCGAAGTTTGAAGTCACGCCCAAACTCTCGTGTTTTTCCACGAGCTTGGAGCTCTGCCGCATTTTGGCCAGCTGCGCCTCCCCTTCTCTCGCTCGTGCGCCTGAAGCCACTTTGTTTTCGCCACGGACACCGCTTCCTTTGTGGTCTCCACCTCGCTCGTGGCCCCGCAGTATCCATGTTATTCCTGTTATTTTTTGCAACCAAAACCTTTCCTATAAGGTATTTCTTTAACAAGGTATTACTTACCTTCCTTGTCCTCGAGCTGCTTCTTGGCTTGTCCGAGCTCGTTCTCGAACCGCCGAGGTTCTACTTCAAATGCATTGACCTCCATGATCGGTCTTGGCAGAGGTCAGAAGCAAGAGCTCTGCATTCCCATATTGACATACTTATGTTAGACTCCTGCATATATCTTTTTAGATCTTAGTCGGTTTTTCTTTCGAACACGAACTAAGCATCGAGGCTACCGTCTATGCGGTAAATATTTTTACATATTCTAAAACTTACCTCAAAACCTATTAGAAGGCTGGTACAAGCTTGGTCAACCCGCTCTTGGCGGATCGAATCGTCCGGATCACCGTGACTCATAACAAGGCGGTGCTCCTCGATGGAGGCGCTGTTAGCGCCCAAGAAGCTATCCGGTGCCTCCGGTTGGACGAGGACACCGGCGTCTTACCCTTCTTATGAAGGGACCGCTTGCCGGACTCCGGAACCGCTGAAGGTTCCGACATGGAGTCCGGACAAGGGTCGGGCTTAGAGCCCCTGGGGATCTTGCCCCCCGCGTGCCTGGAATCCGGGAGGTTGCCTCGTGGCACCTCCTGCGCCACCTCCTCTTGACCGAGCCCCCCTTGGGGCACTGCCTCGGCGTCGTCCGCAGCGTGAGGCGAGGAGGCGGTCGGAAGCGAAGTACTCTCTATTTCCGACGAACCCAGGGACCCGCTCGTCGAAGCGGCTAGCTCGCTCTTGGGCGGGCTGCATAATTGTTCGACATTAGTGAACACTATGTAATAATAAAAAAGCCATGGGTATCCGGACACTTACGATCTCGCCAGGGGCTTGGCCCTTGTTGGCCAATCCTCCTCGTCGCTGTCGACGTTGGTGGAGAAGTCCGGAGGAAGGGTTCTTCCCTTCTTGGACCCCCCGGCCTCCCTAGTTGGGGCGGCCATCCTTTTCTCTCCTCTTCGGCTGGGAGAAGCTTTTTTCCTCCTCCTCTTCCTCGGGAGAAGATTCGCGTCAGAATCGACAAGACTGGCGTCGGGAGCTCCTTGAGTTCCGGGGCCTCCTTCTTAACCTTCTTCTCGGCACCACATGGGTGCCGGAGCCAGCAGCCCCCGTCAATTGGGCGTCCGCTGGGTCTTCCGGCAAAGGGCCGGACGGTTAATCTGTCGGACATCTTCACCGATCTGTCAAAGTTTGGGGAGTTTTAGATCCCGTAGAGTCAATCTATGAAAAAGAGTCCCGTGAAGGGTAAAATAACTTACCTCGTCGGCTTGACGCCGCGAGCTGTATCCGCGATCTTTGTTAGCGGATGTTGGGGCTTCGGCGCCCTTGAACAGCACCTTCCAGGCGTCTTCGTACGTAGTGTCAAAGAGCCGGCTCAAGGTTTGGTGATGTGCCGGACCGAACTCCCACAAATTAAAGGCCCGTTGTTGGCAGGGGAGAATCCGGCGGATGAGCATCACCTGGATCACGTCGACAAGCCTAAGATTCTTGGCCACCAGGTTTCGGACGCATGTTTGGAGTCCGGATGTCTCGTCCGAATTCCCCCATGTTAGGCCCGTCTCTTTCCATGTCGAGAGCCGTGTGGGGAAGCCAGATCTGAATTCGGGGGCCGCCGCCCATTCGGTGTCGCGGGGCTCGGTGATGTAGAACCACCCCGATTGCCACCCCTTTATTGTCTCCACGAAGGCGCCTTTGAACCATGGGACTTTGGCCATCTTGCCAACCATGGCGCCTCCGCACTCCGCTGCGGCCGCCCACTACCTTGGCCGGACGTTGAAGATCTTCACCATAAGTCGAAGTGGGGCTGGATGCAGAGGAAGGTTTCACACACGACGATAAACGCCGAGATGTTGAGGATGAAATTGGGGCCAGGTCGTGGAAGTCCGGGCCGTAGTAGAACATGAGCCCCGGACAAATGGGTGAAGTGGAAAACCTAGTCCATGGAGGAAGTGGGGAGAAACACCACCTCTCATGGGGCCTAGGGGTCGAATGAGCTGCCCGCGTCGGGCAGCTTTGTCGTGATGTCGCCGGACAGTATCCGCCTCCCGCAGTCTTGTGATGTGCCCCTCCGTGACGGAGGAGGCCATCCACCAGCTCCGCTCGACATGGTTGGAGAAGGTTGAGGTGGGATGTGCGGACTTGGGCTCACGGAGCTCGAGTGCGCGTAAATGGATAAGCAAAGGAGGAAGAAGGCGTAGGTGAAAAGGTGGATCCTTATCCCCTTATATGGACGGACGGAGTTATACGTCCCCCACCAAGCCTGTTAAAACTCGCTTATCTCCCAAGCGCCGTAATCAATGGCGCGGATGGGTTACCCACGTCCGTATTGATGGGAATTCCGGAATAAGGGGGCATGATCTATGCTTTGATAAGACGTGCCAGGGAAACCGCCCCGCTAAACGCGCTAAGGTGGAACGGTAAAAATCGATTCATATAAAGGCCTGGCCGTAGTGTGATGTCACGCCACGGAATACGTCAGCAGATCTGTGCAAAAGTTATTCTCTCTACGATGGAATGTGGAACTTGTTTTGCAGAGGCGGACACTATCCTGGTGTTCAAAACCTTCTATGAAGTATTCGGAGGAGGAACCCGCCTCGCAATGCCGAAGACAATCAACGCGTCGGACTCATCGTCATTGAAGCCTGGTTCAGGGGCTACTGAGGGAGTCCCGGACTAGGGGGTGTCCGGATAGCCGGACTATCATCACGGCCGGACTCCAAGATTATGAAGATACAAGATTGAAGACTTTGTCCCGTGTCCGGATGGGACTTTCCTTGGTGTGGAAGGCAAGCTTGGCGATACAGATATGTAGATCTCCTACCATTGTAACCGACTCTGTGTAACCCTAACCTATCCGGTGTCTATATAAACCGAAGGGTTTTAGTCCGTAGGACGAACAACAATCATACCATAGGCTAGCTTCTAGGGTTTAGCCTCCTTGATCTCGTGGTAGATCTACTCTTGTACTACCCATATCATCAATATTAATCAAGCGGAGTAGGGTATTACCTCCATCGAGAGGGCCTCGAACACAGGTAAAACATCGTGTCCCTTGTCTCATGTTACCATCCGCCTAGACGCACGATTGGGACCCCTACCCGAGATCCACCGGTTTTGACACCGACAAGGGGAAAAGACTCCCCAAAGCCATATTTACAAGTAGTATTTACTTGCCGGATTTCCGACACCACCCACACACTCAAGGCTCACTACATCTTATGTCTCATCCTCCCACCTGGCTACCTCTACTCCATCCTGCACTCCGACGACGCCATCCTTGAACAACCCCGCCTTCTCCCATAGCGTGGCCTCCTCCATGATTCTCTGCCGCACTCTGGAGAGGGAGGGCGTAACTCCGTTGAACACAATGTCGTTCCTATGTTTCCAGATCAACCACATTACCAATAGGCACTTGGCTCTCATCGCTTTCTTGTTGTGCCTAGCAGAATCTTGTCGGAGACACCAAGCACTTAGCTCCTCGCCAATTTTTTCATCGACATTTTTCTCTCTTTTGCGGAGACAGACTTTGTATTTCTCGACCAGCAGGGCTACACTTCTCGTTTCAATGTTTTACAACCATATATCTGGTCCTGATCTTAGCCAAATGACATACAGTACGTTTTTACATATATCAATGCTCGCCAACAGGTGGCTTGTATTATTTTTAGATCGACGCACATGAGTAATATAAACATTCCATTCCTTCGAATTTAGTGTATTTCATCAACCATAAAGGTGTATCTTGATCTTTCTGTGGCACTAGCCTTCAAAAGATTAACTGACTCCAAACAGTCTGTTTTCGTCAATATTTAAAGGTTACTCCATTGTTGGGATAAGGACATGCCCTAGCCCCCAGAGCAGCTAATGCATACTGCAATGAATCATGATAGGCCAGAAGATTGCGGCATCATCGATATTTTGCTTTGAACAGATCAGGGCTACGAGGGATCGTTCGCGTCAAATCTTATATGAATACTTGATCCCCTAACTATAATTCTCTCAACATGCTACTACGTCAACTCACCATGCCCCCATGCACAGGAAAAGGTCCACCTTAATATGCACCGTGCATGCTGGACGTATTTAATAAATATTTACAGCTCTATTATAATAAAAGACAATAAGTTATATTTATCTTAGTTTCAAATTATCATACTGTTAGTCCAAACAATGTTGCAATAACCAAATCTCACAGCGTGTTTGGCAGCTTGAGGGATTGGGAATGGGAGTTTAGGAGGGGGGGTTTGTGAAAGGATTAGACTTGGGAAGTAGATAATTAGTCCCAATCCCATGTTTGGTGTGTGGTGGGAATTCAACAGGGAGTTATTTTCCTTTGTCTGGTTCATGGGTATAGGAATGTGAATTGCTCTATCAGATGGGCAAATGAGTGTTGCCGTTAAACAAGTCCGCAATAAGAAAATACTCATATTTTGAATTTATTTGTTCCACACCGAAGAAAGAGAGAAAATGTTGAAATCAACAACGTTGCATTTGATCAATATACTTACATACATACAACATATCAGAAGATATCAGGTCAGGAAGGAGATACCAGATAATACACAAGTGCCATGCTCGTTGGATGTATTTAATAGTCCATCAAGCATCAACATTCGATCCTAGCAAATGAGAGCAAAGACATTAAGAGGGTATTTTAACTAGCATATGAATAGATGAAAGTATCATTTCCAAGAGTATAAGACGAGACTATATAAAAAATAAATGGCGACGCTCTGAATGTTGCAAAGGACGAGTTTAATAAAAACAACTACTAGTCCTGAAAAAAAATACTGCTAATATGGAAGTTCAAATCTGGATATTCACTTATTTTTTGGCCGCCTCAAGCTCCTGGCAAACATACACTACTTTCAAATCATCACGCAACTGTATGAAAAGCTCGATCTTTCCAGCGTCACTACCAATGACATGAACAACCATAACAACTTCTTATTTACCGAGATCTTTAAGATTCTGGAGAATATCAAGTAACTTGGTTCTGTTGGCTGATGTGTGCTCATGAACTTGAGCTTCATGCATAAACGCCCTCTTTAAACCGTTCATGGTTTTTGCATTCTCCTGTTCTGCTTCCAAGAGCTTTGCAATTGTGTTGGACACATTTATAAGGTCTGATCCCAGTGCATCATCATCAAGGTATGTTCTCTTACGACCAATCCTAGAACCACCAGCTGGGTTGGTACTCTTGGTTCTCTACATGTACAAGTAGCAGCCACAACAACAAGCCATCGATGACCAACAAACTATAGCCAAAGACTAGCAAATAAATTTATGCAAGTACAAGAGAATTCATCCAGTAATTATTCACATCCATGTCCCATGTATTCTTCTAAAAAGGACATGACAAACTAATTAAGATAGAGGCCTTTGTACATTATTTTTATGAATCAAGCAAGGGAACAAATGAAATACTAAATCAAAGTAGTAGTCCGCACCTCTAGCCTTTTGGTGACTCTTGATCATGAACTGCAAAAGGGGAGCGGAAGTGATGGAACAAATTTGTGACCTGTGAATCAGGAAAAAAATGGAAAGAACATATCTGCATCAGTTTGTGAAGGGAAAAGAAATAAATCCAACTTTGTTAGCAAAACCAGATCGGATACATCTAGATGTGTATGTAACAAGGTTGGGTTGGCAGTAAATTTTCCCCAAATCAAGATGGAAAGGGGAAGAAGAGGTTACCTCATCTCATGTTCGTGCTTGGCACCATCTCTGGAGATTGGGGAGAAGTTAGCGGCCGCCGATTTGTTTGGAGGAAGAATGTTTGCGCTGCTAAATAGGGGACATTAGCTAGGATTTTACCGCGCTATCGCTGGGGATTTCACGCCATTTTCCCCTTCCAACACGGGACGTGAGGAACAACTTTAGTTTTTCTTGGCGTCAACTCCCACTCCCACGCTGAGTTACTAGGGTGCCCCCAGGGAAGAGTTTGACGTGAGTTGGTTCTCCTAATTCCTCTTCCCTATCCCCTCTTAATTCCCTTGTCCCTGAGCCAATCAAAGGAAGTTAATTCCCATGGGCCTTAAACTCCCATTCCTCACATCCAAATCCCCCCAAACAAACACGTTGTGAAATTATTATAGGCGATTCCCACAACAACGTGGGGTATCATCTCTTGTATCAATCTTATTGTCTATCTCGTGATGGATGGTTGGTGGTGAAGGAAATATGCCCTAGAGGGAATAATAAAGTTATTATTTATTTCCTTATTTCATGATAAATATTTATTATTCATGCTAGAATTGTATTAATCGGAAACTTAGTACATGTGTGAATACATATACAAAACAAAGTGTCCCTAGCATGCCTCTACTTGACTAGCTCGTTTATCAAAGATGATTATGTTTCCTAACCATAAACATGTGTTGTCATTTGATGAACGTAATCACATCATTAGGAGAATGATGTGATGGAAAAGACGCATTCGTTAGCTTAGCATTATGATCGTTATAGTTTCATTGGTACTGCTTTCTTTATGACTTATACATGTTCCTCAGAATATGAGATTATGCAACTCCCAAATACCGGAGGAACACCTTGTGTGCTATCAAACGTCACAACAAAACTGGGTGATTATAAAGATGCTCTACAGGTGTCTCCGAAGCTGTTTGTTGGATTGGCATAGATCGAGATTAGGATTTGTCACTCCGTGTATCGGAGAGGTATCTCTGGGCCCTCTCGGTAATGCACATCACTATAAACCTTGCAAGCAATGTGACTAATGAGTTAGTTGCAGGATGATGCATTACGGAACGAGTAAAGAGACTTGCTGGTAACGAGATTGAACTAGGTATGACGATACCGACAATCGAATCTCGGGCAAGTAACATACCAATGACAAAGGGAACAACGTACGTTGTTATGCGGTTTGACCAATAAAGATCTTCGTAGAATATGTAGGAGCCAATATGAGCATCCAGGTTCCGCTATTGGTTATTGACCGGAGACGAGCCTCATTCATGTCGACATAGTTCTCGAACCCGTAGGGTCCGCACGCTTAACGTTCGGTGACGATCGGTATTATGAGTTTATGTGTTTTGATGAACCGAAGGTAGTTCAGAGTCCCGGATGTGATCACGGACATGACGAGGAGTCTCAAAATGGTCAAGACATAAAGATTGATATATTGGACGGATATGTTCGGACACCGGAAGTGTTCCGGAGAAGTTTCGGATAAAACCGGAGTGCCGGAGGGTTATCGGAACCCCCGGGGGAACTAATGGGCTTCGATGGGCCTTAGTAGAGAGAGAGAGGGGCGGCCAGAGCAGGCCGCGCACCCCCTCCCCCTTGAGTCCGAATAGGACAAGGAAGGGGGGCGGCGCCTGTCGGGGTTATCTCGCGGGCGGGTTCGTGAGACGACAGATGCCACGAGGTGGCTTGAGGTGAGGGCAAGACTGCTTTGGAGATCCGGAGACGGGATTGGGCAAACAGCACGCGGTGGTTTACCCAGGTTCGGGGCTCTCCGGAGAGATAATACCCTTACTCCTGCATGTCTGAATATATATGCGATGTACATGTCTGGCATGACAGGGTTGCTTCTGGAGCTGTATCTGAGATCAGTAGCAGAGTGCTCACTGTCTCCTATATGCCTCATATGTGTGTATGAGAGTGAGATCAATTGTGTGGCGTGGTGGCCTGAGCATGCATGCGTGTGAGCATGTCCAGGATGGATGTTGACTTATATATGAGTGTGGGCTAGCTTGTGAAGTAAGCCATGTAGGCATGGGTGTGTGCTTGGGATGTAAGCTACAGTGTGTAGCTTACATCTCAAGCCATGCTTGCTTGCATGGTAGGCTAAGTTTTGTCCCTGGGGCATTTTATAAATCAATGCCTGGGGGACAAAGTACACTGTAGATGATGACGCGTGTGACGACCGAACAGTGTATGCTTTATCGGCAACAGTGGTCGCGATATGGCCGTCTTGTCGGTGTCGGGTCGATGCAGTGGTTGACTTTGCGTAGCAGGCCGTATGGAGCAGCCGGACAGGGAGCCGGGTTGGCGAGCCGGCCAGGCGGCCGGGATGGCAAGCCGACCAGGGTGGCCGGGTTGAGGAGTCTGACTGGGTTGAGGGACTTGGCCGGGTTGAGCAACCCGACCAAGTGCGAGCCGGATTGAGGGGCGTTCCTGATCCCGATGTTTTTGAAGCGTCGTTCACCGTCTTGGGTCTACCCGGGGGTCATCCCCCGACAGTAGCCTCCGGGCAACTTGGAAAAGTTGCGCGGAGGGTTTTAGCGGGCATCGATGTAGTAGATGGCATCGAAGATGCCGGTTGCAGCCGGCGGCGGGCGTGCAACAGGCGCGGCGTGTTCCGGGTGGGGGCGCGCGAGTGCACCCACTGGGTGTAGCCTCCGAGCCTCTGGGCAACTTGGAAAAGTTGCGCGGAGGGTCTTGCTGTTGATGAAGAAGCCGACGATGACGTCGAGGGTGCCGGGCGCGGGCACGGGGTCCGCCGACTGAGTGGGGGCGCGCGAGCGCACCTACTGGGTGTAGCCTCCGAGCCTCCGGGCAACTTGGAAAAGTTGCGCGAAGGGTCTTGTTGTTGATGAAGAAGCCGACGATGACGTCGAGGGTGCCGGGCGCGGACACGGAGTCCGCCGGCTAAGTGGGGGCGCGCGAGCGCACCCACTGGGTGTAGCCTCCGAGCCTCCGGGCAACTTGGAAAAGTTGCATGGAGGGTCTTGCTGATGATGAAGAAGCCGACGATGACGTCGAGGGTGCCGGACGCGGACACGGAGTCCGCCGGTTGAGTGGGGGCGCGCGAGCGCACCCACTGGGTGTAGCCTCCGAGCCTTCGGGCAACTTGGAAAAGTTGCACGGAGGGTCTTGCTGTGCCGGGCGCGGACACGGAGTCCGCCGGCTGAGTGGGGGCGCGCGAGCGCACCCACTGGGTGTAGCCTCCGAGCCTCCGGGCAACTTGGAAAAGTTGCGCTGAGGGTCTTGCTGTTGATGAAGCGGACAGTGGCATCGGAAACGCCAGTTGCAGCCGGCGTCAGGCCTGCAACCCGCGTGTAGCCTCCGAGCCTCCGGGCGAGGAGGGGGTTCCCCGCAGCGACGATCGTGCAAAAGACAAGGTTAGTCTGCGCAGATATATCAAATATTTGCTTTTTAGCATTGCAAGTTTTGTGCGAAGGGTGCCGGCCCGGTTTCGTCCGAGCCCCCTTTAGTATTTTTCATGTCCCCTCCGCTCTTCGGCTTTGCCTCTTGTTAGCTAGACAGCTCGGAGCCGGCCTATAGCAGTTATGAAGAGTGGTCGCGGAGTGGAGCATACAATACTCGGACTACAGGAGCGGATTCGACCGAGTAGATACTCATAAAGGAAACGACCGGGTTTCCCAAGCCGTCTTCTCCCGGACGTTTTTCGCATTGGGTGACCTCCAGCTTTTGCTCTCGCTTGCCGGACAGCCGCGCTGCGGTCGGTGGCTGAGAGTGGACCTTTGGTACCGTATGCACTACTAAGCCGTCTGCGGGAACGAACGTATCGGGCCGAGTGGCCAGCCTCCGGGCCGAGACTAGCCGACGCTGGGTCGAACAGTGATGCAGCTGTAATAAAGGCGGAGGTGGTCCCAAAGGGCTGCTCGGGGTTATCCGTGTTTTGCGCATGGCGCGAAAGTATGCGGGTGAGGAACTCACATTGATTTTCGTGTAGACGAGGTAAAGGTTGTCGATGACAGCCGGTGCGGCTTGGCGCTAGCGCGCCGACACACCCACTAGGGGTAGCCTTCGAGCCTCCTGGTGCTCGAAGGGGGGTCCCAGCCGGTCGGGTCCGACCGAACGGGCGTCGAGGTGGACTGACGGTTGGGCCGGCTTGGCGCAGCCGGCGCCGAGCGCGACGAGTGATTGGGTCGGGCCTCACCACTGTGCATTGAAGCCGCAGCGGATCGGTGGCCGACAAAGGACGCTGAGTAGGTCGCGGCTGGATCAGCCAGACGCATCTTTTTTTTTCTCTATCGGTGGGATAATGCACGGGCGCAGCCGGCCTTAGCGCACACGGGGCGGGAGCCGGCAGGCAGCTGGATCGGAGGCGGAGTCGGACAGCGCAGGCCGGAGGCGGAGCGGCCAGCCGGCGTAGGGCGGAGCGGCTAGCCGGCTAGCGGGCGCCATGATGCAAAGCGGAGCGGGCGGGCGATCCGCCAGCAAAGCGAGTGGCTACGGAGGTGCGAGCGCGAGGCGGAGGGGAGCTGCCCGGCCGGGTTCGCGGAGGAGGCGGAGGCCGGTCGTGGCGGAGGGCGCGTGAGGCCGGAGCCGGCCTGGCTGGGGCGCGAGCCGGTGCTTGAGGGAGGCGGCCGGGTTGGAGCAGGCAGGCTGTCAACTGTAAGGCAGGGGCCGGTCGCATCGCGAGTAGGGTGAGCGGAGGACCCGGCGTCGGCTGGTACGACCTGTCGCGAGCTGGAGCAGGGAACCCCCGCTACTGGTCAGGCCGGTGGTGGCCACCGGGTCGGAGGACCTCGCCGGGAACCCAAAGATATGCTGGAGCCGGAGCGGGGGACCCGGCTGGCGGCGAGCCGGATGGGTGCGGCGACGAGGGACCGCGGCGCACGACTAGGCGGTCGCCAGGGAGGTACCCGGGCCGATCGGGTGCAGAGCCACAACGGGGGCGGCTGGAGATGGTGGAGAAGAGGCACGACGCGGCTGGCGATGACAATGCGGACGGGGCTGCCGCGCGCGGCGTCAAGGCGGAGAAGGTCGCGCAGCGACCGAGACGTAGGAGAGGGCGCGCGCAAGGCTACCGTCAGACGGAGCGTAGGTGCCCGGCGTTGAGGAGGCCCTCGACGCCGACGAAGCGCTTGAAGGCGGAGACTCGGGGCAGAGCAGCGCTGGCGAGGCGGCGTGTTTCGCCGGCGACGGGCGAGCAGCGGGTGGAGCAGGTGCGCGCGGGTGGGCGGCTCGAGGCTGCAGGACAGCAGCGGGCGGCCCACGCGGTGCAAAGCGGACGGGCGAGGGCGTCCGCGCTGGACAATGAGCAGACGCTCGGCCGCTGCCGGTGCTCATGGCGGAGGCGGGCGTGGCAGCTCGAGGACGCAGCAGGAGCAGCTACAGCCACTCAGAGCATCTCCAGCCGCGCCCCCAAGAAGGCCCCCCAGGCGATTTTTCGGCCGCCGGCGCCAAAAATCGGCCCGCCGCGCTCGCAAAAGGCCTGGGCGCCGGCTCAGGCCGAAATTGGCGCCGGCGGACCCAACCCGAACCTGGCGCGCTGGGGGTCGCTCGTGGGCGCCGGGCGAATCGTTTTTGATGCGAAGAGCCGCCGGCCAGCCGCGTCAGCGACTGGACTCTCTTCGCGCCGATCAGCCTCCATTGATGCCTCACGGGCGGCGCAGTGAAGGTCGGGCGACGCGCGTCCCCTCGACCGCCACGCCACGCGTAACGCGCCGGCCAAGCCTACCACGCGGCGCCTCTGCCTATATAAG
Source organism: Aegilops longissima (assembly GCA_021605205.1). NCBI lineage: Eukaryota > Viridiplantae > Streptophyta > Magnoliopsida > Poales > Poaceae > Aegilops > Aegilops longissima. Next base: position 696,831,961 of record CM038679.1, read on the forward strand.
CCGACCACCAGCGCGTTGGAGACACGCACAGATACTCCACCGCCGACGCGCCCATTTCTCCTCCTTCCCCCTCTCGCCGTCTCCAGTTCAGAAGAATGGCTGAGCGCTTCCCAGGCGACGGCGCGGCGGCGAATGGCTTCGGGCACCGCCATCTTCACGAGGACGAGGCTCGCCTCCTTTCGAGGTCGACTACCGCCCCGCCGGACATGCGGGTGCCAGGGCTTGAGGATCAGCGCCGCGGCGTGCGGTGCTACCACCACCACCGGGCGGCACGGAGTGTGGAGGTCGACGATCCGCGCGCCCTGCCGCTGGCGGCGAGGGAAGGCCCGCGGTACACCCCCGACAGCCCGCCTGGAGCCCTACTTCCGCCGCCGCCACGCCGAAAGCAGCTCGAGGCGACGAACGGCGCAGGCCTTCCGGCAGCTCAACTCCGAGGGCCGGGCGCTGGTGGGGCGTGCCCGGCCAAGACGTTGAGGCCGCCTCGAGTACATCGAGGGCGGCAACACGGCGCGCCGAGTACCCTGCGCCCCCGTCCTTCTCACGCCGCCGTGGGAGCTCCTGGACGCCGAGGCGCATGGAGCGGCCCGTGGCGTCCTCCTCCTCATCCGCCGCCTCGGGCTCTCCTCGCCTCCGCCCGTCAAGCCGGAGCCCCAGACACGCTGTCGGCAGCGCGCACCCGCAGATCCGGCTCAGATCGGTGACTCTACCCTCTTCCGCCGCTTGCCCTCGCCGAGCCTAAGCCGGAGCCCGCCTCCCTGCAGGAGTACGAGGAGATAGCCCAGCGCAAGCCCGACGAGGACACCTTTACAAGGCGCGGGACGAGTACTCGCTGACGAGATGGTCGCAGCGCTGGCCCTCGAGGAGATAGAAGCCCGCAAGCGTGGGCGCGAGGACGAGCACGGTGTCGTGATCGTCGACAGCGACGACGACGAGGACGCCTCCGGACCGTCCAACTGGTCGCGCCAACCGGGGGAGGGATGTAGCAGGGACGGCGGCGGCGGCGACTACACGCGGTTCTACAGCCTCCTCGGCATGTAGAACTGCAAAGGCGGGCAGCGGGCGGCGGGGAACGGCGAGGTAGACGGCGAGGAGCGGCGATGGAGACGGCGAGGGGCAGCCCCTAATAGTTTTTTCTTTTTTGTTGTAAAATATGTTTAAATTTGAACGAACTCGCCGATGTTTGCGTTAAATTTGAGCAGTGTTTGCGCCGTATTTAACTTTTTCAAAAAAACGTGGGCGCTGCGACTGGGGGGCATCATGTCCCTAGTGCGCGGTTTAGCGCCGGTGCGCCCCCAGGGGGCGATTTTTAGCCCTTCCTGGAGGGCCAACGGCTGGAGATGCTCTTAGCGAGGCAGCAGACAAAGCCATGGATTTTTTGGAAGTGTACGGGCAAGTGCCCGACCTGCATCTGACTGAATTTTTGTGTAGTATCTGGCTGCATTTTGGGAAGTGTTTGACTTGCATTGACTAACGTGTGGATAGTGTATGAGTGGTGTATGAAAGTGAGCTGGAGCAAGTGCAGCGTGGGCACTCAGGTATGAGGATGGGCAGGGAGCGGCAGGAGGAAGACGAGCGTGCACCGGCCGGGCTCGGCGACGACGCTGAGCAGCGCCGGTGCTGCCTGGACAGCGGGGCACGAGCTAGCGGACGCTCGCAAGGAGCTGGCGAGGCGCGTAGTGCGGAGCATCTGTGGAGAAGAGAGCGAGGCCGACGATGTGGATGCGTCGTCCCGCGCGGCCTCCCTGGGGCGTGTTGATGTCGAGCCCTCGAGCATGGCCGGAGAGTCGGCGGAGATGACGAAGAAGGCGATCCCGACGACGAGGATGTGCCGTCCCGAGTGGCCGCCCTGGGGGCATGTCGATGTCGAGCCCCCGAGCACTACCGGAGACGGCGCGACGCCGCAGTGATGATGATGAAGATGGTCCCGCCCGGACCGCGGTTCCGCGGCAGCTGTGGTATCATAGTACCCCCCACGATGGGCGCCAACTGTCGGGGTTATCTCGCGGGCGGGTTCGTGAGACGAAGATGCCACGAGGTGGCTTGAGGTGAGGGCAAGACTGCTTTGGAGATCCGGGGACGGGATTGGGCAAACAGCACGCGGTGGTTTACCCAGGTTCGGGGCTCTCCGGAGAGATAATACCCCTACTCCTGCATGTCTGAATATATATATACGGTGTACATGTCTGGCAGTACAGGGTTGCTCCTGGAGCTGTATCTGCGATCAGTAGCAGAGTGCTCACTGTCTCGTATATGCCTCATATGTGTGTATGAGAGTGAGAGCAAGTGTGTGGAGTGGTGGCCTGAGCATGCATGCGTGTGAGCATGTCCAGGATGGATGTTGACTTATATATGAGTGTGGGCTAGCTTGTGAAATAAGCTACAGTATGTAGCTTACATCTCAAGCCATGCTTGCTTGCATGCTAGGCTAAGTTTTATCCCTGGGGCATTTTATAAATCAATGCCCGGGGGACAAAGTACACTTTAGATGATGACATGTGTGACGAGTGAACAGTGTATGCTTTATCAGCAACAGTGGTCGCGGTATGGCCGTCTTGTCGGTGTCGGGTCGATGCAGTGGTTGACTTCGCGTAGCAGGCCGGCTGGAGCGGCCGAACGGGGAGCCGGGTTGGCGAGCCGGCCAGGCGGCCGGGATGGCGAGCCGGCCAGGGTGGCAGGGTTGAGGAGTCCGGGCGGGTTGAGGGAGTTGGCCGGGTTGAGCAACCCGGCCAAGTGCGAGCCAGATTGAGGGGTGTTCCTGGACCCGATGTTTTTGAAGCTTCGTTCGCTGTCTTGGGCCTACCCGGGGGTCATCCCCCCGACAGCACCCCCCTTTTTCTTTCCCCTCTCCCTCTCCTTCCTTCCCCCCCTCTCCCTTTTGGTGGAAACCTACTAGGACTTGGAGTCCTAGTAGGATTCCCCTCTTGGGGGCGCGCCAAGGAGGGCCGGCTGGCCTCCCCTCCCTCCTTTATATACGTGGGGAAGGGGCCACCCTAGAACACACAAGTTGATTGTTTAGCCGTGTGCGGTGCCCCCTCCACAGATTTCTACCTCGGTCATATCGTTGTAGTGCTTAGGCGAAGCCCTGCGTCGGTAACTTCATCATCACCGTCATCACGCTGTCGTGCTGACGAAGCTCTCCCTCGACACCCGGCTGGATCTAGAGTTCATGGGACGTCACCGAGCTGAACGTGTGCAGATCGTGGAGGTGTCGTACTTTCGGTACTAGGATCGGTCGAATCGTGAAGACTTACGACTACATCAACAATGTTGTCATAACGCTTCTGCTTTTGGTCTAAGAGGGTACATAGACACACTCTCCCCTCTCATTGCTATGCATCTCCTAGATAGATCTTACGTGATCGTAGGAATTTTTTTGAAATATTGCATTCCCCAAAAGTGAGATCCGAGCCAGGTTTATGCGTAGATGTTATATGCACGAGTAGAGAACACAAAGAGTTGTTGGCGATAATAGTCATACTTCTTACCAGCATGTCATACTTTGATTCGGCTGTATTGTTGGATGAAGCGGCCCAGACCGACATTACGCGTACGCTTACGTGAGACTGGTTGCTACCTCTTGAGCACTGCGTTGATTTTTCCCTTGAAGAGGAAACGGTGATGCAGCAAAGTAGTGTAAGTATTTCCCTCAGTTTTGAGAACCAAGGTATCAACCCAGTAGGAGGCTCCTCAAAAGTCCCATGCACCTACACAAACAAACAAGAACCTCGCAACCAACGCGATAAAGGGTTGTCAATCCCTTCACGGTAACTTGCGAAAGTGAGATCTGATAGAGATAATATGATAAGATAAATATTTTTGGTATTTTTATGTTATAGATTGGAAAATAAAAGATGCAAAATAAACGGTGCTAGAAATAACTTGTTGACGGAAGATTAATATGATAAAAGAATAGACCCGGGGGCCATAGGTTTCACTAGTGGCTTCTCTCAAGATAGCATAAGTTATTACGGCGGGTGAACAAATTACTCTCGAGCAATTGATAGAAAAGCGAATAATTATGAGATTATCTAGGCATGATCATGTATATAGGCATCACGTCCGTGACAAGTAGACCGAAACGATTCTGCATCTACTACTATTACTCCACACATCGACCGACTCCTACCTGCATCTAGAGTATTAAGTTCATGAAGAACAGAGTAACGCTTTAAGAAAGATGATATGATGTAGAGGGATAAACTCATGCAATATGATATAAACCCCATCTTTTTATCCTCGATGGCAACAATACAATACGTGCCTTGCTGCCCCTGTTGTCACTGGGAAAGGACACCGCAAGATTGAACCCAAAGCTAAGCACTTCTCACATTACAAGAAAGATCAATCTAGTAGGCCAAACCAAATTGATAATTCGAAGAGACTTGCAAAGATAACCAATCATACATAAAAGAATTTAGAGGTGATTCAAATATTTCTCATAGATAAACTTGACCATAAACTCACAATTCATCGGATCTCGACAAACACACCACAAAAAGAGTTACATCGAATAGATTGAAGGAAATATGCCCTAGAGGCAATAATAAAGTTATTATTTATTTCCTTATATCATGATAAAAGTTTATTATTCATGCTAAAATTGTATTAACCGGAAACACAATACATGTGTGAATACATAGACAAACATAGTGTCACTAGTATGCCTCTACTTGACTAGCTCGTTGAATCAAAGATGGTTAAGTTTCCTAGCCATAGACATGAGTTGTCATTTGATTAACGGGATCACATCATTAGGAGAATGATGTGATTGACATGACCCATTCCGTTAGCCTAGCACTTGATCGCTTAGTATGTTGCTATTGCTTTCTTCATGACTTATACATGTTCCGTAACTATGAGATTATGCAACTCCTGTTTACGGAGGAACACTTTGGTGCTACCAAACGTCACAACGTGAATCGGGTGATTATAAAGGAGTACTACAGGTGTCTCCAAAGGTACATGTTGGGTTGGCGATTTGAGATTAGGTTTTGTCACTCCGATTGTCGGAGAGGTATCTCTGGGCCCTCTCGGTAATGCACATCACATAAGCCTTGCAAGCATTGCAACTAATAAGTTAGTTGTGAGATGATGTATTACGGAACGAGAAAAGAGACTTGCCGTAACGAGATTGAACTAGGTATTGGATACCGACGATCGAATCTCGGGTAAGTAACATACCGATGACAAAGGAACAACGATGTTGTTATGCGGTTTGACCGATAAAGATCTTCAGAGAATATGTAGGAACCAATATGGGCATCCAGGTTCCGCTATTGGTTATTGACCGAGAATAGTTCTAGGTCATGTCTACATAGTTCTCGAACCCGTAGGGTCCGCACGCTTAACGCTTCGATGACAGTTCATTATGAGTTTATAAGTTTGATGTACGAAGTTTGTTCGAGTCCGGATGTGATCACGGACATGACGAGGAGTCTCAAATGGTCGAGACATAAAGATTGATATATTGGAAGCCTATGTTTGACTTGGAAAGGTTCGGATGAAAACAGGATTTTACCGAACACCGGGGTTACGGAACCCCGGGGTCAATGGGCCTTGATGGGCCATAAGGGAGAAGAGGAGGGCCGGCCAGGGCAGGCCGCGCGCCCCCTCCCCCTCTAGTCTGAATAGGACAAGGAGAGGGGGGGCGGCGCCCCCCTCCCTCTTCCCTCCCCAAGACCTAATCCAACTAGGGGGAGTCCTACTCCCGGTGGGAGTAGGACTCCTCCAGCGCCTCCCTAGGGCCGGCCGCAACCCCCTTGCTCCTTTATATACGGGGGCAGGGGGCACCCCATGACACACAAGTTGATCTACGGATCGTTCCTTAGCCGTGCGGTGCCCCTCCACCATATTCCACTTGGTCATATCGTCATGAGCTTAGGTGAATCTCTGCGCGGTAGAGTCATATCGTCATGAGCTTAGGCGAAGCCCCGCGCCGGTGGAGCATCATCATCGCCACCACGCCGTCGGTCGACGAACTCATCCCCGACGCTTTGCTGGATCGGAGCCCGGGATCGCCATCGAGCTGAACGTGTGCTGAACTCGGAGGTGCCGACGCTCGGTACTTGGATCGGTCGGATCGTGAAGACGCACGACTACATCAACCACATTGTTATAACGCTTCGCTTTCGGGTCACGAGGGTACGTGGACATACACTCTCCCTCTCGTTGCTATGCCATCACCATGGTCTTGCGTGTGCGAGGAATTTTTTGAAATTACTACGCTTCCCAACAAAGGGCATCCGAGCCAGGTTTTATGCGTTGATGTCATATGCACGAGTAGAACACAAGTGAGTTGTGGGCGATATAAGTCATACCGCTTACCAGCATGTCATACTTTGGTTCGGGCGGTATTGTGAGATGAAGCGGCCGGACCGACATTACGCCAGACGCTTACGCGAGACTGGTTTCACCGCCGAGCACTCGTTGCTTAAAGGTGACCGGCGGGTGTCTGCTTTCTCACTTTAGTTGAACAGAGTGTGGCTACGCCCGGTCCTTGCGAAGGTTAAAACAACACCAACTTGACAAACTATCGCTGTGGTTTTGATGCGAGGTAAGAACGGTTCTTGCTCAGCCCGTAGCAGCCACGTAAAACTTGCAACAACAAAGTAGAGGACGCCTAACTTGTTTTTGCAGGGCATGTTGTGATGTGATATGGTCAAGACGTGATGCTATATTTTATTGTATGAGATGATCATGTTGTGTAACCGAAGTTATCGGCAATCGGCAGGAGCCATATGGTTGTCGCTTATTGTATGAAATGCAACGCCATGTAATTGCTTTACTTTATCACTAAGCAAGAGCGATAGTCGAGAAGCAATAGTTGGCAAGACGACAACGATGCTACGATGGAGATCAATGTGTCGCGCGGTGACGATGGTGATCATGATTTGCTTCGAGATGGAGATCACAAGCACAAGATGATGATGACCATATCATATCACTTATAATGATTGCATGTGATGTTTATCCTTTATGCATCTTATATTGCTTTGATTGACGGTAGCATTATAAGATGATCTCTCACTAAAATTATCAAGAAGTGTTCTCCCGAGTATGGACCGCTGCGAAAGTTCTTCGTGCCGAGACACCACGTGATGATCGGGTGTGATAGGCTCTACGCTCAAATACAACGGGTGCAAAACAGTTGCGCACGCGAAATACTCAAAGTTAAACTTGACGAGCCTAGCATATAACAGATATGGCCTCGAACACGGAGACCGAAGGTCGAGCGTGAATCATATAGTAGATATGATCAACATATTGATGTTCACCATTGAAACTACTCCATCTCACGTGATGATCGGACATGGTGTAGTTGATATGGATCACGTAATCACTTAGAGGATTAGAGGATGTCTATCTAAGTGGGAGTTCTTAAGTAATATGATTAATTGAACTTTAATTTATCATGAACTAGTCCTGGTAGTATTTTGCAAAATTATGTTGTAGATCAATAGCTCGCGTTGTTGCTTTCATATGTTTGTTTTGATATGTTCCTAGAGAAATTATGTTGAAAGATGTTAGTAGCAATGATGCGGATTGGATCCGTGATCCGAGGTTTATCCTCATTGCTGCACGTAAGAATTATGTCCTTAATGCACCGCTAGGTGACAGACCTATTGCAGGAGCAAATGCGACGTTATGAACGTTTGGCTAGCTCAATATGATGACTACTTGATAGTTTAGTGCACCATACTTAACGGCTTAGAATCGGGACTTCAAAGACGTTTTGAACGTCATGGACCATATGAGATGTTCCAGAATTGAAGTTAATATTTCAAGCAAATACCCGAGTTGAGAGATATGATGTCTCCAACAAGTTCTAGAGCTAAAAGATGGAGGAGAATCGCTCAACTAGTGAGCATGTGCTCGATTGTCCGGGTACTTCAATCGCTTGAATCAAGTGGGAGTTAATCTTCCAGATAAGATAGTGATTGATGAATTCTCTAGTCACCATCACTAAGTTACTAGAACTTCGTGATGAACTATAATATGCAAGGGATGACAAAAGTAATTCCCAAGCTCTTCGTGATGCTGAAATCGACGAAGGTAGAAATCAAGAAAAGAGCATCAAGTGTTGATGATTGACAAGACCACTAGTTTCAAGAAAAGGGCAAAGGGAAAGAAAGGAACTTCAAGTAGAAAGACAAGTAAGTTGTCACTCCGTGAAGAAACCCAAACTGGACCAAAGCCTGAAACTAAGTGCTTCTACCGCAAAGGAAATGGTCCTTGGAAGCGGAAATGCCCTGAATATTTGGTGGATAAGAAGGATGGCAAAGTGAACAAGAGTATATTTGATATACAGGTTATTGATGTGTGCCTTAATAGTGTTTATAGTAGCCCCGAGTATTTGATACTTGTTCGGTTGCTAAGATTAGTAACTCAAACAGGAGTTACGAATAAGCAGAGACTAGTTGAAGGGAAGTGACGATAAGTGTTGGAAGTAGTTCCAAGATTGATATGATCATCATCGCACACTCCCTATACTTTCGGGATTAGTGTTGAACCTAAATAAATGTTATTTGGCGCTTATGCTGAGCATGAATATGATTTGATCATGTTTATTGCAATACGGTTATTCATGTAAGTTAGAGAATAATTATTGTTCGCTTACATGAATAAAACCTTCTATGGTCATACACCCAATGAAAATGGTTTGTTGGATCTCGATCGTGTGATACACATATTCATAATATTGAAACCAAAAGATGTAAAGTTAATAATGATAGTGCAACTTATTTGTGGCAATCGCCGCTTGGGTCATATCGGTGTAAAGCGCATGAAGAAACTCCATAAAGATGGATTTTGGAATCACTTGGTTATGGAACATTTGATGCTTGCGAACCGTGCCTTTTGGGTAAGATGACTAAAACTCGTTCTTCGAACTATGAAACGAGCTACTGGCTTATTGGAAATAATACATACCGATGTATGCGATCCAATGAGTGTTGATGCCCGTGGAAAGTATCGTTATTTTCTGACCTTCACAGATGATTTGAGCAGATATGCGTATATCTTCTTGATGAAACATAAGTCTGAAATAGTTGAAAAGTTCAAAGAATTTCAGAGTGAAGTGGAAAATCATCGTAACAAGAAAATAAAGTTTCTGCGATTTGATCGTGGAGATGAATATTTGAGTTACGAGTTTGGTCTTCAATTAAAACAAAGTGGAATAGTTTCGCAGCTCGCGCCACATGGAACACCACAACATAATGGTGTGTCCGAACGTCGTAATCGCACTTTATTGGATATGGTGTGATCTATGATGTATCTTACCGATTTACCACTATCGTTTTGGGGTTATGCATTAGAGACAGCTGCATTCACGTTTAATAGGGCACCATCTAAATCCGTTGAGATGACACCGTATGAACTAGGGTTTAGCCGTAAACCCAAGTTGTCGTTTCTTAAAGTTTGGGGCTACGATGCTTATGTGAAAAAGTTTCATCCTGATAAGCTCAAACCCAAATCGGAGAAGTGCGTCTTCATAGAATACCCAAAGGTAACTATTGGGTACACCTTCTATCACAGATCCGAAGGCAAGTTATTCATTGCTAAGATGGATCCTTTCTAGAGAAGAAGTTTCTCTCGAAAGAAGTGAGTGGGAGGAAAGTAGAACTTGATGAGGTAATTGTACCTTCTCCTTATTGGAAAGTAGTTCATCACAGAATCAGCCCAGTGATTCCTACACCAATTAGTGAGGAAGTTAATGATGATGATCATGAAACTTCAGATCAAGTTGCTACCAAACCTCGTAGGTCTTCCAGAGTAAGATCCGCACTGTGAGTGGTACGATAATCATGTTCGGAAGTCATGTTACTAGACCATGATGAACCTACGAACTATGAGGAAGCGATGATGAGCCCAGATTCCGCGAAATGGCTTGAGGCCATGAAATCTGAGATAGGATCCATGTATGAGAACAAAGTATGGACTTTGATTGACTTGCTCTATGATCAGCAAGCCATGTGAAATAAATGGATCTTCAAGAGGAAGATGGACACTGATAGTAGTGTTACTATCTACAAAGTTCGACTTGTTGCAAAAGGTTTTCGACAAGTTCAAGGTGTTGAATACGATGAGATTTTCTCACTCGTAATGATGCTTAAGTCTATCCGAATCATGTTAGAAATTGCCACATTTTATGAAATCTGGCAAATGGATGTCAAAAACTGCATTCCTTAATGGATTTATTAAAGAAGAGTTGCATATGATGCAACCAGAAGGTTTTGTCAATCATAAAGGAGCTAACAAAATGTGCAAGCTCCAGCGATTCATCTATGGACTGGTGCAAGCATCTCGGAGTTGGAATAAACGCTTTGATAGTGTGATCAAAGCATATGGTTTTATATGACTTTTGGAGAAGCCTGTATTTACAAGAAAGTGAGTGGGAGCACTACAACATTTCGATAAGTATATGTGAATGACATATTGTTGATCGGAAATAATGTAGAATTATTCTGCAAAGCATAAAGGAGTATTTGAAAGGAGTTTTTCAAAGAAGGACCTCGGTGAAACTGCTTACATATTGAGCATCAAGATCTATAGAGATAGATCAAGACGCTTGATAAAGTTTTTTCAATGAGTACATACCTTGACAAGATTTTAAAGTAGTTCAAAATGGAACAGTCAAAGAAAGAGTTTCTTGCCTGTGTTACAAGGTATGAAATTGAGTAAGACTCAAATCCCGACCACGACAGAAAATAGAAAAGAGAATGAAAGTCATTTTCTATGCCTCAGTCATTGGTTCTATAAAGTATGCTATGCTATGTACCAGACCTATTGTATACCTTGCTCTGAATTTGGCAAGGAGTACAATAGTGATCTAGGAGTAGATCATCGACATTGGTCAAGAACATCCTTAGTGAGGACTAAGGAAATATTTCTCGATTATGGAGGTGATAAAAGAGCCCGTCGTAAAGAGTTACATCGATGCAAGCTTTTTACACGATCCGATGACTCTAAGTCTCAATCTGGATACATATTGTAAGTGGGAGCAATTAGCTAGAGTAGCCCGTGCAGAGCATTGTAGACATAGAATATTTGCAAAATACATACGGCTCTGAATGTGACAGACCCGTTGACTAAGCTTCTCTCACGAGCAAAACATGATCATCCCTTAGTACTCTTTGGGTGTTAATCACATAGCGATGTGAACTAGATTATTGAATCTAGTAAACCCTTTGGGTGTTGGTCACATGACGATGTGAACTATGGGTGTTAGAATCATTACTGTGTAATCTAGATTATTGACTCTAGTGCAAGTGGGAGACTGAAGGAAATATGCCCTAGAGGCAATAATAAAGTTATTATTTATTTCCTTATATCATGATAAATGTTTATTATTCATGCTAGAATTGTATTAACCGGAAACATAATACATGTGTGAATACATAGACAAACATAGTGTCACTAGTATGCCTCTACTTGACTAGCTCGTTGAATCAAAGATGGTTAAGTTTCCTAGCCATAGACATGAGTTGTCATTTGATTAACGGGATCACATCATTAGGAGAATGATGTGATTGACATGACCCATTCCGTTAGCCTAGCACTTGATCGCTTAGTATGTTGCTATTGCTTTCTTCATGACTTATACATGTTCTGTAACTATGAGATTATGCAACTCCGTGCCACGGAGGAACACTTTGGTGCTACCAAACGTCACAATGTAACTGGGTGATTATAAAGGAGTACTACAGGTGTCTCCAAAGGACATGTTGGGTTGGCGATTTGAGATTAGGTTTTGTCACTCCGATTGTCGGAGAGGTATCTCGGGCCCTCTCGGTAATGCACATCACATAAGCCTTGCAAGCATTGCAACTAATAAGTTAGTTGTGAGATGATGTATTACGGAACGAGAAAAGAGACTTGCCGGTAACGAGATTGAACTAGGTATTGATATCGACGATCGAATCTCGGGTAAGTAACATACCGATGACAAAGGAACAACGTATGTTGTTATGCGGTTTGACCGATAAAGATCTTCGAGAATATGTAGGAACCAATATGGGCATCCAGGTTCCGCTATTGGTTATTGACCGAGAATAGTTCTAGGTCATGTCTACATAGTTCTCGAACCCGTAGGGTCCGCACGCTTAACGCTTCGATGACGGTTCATTATGAGTTTATAAGTTTGATGTACCGAAGTTTGTTCGAGTCCCGGATGTGATCACGGACATGACGAGGAGTCTCAAATGGTCGAGACATAAAGATTGATATATTGGAAGCCTATGTTTGACTTGGAAAGGTTCCGGATGAAAACAGGATTTTACCGAACACCGGGGTTACGGAACTTCGGGGTCAATGGGCCTTGATGGGCCATAAGGGAGAAGAGGAGGGCGGCCAGGCAGGCCGCGCCTCCCCTCTAGTCCGAATAGGACAAGGAGAGGGGCGCGCCTTCCTCTTCCCTCCCCAAGACCTAATCCAACTAGGAAAGGGGAGTTCTACTCCGGTGGGAGTAGGACTCCTCCAGCGCCGCCCCTAGGGCCGGCCGCAACCCCCTTGCTCCTTTATATCTGAGGCAGGGGGCACCCCATGACACACAAGTTGATCTACGGATCGTTCCTTAGCCGTGCGGTGCCCCCTCCACCATATTCCACTTCGGTCATATCGTCATGAGCTTAGGTGAATCTCTGCGCGGTAGAGTCATATCGTCATGAGCTTAGGCGAAGCCCCGCGCCGGTGGAGCATCATCATCGCCACCACGCTGTCGTCGGTTGATGGAACTCATCCCCAACGCTTTGCTGGATCGGAGCCCGGGATCGCCATCGAGCTGAACGTGTCTGAACTCGGAGGTGCCGACGCTCGGTACTTGGATCGGTCGGATCGTGAAGACGTACGACTACATCAACCGCGTTGTTATAACGCTTCCGCTTTCGGTCTACGAGGGTACGTGGACATACACTCTCCCCTCTCGTTGCTATGCCATCACCATGGTCTTGCGTGTGCGTAAGAATTTTTTTGAAATTACTACGTTCCCCAACATAGATCCCCAAGAAGATCGAGGAGAACTTTGTATTGAGATTCAAAGAGAGAGAAGAAGCCATCTAGCTAATAACTATGTACCCAAAGGTCTATGGTAAACTACTCACGACTCATCGGAGAGGCCTTGGAGATGATGTAGAGGCCCTCCATGGTTGATTCCCCCTCCGACGGAGCGCCGATGAAGGCTCCAAGATGGGATCTCGTGGATACAGAAGGTTGCGGCGGTGTAAATAGTTTTTCGTGGTGCTCCTGGATGTTTTCAGGGTACGTGGAAATATATAGGCGAAGGAGGTAGGTCAGGAGAGCCACGAGGGACCCACGAGGGTGGGGGCGCGCCCACCCCCCTAGGGCGCGCATGGCACCCTCGTGGCCGCCTCGGCTGCTTCTTGACATCCACTCCAAGTCTCCTGGATTGCGTTTGTTCCAAAAATATCGCCCCCGAAGGTTTCATTCCGTTTGGACTCCGTTTGATATTCCTTTCCTTCGAAACACTGAAATAGGCAAAAAAAAGCAATTCGGGCTGGGCCTCCGGTTAGTAGGTTAGTCCCAAAAATGAGATAAAAGTGTAAAGTAAAGCCCATAAACATCCAAAACGGGTAATATAATAGCATGGAACAATAAAAAATTATAGATACCTTGGAGACGTATCAAGCATCCCCAAGCTTAATTCCTGCTCGTCCTCGAGTAGGTAATTTATAAAAACAGAATTTTTGATGTGGAATGCTACCTAACATATTTTTCAATGTAATTTTATTTATTGGGGCATGAATGTTCAGATCCAAATGATTCAAAATAAAAGTTCATATTGACACAAGAAATAGTAATACTTCAAGCATACTAACAAAGTAATCTCTTCTTCTCAAAATAACATGGCTAAAGAAAGTTCATCCCTACAAAATCATATAGTTTGGTCATGCTCCATTTTCGTCACACAAGAATGCTCTCATCTTGCACAACCCCGATGACAAGCCAAGCAATTGTTTCATACTTTAGTAATCTAAAAAAAAATTCAACTTTCACGCAATATATGAGCGTGAGCCATGGATATAGCACTATGGGTGGAATAGAATATAATGATGGGGGTTATGTGGAGAAGACAAAAAAGGAGAAAGTCTCACATCGACGCGGCTAATCAATGGTCTAGGGAGATGCCCATCGATTGATGTCAATGCAAGGAGTAGGGATTGCCATGCAATGAATGCACTGGAGCTATAAATGTATGAAAGCTCAACAAAAGAAACTAAGTGAGTGTGCATCCAACTTGCTTGCTCATGAAGACCTAGGGCATTTGAGGAAGCCCATTGTTGGAATATACAAGCCAAGTTCTATAATGAAAAATTCCCACTGGTATATGAAAGTGACAACATAGGAGACCCTCTAACATAAAAATCATGGTGCTACTTTGAAGCACAAGTGTGGAAAAAGGATAGTAGCATTGTCCCTTTTTATTATATTTTTTCTTTGCATTTTTTTGGGCCTTTATTTTTTTTCTTTGGCCTTTTTTTATTTGTGACAATGCTCTATTAATGATGATCATCACACTTCTATTTATTTATAACTGAATGATTACAACTCGATCCTAGAACAAAATATGAATCTATATGAATGCCTCCGGCGGTGTACCGGGATATGAATCAAGAGTGACATGTATGAAAAATTATGCATGGTGGCTTTGCCACAAATACGACGTCAACTACATGATCATGCAAAGCAATATGACAATGATGAAGCGTGTCATAAATAACGGAACGGTGGAAAGTTGCATGGCAATATATCTCGGAATGGCTATGGAAATGCCATAATAGGTAGGTATGGTGGCTGTTTTGAGGAAGATATAAGGAGGTTTATGTGTAATAGAGCGTATCGTATCACGGGGTTTGGATGCACCGGAGAAGTTTGCACCACAACTCAAGGTGAGAAAGGGCAATGCACGGTACCGAAGAGGCTAGCAATGATGGAAAGATAAAAGTGCGTACAATCCATGGACTCAACATTAGTCATAAAGAACTCACATACTTATTGCAAAAATCTACAAGTCATCAAAAACCAAGCATTACACGCATGCTCCTAGGGGGATAGATTGGTAGGAAAAGACCATCGCTCCTCCCCGACCGCCACTCATAAGGATGACAATCTAAGAACACCTCATGTTTCAAATTTGTTACACAACGGTTACCATACGTGCATGCTACGGGACTTGCAACCTTCAACACAAGTATTCTTCAAATCCTCAACTACTCTACTAGCATGACTCTAATATTACCACCTTTATATCTCAAAACAATTATCAAGCATCAAGTTGATCATAGCATCCAATTCACTTCCTATGATAGTTTTTATTATACCCAACTTGGATGCTCATCATATTAGGACCAATTTTATAACCATAGCAAATACCATGCTGTTCTAAAAGGCTCTCAAAATAATAATAGTGAAGCATGAGAGATCAATAATTTTTACAAAATAAAACCACCTCCGTGCTCTAAAAAGTATAAGTGAAGCACTAGAGCAAAACTTTCTAGCTCAAAAGATATAAGTGAAGCTCATAGAGTATTCTAATAATTTCCAATTCATGTCTGTCTCTCCCAAAAGGTGTGTACAGCAAGGATGATTGTGGTAAACTAAAAAGCAAAGACTCACATACAAGACGCTCCAAGCAAAACACATATCATGTGGTGAATAAAAATATAGCTCCAAGTAAAGTTACCGATAAACGAAGAAGAAAGAGGGGATGCCTTCCGGGGCATCCCCAAGCTTAGGCTTTTTGGTGTCCTTAGATTATCTTTGGGTGCCTTGGGAATCCCCAAGATTAGTCTCTTGCCACTCCTTATTCCATAGTCCATCAAATTTTTACCCAAAACTTGAAAACTTCACAACACAAAACTTAACAGAAAACTCGTAAGCTCCGTTAGTGCAAGAAAGAAAAACCACCACATAAGGTACTGTAATGAACTCATTCTTTATTTATTTTGGTGTTAAACCTATTGTATTCCAACTTCTCTATGGTTCATACCCCCGATACTAGCCATAGATTCATCAAAATAAGCAAACAACACATGAAAAACAGAATCTGATAAAAACAGAACAGTCTGTAGCAATCTGTAACTTTCGAATACTTCTGAAACCCCAAACATTCTACTAAAATAGGAAAACTCATATAATTTGTTTATTAATCTACTGCAATTGGAATCAGTATTTTATCACGTTCTGATGATTTTAAACAATTGTTTTCGTGAACAGAAAGTTTCTAACTTTTTCAGCAAGATCAAATAATTACTATCCAAGAAAATCCTATAGGTTTCACTTGGCACAAACACTAATTAAAACATAAAAACACATCTAACCAGAGGCTAAATCAAATATTTACTACTAAACAGAAGCAAAAAGTAAGAAACAAAAAATAAAATTGGGTTGCCTCCCAACAAGCGTTATTGTTTAACACCCCTAGCTAGGCATAAAAGTGAGAATAGATCTAAGTGTTTCCATATTTGGTGGACAATTCATAAGTGGCTCGCATAATAGATTCATAAGGTAATTTAACTTTCTTCCTAGGAAAGTGTTCCATGCCCTTCCTTAATGGAATTTGGAATCTAATATTCCCTTCCTTCATATCAATAATTGCACCAATCATTCTAAGGAAAGGTCTACCAAGAATAATAGAACATGAAAGATTGCAATCTATATCAAGAACAATGAAATCTATGGGCACATAATTCCTATTCGCAAAAATAAGATAATCATTAATCCTTCCCATAGGTTTCTTAATAGTGGAATCCGCAAGGTGCAAATTTAAAGAGCAATCATCAAGTTCATGGAAACCTAGCACATCACATAAAGTTTTCGGAATCGTGGAAACACTAGCACCCAAATCACACAAAGCATAGCATTCATGATCTTTAATTTTAATTTTAATAGTAGGTACCCACTCATCATAAAATTTTCTTGGGATAGAAACTTCCAATTCAAGTTTTTCCTCATAAGATTGCATCAAAGCATCAACGCTATGTTTGGTAAAAGCTTTATTTTGACTATAAGCATGAGAAGAATTCAACACGGATTGCAACAAGGAAACACAATCTATTAAAGAACAATTATCATAATTAAATTCCTTGAAATCCATAATAGTGGGTTCATTACTATGTAAAGTTTTGATCTCTCCAATCCCACTTTTACCAATTTTAGCATCAAGATCTAAAAACTCTGATTTATTGGGACGCCTTTTAACTAAAGTTGACTCATCTCCTATCCCATCATCATCAAGATTCATATTGCAAAATAAAGACTTAATAGGAGACACATAAATAACTTTTAGATCTTCATCATTATTTTCATGGAAGCTAGAAGAACACACTTTTATAAAGCAATCTTTCTTAGCACGCATCCTAGCGGTTCTTTATTTGCACTCATCAATGGAACTTATCATGGCTTTGAGAGACTCATTGATATCATGCTTAGGTGGAATAGATCTAAGTTTCAAAGAATCAACATCGAGAGAAATTATATCCACGTTCCTAGCCAATTCATCAACTTTAAGCAATTTTTCTTCAAGCAAAGCATTGAAATTCTTTTGAGAGATCATAAATTCTTTAACACTATTATCAAATTCAGAGGGCATCTTGTTAAAATTTCCATAAGAATTGTTGTAGGAATTACCATAATTATTAGAAGAATTACTAGGAAACGGCCTAGGATTAAAGTTTCCTCTATACGCGTTGTTACCAAAATTATTCCTACCAACAAAATTCACATCCATAGATTCATTATTATTTTCAATCAAAGTAGACAAAGGCATATCATTAGGATCAATAGGAGCACTCTTATTAGCAAACAATTTCATAAGTTCATCCATCTTTCCACTCAAAACATCAATTTCTTCTATCGCATGAACCTTTTTACTAGTAGATCTTTCGGTGTGCCATTGAGAATAATTAACCATGATATTATCTAGAAGTTTAGTAGCTTCTCCTAAAGTGATTTCCATAAAAGTACCTCCCGCAGCCGAATCTAAAAGATTTCTAGAAGCAAAATTCAATCCGGCATAAATTTTTTGTATGATCATCCATAAATTCAAACCATGAGTAGGGCAATTGCGAATCATTAATTTCATTCGTTCCCAAGATTGGGCAACATGCTCATGATCAAGTTGTTTAGAATTCATAATATCGTTTCTAAGAGAGATGATCTTAGCGGGAGGGAAATACTTAGAGATAAAAGCATCTTTGCACTTGTTCCAAGAAGCAATACTATTTTTAGGCAAAGACGAAAACCAAGTTTTAGCACGACCTCTAAGTGAAAACGGAAATAACTTCAATTTAACGATATCATTATCCGTATCTTTCTTCTTTTTCATATCACACAAATCAACAAAGTTGTTTAGATGAGTAGCGGCATCTTCACAAGGAAGGCCGGAGAATTGATCTTTCATAACAAGATTCAACAAAGCAGCATTGATTTCACAAGATTCAACATCATTAAGAGGAGCAATCGGAGTGCTAAGGAAATCATTATTATTGGTATTGGAAAAATCACATAATTTGTTATTATCTTGAGCCATCGTGACAAGCAATCCAACACACAAGCAAACAAAAGGCAAGAAAAAAAAAAGCAATCGGAAAGAGAGGGCGAATAAAACGGCAAGGGTGAAGTGGGGGAGAGGAAAATGAGAGGCAAATGGCAAATAATATAATGCGAGGGAGATGAGTTTGTGATGGGTACTTGGTATATTGACTTGAGCGAAGACCTCCCCGGCAACGGCGCCAGAAATCCTTCTTGCTACCTCTTGAGCACTGCGTTGGTTTTTCCCTTGAAGAGGAAAGGGTGATGCAACAAAGTAGCGTAAGTATTTCCCTCATTTTTGAGAACCAAGGTATCACTCCAGTAGGAGGCTCCTCAAAAGTCCCACGCACCTACACAAACAAACAAGAACCTCACAACCAACGCGATAAATGGGTTGTCAATCCCTTCACGGTAACTTGCGAAACTGAGATTTGATAGAGATAATATGATAAGATAAATATTTTTGGTATATTTATGATATAGATTGGAAAATAAAAGATGCAAAATAAACGGTGCTAGAAATAACTTGTTGACGGAAGATTAATATGATAAAAGATAGACCCGGGGGCCATAGGTTTCACTAGTGGCTTCTCTCAAGATAGCATAAGTTATTATGGTGGGTGAACAAATTACTGTCGAGCAATTGATAGAAAAGCGAATAGTTATGAGATTATCTAGGCATGATCATGTATATAGGCATCACGTCCGTGACAAGTAGACCGAAACGATTCTGCATCTACTACTATTACTCCACACATCGACCGACTCCTGCCTGCATCTAGAGTATTAAGTTCATGAAGAACAGAGTAATGCTTTAAGAAAGATGACATGATGTAGAGGGATAAACTCATGCAATATGATATAAACCCCATCTTTTTATCCTCGATGGCAACAATACAATACGTGCCTTGCTGCCCTTGTTGTCACTGGGAAAGGACACCGCAAGATTGAACCCAAAGCTAAGCACTTCTCCCATTACAATAAAGATCAATCTAGTAGGCCAAACCAAATTGATAATTCGAAGAGACTTGCAAAGATAACCAATCGTACATAAAAGAATTTAGAGGTGATTCAAATATTTCTCATAGATAAACTTGACCATAAACTCACAATTCATCGGATCTCGACAAACACACCGCAAAAAGAGTTACATCGAATAGATCCCCAAGAAGATCGAGGAGAACTTTGTATTGAGATTCAAAGAGAGAGAAGAAGCCATCTAGCTAATAACTATGTACCCGAAGGTCTGTGGTAAACTACTCACGACTCATCGGAGAGGCCTTGGAGATGATGTAGAGGCCCTCCATGGTTGATTCCCCCTCCGGTGGAGCGCCGATGAAGGCTCCAAGATGGGATCTCGCGGATACAGAAGGTTGCGGCGGTGGAAATAGTTTTTCATGGCGCCCCTGGATGTTTTCAGGGTATAAGAGTATATATAGGTGAAGGAGGTAGGTCAGGGGAGCCACGAGGGGCCCACGAGGGTGGGGGCGCCCCCACCCCCCTAGTGCGCGCCTGGCACCCTCGTGGCCGCCTCGGCTGCTTCTTGACGTCCACTCCAAGTCTCCTGGATTGCGTTTGTTCCAAAAAGATCGCTCCCGAAGGTTTCATTCCGTTTGGACTCCGTTTGATATTCCTTTCCTTTGAAACACTGAAATAGGCAAAAAAACAGCAATTCGGGCTGGGCGTCCGGTTAGTAGGTTAGTCCCAAAAATGATATAAAAGTGTAAAGTAAAGCCCATAAACATCCAAAACGGGTAATATAATAGCATGGAACAATCAAAAATTATAGATACGTTGGAGACGTATCACTGGTTCTACCGACGTGCTTCGCACACAGGTGGCTAGTGGGTGCCTGTTTCTCCAGCTTTAGTTGAATCGAGTGTGGCTACGCCCGGTCCTTGTTGAAGGTTAAAACAACACACTTGATGAAAAATCATTGTGGTTTTTGATGCGTAGGTAAGAACGGTTCTTGCTAAGCCCGTAGCAGCCACGTAAAACTTGCAACGACAAAGTAGAGGATGTCTAACTTGTTTTTGCAGGGCATGTTGTGATGTGATATGGTCAGGACGTGATGATATATAAATCATTGTTTGAGATGATCATGTTTTGTAACAGTTATCGGCAACTGGCAGGAGTCATATGGTTGTCGCTTTATTGTATGAAATGCAATCGCCATGTAATTGCTTTAGTTTATCACTAAGCGGTAGCAATAGTCATAGAAGCAATAGTTGGCGAGACGACAATGATACTTCGATGGAGATCAAGGTGTCAAGCCGGTGATGATGGTGATCATGACAGTGCTTTGGAGATGGAGATCAAAGGCACAAGATGATGATGGCCATATCATATCACTTATATTGATTGCATGTGATGTTTATCCTTTATGCATCTTATTTTGCTTAGTTCGACGGTAGAATTATAAGATGATCTCTCACTAAATTTCAAGGTATAAGTGTTCTCCCTGAGTATGCACCGTTGCTACAGTTCGTCGTGCCGAGACACCACGTGATGATCGGGTGTGATAAGCTCTACGTTCACATACAACGGGTGCAAGCCAGTTTTGCACACGCAGAATACTCGGGTTAAACTTGACGAGCCTAGCATATGCAGATATGGCCTCGGAACACTGAGACCGAAAGGTCGAGCATGAATCATATAGTAGATATGATCAACATAGTGATGTTCACCATTGAGAACTACTTCATCTCACGTGATGATCGGACATGGTTTAGTTGATATGGATCACGTGATCATTTAGATGACTAGAGGGATGTCTATCTAAGTGGGAGTTCTTAAGTAATATGATTAATTGAACTTTAATTTATCATGAACTTAGTCTTGATAGTATTTGCATATCTATGTTGTATATCAATAGCTCGCGACGTAGTTCTTCGTTTATTTTTTGATATGTTCCTAGAGAAAAATAAGTTGAAAGATGTTAGTAGCAAAGATGCGGATTAGCTCCATGATCTGAGGATTATCCTCATTGCTGCATAGAAGAATTATGTCCTTGATGCACCTCTAGGTGACAGACCTATTGCAGGAGCAGATGCAGACGTTATGAATGTTTGGCAAAGCTCGGTATGATGACTACTTGATAGTTTAGTGCACCATGCTTTACGGCTTAGAACCGGGACTTAAAAAATGTTTTGAATGCCACAGAGCATATAAGATGTTCCAAGAGTTGAAATTGGCATTTCATACTCATGCCCGTGTCGAGAGGTATGAGACCTTTGACAGTACTTTGCCTACAAAATGGAGGAGAATAGCTCAACCAGTGAGCATGTGCTCAGATTGTCTGGGTACTACAATTGCTTGAATCAAGTGGGAGTTAATCTTCCAGATAAGATAGTAATTGACAAAGTTCTCTAGTCACTATCACCGAGTTACTAGAACTTCGTGATTAACTATAATATGCAAGGGATAATGGAAATGATTCCCAAGCTCTTTGCGATGCTGAAATCGGCGAAGGTAGAAATCAAGAAAAAGCATCAAGTGTTGATGGTTGACAAGACCACTAGTTCCAAGTAAAAGGGCAAGGGAAAGAAAGGGAACTTCAAGAATAATGGCAAGCAAGTTGCCACTCCCATGAAAAAGCCCAAAGCTAGACCCAAGCCTGAAACTGAGTGCTTCTACTGCAAAGGAAATGGTCACTGGAAGCGGAACTGCCTCAAAGACTTGGCGGATAAGAGGGATGGCAAAGTGAACAAAAGTATATATGATATGCATGTTATTGATGTGTACTTTACTAGTGTTCATAGTAGCCCCTGGATATTTGATACTGGTTCAGTTGCTAAGAGTAGTAACTCGAATTGGGAGTTGCAGAATGAACATAAACTAGTTAAGGGTGAAGTGACGATGTGTGTTGGAAGTAGTTCCAAGATTGATATGATCGTCATCGCACACTCCCTATACTTTCGGGATTAGTGTTAAACCTAAACAAATGTTATTTAGTGTTTGCGTTGAGCATAAATATGATTTGATCATGTTTATTGCAATACGGTTATTCATTTAAGTTAGAGAATAATTGTTGTTCTATTTACATGAATAAAACCTTCTATGGTCATACACCCCAATGAAAATGGTTTGTTGGATATCGATCATAGTGATATACATATTCATAATATTGAAGCCAAAAGATGCAAAGTTAATAATGATAGTGCAACTTATTTGTGGCACTGCCGTTTAGGTCATATTGGTGTAAAGCGCATGAAGAAAATCCATGCTGATGGGCTTTTGGAATCACTTGATGCTTGCGAACCATGGGCAAGATGACTAAGACTCCATTCTCCGGAACAATGGAGCAAGCAACTAACTTATTGGAAATAATACATATTGATGTATGCAATCTGATGAGTGTTGAGGCTCGCGGCGGGTATCGTTATTTTTTCTAACCTTCACAGATGATTTGAGCAGATACAGGTATTTCTACTTGATGAAACATAAGTGTGAAACATTTGAAAAGTTCAAAGAATTTCAGAGTGAAGTGGAAAATCATTGTAACAAGAAAAATAAAGTTTCTACGATATGATCGCGGAGACAAATATTTGAGTTATGAGTTTGGTCTTCATTTGAAACAATGTGGAATAGTTTCGCAACTCACGCCACCTGGAATACCAAAGCGTAATGGTGTGTCCGAACGTCATAATCGTACTTTATTAGATATGGTGCGATCTATGATGTCTCTTACCGTTTTATCACTATCGTTTTGGGAGTTGTGCACCAGAGACAGCTGCATTCACGTTAAATAGGGCACCATCTAAATCCGTTGAGACGACACCATATGAACTGTGGTTTGGTAAGAAACCTAAGTTGTCGTTTCTTAAAGTTTGGGGTTGCGATGCTTATGTGAAAAAGTTTCAACCGGATAAGCTCGAACCCAAATCGGAGAAATGTGTCTTCATAGGATACCCAAAAGGGACAGTTGGGTACTCCTTCTATCACAGATCCGAAGGCAAGATATTTGTTGCTGTGTATCCTTTCTAGAGAAGGAGTTTCTCTCGAAAGAAGTGAGTGGGAGGAAAGTAGAACTTGATGAGGTAATTGTACCTTCTCCCGAATTGGAAAGAAGTTTATCACAGAAATCAGTTCTAGTGATTCCTACACCAATCAGTGAGGAAGTTAATGATGATTATCATGAAACTTCAGATCAAGTTACTATTGAACCTCGTAGGACAGCCAGAGTAAGGTCCGCACCAGAGTGGTACGGTAATCCTGTTCAGGAGATCATGTTACTTGACCATGATGAACCTACGAACTATGAGGAAGCGATGATGAGCCCAGATTTCGGAAAATGGTTTGAGGCCATGAAATCTGAGGTAGGATCCATGTATGTGAACAAAGTATGGACTTTGGTTGACTTTCCTGTTGATCGGCAAGCCATTGAGAATAAATGGATCTTCAAGAGGAAGATGGATGCTGATAGTAGTGTTACTATCTAAAAAGCTCGAATTGTCGTAGAAGGTTTTCGACAAGTTCAAGGAGTTGACTACGATGAGGCCTTCTCACCCGTAATGATGCTTAAGTCCATCCAAATCATGTTAGCAATTGCCACATTTTATGATTATGAAATTTGGCAAATGGATGTCAAAACTGCATTCCTTAATGGATATCTTAAAGAAGAGTTGTATATGATGTAACCAGAAGGTTTTGTCAATCCAAAAAGGTGCTAGCAAAGTGTGCAAGCTCTAGCGATCCATTTATGGACTGGTGCAAGCATCTCGGAGTTGGAATATACGCTTTGATAATGTGATCAAAGCATATGGTTTTATACAAACTTTTGGAGAAGGCTGTATTTACAAGAAAGTGAGTGGGAGCTCTGTAGCATTTCTGATATTATATGTAGATGACATATTGTTGATCGGAAATGATACAAATTTTTTAATAGCATAAAAGGATACTTGAATAAGAATTTTTCAATGAAAGACCTCGGTGAAGCTGTGTAGCGACCAGACCTCAAACAGTCTGATATCTGTGCTCAGGTGTCATCCCTGGATCAATAATGCTGACACCACACGGTACTTGAAAGATTTATAACAGAGTAGCAATCACACACTTATTACATCAAATGTCTCAAGAGGGAACTTAGTAAAATAAATATGGCTTAAGGCCATCTAATAACGATAACAGCGGAAGGCTTGGAAGATAAGCGAGTCCATCAACTCCAACGGCATCACCGAGTATAGAATCACGACCTAAAGCACCTTACTCGTCGTCTGAAAAGTCTGCAACATGAAACGTTGCAGCCCGAAAACGGGTCAGCACATGGAATATGCTGGCAATGTAACACATAGAGAGTAATGAAAGAATAAGCCTATACTACATGCATATATGGCTGGTGGAAAGCTCTATGGTTACAGTTTTGCGAGAAGCCAATTTTTCCCTACTACAAAGGAATAAATTTATTTAACTATCATGGTGGTTGTTAAACATTGAGAATGGTTGACAGCATCCTCAATCCCAATTAAAGTAATCATCATTAAAACCCAACAGTATTAATTAAAGTAACATGATGAGATTCACATGATAATCCAAGTACTAGATACTCAAGATGTCCATAACCGGGGACACGGCTAATCATGATTAGTTTGTACACTCTGCAGAGGTTTGTGCACTTCTCCCACAAGACTCGATCTCCTCCGTTTGATTTCTCGCACTACATGGTGTTTGAGAAACGGATGACCGAGACATAGTCTTTCAGAAGCGCTAGCACCTTACGAATGGGTAGACCGTACTAACCTACAACCCCTACATCAGCTAGTCTACCACTGTGAGAGTTCGCATGACTTAATCAACTATGCTAGAGCCCATAGTAGCATGTGGATGCACACGGAAGTTTCTAGCATGAATAATCTTATGATCCCTTTGAGCACTGGGTGGCGGTCCATAAAAAAACAGCAATCTGGTTCACCTGTGCCTAGACAGCAATCTTGGAATAACCAGGTACCTCAATCCACCCAGATGTGTGTTTAAGTTGCCACCTTAGATAAACCATTTATTAACAATCTCACATCTGTCATGGATATTCACTCAAACCCAATCCATGTCTACGAGCATAGCATGGCATAATAAGCAAACGTAGAAGTAAATCCCAAGGGTTTGATAATAAATCAGGTAATAGGTACTACCTCAAACTACTTCCCAAAACCCACAATTTAATTAGATCCTAATCATGCAATGTTTGAGGATTGATCTAATGCATAAAAACTGGGTATGAAAAGTATATGATCAAAGTGTTACTTGCCTTGCTGATGATCCGTGAAACCTAGAGACTCAAGTAACAAAGCGGCGACTCCGTATTCTATCGCAGACAAACAAACAAGCATACAATAAGTACTCATCTAATGCACAGGTAAAACTCAAATAAGAGATCTAACCAGAAAGTTCAACTTAAGAACTCCGGTTTGCAAAAAGAATCAAACCAAACGAAGCAACGAAACCCAAACTGCGAAAGAAAACAGCTTCGTTTTACTAATCTGGATCTAAGTCAGATTTTACAGAAGCAAAAACTTGTTTAAGTTGGTTATTCAGAAAGAGGGTTTCGAGACGAAACTCCAGGCGCTTGAATCGCCTGATTCCGATAAACGAGCGAAAAGTTATACTAATACAAAAATCGGATCAGAAATCGCGATTGGAAAAATCACGGAATAAATCCGAGAAAAAGAAAAACGACGAACAGCTTAACGAACGAACGTTCATTAACTGGATCTAAACGACGAACACGCTCGTTAAAGCGAACGAACGACCGAACGCTCGCTAATTAAACGAACCGAAAAAAAACCGATCTAATAAAAAAGAAAAAACCGCGAAACCGAACGGTTTTTGAGAAAACCGCCATGGAAAACGAGGCACCCCGGGCATGGCGGTGGCTCGGCGAGGCGGCGGCGGCGGCGGGCGGTCGGCTAGGGTTAGGGTTTGGGCGTGGGGCGGGAATGGGCGGCAATGGTGGTGGGCAAGGCGGGGCGGTGGCTATTTAAAGGTGCCCAAGTGAGTCCTTCGCACGCCCAAGTCGGTTGCTTTTTTTTTAAATTAATTCCTGGCAGAAAAACAAACGAAAGAAATACTAAACGGACTCCAAAAATCCCAAAATAAATTTTCCCCGACTTCTAAAATCAAGCCGGACAAGATGAACATTTATTTGGGGCCTAAATGCAATTTTGGAAAACGCATATTTTTCCTAAATTCAAATAAAATGGCGAAAAACTCCAAAATAAAATCTTATTTGATATTATTATTAAATCCTCAATATTCCCTTGTTTTGGGAAAGTCATTTTATTCCCTCTCTCATAGTTTGATAGGAGAAATAATTGAAGATAAAGTAAATAAAATCAAATGATCCTATTTTCAAAATTCGAGAAAACTCAAATATGAAAATAACGAAATCTCCAACTCTCTCCATGGGTCCTTGAGTTGTATGAAATTTCTAGGATCGAGCCAAAAATGCAACAAAATATGACATGCAATGATGATCTAATGTATAACATTCCAAATTGAAAATTTGGGATGTTACAAGCTGCTTATATATTGTGCATCAAGATCTATAGAGATAGATCAAAATGCTTAATTGGACTTTCACAAAGCACATATCTTGACAAGATTTTGAAGTAGTTCAAAATGGATCAGTCAAAGAAGAAGTTCTTGCCTGAGTTGTAAGGTGTGAAGTTGAGTAAAGACTCAAAACCCGACCACGACAGAAAATAGAAAGAGAATGAAAAGTCATTCCCTATGCCTCAGCCATAGGTTCTATAAATTATGCTATACTGTGTACCAGACCTATTGTGTACCTCACCATGAGTTTGGCAGGAGGGTACAATAGTGATCCAGGAGTGGATCACTGGACAGCGGTCAAAATTATCCTTAGTGGAATAAGGACATGTTTCTCGGTTATGGAAGTGACAAAAAGTTCGTCATAAAGAGTTACGTCGATGCAAGCTTTGATACTGATCCGGATGACTCTAAATCTCAATCTGGATACATATTGAAAGTGGGAGCGATTAGAAAGAGTAGCTCCATGCAGAGCATTGTAGACATAGGAAATTTGAAAAATACACACGGCTCTGAATGTGCCAGACCCATTGACAAAACTTTTCTCACAAGCAAAACATGATCACTCTTTGGGTGTTAATCACATAGCGATGTGAACTAGATTATTGACTCAAGCAAACCCTTTGGGTGTTAGTCACATGGAGACGTGAACTAATCACATAAATATGTGAATTATTGGTGTTAAATCCCATGACGATGTGAACTAGATTATTGACTCTAGTGCAAGTGGGAGACTGTAGGAAATATGCCCTAGAGGCAATAATAAAGTTGTTATTTATATTTCCTTATATCATGATAAATATTTGTTATTCATGCTAGAATTGTATTAACCGGAAACTTAGTACATGTGTGAATACATAGACAAAACAGATTGTTCCTAGTATGCCTCTACTTGACTAGCTCGTTAATCAAAGATGGTTAAATTTCCTAGCCATGGACACATGTTTTCATTTGATGAACGTGATCACATCATTAGAGAATGATGTGATGGACAAGACCCATCCGTTAGCTTAGCACTATGATCGTTTAAGTTTATTGCTATTGCTTTCTTCATGACTTATACATGTTCCTATGACTATGAGATTATGCAACTCCCAAATACCGGAGGAACACTTAGTGCGCTATCATACGTCACAACGTAACTGGGTGATTATAAAGATGCACTACAGGTGTCTCCGATGGTGTTTGTTGGGTTGGCATAGATCGAGATTAGGATTTGTCACTCCGAGTATCGTAGAGGTATCTCTGGGCTCGGTAATGCACATCACTATAAGCCTTGCAAGCAATGTGACTAATGAATTAGTTACGGGATGATGCATTACGGAACGAGTAAAGAGACTTGCCAGTAACGAGATTGAACTAGGTATGATGATACCGACGACCGAATCTCGGGCAAGTATTATACCAATGACAAAGGGAACAACGTATGTTGTTATGCGGTTTGACCGATAAAGATCTTCGTAGAATATGTAGGAGCCAATATGAGCATCCAGGTTCCGCTATTGGTTATTGACCGGAGATGTGTCTCGGTCATGTCTACATAGTTCTCGAACCCGTAGGGTCCGTACGCTTAACGTTCGATCATGATTTGTATCATGAGTTATGTGATTTGATGTACCGAAGGTTGTTCGTAGTTCCAGATGAGATCACGGACATGACAAGGAGTCTTGAAATGGCCGAGACGTAAAGATCGATATATTGGAAGGCTATATTCGGACATCGGAAAGGTTCCGAGTGATTCGGGTATTTTTTGGAGTACCGGAGAGTTACGGGAATTTGCTGGGGGAAGTAGTGGGCCTTAATGGGCCATACGGGAAAGGAGAGAAGGGCCTCAAGGGGTGGCCGCGCGCCTCCCCATGGCAAGTCCGAATTGGACTAGGGAGGGGGCGGCGCCCCCCTCTCTTTCCTTCTCCCTCTCCTACTCCTTCCCTCTCTCCCCTCTCGGAAAAGGAAGGGGACTCCAACTAGGATTGGGAATCCTAGTTGGACTCCCCCTATAGGCGCGCCCCTCCTAGGCCGGCCTTCTCTTCCTCCCTCCTTTATATACATGCCCAGGGGGCACCCCAATAGCACAACAGACAATCTCTTAGCCGTGTGTGGTGCCCCCCTCCACAGTTACACACCTCGGTCAATATTGTCATAGTGCTTAGGCGAAGCCCTGCGCCGGCAACTTCATCATCACCATCACCACGCTGTCGTGCTGACAGAACTCTCCCTCGGTCTCAACTGGATCAATAGTTCGAGGGACGTCACCGAGCTGAACATGTGCTGAACGCGGAGGTGCCGTACGTTCGGTGCTTGGATCGGTTGGATCGCGAAGACGTTCGATTACATCAACTGCGTTACTAAACGCTTCCACTTTCGGTCTACGAGGGTACGTGGACACACTCTCCCTGCTCGTTGCTATGCTTCTCCTAGATATATCTTGCGTGATCGTAGGAATTTTTTTGAAATAGTATGTTCCCCAACAGGGGATGCCCCGGAAGGCATCCCCTCTTTCGTCTTCGTCTATCGGTAACTTTACTTGAGGCTATACTTTTATTCACCACATGATATGTGTTTTGCTTGGCGCGTCTTGTATGATTTGAATCTTTGCTTTTTAGTTTACTACAATCATCCTTGCTGTACACACCTTTTGAAGAGGCACACATGAATCAGAATTTATTAGAATACTCTATGTGCTTCACTTATATCTTTTGAGCTAGATAATTTTGCTCTAGAGCTTCACTTATATCTTTTTAGAGCACTCTGGTGGTTTTATTTTATAGAAATTATTGATCTCTCATGCTTCACTTATATTATTTTGAGAGTCTTTTAGAACAGCATGGTAATTTTCTTTGGCTATAAAATTTAGTCCTAATATGATAGGCATCCAAGACGTGTATAATCAAAACTTTCATGTAAAGTGTATTGAATACTATGAGAAGTTTGATACTTGATGATTGTTTTGAGATATGAAGATGGTGATATTAAAGTCGTGCTAGTTGAGTAATTGTGAAATTGAGAAATACCTGTGTTGAGATTTGCAAGTCCCGTAGCATGCACGTATGGTAACTATTTTGTAACAAATTTGAAGCATGAGGTGTTTATTTGATTGTCCTCCTTGTGAGTGGCGGTCGGGGACGAGCGATGGTCTTTTCCTACCAATCTATCCCCCTAGGAGCATGCGCGTAGTGCTTGGTTTTGATGACTTGTAGATTTTTGCAATAAGTATGTGAGTTCTTTATGACTAATATTGAGTCCATGGATTATACACACTCTCACCCTTCCATCATTGCTAGCCTCTTTGGTACCGTGCATTTCCCTTTCTCACCTCGAGAGTTGGTGCAAACTTCGCCGGTGCATCCAAACCCCGTGATACGATACGCTCTATCACACATAAACCTCCTTATATCTTCCTCAAAACAGCCACCATACCTACCTATTATGGCATTTCCATAGCCATTCCGAGATATATTGCCATGCAACTTTCCACCGTTCCGTTTATTATGACACGCCCCATCATTGTCATATTGCTTTGCATGATCATGTAGTTGACATCGTATTTGTGGCAAAGCCACCATGCATAATTTTTCATACATGTCACTCTTGATTCATTGCACATCCCGGTACATCGTCGGAGGCATTCATATAGAGTCATATTTTGTTTTAAGTATCGAGTTGTAATTCTTGAGTTGTAAATAAATAGAAGTGTGATGATCTTCATTATTAGACCATTGTCCCGTGTGAGGAAAAAAAAAAAAGAGAAAGAGTCTCCAAAAAGAGGGGGGGGGGGGTCTCTAAAAAAAGAGGGAAAAAGAGAGAAGGGACAATGCTACCATCCTTTTTTCCACACTTGTGCTTCAAAGTAGCACCATGATCTTCATGATAGAGAGTCTCTTATTTTGTCACTTTCATATACTAGTGGGAATTTTCATTATAGAACTTGGCTTGTATATTCCAACGATGGGCTTCCTCAAATGCCCTAGGTCTTCATGAGCAAGCAAGTTGGATGCACACCCACTTAGTTTCTTTTGTTGAGCTTTCATACATTTATAGCTCTAGTGCATCCGTTGCATGGCAATCCCTACTCCTTGCATTGACATCAATCGATGGGCATCTCCATAGCCCGTTGATTAGCCGCATCAATGTGAAACTTTCTCCTTTTTGTCTTCTCCACACAACCTCCATCATCATATTCTATTCCACCCATATTGCTATATCCATGGCTCGCGCTCATGTATTGCATGAAAGTTGAAAAGGTTTGAAAATGCTAAAGTATTTGATACTGGTTCAGTTGCTATGATTAGTAACTCGAAACAGGAGTTACAAAATGAACAAAGACTAGTTGAGAGCAAGGTGATGATGTGTGTTGGAAGTGATTCCAAGGTTGATAAGATCACCATCGTACACTCCCTTTACCTTCGGGATTAGTGTTGAACCTAAAATAAATGTTATTTGGTGTTTGCGTTGACCATAATATGATTAGATCATGTTTATTGCAATACGATTATTCATTTAAGTCAAAGAATAATTTGTTATTCTGTTTACATGAATAAAACCTTCTGAGGTCATACACCTAAGCTGAATGGTTTATTGAATCTCGATCGTAGTGATACACATATTCATAATATTGATGCCAAAAGATGCAAAGTTGATAATGATAGTGCAACATATTTGTGGCACTGCCGTTTAGGTCATATTGGTGAAAAGCGCATTAAGAAACTCCATGCTGATGAGCTTTTGGAATCACTTGATTATGAATCACTTGATGCTTGCGAACCATGCCTCATGGGCAAGATGACCAAGACTCCGTTCCCGGAAAAATGGAGCAAGCGACTGACTTATTGGAAATAATACACACTGATGTATGCGGTCCGATGAGTGTTGAGGCTTGCAGCGGATATTGTTATTTTCTGACATTCATAGATGATTTGAGTAGATATGGGTATATCTACTCGATGAAACATAAGTCTGAAACATTTGAAAAGTTCAAAGAATTTCAGAGTGAAGTGGAAAATCATCATAACAAGAAAATAAAATTTCTATGATCTGATCGTGGAGGTGAATATTTGAGTTATGAGTTTGGTCATCATTTGAAACAATGCGAAATAGTTTCGCAACTCACGCCACCTGGAACACCACATCGTAATGGTGTGTCCTAATGTCATAACTGCACTTTATTAGATATGGTGCGATCTATGATGTCTCTTACCGATTTACCACTATCGTTTTGGGGTTATGCATTAGAGACAGCTGCATTCACGTTAAATAGGGCACCATCTAAATCTATTGATACGACACCGTATGAACTGTGATTTGGCAAGAAACCTAAGTTGTCGTTTGTTAAAGTTTTGGGCAGTGATGCTTATGTGAAAAGGTTTCAACCTGATAAGCTCGAACACAAATTGGAGAAATGTGTCTTCATAGGATACCCAAAGGCAACTGTTGGGTACACCTTCTATCATAGATCCAAAGGCAAGATATTCGTTGCTAAAAATGGACACTTTCTAGAGAAGGAGTTCCTCTCGAAAGAAGTGAGTGGGAGGAAAGTAGAACTTGATGAGGTAATTGTACCTTCTCCTGAATTGGAAAGTAGTTCATCACAGAAATCAGTTCTAGTGATGTCTACACCAATTAGTGAGGAAGTTAACGATGATGATCATGAAACTTCAGATCAAGTTACTACTGAACCTCGTAGGTCAACCAGAGTAAGATCCGCACCAGAGTGGTACGGTAATCCTGTTATGGAGGTCATGTTACTTGACCATGACGAACCTACAAACTATGAGGAAGCGATGATGAGCCCAGATTCCGCGAAATGGCTTGAGGTCATGAAATCTGAGATAGGATCCATGTATGAAAACAAAGTATGGACTTTGCTGGAATTGCCCGATGATCGGCAAGCCATTGAGAATAAATGGATCTTCAAGAGGAAGACGGACGATGATGGTAGTGTTACTGTCTACAAAGCTCGACTTGTCGTGAAAGGTTTTTGACAAGTTCAAGGTGTTGACTATGATGAGATTTTTTCACTCGTAGTGATGCTTAAGTATGTTCGAATCATATTAGCAATTGCCGCATTTTATGAAATCTGGCAAATGGTTAACAAAACTGCATTCTTTAATGGATTTATTAAATAAGAGTTGTATATGATGCAACCAGAAGGTTTTGTCAATCCTAAAGGTGCTAACATAATGTGCAAGCTCCAGCGATCCATCTATGGACTGGTGCAAGCATCTCGGTGTTGGAATATACGCTTTGATAAGTTGATTAAAGCATGTAGTTTTGTACAAACTTGTGGTGAAGCCTGTATTTACAAGAAAGTGAGTGGGAGCACTATAGCCTTTCTGATAAGTATATGTGTGTGACATATTGTTGATCGGAAATGATGTAGAGTTTTCTGGTAAGCATAAATGAGTGTTTGAAAGGAGTTTTTCAAAGAAAGACCTCAGTGAAGCTGCTAACATATTGAGCATCAAGATCTATAGAGATAGATCAAGACGCTTGATAAGTTTTTTTAATGAGTACATACCTTGACAAGATTTTGAAGTAGTTCAAAATGGAACAGTCAAAGAAGGAGTTCTTGCCTGTGTTGCTAGGTGTGAAGTTGAATACGACTCAAAGCCCGACCACGGCAGAAGATAGAGAGAAAATGAAAGTCATTCCCTATGCCTCAGTCATAGGTTCTATTAAGTATGCCATGCTATGTACCAGATGCATTGTATACCCTACCCTAAGTTTGGCAAGGGAGTACAATAGTGATGTAGGAGTAGATTGATACGTCTCCAACGTATCTATAATTTTTGATTGCTCCATGCTATATTATCTACTGTTTTGGACAATATTGGGCTTTATTATCCACTTTTATATTACTTTTGGGACTAACCTATTAACCGGAGGCCCAGCCCAGAATTGCTGTTTTTTGCCTATTTCAGTGTTTCGAAGAAAAGGAATATCAAACGGAGTCCAATTGACCTGAAACTCCACGGAACTTATTTTTGGACCAGAAGAAGCCCACGGAGTACCGGAAGCTCACCAGGGGAGTCCCGGGCTTCCCACGAGGGTGGGGGGCGCGCCCCCTGCCTCGTGGACAGCCCGGAGGTCCACCGACGTACTTCTTTCACCCATATATACCCATGTACCCTAAAAACTTCGGGAACATGATAGATTTGGAGTCCCGCCGCTGCAAGCCTCTGTAGCCACCAAAAGTCAATCGGGACCCTGTTCCGGCACCCTGCCAGAGGGGGGAACCCTCACCGGTGGCCATCTTCATCATCCCGGCGTTCTCTATGACGAGGAGGGAGTAGTTCACCCTCGGGGCTGAGGGTATGTACCAGTAGCTATGTGTTTGATCTCTCTCTCTCGTGTTATTGAGGTGATACGATCTTGATGTATCGCGAGCTTTGCTATTATAGTTGGATCTTATGTTGCTTCTCCCCCTCTACTCTCTTGTAATGGATTGAGTTTTCCCTTTGAAGTATCTTATCGGATTGAGTCTTTAATGATTTGAGAACACTTGATGTATGTCTTGCCGTGCGTATATGTGGTGACAATGGGATATCACGTGATTCACTTGATGTATGTTTTGGTGATCAACTTGCGGGTTCCGCCCATGAACCTATGCATAGGGGTTGGCACACGTTTTCGTCTTGATTCTCTGGTAGAAACTTTCGGGCACTCTTCGAGGTTCTATGTGTTGGTTGAATAGATGAATCTGAGATTGTGTGATGCATATCGTATAATCAAACCCACGGATACTTGAGGTGACATTGGAGTATCTAGGTGACATTAGGGTTTTGGTTGATTTGTGCCTTAAGGTGTTATTCTAGTATGAACTCTAGGGCTGTTTGTGACACTTATAGGAATAGCCCAACGGATTGATTGGAAAGAATAACTTTGAGGTGGTTTCGTACCCTACCATAATCTCTTCGTTTGTTTTCCACTATTAGTGACTTTGGAGTGACTCTTTGTTGCATGTTGAGGGATAGTTATATGATCCAATTATGTTATTATTGTTGAGAGAACTTGCACTAGTGAAAGTATGAACCCTAGGCCTTGTTTCCTAGCATTGCAATACCGCTTACGCTCACTTTTACCACTTGTTACCTTGCTGTTTTTATATTTTCAGATTACAAAAACCTATATCTACCATCCATATTGCACTTGTATCACCATCTCTTCGCCGAACTAGTGCACCTATACAATTTACCACTGTATTGGGTGTGTTGGGGACAAAAGAGACTCTTTGTTATTTGGTTGCAGGGTTGTTTGAGAGAGACCATCTTTATCCTACGCCTCCCACGGATTGATAAACCTTAGGTCATCCACTTGAGGGAAATTTGCTACTATCCTACAAACCTCTGCACTTGGAGGCCCAACAACGTCTACAAGAAGAAGGTTGTGTAGTAGACATCAAGCTCTTTTCTGGCGCCGTTGCCGGGGAGGCTAGGTAAGTGACACTCACACCCCGTCAACTAAGCTCTTTTCTGACGCGGTTGCCGGGGAGGTGAGTGCTTGAAGGTATATCTTTAGATCTTGCAATCGAATCTTTTTGTTTCTTGTTTTAGCACTAGTTTAGTTTGTAAAACAAAACTACAAAAAATGGAATTGAGTTTGTCTCATACGCTTCATCTTTTTAATATCTTTCGTGAGTATGATGGAAAGGAAAATTGTGCCAAAGTGTTAGAAGAAGAATGCATTAAAATGTTTGGCACTAAATCTTTGAATGATGAGCATGATTGCAATGTTGTTAGTATGAACTCTTTGAATATCCATAGTACTAATGATGATTGCACTAGTTATGATGAAAATGTCTCCTATAAACATGTCAATTTTTGTGGAGTGCATTGGGTTTGCAAGTACACACCAAATAGGGAAGATACATATTGCAAGAGGCATAAGCATTTAGAAACTAAATGGTTGCAAGAAAGGCTAAATGTGAGTGCTGAAAATTTAAAATATCTTTACCGTACTTGTGAACTTTGCAATGAACATGGTCATTTAAATATCAATTGCAAATTGTTTCATGATCGAATCGTGTCCAAAAATTGTGATGACTTGATTTCCCTTGCACATCATAATGAACTTAGTTTGCTTTTGGGTTATGAAGAAATGAAACGTCAAACTAAGCATATTCCAGAATATAACCTTGAGAAATTCCTCGATATTGATCTAGAAGAAATTTATATGTATTGTGCGGTGAATTGCATTGAAAATCCTTATATTGCCAATTACATAAATAAAAGAAAAAAAATAGAAGATGAAGAGAATGCTAACGAAAGGGAAGAGACTTCCCAATATCCTCCTATTATTTCTTATGATGAATCAGGTAACGAGGAGGAGCCTTTTATTCAACCAATCTCATTAATAAGGAGCTCAAAAAAGAGGATTGAACCCACACATGATGTGGTGAAGAAGAATAAAAGAAAAAGGAAGAGAGGTAAAAAGGTATCCCTCCCAAATAATGTTGCTCCTATTATTGTCGTGCCTCATGAAAATGAATCAAAAATAATTGTGGAAGATGATACACTTGATGATGATCTCGTTATGCCTATTGCTTGTTGTGATGATTATGATTTGGAAGACAATAATACTTCTTATGATCTTGAAAATCTTTTTGGCACTTGCTTGGAAGAATATGATAATAATGTTTGTTATACTATTAGTGCTATCCATACTATTGATGATGAGAGTGATTATGCTTATGATATGAAAAGGCCCAAGCTTGGGGTGAAGGAAATATGCCCTAGAGGCAATAATAAAGTTATTATTCATTTACTTATTTCATGATAAATTTTTATTATTCACGCTAGAATTGTATTAACTGGAAACATAATACATGTGTGAATACATAGACAAACATAGTGTCACTAGTATGCCTCTACTTGACTAGCTCGTTGAATCAAAGATGGTTAAGTTTCCTAGCCATAGACATGAGTTGTCATTTGATTAACGGGATCACATCATTAGAGAATGATGTGATTGACTTGACCCATTTCGTTAGCTTAGCACTTGATCGTTTAGTATGTTGCTATTGCTTTCTTCATGACTTATACATGTTCCTATGACTATGAGATTACGCAACTCCCGTTTACCGGAGGAACACTTTGTGTGCTACCAAACGTCACAACGTAACTGGGTGATTATAAAGGAGCTCTACAGGTGTCTCCGAAGGTACTTGTTGAGTTGGCGTATTTCGAGATTAGTATTTGTCACTCCGATTGTCGGAGAGGTATCTCTGGGCCCTCTCGGTAATGCACATCACTATAAGCCTTGCAAGCAATGTAGCTAATGAGTTAGTTACAGAATGATGCATTACATAACGAGTAAAGAAACTTGCCGGTAACGAGATTGAACTAGGTATTGGGATACCGACGATCGAATCTCGGGCAAGTAACATACCGATGACAAAGGGAACAGCGTATGTTGTTATGCGGTTTGACCGATAAAGATCTTCGTAGAATATGTGGGAGCCAATATGAGCATCCAGGTTCCGCTTATTGGTTATTGACCAAATGTGTTTGGTCATGTCTACATAGTTCTCGAACCCGTAGGGTCCGCACACTTAAGGTTTCGATGGCAGTTTTATTATGAGTTTATGTGTTTTGATGTACCAAGGAGTTCGAGTCCCGGATGAGATCGGGACATGACGAGGAGTCTCGAAATGGTTGAGACGTAAAGATCGCTATATTGGACGACTATATTGAATTTGGAAAGGTTCCGAGTGATTCGGGTATTTTTCGGAGTACCGGAGAGTTACGGGAATTCGCCGGGAGAAGTATTGGGCCTTATTGGGCCATACGGGAAAGAGAGAGAGGCTGCCTAGGGTAGGCCGCGCGCCCCCCAAGGCCTAGCCCGAATTGGACTAGGGAGAGGGGCTGCGCCCCCTCCTTCCTTCCCTTCTCCCTTCCCCTTCCTTCTCTCCTACTCCTACTAGGAAAGGAGGAGTCCTACTCCCGGTGGGAGTAGGACTCCCCCCTTGGCGCGCCCTCCTCCTTGGCCAGCCGCCTCCCCCTAGCTCCTTTATATACGTGGGGAGGGGGGCACCCCAAAGACACAACAATTGATCTCTTGATCTCTTAGCCGTGTGCGGTGCCCCCCTCCACCATAGTCCTCCTCGATAATATTGTAGCGGTCTTAGGCGAAGCCCTGCGACGGTAGAACATCAAGATCGTCACCACACCGTCGTGCTGACGGAACTCTCCCTCGACACTCGGCTGGATCGGAGTACGAGGGACGTCATCGAGCTGAACGTGTGTTAGACTTCAGAGGTTCCGTAGTTTCGTTGCTTGATCGGTCGGGCCGTGAAGACGTACGACTACATCAACCGCGTTGTGCTAACTCTTCCGCTTTCGGTCTACGAGGGTATGTGGACAACACTCTCCCCTCTCGTTGCTATGCATCACCATGATCTTGCGTGTGCGTAGGATATTTTTTGAAATTACTACGTTCCCCAACAGTGGCATCCGAGCCTGGTTTTATGCGTAGATGTTATATGCACGAGTAGAACACAAGTGAGTTGTGGGCGATACAAGTCATACTGCTTACCAGCATGTCATACTTTGGTTCGGCGGTATTGTTGGATGAAGCGGCCCGGACCGACATTACGCGTACGCTTACGCGAGACTGGTTCTACCGACGTGCTTTGCACACAGGTGGCTGACGGGTGTCAGTTTCTCCAACTTTAGTTG
This sequence comes from Aegilops longissima, assembly GCA_021605205.1. Lineage (NCBI taxonomy): Eukaryota > Viridiplantae > Streptophyta > Magnoliopsida > Poales > Poaceae > Aegilops > Aegilops longissima. Next base: position 696,870,723 of record CM038679.1, read on the forward strand.
AACCGAGTGTGGCTACGCCCGGTCCTTGAGAAGGTTAAAACAACACTAACTTGACGAACTATGTTGTGGTTTTGATGCATAGGTAAGAACGGTTCTTGCTCAGCCCGTAGCAGCCACGTAAAAACTTGCAACAACAAAGTAGAGGACGTCTAACTTGTTTTTGCAGGGCATGTTGTGATGTGATATGGTCAAGACATGATGCTATATTTTATTGTATGAGATGATCATGTTTTGTAACCGAGTTATCGGCAACTGGCAGGAGCCATATGGTTGTCGCTTTATTATATGCAATGCAAACGCCCTGTAATTGCTTTACTTCTTATATCTTATATTTACTAATTGGAGGCACCTTTCATGCCTTCTAATTAATCCACATCATCATAATTAATTTCATCGTTGGATTATAAAATTAACGTCCAAGATAAGAAGAAGACTTACGTAACACAAATAGTTTAGGCCGTCCAAAACATGGCATATGACACGTCCAATACCTTGAAACAAAAAAAAAACTCATCTGTTCCTTAAAAGAATGATGGACTCCTTCCATAACAACTCTATAGGATCCGTCATCCGTGAAACTCTTTTCTTTTTACATGCAGGATCGTGAAACTCATGTGCGAATTAAAAAAAACGTAAATATCGCTCCTTAGAAAAAGAGAGAGAAATCTCCCTCGCTCCTGTATATTTTTTTGGGCAACGCTGGCTTCTATGGTCAATTCAAAAAAAAAATTCTGGCATGTCCAATTTTTTAAACAAAATAAAAAAGGTATCTTTCTATTCCTTAAAAAAAGAGATAGCCTCCGTCTCAAACAAGAAAGAGTAGGTTCCTTGCATAACAGCTCATCCGTGAAACTCCTCTTGCATATTAAAAAAAGGAAAAGATCTCTCCCTAAAAAACGATAAAACATCTCCCTAGGCCCCTGTACATTTTTTAGTCAACCACCGCTCCTGTACATGGCCGGACCTTTCAAAGCCTTCACACTATACCCTAAAAAAAGCCTTCACACTACTCTATGTCATCAAAACGAACGACACCACTGGATTGTAAATTTATGTCCCGTAAAAAGAAAACTTGCCAAACATAGATGATCCCACCCAAAAAATGGCATGTGACATGTCCTATGTTGTCAAAAAAACCTCAATCCGTTCCTTATAAAAAGAAAAGATAAAGTCCATACAGAAAAATTACCAATAAAAGAAAAAAAAGACGGAATCCAGTTGATGACCCATGAAACTCCATGAATAAAATCTTCTATTGATCGCTTAGAAAAATAAATACATCTGGCTCGGCTCCTGTACATGGCCACTGATTCCACCTCCTCTTTAATCCTGCTCTCCTGCATATGGCTGGTGGTTGCGATTTCTCTCACCAAAGGATTTCCCCAACTCCCCATCCACCATCAAGTGCGCTCTTCCACCACCAGCGCCAACAGCAAACCGCAAAGTAACCTGAAGCCAGGTGCTGCAAGGTATGATGCGAGATCGACTGCGACCCAAAGCAGCGATCCATCTTCCTCATTGTTAGTGTTTCTGCATCTCCCTCCATCCACTCCGGGCATCAAAGTACACCCACTTTTATGATGTAAAAAAGGACAACTGTCAAGTACAACCTCTAAGAAGTTATTCTTGGCTTCGTGTTCCAAGAAGAGTACACTCTATTGTGATGATAATAGATTAATTGTCGATGCAGCATAAAATGAGGTGTACCGATGCTGGTCTAAAGTACATCATGTTGTTGTGGTAATTGCTAAACTAAACCTACAGTGAACAGGAAGCACAACGATCAATGTCATCCAATTGATCGTTGGTTCTCCAACTCCACATGCAAGTAAAACCTATCCTATAGTTTTTGAGTGTGCTACCTGATTTTTGGCCCTTTCAGCTCATGACTATCCATGAGCGCACTTCACCTGATTATGTTTTAGAGGAACGGACCAGATTTAGCTGAATCCAATGTGGCCATGTTCAACGTAGTGGTGTCGTGATGTATAAGTGTTGAATCATCTGGAGCATCAATTAGTATTCTGCATGTGCATAATACAATTTAAAGATATACTACATTTCCTGGCTTGCATGCGATTGGTGAATTACATGGATTCACATTATTCTATTTAGGTGTAGATTGCTAATAGATATCTGCATATATAGTATGCATGTCTTTATTTTGGCCTTAGAGAAAAGAAAAATAGCTATTAAATTATCTTTAAATACATATAAATTACTAAAGTAACAATAAAATCCGGATGTATCATGCGCCAGAAGATCTCATATGAACACATTATTTTCTGTTTGATATAAATATGTATACATTATGGATAGGAACAAAATTAAAAAATGACATCCATATTAAACATAACAGAAATTATTTACAAATTTGTTAGTTGCGACAAGAACTGAAAATCTGAGTCTATGGTGCTTATAGTAATGAGAAATATACCACAAAATATTGTTCGCCATCACACAATGAAAATATTGATAATGTTGTCACACAATTGGATGCAAACAATCAAACCACAAAATAGTCTGAACAATGTAACATTGTTGAACCCTATGTCCAACAAAGATAAACATGCATGTGTAACAGAAATAACCCATATAAACATATTCACAAAATTAAAAATGACATCCATATTAAACGTAACAGAAATTATTTACGAATTTGTTGTTTGAGACAAGAACTTAAAATCTGAATCTATGGTGCTTATAGTAATGAGAATATACCACAAAATATTGTTCGCCATCACACAATGAACATATTGATAATGTTATCACACAATTGGATGCAAACAATCAAACCACAAAATAGTCCGAACAATGTAACAATGTTGAACCATATGTCCAACAAAGATAAACATGCATGTGTAACAGCAATAACCAATATCAATATATTCATATTATTGGCTAGCATTTCTAATTCGTAACAACTTTGTTGCATTAAATATTAAAAGTGCTAGCCCGTGCAAGTGCACGGGTTGACGACTAGTTATCACTAAGCGGTAGCGATAGTCGTAGAAGCAATAGGTGGCAAAACGATAATGATGCTACGATGGAGATCAAGATGTCGCGCCGGTGACGATGGTGATCATGACGGTGCTTCAAAGATGGAGATCACAAGCACAAGATGATGATGGCCATATCATATCACTTATTTTGATTGCATATGATGTTTATCTTTTATACATCTTATTTTGCTTAGTTCGATGGTAGCTTTATAAGATGATCTCTCACTAAATTTCAAGGTATAAGTGTTCTCCCTGAGTATGCACCGTTGTGAAAGTTCTTCGTGCTGAGACACCACGTGATGATCGGGTGTGATAGGCTCTACGTTCAAATACAACGGGTGCAAAATAGTTGCACACGCAGAATACTCAGGTTAAACTTGACAAGCCTAGCATATACAGATATGGCCTCGGAACACTGGAGACCGAAAGGTCGAGCGTGAATCATATAGTAGATATGATCAACATAGTGATGTTCACCATTGAAAACTACTCCATCTCACGTGATGATCGGACATGGTTTAGTTGATTTGGATCACATGATCACTTAGATGATTAGAGGGATGTCTATCTAAGTGGGAGTTCTTAAGTAATATGATTAATTGAACTTAAATTTATCATGAACTTAGTCCTGGTAGTATTTTGCAAATTATGTTGTAGATAAATAGCTCGCGTTGTTGCTTTCATATGTTTATTTTGATATGTTCCTAGAGAAAACTGTATTGAAAGATGTTAGTAGCAATGATGCGGATTGGTTCCGTGATCTGAGGATTGTCCTCATTGCTGCACAGAAGAATTATGTCCTTGATGCACTGCTAGGTGACAGACCTATTGCAGGAGCAGATGCAGACATTATGAACGTTTGGCTAGCTCAATATGATGACTACTTGATAGTTTAGTGCACCATGCTTAACGGCTTAGAATCGGGGCTTCAAAGACGTTTTGAACGTCATGAGCCATATGAGATGTTCCAGGAGTTGAAGTTAACATTTCAAGAAAATACCCTAGTTGAGAGATATGAAGTCTCCAACAAGTTCTATAGCTAAAAGATGGAGGAGAATCGCTCAACTAGTGAGCATGTGCTCAGATTGCCTGGGTACTACAATCGCTTGAATCAAGTGGGAGTTAATCTTCTATATAAAATAGTGATTGACAGAGTTCTCTAGTCACCATCACCAAGTTAGTAGAACTTCGTGATGAACTATAGTATGCAAAGGATGACGAAAACGATTCCCGAGCTCTTCGCGACGTTGAAATCAACGAAGGTAGAAATCAAGAAAGAGCATCGAGTGTTGATGATTGACAAGACCACTAGTTTCAAGAAAAGGGCAAAAGGGAAAGAAAGGGAACCTCAAGTAGAATGAGAAGCAAGTTATCACTCCCGCGAAGAAGCCCAAAGCTGGACCAAAGCCTGAAACCGAGTGCTTACACTCCAAAGGAAATGGTCACTAGAAGCGGAAATGCCCTGAATATTTGGTGGATAAGAAGGATGGCAAAGTGAACAAGGGTATATTTGATATACAGGTTATTGATGTGTGTCTTACTAGTGTTTATAGTAGCCCCTGAGTATTTGATACTTGTTCGGTTGCTAAGATTAGTAACTCAAAACAGGAGTTACAGAATAAACAGAGACTAGTTGAAGGGGAAGTACGATGAGTGTTGGAAGTAGTTCCAAGATTGATATGATCATTATCACACACTCCCTATACTTTCGGGATTAGTGTTAAACCTAAATAAATGTTATTTGGCGTTTTCGTTGAGCATGAATATTATTTGATCATGTTTATTGCAATATGGTTATTCATTTAAAGTCAGAGAATAATTTTTGTTCTGTTTACATGAATAAAAACTTCAATGGTCATACACCCAATGAAAATAGTTTGTTGGATCTCGATCGTAATGATACACATATTTATAATATTGATGCCAAAAGATGCAAAGTTAATAATGATAGTGCAACTTTTTTGTGGCACTGCCGTTTGGGTCATATCGGTGTAAAACGCATGAAGAAACTTCATAAAGATGGATTTTTGGAATCACTTGGTTATTAGTCATTTGATGCTTGTGAACCATGCCTTTTGGGCAAGATGACTAAAAACTCCGCTCTCTGGAACAATGGAACGAGCTACTGACTTGTTGGAAATAATACATACTGATGTATGCATACCAATGAGTATTAAGGCTCGTGGCGGGTATCGTTATTTTCTGACCTTCACAGATGATTTGAGCAGATATGGGTATATCTACTTGATGAAACATAAGTCTGAAATAGTTGAAAGGTTCAAAGAATTTCGGAGTGAAGTGGGAAATCATCGTAACAAGAAAATAAAGTTTCTACGATCTGATCGTAGAGATGAATATTTGAGTTACAAGTTTGGCCTTCAGTTACAATAATGTGGAATAGTTTCACAAACTCATGCCACCTGGAACACCACAGTGTAATGGTGTGTCCGAAAGTCATAACCGCACTTTATTTGATATGGTGCAATCAATGATGTCTCTTACCGATTTACCAATATCGTTTTAGGGTTATGCATTAGAGACAACTTCATTCACGTTAAAATAGGGCACCATCTAAATCCGTTGAGACGACACCGTATGAACTATGGTTTAGCAATAAACCTAGGCTCTCGTTTCTTAAAGTTTGGAGTTGCGATGCTTATGTGAAAAAAGTTTCAACCTGATAAGTTCGAACCCAAATCGGAGAAGTGCGTCTTCATAGAATACCGAAATGAAACTGTTGGGTACACCTTCTATCACAGATCCGAAGGCAAAACATTCGTTGCTAAGAATGGATCCTTTCTAGAGAAGGAGTTTCTCTCGAAAGAGTGAGTGGGAGGAAAGTAGAACTTGATGAGGTAACTGTACCTGCTCCCTTATTGGAAAGTAATTCATCACACAAATCTGTTTCTGTGACACCTACACCAATTAGTGAGGAAGCTAATGATATTAATCATGAAACTTCAGATCAAGTTACTACCAAACCTCATAGGTCGACCAGAGTGAGATCCGCACCAGAGTGGTACGGTAATTCTATTCTGAAAGTCATGTTACTAGACCATGATGAACCTACGAACTATGAGGAAGCGATGATGAGCCCAGATTCCGCAAAATGGCTTGAGGCCATGAAATCTGAGATGGGATCCATGTATGAGAACAAAGTGTGGACTTTGATTGACTTGCCCGATGATCGGCAAGCCATAGAAAATAAATGGATCTTCAAGAGGAAGACACACGCTGATAGTAGTGTTACTATCTACGAAGCTCGACTTGTCGCAATTTTTTTTTCCGACAAGTTCAAGGTATCGATGCTTAAAAGTATGTCCGAATCATGTTAGCAATTGCCGCATTTTATGAAATTTGGCAAATGGATGTTAAAACTACATTCCTTAATGGATTTCTTAAAGAAGAATTGTATATGATGCAACCAGAAGGTTTTGTCAATTCGAAATGTGCTAACAAAATGTGCAAACTCCAGCGATCCATCTATGGACTGGTGCAAGCATCTCGGAGTTGGAATATACGCTTTGATAAGTTGATCAAAGCATATAGTTTTATATGGACTTGCAGTGAAGCCTGTATTTACAATAAAGTGAGTGGGAGCACTACAGCCTTTCTGATAAGTATATGTGAGTGACATATTGTTGACCAGAAATGATGTAGAATTTTTCTGGAAAGAATAAAGAAGTGTTTGAAAGGAGTTCTTTAAAAGAAAGACCTCAGTAAAGCTACTTACATATTGAGCATCAAGATCTATTGAGATAGATCAAGACGCTTGATAAGATTTTCAATGAGTACATACCTTGACAAGATTTTGAAGTAGTCCAAAATGGAACAGTCAAAGAAAGAGTTCTTGCTGTGTTGCAAAGGTATGAAATTGAGTAAGACTCAAATCCCGACCCACGACAGAAAATAGAAAGAGAATGAAAGTCATTCCTATGCATCAGTCATAGGTTCTATAAAAGTATGCCATGCTATGGACCAGACCTATTGTATACTACCTGCCTGGTTTCAAGGAGTACAATAGTGATCTAGGAGTAGATCACTGGACATTGGTCAAAATTATCCTTAGTGGAATAAGGATATGTTTCTCGATTATGGAGGTGTCAAAAGGTTCATCGTAAAGGGTTACGTCGATACAAGGTTTGGCACTGATCCAGATGACTCTAAGTCTTAATCTGGATACATATTGAAAGTGGGAGCAATTAGCTAGAGTAGCTCCGTGCAGAGCATTGTAGACATATAATATTTGCAAAATACATACGGCTCTGAATGTGACAGAACCGTTGACTAAACTTCTCTCACAAGCAAAACATGATCATACCTTAGTACTCTTTGGGTGTTAATCACATAGCGATGTGAACTAGATTATTGACTCTAGTAAACCCTTTGGGTGTTGATCACATGACGATGTGAACTATGGGTATTAATCACATACAGATGTGAATATTGATGTTAAATCACATGGTGATGTGAACTAGATTATTGACTCCAGTGCAAGTGGGAGACTGAAGGAAATATGCCCTAGAGGCAATAATAAAGTTATTATTTATTTCCTTATTTCATGATAAATGTTTATTATTCATGCTAGAATTGTATTAACTGGAAACATAATACATGTGTGAATACATAGACAAACATAGTGTCACTAGTATGCCTCTACTTGACTAGCTCGTTGAATCAAAGATGGTTAAGTTTCCTAGCCATAGACATGAGTTGTCATTTGATTAACGGGATCACATCATTAGAGAATGATGTGATTGACTTGACCCATTCCGTTAGCTTAGCACTTGATTGTTTAGTATGTTGCTATTGCTTTCTTCATGACTTATACATGTTCCTATGACTATGAGATTATGCAACTCCGTTTACGGAGGAACACTTTGTGTGCTACCAAAGCGTCACAACGTAATCGGGTGATTATAAAGGAGCTCTCTGGTGTCTCTGAAGGTACTTGTTGAGTTAGCGTATTTCGAGATTAGGATTTGTCACTCCGATTGTCAGAGAGGTATCTCTGGGCCCTCTCAGTAATGCGCATCACTATAAGCCTTGCAAGCAATGTAGCTAATGGGTTAGTTATAGAATGATGCATTACATAACGAGTAAAGAGACTTGCCGGTAACGATATTGAATTAGGTATTGGGATACCGATCATCGAATCTCAGGCAAGTAACATACCGATAACAAAGGGAACAACGTATGTTGTTATGCGGTTTGACCGATAAAGATCTTCGTAGAATATGTGGGGGCCAATATGAGCATCCAGGTTCCGCTATTGGTTATTGACCGGAAACGTGTTTCAGTCATGTCTACATAGTTCTCGAACCCGTAGGGTCCGCACGCTTAAGGTTTCGATGACAGTTTTATTATGAGTTTATGTGTTTTGATGTACCGAAAGAGTTCGGAGTCCCGGATGAGACCGGGGACATGACGAGGAGTCTCGAAATGGTCGAGACGTAAAGATTGATATATTAGACGACTATATTCGGACTTCGGAAAGGTTCCGAGTGATTCGGTATTTTCGAGTACCAGGCGTTACGGAATTCGCCGGAGAAGTATTGGGCCTTATTGGGCCATACGGAAACAGAGAGGGACTGCCTAGGGCAGGCCGCGCGCCCCCCAAGGCCTAGTCTGAATTGGACTAGGGGGAGGGGCTGCGCCCCCTCCTTCCTTCCCTCCTCCCTTCCCCTTCCTTGTCTCCTACTCCTACTTGGAAAGGAGGAGTCCTACTCCCACCGGGAGTAGGACTCCCCCCTTGGCGCGCCCTCCTCCTTGGCCGGTCGCCTCCCCCTAGCTCTTTTATATACGGGGGCAGGGGGGCACCCCAAAGACACAGCAATTAATCTCTTGATCTTTTAGCCGTGTGCGGTGCCCGCCTCCACCATAGTCCTCCTGGATAATATTGTAGCGGTGCTTAGGCGAAGCCCTGCGACGGTAGAGCATCAAGATCGTCACTACGCCATCATGCTGACGGAACTCTCCCTCGACACTCGGCTGGATCGGAGTACGAGGGACGTCATCGAGCTGAACGTGTGCTATAGCTCGGAGGTGGCGTAGTTTCGGTGCTTGATCGGTCGGGCCGTGAAGACGTACGACTACATCAACCGCGCTGTGCTAACGCTTCCGCTTTCGGTCTACGAGGGTACGTGGACAACACTCTCCCCTCTCGTTGCTATGCATCACCATGATCTTGTGTGTGCGTAGGATTTTTTTTTTTTGAAATTACTACGTTCCCCAACATGGGGATGCTACGTTTGATGAATATGATGTTTTTGAGAATATATTTGCTGCAATTAATGTTTGTCCCAAGCTTGGGGATGCTATGTTTAATGAAGATGATATTTTTATTCTCCCAAGTTTTGATATGCAAATTTATAATGATGATATCATGCCTCCTACTTATGATGATTATATTGATGAAAGTGGGTTTGGAAGAGTGTCAACTTTAGGAAGTAGTGATCCCACAATATTGGAGGATGTTGAATCTTATTGTGATATTTATGAAAGTGGATTTGGAGAGGTCATGACTTTATTTAGTGATGTATCCACTATTTCGGAAGAGGTTTCAATCGATTATGATGAGAACAAAGTTGTTACTTATGATGATTATTGTGATGAAACTTATGCTATAAAAAGTAGTGATGATTATTTTTATAAAACTTGTCATGATTATGATTACCCTTTTCTGAACATTACTCTTTTAATGTGGAAACAATTTATAGTATTCAAGTCTTTTATGATACTCCCACTATCCCGAATGAGAAGAATTTTGCTTATGTGGAGAGTAGTAAATTTTCTATGCTTGTAGATCATGAAAAGAATGATTTAGGTGCTGGTTATATTGTTGAATTCATTCATGATGCTACTGAAAATTATTATGAGGGAGGAATATATTCTTGTAGGAATTGCAATAATATCAAGTTTTTTTTTTTTTTTGGGGGGGGTTTTTTTGCAAGGTTTTTTTAAATTTTAATTTAAAATTTGGGTTTTTGGAGAAAATTTAATTTTTGGAATTTAATAATTTTGTTTTTTTTGGTTTGGTTTTAAAGGTTTTTTTGGGCCCGGGTTTGGGGAATTTTGGGGAAAATTTTTTAAGGGAAGCCCCTTTTTGGGGCCCCAAAAAAATTTTTTTTTAAAAATTTTTGGGCCCTTAGGCCCCCTTTTTTTTTCCAAAAATTTTTAAGGTTTTTTTTTTTTTTTTGAAAAGGGGGTTTTTTAAATTTGGGTTTTTTTTTGAATAAAATTTTCAAACCTAAAATTTTTAAAAATTTTTTAAATTTTGTTTTTTTTTTTTTTTTTAAACCTTTGGGGATTTTTTTTGGTTTTTCCCTTATTTTTTAAGGGGTTTTTGGAATTTTTTAAAAAATTTTTCCTTAAAACCCTTAAATTTTTTAAAAAAAATTTTTTTTTTTTTAAAAAAAAGGGTTTTTTTTTTTTTTTTAAAAGGGTTAATTAAAAAATTTTTTTTTTTTTTTAAATAAATTTGGTTTAATTTGGTTTTTTGGGTTTGGGGAAAAAATTTGGTTTTTTTTTTTAAATTTCCTTTTTAAAGGGGGGGAAAAAATTTTTATTTAATTGATTTTTCCCGGGGGGCCCCGGGGGGGGTGGGGGGGTTTTTGGAAAGGGGGGAAAGGGGGCCCGGAAACCCCCCCCCGGGGGGGAAAAAACCCCCCCCCTTCCCCTTTCCGGGTTCCGGGGAAAAACCCCGGTTTTGGGTTTTTGAAAAGGGGGGGTAAATTTTTCCTTATTGTTTTTGGGGGGGGCCCCCCTTTTCCCTTCCCGGGTTTTTGGGGTCCAACCCAAGGGGGCCCCCCCCCTTTGGGTTTCCGGGGCCCCCCCAAACCCTTTTCCCCCCCGGAGGGGCCCCCTTTTGGGCCCCCCCTTTCCAAAGGGTAATGGCCCTTTTCCCTTTTTTGGCCGGCCGGTTTTAAAATTTTTGGGGCTTACCGGGGGGGCCCCCCGGGCCCCCCAAACCCCCTTTTGGGGAAGGCCGAGGGGGGCCCCCCGGGGGCCCCCGGGGGTTTTCCCTTTTAACCCCCCGGGGGGGCCCGGCCCCTTGGGCCCCGGGGGCCTTTTGGGGGGGCCCCGGGGTTGGCAGGGGGGAACCCTTGGGACGGGGGGGCCTTTGGGGCCCCGGGGGAAGGGGTTTTAAACCCCCCAACCCGGGGTGGTTGGTGGCCGGGGTTTGGGGCCCCCCCGGGGGGCCCCCAAGGGGGGGGCCCCCCCCGGGGGCCGCCCGGGGCTCCCCGGGACCCAAGGGGGGCCCCCCTTGGCCCCCTTTTGGGGGGGAAAACCCCAGGTTTTTCCCCGGGCCCCCCCGGGGCCCCCCGGGGGGGAAGGGCCCAAAAGGGGGGGGAAAAAAAAAGTTCCCTCTAATTGGGTTTTGGGGGGTTTTTCCGGGGCCCCTTGGCCCCGGGGGGCCCCCAAAAACCCCCGGGAAACCCCGGCCCCAAAGGGGCCCCCCCGGCCCCCCCCCCCGCCCGGGGGCCCCCCCCGGGCCCCCAACCCGGCCCCGGGGGGCCCCCCCCGGGAAAAACCCCGCCCTTTACGGGGGTTAACCTTAAGGGGCCCTTTCCCCCGGGGTTTGGGGCTTTAATTTTCCCCCGGTAAAAAAAAACCCCGGGCCCAATTTTTTGGAAAACCCAAAGGATTTTTTCAAATTTTAAAAATTTTAAACAAAAAAAAAAATTTTTAAAAACCAAAAAGGGTTTTAAAAAAAAAAAAAGTAAAAAATTTTAAAAAGGTTTTAAAAAAAAACCCAAATTTAAAAAAATTTTAAAAAATTTTTTTAAAAAAAAAAAAAATTTTTTTTTCCCAAAAAAATTTAAAATTTTTTTTCCCAAAAAACCTTTTTTTATTAAAAAAAAAAGGAAAAAAAAAAAAAAAAAAAAAAAATAAAAAAAAAAAAAAAATTAAAAACCCAAAAAAAAAAAAACCCTCCCCACCGGGCCCCCCGGGGCCCCCCCCCCCCCCCCCCCAAAGAACCCCCGGGGGGCCCCCTTCCCCCCCTTCCCTCCCGCCTCCTTCCCTCCCCCGGCCCCCGGGAAAACCCCGACCCGCCGCCACCCCCTCCCTTTCCCCCCCTTTCCCCTCCCCCCCCCCCCCGGGCCCCCCCTTCCCCCCGGCCCCCCCCCGGCCCTTTTTTCCCCCCCCCCCTGCCCCCCCGGGCCCCCCCCCCCCCCCCGGCCCCGGCCTTCCCCCCCTTTTTGGGGCCCCCTTCCCCCCCCCCCCCCGGGGCCCCCCCAAAAACCCCCTTGGGCCCCCCCCGGCCGGGCCCCCCCCTTCCCCCTTTTCCCGCCCCCCCCCCCCGCCCCCCCCCTTTCCGGAACCCCCTGGCCCCCGGGGGGCCCCCCCCGGGGGCCCCGTCCCCGGGGGGGGGGCCCCGGCCCCCCGGTTCCCCCCCCGGGGCCTTCCCGCCCCCGGGGAAACCGGCCCGGGCCCCGAACCCCGGGAAAAGAAAAAAAAAATTTTTTTTTTAAAAAAAAATTTTTTTTCCCTTTAAATTTTAAACCCGGGTTTTTTAAAAAAAAATTTAAAAAATTTTAAAAAAAAAATTTAATTTTTGGAATTTTGGGAAAACCCTTTAATTTTAAATTAAAATTTTTTTAAAAAAAAATTTAAAAAATTAATTAAAAAGGGAAAAGGGGTTTTTTAAATTTAAAAAAAACCGTTGGGGGAAAAACTTTCATAAATTTTTAAAAAAATTTTCCTTAAAAAAAACCCCCCAAAATTTTAAATTTTAAAATTAAATTTTTTTTTTAAAAAAAAAAATTTTTTTTCCCGGGTAACCCCAACCCCGGCCCTTTCCCCCTTTTTTTAAAAAATTTCCCTTTTTTTTCCCCCCCCTTTTTTAAAAACCCCCCCCCCCCCAAAGGGAAACCCCCTTTTCCAAGGAAAACCCCGCCCCCTTTCCCCTTTTTTCCCTTTTATTTGGTTAAAATTTTTGTTAATTCCTTTCCCCTAACCGGGGCCCCCCTTGTTACCTTTCCCCTTTCCCCTTTTTTAAGGTTCCCTGTGCCCCCCCTTTCCCCCCCCCCGGGGGGGTTTTTTTTTAAAAAACCTTTTTACTTACCCCTTTTTCCCCGGGGGGAAAAAAGGGGTTGGGGGGGGGGGAAACCCCGGGGAAAAGGGGGGGACCCCGGGGGGGGGGGGGCGGCCCCCCCTTTTTAAAACCCAAAGGATCCGGTTTTACCCCAACCCAAACCCCAACCCCAAAATTTAGGGAAATTTGGGGGCCCCCGGGTTTTAAAACCCCCCCCAAGGAAAACCCCTTTTCCAACCCGCTGGCCCGGCCGCCCGGGGGGGCCCCGGGGGCCCCGGGGGGGTTTCCGGAAATTTTTGGTTGGGCCCTTTTGGGGGGGGGGGATTTCCCGGGGGGTTAAAAAGGGGCCCCCGGGGGGGGGAATTTTAAAATTAATCTTTAAATTCCCTTTTTAACGGACCTTTGGGTTAAAATTTAAAAAAAACCCCCCAAAAAAAAACCCCCCGGTGGGGCCCCTTGGGGGGGGTTTTTTTTTCCTTGGAGGTTTTGGGGCCCACCTTTTTAAAAAGACTAACCTTCCCGGGGGGTTTTCCCTTTTTGGGGTTTAAAAACCCCCCCCCTTTTTTTTTTAAAATTTTTTTAAAGTATTTTTTTTTTGGCCCCCCCTTTTTTTTTTTCCCCTTTAAAGGGGCCCCCAAAAACCCCGGGGACCCCCCCGGAGGGGGAGGGCCCCCCTTTTTTGGGGGGGTTTTTTTGGGGGGGCCTTTTAAGGGCCCCCCTTTGGCTTCCCCTTTTTCAATTTTTAATTTTTTTTTTTTGCCAAACCCCTTTCCCCCTTTAATTCCCCTTTACCCCCCGGGGGTTTTTATGAATTTTTTTTTTAATTTTTTTTTTTTTGGAACCCCGGGTTTTCGGTTTTTTTTAATTTTAAAAAGGGGGGGAAAGGGGCCCGGGAAAAACCCCCCCTTTCCCCTTTGGTCAAGCTTTCAAAACTTTTTAAAACTTTTCAAAAACCCCCACCCCCCCCCGGGGGGGGGGTTTTTTTTTTTTGGGCCTTAACTTTTCCCTTTTTTCCATTTTTTAAACCGGTTTTTTGGGAAATTATTTCTCCCAAAACCCTTTCCCCCTTCCCCGGGGGAAAAAAAAAAACCCCCCCCGGGTTTCCCCCAAACCCTTTTCCCCCCAACCCCAAATCCCCTTTAAAAACCCCAAATTGGAAAAAATTTTTTTTTTTATTTTTCCCCCTTTTTTAAATTTTAAAATTCCTTTAAATTTTCCCTTTTTAAAAATTTTCCCTTTTTAAAATTTTCCCTTATTGAAAATTTTTCCCCTTTTTTTTTTTTTTTAAAAATGAATTCCAAAACCCCCAAATTTTTCCCTTTTATTTTAAAAATTTTTTTCATTAAATTTCCCTTTCCTTTAAAAATTTTTGCCTTTTGAACCCCTTTTTGGTTTAAAAAAACCCCCCCAAAAAATTTTTCCCAACCCCCAAATTTTTTGGATGGTTTCAAAAATTTTTCGGTTTTCCCCTTTTTCCAAATTTTCCCCTTGGGAAAACCCTTTTTTTGGGGGAAAAATTTTTTTTTAAAAAATTTTTTTTTTTAAAATTAAATTATTCCCTGTTTTTTTTCCCCCCTTTTTTCCTTAAAAAAAACCCATTGTTGGGCCCCCCCCTTTTTTAATTCCAAAACCCCTTTTTCCTTTCCCGGGTTTTTTTTTTTCCCTTTTTTCCCCTTTTCAACCTTTTTTTAACCCTTTTTTTTAATGTTTTTAAATTTTTTCCCCCTTTTTTTTTTCCCCTTTTCCCCGGGTTTTCAGGGATTTGGAAAAAAAAAAACCCCAAAATTTAAAAGGAAAATTTTGGAAATTTTTTTTGGGGGGGCCTTGCCCTTTGGGAAGGGAAAAGGGGGGTTTTAAAAAATTTCCCAAAAAATTCCCTTTTTATTTCTTTTTTATGCTTGGTTTTTAACCTTTTTTCCCTTTTTTTTTGGAAATTTTTTGGGAAAAATGTTTCCTTTCCCAAAATTTTCCCTTTCCCTTTTCCCCCCCCAAGAATACCCTTCCCCAAAAATTTTTGGGCTTCAACCCTTTTTTTCCCCCCTTTTTCCCCCCCCGGGGGGGGCCCGAAAGGAAAAATTTAAGGAAAAACCTTTTTTTTTTAAGGTTTTTAATTTTTTTTTTAAACCTTTGGTTTTTTTAAAAAAATTTTTCGGTTAACCCCCTTTAACCCCTTTTGGGGCCAATTTTGGGGTTTTTTTATTTTCCCCCCTTTTTTTTTTTAAAAAAGGTTTTTAAATTTTTTAATTTTTCCCTTTTTCCTTTTTTTTTGGAAATTTTCCCCCAAAAAATTTTTTCCCTTTAAACCTTTAAAAAAGGAAAAAAAACCCCATTTCCCCGGGGGTTTTTTTCCCCCCAAAACCTTTTCCCCCTTTTTTTTTTGGTTTTCCCTTTTTTTTTTGGGTTTTTCCTTTTTTTAAAATTTTTAAAAAAAAAACCCCAAAAACTTTAACCCCAAATTTTTTTCCCCCTTTTTTTTCCCGTGGGGAAAAAAAATTTTTTTTTTTTAACCCCAAAAAGGGGTTTCCCAAATTTTCCCCAAAAAAGGGAAATTTTAAATTTTTTTATTTTTTTCCCGCCCCAAATTTTTTTTTAACAAATTTTTTTTTTAAAATTTGGAAAAAATTCCCAAATTTTTCCCCCCCAAAAATTTTTCCCCTTGGGGAAAAAATTTATTCCCAAACCCTTCCCAAGTTTTCAAATTTTTCCTTTTTTTGGGCCCTTTTTTCCCGGGAAAAATTTTCCCCCGGGGGAAAATTTTTATGGGGTTTTTTTAAATTTTTGGGGTTTTTTCCCCGGCCGGGCCCTTTTAAACCCCCAAAATTTTTTTTTTTAAAAGGTTAAACTTTTTTTAAAAAAAGGTTTTTTTTTTTTCCCGGGCCAAAATTTTTCCCCCTTTTTTCCTTTTTTTTAACCCAATTTTAAAAACCCTTTAAAAAAATTTTTTTAAATTATAAAACCCTTTTTTTTTCCCCCCTTCTTCCCCCTTAAATTTTTTTTTTCCGGTTTGGATATTTTTAAATTGTTTTAAAAATTTTCCTTTAAATTTTTTTTAAAAAATTTTTCCTTTTTTTTTTTTTTAAACCTTTTTTTTCCTTTTTTTTAAAAATTTTTTCCTTAAAAAAATTTTAAAACCTTAAGGAAAGAATTTTTTTTTGTTGAACCCCCAAACCCCGGGGAAAATTTTTTTCCCCCCTTTAAAAAAGGGAAAATGGTTCTTTTTCCCCCCCCCTTTTTTTTTTAAAAACCCCCCCCCAAAAAAACCCAAAATTCCCCCCCTTTTTTTTAACCCGGGGGCCCAAACCCCGTTCCCCAAAAAAGACTTCCCCTTTCCCCCCCGTTTTTTCCTCCCAAGGGCCGGTTTTCCGGGCCCTTTTAAAGGGAAAAAAATTTTTCCCAAAAACCCCTTTTTTCCCCCTTTCCCTTGAAATTTTTGGGTTGGGTTTTTTAAACCTCTTTTTTTCCCCCCTTTTTTTTTTTTTTTTTAAAAAGGCCTTCATGGGGTTTTTTTCCCCTTTTTCCCTTTAAATTTCCCTGCTCCTTTTTTAAAAAAAAAAAAGGAAGCCCCAAAAGGGAAAAAAAGAAAAAGAAAAAAAAAAACCCTTTTTGGAAGGGCCCCAAAAGGGAACAAGAAAAAAATTTTTTTTTTTCCCCTCTTTTTCCCCCAAAATTTCTTGGGGGGGTTTTTGTGGGGGAAATTGTTAGGCCAAAAGAAACCCTACAAAAACCCTTAAATTTGCCACCCCCATTTGGGAAAACCTTTAAAAAAATTTAAATTTTAAAAAAAAGGCCAAAAAAAAAAAATTAAAAAAATTTTAAAAAATTTAAAAAACCGGGAAAAACCCCAAAAAATTTTTAAAAAAAATTTTTTTTAAAAAGGAAAAAAATTTAAAAAATTTTTAAATTTTAAAAATTAAAAAATTTAAATTTTGAAAGTTTTGGGGGTTTTTTTTTAAATTAAAAAAGGGAAATTTTAAAAAATAAAAAAAAAAAAAAAAAAAAAAAAAAAAAAAAAGAAAACAAAAAAAAAAAAAAAAAAAACCCCCCCCCCAAGGCCCCAAGGGCCCCTTTCCAAAGGCCCAAAACCCCCCCCCCCCCCCCCCAAAATTTCCCCTTCCCCTTCCCCTCCCTTTCCCCCCCCCCCCCGGGGGGCCCGGGGGCCCGCCCCCCCGGCCCCCCCTTCCCCGGCCCCGGCCCCCAACCCCCCGGCCCCCCCGCCGGCCCCCCCCCTTCCCAACCCCTCCGGGCCCCCCCCTTTTTGCCCCCCCCCCCCCTTCCCCCGGCCCCCCCCCCCCCCTCCCCCCCCGGGGGCCCCCCCCCGCGGGGGCCCCCCCCCGGGGCCCCGGGGAAAGGGGCCCCCAAATCCACGCTTTTTCCCCCCACCCCCCCAAGGCCTTCCCCCCCCCCCCGGGGGGCCCCCCCCCAAGGCCCCGGCCCCGGCCCTTCCCCCGGGCCCCCCCCCCCGCCGCCTTTCCCCACCGGGCCCGGGTTTCCCCGGGTTTCCCCAGGCCGGTCCCCCCGGGCCGTCCCCCCCGCCTGCCCCCCGGGCCCCCCGGTTCCCCCCCCCGGGGGGCCCCCCCCCCCCTTTCCCCGGGCCCAAGGGCCCCGGCCCTTAAGGGAAAAAATAAAGGGAAAAAAAGTTAAAAAAATTAAAAAAAAAAAATTAAAAAATTAAAAAAACCTTTTAATTAAAATTAATTTTTTTTAAAAAAAAAAATTTAATTAACCAAAATTAGTTCGGCCCCTTTTTAAACCCAGTTTTGGGCCCAGGGAAAACAAAAAAAAAAAAAAAATTTTTAAAATTAAAAAATTTTAAATTAAATTTAAAAAAAAAAAAAATTTTTTTAAAAAAAAAAAACCCCTTTTTAAAAATTTGGAAAAATTCCCCCCACCTTTAACCATTCCCCCGGTTTCCCCCCTTTTCCTTTTTTCCCGAACCCAAAACCCCTTCCCCTTTTGTTTTGGGAAACCACCCCCTTTTGGGGCCCCCAAAACCCCCCTTTTTTTCCCCCCCCAAATTTTTCTTTGTTTTCCCCCTTTTCCCGGTTTAAAGGGCCAATTTTCCCCTTTTTCCCCCTTTGGACCCCCTTCTTTTAAAACCCCCCCCCCCCCAAAATTTTCCCCCCTTTTGGAAAACCCTTTTTTTCCCCCAATTAAATTTGGCATTTTCCCCCCCCCCCCCTTGGGGAAAAAAATTTTTCCCTTTACCCTTTTGGGGTTTTTTTAAACCCCCTTTTCCCAGGGCCCCCCAAAAAACCCGGGTTTTTAAAATACTTTTTAAAAGGGGTAAAAGGGTTTTCCCGGGGGGGGGGGGCCCCCCCTTTTTGGGGGGTTACGGGGGTTTAACCCTTTGGGGAGGGGGGGTTTTTTCCCCTGGAGAATTTTCCCCCTTAACAAGTCTTGGTTTTTTGGGTTTTAAAACCCTTTTTTCCCCCTTTTTTAAAACCAACCGGGGGGTTTTCCGGGGAAACCCCCCGGGGTTGCCAAAACCCGGAGGCCCGGTTGGAAACCCAAAATGGGGGGGGAAAGGGCCCCCGGGGTTTGGGGGGGGTTTACCTTCCCGGGTTTTTGGGGGGGCCCTTTTTCCGGGGGGGACCCAAATTTCCCCCGGCCCGGGTTGGGGGGGCCCCCCTTTGGGGGTTAATTTTAAACCCCTTTTTTAAAAACCGGGTTTCCCAAAAGACCAAAGGGTTTTTTTAAAAAACCCCGGGTTTTAAAAAACCCCCTTCCCTTTGTGGAAAGGGGGGCCCTTGGGTTTTGGGGGGCCCTTGGGGTTTTTTTTAAGGCCCAAGGGTTGGGGTTTTGGGGGGGGGTTTTTTTTTTTAAAACCCCTTTATTCCCCCCTTTTTTCCAAAAGGGCCCCTTTTTTTTTTTTAAAATTTTTTTTTTTTTGGTTCCCCTTTTTCCTTTTTCCCTTTTCCCCTTTACCCGGGGCCAAAAAACCCCCCCGAACCCCCCGGGGGTTACTACCAGGGGGTTAAAAGGGGGGGGGGGGGGGGGCCCCCGGAAGGGCCCCTTTTGGCTTTCCCCTTTTCCTTGTTTTTTGGGAAAATTTTTCCCCCTTTTTTTGGGCCTTGTTTGACCCCCGGGCCCCGGGTTTTTTTTTTTTTTTTTTGATTTTTTTTTTTTGGGTGGGTTTTTTTTTCCCCTTTTTTTGGGTTAGTTTTTGGGGAAAAAGGGGGGGGGAAGGGGGGGGGGGGCGGGCCCCACCCCCCCCCCCCCTTCCCCTTGGCCCCCTTCCTTCCCCCCCCCCCCCCCAAAAGGGCCCCCCCCCCCCGGCCCCCCCCCCCGGGGGGGGGTTTCAATTGGAAGTTTCCCCAAACCCCCCCCCCCCCTTGGGGCCCAACCCGGGGGGAAAAAAAAAGGGGGGGAAAAGGGGGGGCCCCCCCAAGGCCCGGGCTGGGCCCCCCCCCCCCCCGGGCCCCCCCCCCAACCCAAACCCCGGGGTTGGGGGCTTTTTTTGGGGCCCCTTTTTTCCCCCCCCAATTGGGGGGGGCCCCCGGCCCCCCCCCCCGGGGCCCCGGGGCCCTTTTAAAAGGGGGGGGCCCCCCCTTCCCCCCCCCTAAAGGGGGAAGGGGGGCCCTTTTTCCGGAAGAACGCCGCCCTGTAAGGGACGGGTCAACCGCCCTTTTACCGGGCAAAGTTGGGGGCGACTTTCACCGGTCCCATTGGGCCGACGCTGACTTCTATAGGTGCCGGCCCGCGTCCGAAAGGCCGACGAAGGGAGGGCCCGACGGGCCACTTGGTGGCCCTTCGCCGAAGTTCTTCCTTCCAAGGCCGACCTCATCCGATTCCGATGAGCGGTCAGCCGGACCCCAAAGGCTGTGCCCAAAGACATGCCCCACGCGGAGGTGGCGGACACGGTGAATTTCCGGCGAACCACCCCACGGAGGAATGGCGGTTCGGCAAGGAGCCGGACTAAGGCCCAACCCCAAAGGTAAGGTCATCTCTTGCTTTTCTTGCTTCCTTCTTCTTGCCCGACTTTGATTTTCTTGGTTTTTTAATAAACCCCCCTCAGCCCTCACCGGCACCACGGGGCCCCCGGAGTTCGCCCCCACCGGGCGGAGAGCGATGTTTGACAACCGACTTGGGGTGGGCCCGATGGAGGCCGACACCGACGGAGGAGGAGGGGCCGAGGACTTCAGGCCTTGGCAACCTTGGCCGACGGCCTAAGACGACGGCGAAAGGAAGTCGCCCCGCCAACCGGGTCGGGCATCCAGCGCGAGTTCCTCCGCCGCTTGGGTGGTCGAGGCGCGGAAGGGCCGGCCGGGCCGAGCTTGCCAAAGGCCGGACGGGAAGTTCGGGGGACGGCCCCGACCCAGCGGAGAAGAGGCGATCGCTAAGGCTTCCCAAGGATGTGAAGAAGCCGCCGCTGGTCTCTACGTAAGCGCTTCTTACTTTGTCTTGTTTTTCTTTGGGTTCCGCTTTGTCCAAGTTTTTATATGTCTTATTTTATCGTCTCCTCTCACCGGAGAGGGTCGCCGCCCGGCCCCGTGGGGTCGGCAGAGACGCCCACCAATACTGGCGGATTGACCCGGGCCACTCCGGAAGCGACGGAGGGAACACGCAGGAGAAGCGCGACGAGGAGGAGGGCCGTCTGAGAAGGCGGAGGCCGAGAAGGCGTGCTTCGCCCAGGCGGCCGGAGGAAACCGGTTGCCGCCGCAGCCAAGAGGCGAGCCGAGGAGGCCGCGGCTCCGGCCGGTGCTGCTCGGCCCACCGCCAACCCCCGCCGCCCGGAGTTCACGGGCGACGGAGGGAGCCACATCGAAGTTCCCTATCAAGGAGAGGGAAGGCGGTGAGGTTTTCGCCGGCACGGCCCGCCGCCCCTACCGGCCCGCCGCCCCGGAGAGCGGGGGTGGGCAGCCGCCGACCGCTTCGGCTCCGACCGACGACGGCTGTGGCGAGGTTGCTTTTCAAGTCGCCGCGCGCCCATCGCTTTTGAGAAGGCACTTCGCCGCCGCCTTTGAGACCGGCGCCAGGTCGGGCCATTCCGACGCCGAGGCGGTGCCGCGCCACAGGGTGCGAGGAGGCGGCAAGGCCCGCCGAACACGGGCGCCGACGCCCAGCGGGCGAAGCCGAGGGCGACGCCATCCGTAATCGACCAAGGCGCACTGCATCGCGAGCCGCGGCGGGTATGTTTCTTCTTTCACTTATTTTCGTTTTTCTTCGTAAGGCCCCGACTCCACTGGTGGTAGTCCCCGAAGTTTCGGGCCGGGCCGAAAGGGTGGCTCGGAACTCTTCTCTGACTTCCAAATTTTTACCCTTGCCTAAATTTTATCGCAGGAGATCACAACCTCCGCTTAACGCCTTCAACCGCAACGTTGAGGAGCTGGGCGGAATGCCGACTTGTCGAGGAGCCGAGGTGAGTTTTCCTTCTTCTTCGGGGCGCACCGCACACCCGCTGGCTGTAGTCCCGAGATTCGGCCGATCGCCGCGCAATGGGCCGGGATCTTCCCGGCGACCTTTCTTGGCCGACGACGCTATGCCCTTCTTCTTTTTATTTTCAGAGGTTGCCACTCTTCGGCGGCAGCTTGGGACGGCCAACACCGCTTATGCGTTAAGGAGGAGGAATGCAGCAAGTCGCCGAAGGCGCGCCGACCACGCAGTCGCGGAGCAGTAGGGGCTGCTTAAGGCGGCGCAGAAGGGAGAAGAGAGAGGCTGCTTCCTCCCGCCGAAGTTCGAGGGCAAGCGCCTTCCTCCCGGACCGAAAGGAAGCACCGCCTTTCCGCTTCCATGAAATTGAGGACATCGCTGACGGTGAGTTTTATTTCCCTTTGGGTCCCTATAGGTCGGTCGACTGCTTTTTGACTTGCTTCATTTTCGCCTTTGGCGATTTCTTCCCGCCACACGCAGCGCCAATCGCTTATCGAGGCTGACCGCGAGGCGCCGGCGGGCAGTGGTGGGCGACGCCGCCAACGCCTTTGACTTTGACGAGTAGCCTCGAGCATTGAGGTCGCCGCGGCCGCCCATCGGATGCCGCGCCGCTTGGCCGGGTGCCTCAAAGGTGGCCTTGGGCCGACATGCCGGGTTTCAGACTTCCCAGGGACCCGCCGACTGGCCGAGGTCGCCGCGGCCGCCCTTGAGGCCCGAAGGGTTCCCTGCCCGGCCGGAGCGCCGGCCCCGGAATTTTGGCTGGTATCCGGGCTGGATTCGACCGCTGGCCCGCTCCTTGCCGGAGGCCCAAAGCGGAGTTGTTGGCTACGGAGGACGGTCGAAGGTGGGCGGCGCGAACACCGGGACACCACCAGCCTTTCGCCCTTAGCGGGCCGGGAGGGGGGAGGCGCCCGAGTGGTTCGGGATGAACCCGGACCACGACGAGGACTCGGCAGAGGTGATCGGCCCAGCACCGAGGAGGAAGACGAGGCGGAGGACGGAGAGATGGAGGGCCGAAGAGGAGCGGGCGACCAGCCTCAGCTCGACCACGCCCAAAGAACGAGCCGCTCTTGGCCGGGCCCGGGAGACGACTGCCGAGATCCGCCCACCGGCCTCGGGCCTCGACGCCGCCTCCTCCCGCCTTCCGACCCCTCCCGGCTTCCAGGCCGCCTCGGCTTTTTATTTTATCTGCTTTGATAGTCTTTAAAAGAACTTGTTAATTCAAACAATTCCACCTGGTGGGTATTTTTAAGGGATAATTAATTTTTTAATTGCTTCCTGTTTTTCTTACTTTGGTTTTGTTTTT
The DNA here is from genome assembly GCA_021605205.1 of Aegilops longissima. Classification (NCBI taxonomy): domain Eukaryota; kingdom Viridiplantae; phylum Streptophyta; class Magnoliopsida; order Poales; family Poaceae; genus Aegilops; species Aegilops longissima. The sequence goes on from CM038679.1 coordinate 696,893,440, forward strand.
TGAAAAATTATTTTGAAAAAATTCTGTCCCGCCTTTGTTTAATTGGTGGTTTAATTTCTTAAATTTATTGTTGTTTTATGGAATGGTTCATGGAAGTCGGGAAAAAAAAAAATCAATGGTCCAAAATTTAATTTTTTTGCCACAACTTCCACGTAATGTCATTCCCTTTATAAAACTTGGGCACTCAAAACATTGGTCAAAGTTTGCCACCAATTTTTTAGAATTTTTATATTTTACTATTCATGCTAAGGTCATATGAGCTAAAACTAAGATGGGGACTGGCAAACACTTTTTCATGAATGCAAATGACATGCACATATAGGTGATGCTTTTTCAACATTTTGATATCTTATTTGAATTTTTCTGAGTTAGTATGAATTTTTTATGAAGTTTTCAAAGTGATGGTCAAACAGTCAAAGGGCAAAAGCATAAGAGGAGCAAAGTGGTTTGGGCAAGAACAAGTGTTTTTGGAAACTAGGGGTAAACCTGCCGAGTGTGACCCAACTAGGGGCATAAAATCAATTGTCCCTATTTTGAACCTCTGCCCGAAGATCCGGCCAAGGGCCTATGCTGTGTAAATATTATTTTAATTCTATCTTTCCATGCTCATTGCTCTTATGGTTTTTTTGCTTTCCCTTAGTCGCCGCCTCCCTGGTTTAAACCGCCTCATGGGATTATCGTTGGGTCTAGTGCTTTACCTTTGAGAAGGCAAGTACTTGGCCATTTTTTAGAGTCTTTTAAACAAGTTGGGTAGAAAGGTCGATACTTAAGAGTCGGTTTTTGCAAAAAGGGCTGGAAGCCTTTGCTATGTTTATGCTTTGGGTCCTTAGCCATTTTTCGTGGGCGCCTGCCTTCCTTACCTTGCCCACAAAAAAAGGCCCATGAAGCGCGGTTTTCTGACAGGAGACGGCTTAGGAACGCCATTAACTTTGTCCGACCGAGGAAGCATTTCATAGCGAGGACGAGAGTCCCCCGGGCCGACTAGTCGGGCCCCATGCCAAGCAAATAACAAAGAGTAATATACTTGAAGGCATGATTTTATCATACAGATAACAAAAGAGGGCAGTCCCCGAGCCTGCCCTCGGGGCCCAAGTCTTGGTACTTTAAACACAAAGGGTAGCGTGGTACATACTGCATCAATCGTAAAATCTTCGGAGGAGATTGATTCCATGGGTTCCGCCCTTTGCCGGAGTCGCCCTTCTTGGTCTCCGGGGCTTCGGAAAGGCCGATCGTAGTAGGAGTCGCTGCCCAGCCTTTGTCGACAATGAATGGGCCTTCCAACCCCGAATTTAGGGGCCGGGCCCTTTGTTCGCTGGATCAGCCGGAGGCGGTCCCTCTAGGAATGATCTTGGCTTGACCTTTCTTTGTGGAAGGGCGCAGTCCGGGTAGATGTTGGACCCCAGTAAACAGCCGTCTCTTCCGAGATCGACGCCGCCTTGACGTGTTTCTTCCGCTTCCTTCTTGTACATGGTGACTCCGGGGAGTCGAACTTTATATCTTTGGGATGACGGCCGCAACCGGAGACGAGGAAGAAGGGGGAAGGCTTGACTTGTTTGGAGTCGCGGCGGACCTCCAGAGGAACCGGTAAAACCCTCAAGCCAGTGGGAATGTCCAAAGGGTTCGACCACCAAGGCTTGATGCCGAATGATGAGGGCTTATTTCCACCGGCCGCTTGATCTGGATGGGCAATCGACGCTAAGTCCAAGGATGCCTTGCGCCGAGAACGGGCTGTGGCGCCTTTGGCAAAATTTGTGCCATTGTCGGTGATGATGCTGTGTGGTACGCCGACCGAGTCGTGATATCGGCGATGAAAGTCACCGCAGAGGACCATTCAACTTCTTGATGGGTTTTGCTTCTATCCACTTGGTGAACTTGTCAACCGCGAAAGTAGGTGAGTTAGGGCCCGGCCGCTTTTTGAATGGTCCCACCATGTCCGCCCCCAAACAGCAAAGGGGCCAAAGCGATGGGGATAGTCTTGAGGTAAGCCCTGAAACGGCTTGGGCGGAACACCGACACCCTTTGCATTTCTGAATAATTCCTTGGCCTTTCTAGGGCAGTTGGCCAAGAAACCGTGTCGGAAGGCTTTTGACGAGTGCTCTTGAGGCGCATGATGGCCGCTCGCCTTTGATGAATGTCTTGAGAATTGTTCCCGGCTTCGCCTCGACGAAGCCCGGTAGACACGAGGACGCCTACCGACCAGCCTTCTGTTGACTATAGTGTAGGCTGCGGCTCCTGTTGTACTTGCCGAGCTAAGGACTCATCGGGTTGGTAGCCTCCGCTTACTAGAACTTGTGGGTGGGCCCATGAGGGTGCTGCTATTTCTTCGATCGCCAAGATTGCTACTTGGACGAGGGCGGCCGGGCGGGAGGGGCGGGTTGGAGTCCGCAGCTTGCTGGGTTGAAGAAGTCCCCGGCCGACCGGGCGCAGCCCCGGGCCGAGTTCTCAAGTTCAGCAGGCCGCAGCCCCGGGCCAAGTTCTCAAGTCCCTGCCAGCTTTGACTGAACATTCTTGGGGCCGTCTGCAAGAATTCTTGTGTCGTCTGGTGAGGCTTTGGAGTCGGATCCGACTTTCGGGGACCGCACAAAATGGAGTCTGACCGTGACGGCTTGATGATGGCTTGAGGAGGCGGGGCGACGCCGGATGGTATTGCCCGCGGGTGGAGCCGATTTCTGCCGTGGTATTCGCTGGTCGTTGTCGCTTTGGCACGTGGAGGAACCGCACCCTCAAAATATCCACTAGCCGGTACCAGAAACGGTAGCTCGCCATGTTTGATCTTTGGGCCCCGGGCCCCGGATGACCGTTGGACCACAAGTCGAGTCGCCATAACACAGATCCGCAATGCCGTTTTGGCGCCGGAGTTCGGAATGAGCGCCGATTCGGGCGACGTTGTTGAGGCGGGAAATGGATCTCAGGCGATTTGAGCTTGTCGCCTTTGGAGGAAGTGAGGAAACGGCCCCCGCCGGTGCGCATCTTGGAGCCATCGGGCATCCGCCAATGGGTGGAGTCGGGCTTAGGGTACCGGTCTCGCCCGACGAGGAAGTCGGCCAAAGGCTCCGATTGATGGCGGGGCTGGTAATAGATGGGTAGGGGGCCCTTTATGGCCCATTTGGCCACTTGGCCGAATCTCGCTTCCCGGGATCTCCTAGGGGCTGTGCAAACCACGGTGATTGGATGCTCTTGAAAGTAAGGCTTCAACCTTGGTGGGGCACGCCAAACACATCTTTCCGTAGTGAGGGTAGTTCGCTGGAGGGTTGAAATTTTGGCCGTAATATACCGCCTCCGGACAGGTAGCGCCTTTGCCTTCCCTCCTTATGCTCAACTACAAGATCAGGCCACTACCCTCCCGGGGGGTAATAATACAGGAGCATGGGCCTTGGGAGGTCCCAAAGACGGGAGAAGTCAGCATTTTCTTCAACTGAGAAAAGCTTGTTCGCCTTGGGGTTCCATTCAAGAAGGTGGTTCTTCATGAGCTGGTACAAAGGAAGAGTTTCCCAGCCGGGATGAATCGGCCGATGGGACGCCAAACAGCCGTGAACTTTTGCACATCTAGCAACCGGGGGTACTTCCATACCTCGATTGCCTTGATCTTCACGGGGTTGCACTTTATGCCACGTTCGGAGACCGGAAACCAAGGAGTGGCCGGGGGAATTCAAGACGACTTGGGTTGAGCTTGATCGGAATCGCGCAGATTCTCAAAGGTTCCTTGAGGTCTTCCAACAAAGGTTCCTCGCTTCCGCCTTCCCACCACATCGCCCACGAACGGGGTGCGCTGCTTGAGGAGGCACTTCGCATGCAACGCTGAAAGGTGGGCCAAAGATTCCTTGGGGCTGGTCACCAGCAAAGGCTCAACGGCGGATGAAGGCGGTCTTCAACTGTCGGCCGGGTTCAGCTTGATCTGGTGATATCCCAGTATGGCCTAAGAAGCCCGGCCATCCGGTGTGGAGTCTATCACCCATCAATTCTAAAGTTTAATGGGTCCTGGGCAAGCTTTGTTGAGGCTTGTGTAGTTACACATCCGCCAACGCTTGTTCTTCTTTTACCAAGACCGGGTTCCTAGCCACCCGAAAGAACACTTCCATGATGAAACCGGCCGCAGGAGCCGGCTTCTTCTCCAACAACTTTTTTTCTTCCCGACAAGGGCGCAAAGGTCCCGACGGCTTCACATCAGATCGGACATTAATTTGTGCTCGGACCTCCGATGCACCGGCATGTCTTTAGGGGACCATGAAAATGTCCCAATTTCACGGAGGAAATCGACGAGCTCGCTTTATATTTATCCAAGGTTTGCACCCAGAAGTGACCTCTCCGGTGCTCCGGGTCCAAGGGTATCTTCTTTTTCTTTGGCCGCTTGAACGAGCCCTCCCCCTTGGGGTTACGACATCTTCACTTTGGCCATTGCCACAACCCGATCAAGAAGCGCCCAAGGACATTGTGGACCTGCCAGCCGATTGCTTTCAACGGCCGACGGATTTCCGTAGTCGGCCACGGCCAAATCCCTTGGTACTGCATCTTCATCTTGAGGTAGGGAGTGGGGGACCGCCATGAACTTGGCCAAAGCAGGTCGGGGCAGCATGGTACGGGCTTTTGAGGTCCACCACTAACCAGACCCGCTCTCCAAAATGATCTTTGTCCCCAAAGAGGACGCCTATCGGATCTTGCCGACCGTGAGCGGAAAGGCTGTACAATGCCGGGAACACATCCGCTGCTTCAAAGCTGTCTTTGCTTGATTCCTAATTCTCCATTGTGTCCTTGTACAGATGTTGATGCTGCTGCCTGCTCATTAGCACTCGCGAGAAGCGAAGCGGCCCGCCTATCCCGGCAAGGGTGGCTCCAAGACCAGGTAGGAGGGCCCGGATTCGCATCACCTCCGGGTGATCAGCTCCTCCAACCGAAGGCTTTCGAACAAAGGCATGAACTCGAGTATCCGACGCCAGGAACTTCCGCTGTGCAGCCCCGCTTTGCACGGCCGTCGGCCACACCGGAACACTACATAAGCTCCATGCTCTGGTACTGGTTTTGTATCGGCCTGGGTTCGACAGGCTTGCCGGGCGGTGGAGGCGGGGCCCAAAGAAAGGGGGGGAGGGGAGGCCCCTCCTTGGCGATCCCGTGAGCCGCGGCACTTCCGGTGGTGTGGTTTGACGGTTTCGGTCGCTATGGAACTTACAGGACCATCTAGTGTCCTCGGAAGAGAAGGCCGACAACCGCTTGATTTTTCCGTTTCCCTTGGCCGGAGGCTGCCCCTCCGTGTTGGTTCAATCGCCGCCACCTGCCGGCTGTTGGAAGCCGGGCGGGCCTTGCGCCAGGATCATTCTCCTTCGCCGAGGTGTCGCCACCAAGTTCTGGGGCCGAGGAGCCACCTTGGGCCAGACCACTTCAATCTCCGCTCACATGGAGGAGCGGCTGGCGTGATTTGTTCCAGGCGATCAGCAGCTCGTTGAGGGTTTCCGGCCTCCGCAAAGGAGCTTGGCTTGAGGAGGGTGCCTTCTGCACCAAGGGTGAAGTACTAATAGCCGACCTGCACTGCAGGAGTTCCGGAGCTCGCCCCAAGGAGGGGGTCGCAGTGGACTTGCTGGGGCCTTGCACGCACAAGGAAAGTCCAGGCTTGGGAGGTCGCCATGTGCTCGTGAAGGCGGATGAAGGCCTCGTGAAGTTGACCCAGCTGTTGATGCGGGGCTTCGTTGTTCAACCATGTCCGGCCGTGCCCGGAGCATGAGGGGAAATACTTTACGAAACGCGCTTTTGTTGCCGCTGGGCCGACGGCCGTGGAGGTCAACTAGCGGGCCCCCGGCCACGGAGCCGTGTATTTGGGTGTATCTCGGGAGTGGAACCTCCGGGAAGGGCTCGCTGGATGCGAGGCCCAAACATGGCGGGCCCAACTCGTTTTCCTTCCAGGCGGGGATCGGTGGAGTCGGTCGATCCGGTGGCGGGCGGTTTTCTCGACTTTCCTGGGGCCGGCGGCGCCGGAGTCGGATGCTCACGGGTGGCGGGAGACTCCGCCTTTCTGCGGGGGAGGAGGGAGATAGTCATCCCGCCGCTTCCATGCTCTTGGGCGGCCGCCTTGGTCGCGCCGATGGAGATGTGGGTCCGACTATGGCTGACAGCCGGATCCTTGCTTCCACGGACACCGCTTAGTCGGCGCCCGAGATGTCACGCTTGATCTCGGCAAGGGTTCGTTGTTGTGCCGGGCGCCCCGCGGCAGCCGCCGTTTGGCGTGGCAGGCTGCCAGGGAGCTGCTGGACTTCGCCCGCCATCACGCCGGGCGCCTCGCCTCGGTTATTCAGGCCCGCCGGCCCCGGGGGCGCGATGTTCTTCCGCGGGGCGATTTGGGTGATTGGCCCAACAGGTTGGCGATGGCTACGCGTTGTGGACCGCGCTTAGGCGGTTAGGCCCAGCCGGAGTTTCGGCAGCCGCCCACCCGATCCATCTCACGCTGGTAGGTTCAAAGCCGCCTCATGCTTGCCAGCTTTTTGGCGCCACGGGAGGTGAAGGCGGCGGCCTCCGGCGCCCCAGCCGCGGGTTTTCCGGAATAGGCGCGTCAGGTCCTGCAGAACCGCTGGCCGGAGGGTAATGGAGCTCCCTCACCGGCTCGCCGGCGACCCAGCACTTCCGGGACGGTGCTTCCGGCCTTCCGCGAGGGAGCGGCTCATCGAGACCACCACGCCAGGGGAACGGCCGAGCGACGCGGTATTGGAGTCGACCATCATTGGGCCGGTGGAGCCCACGGACCCGGTCGGTGGCGGCTCGCCGCGACGGGAGTTGCTCGAGGAGGCCCGCGAGGAGGTTTCGGGCCGCCTGCGCTCGCGCCGGATGCAGGCTGCCGAGAGGGAACTCGCCGACAAGTTCGGGCGAAAGGGCTGGTCGCCAGCGATCTCCGCCATGGGCTTGTCGGCGCAGACCTTCCCCCGGGGCCGGGCTGGCTGCGCCGCTAGGGAGGAAAAGGTTCACGCCCAGCAGGTCTCCGGGACGGTGCACCTGGCCCCATTGGGCGCCAAATGTCGGGGTTTGGGCAATATGCCAAAGGATGGCTTATCATGGTGGGGGGGAACGCCGGTGCCGAAACGGGATGAGGCGAAGGCATGCACGCCGCTAATCTACCCAGCCGTCTCCGGGAGATAACACCCCATCGCTCTCGGGGTCTCCCGATGATCACTATGGCAAAGTGGGTACAAGGTTGCTCCTTGAGCTTGTTGGGTGAGGAAGGGAAGGCACGGCTAGCTCTTCTCTTCCCCTATGTGTGTCTAAAACTATTAGGGTCCAACCTTGATGGGTGCCCCGGGTTTATAAGGCCACTTCGGGGACAGGAATCCCCCGGGCGAGGTCCCACCGCCGGGCCCTTAAGTCGCCGTTTTCTCCGGCCATCGGGCCCGCCGACCAGTGGGCCCCCGACGGTTCCAAGATGGGGCCGAAGCCTTTGTCCGCCTGGGCGGGTCTTGCCGACGGGATTACCGTAGTCGTGTTTCTAATGACGCGAAGCTTGGTCAAGGGGTCATGGAAAAAGGGCCACCGACGAACGATCGCTTTGCTACCCTGCCTTGTTCTTAATGGCGACGGAGCCGTGGGAGGGACGGCCAACTCGGAGGCCGACCCCAGCGGGTCCGACTTGGGGTGTTTGCCCTTTCAGATTCCCCGACGGGGTCCCCGCTTCCTTCGGGTTGTCGACAGGCCGTCTTGGGTACGGGATCGCCCACGGGTTGATGTCGGGCCGGGGGAAACAATGCCCACGGACGGAGATCTCGCCGACGGGCGCCATGGCCATGCATGTCCTTTGTGAAGGGGGGATGGGCTGCGGGGCCTCATCCCATCCGGCCCAGAGTTGCAAGGGGAGGTGGTTGAGTCGGGCCGACTCCCATTGCCGGCCTCCCAAGTCGCTGGCCGGGAGTCGGCCCATCTCGAGGCCGCCTGACTCGGCTGAGGGGCAATGGCCTGGGCCCGACTCTCAAAAGGCGGCCTCCGCCTTGGGTCTTGAGGGGCGCAGCCTTGATGTTTTGAAAGGTCCAGGGCCGGGTTTCCACCCGGGCCCCATTACTCCCAACATGGTCTTTTTCCTACCAATCTATCCCCTAGGAGCATGCGAAATTTTTGCTTAGATAACTTGTAGATTTTGGCAATAAGTATATGAGTTCTTTATGACTAATGTTGAGTCCATGGATTATACGCACCTTCTTCCTTCCACCATTGTTAGTTTCTAATACCGCCGACTTTCCGCCGGTATCAACCCCACCATATATATTCCTCAAAACAGCCAGATACCTACCTATCATGGCATTTCCATAGCCATTCGAGATATATTGCCATGCAACTTTCCACCGCTCGCTTACTATGACACGCCCATCATTGTCATATTGCTTTGCATGATCATGTAGTTGACATTGTATTTGTGGCAAAGCCACCATTCAAATTTTTTCATACATGTCACTCATGAGTCATTGCACATCCCGACAATCGGCGGAGGCATTTATATAGAGTCATATTTTGTTCTAAGAATCGATTTGTAATTTTTGAGTTGTAAGAAAATAAAAGTGTGATGATCATCATTATTAGAGCATTGTCCCAAAGGAGGAAAGGATGATGGAGACTATGATTCCCCCACAAGTCGGGATGAGACTCCGGACGAAAAATAAAAAAAAAGAAGGAAAAAAAAGAGGCCAAAAAAAAGAGAAAGGGCCCAAATAAAAAAAAATAAAAAAATGAGAGAAAAATAGATAAGGGGCAATGCTACTATCCTTTTACCACACTTGTGCTTCAAAGTAGCACCATGATCTTCATGATAGGAGTCTCCTATGATATCACTTTCATATACTAGTGGGAATTTTACATTATATAACTTGGCTTGTATATTCCAATGATGGGCTTCCAAAATGCCCTTGGTCTTCGTGGAGGCAGTTGGATGCACACCCACTTAGTTTATTTTGTTGAGCTTTCATACTTATAGCTCTAGTGCATCCGTTGCATGGAAATCCCTACCACTCACATTGATATCTATTAATGGGCATCTCCATAGACCGTTGATACCCTAGTTGATGTGAGACTATCTTCTCCTTTTTGTCTTCTCCACAACCACCATTCTATTCCACCTATAGTGCTATGTCCATGGCTCACGCCATGTATTGCGTGAAGATTGAAGAAGTTTGAGAACGCCAAAAGTATGAAACAATTGCTTGGCTTGTCATCGGGTTGTGATGATTTAAATACTTTGTGTGGTGAAGATAGAGCATAGCCGCACTATATGATTTTGTAGGATAACTTTCTTTGGCCATGTTATTTTGAGAAGACATAATTGCTTTGTTAGTATGCTTGAAGTATTATTATTTTTATGTTTTAAACTTTTGTCTTGAATCTTCGGATCTGAATATTCATACCACAATTAAGAAGAATTACATTGAAATTATGCCAAGTAGCATTCCACATCAAAATTATCTTTTTATCATTTTACTCGAGGACGGCAGGAATTAAGCTTGGGGATGACCGATCCTCCAATGTATCTATAATTTTTGATTGCTCCATGCTATATTATCACCGGATGGACAAATTGGGCTTTATTATCCACTTTTATATTACTTTTGGGACTAACCTATTAACCGGAGGCCCAACCCAAAATTGTTGTTTTTTGCATATTTCAGAGTTTCGAAGAAAAGGAATATCAAACGGAGTCCAATTGACCTGAAACTCCACGGAACTTATTTTTGGACCAGAAGAAGCCCACGGAGTACCGGAAGCTCACCAGGGGAGTCCCGGGCTGCCCACGAGGGTGGGGGGCGCGCCCACCCCCCTAGGGCGTGCCCCCCTGCCTCGTGGACAGCCCGGAGGTCCACCGAGCATTTTTTCACCCATATATATCCACGCATTCTAAAAACTTCGGGAACAAAATAGATTTGGAGTTCCGCCGCCAAAGCCTCCTGAGCCACCAAAAGTCAATCGGGACCTGTTCCCGACTCCAGGGGGGGAACCTCCCGGTGGCCATCTTCATCATCCCGGCGCCCATGACGAGGAGGGAGCAGCCCCGGGCTGAGGGTATGTACCAGTAGCTATGTGTTTGATTTCTCTCTCTCTCTCTGTTCTTGAGGTGATGCGATCTTGATGTATCGCGAGCTTTGCTATTATAGTTGGATCTTATTTCTTCCCCTCTACTCTCTTGTAATGGATTGAGTTTTCCTTTGAAGTAATCATATTGGATTGAGTCTTTAATGATTTGAGAACACTTGATGTTTTCTTGGGCGATCTATGGTGACAATGGGAAACGTGATTCACTTGATGTATGTTTTGGTGATCAACTTTGGGTTCCGCCATGAACCTATGCATAGGGGTTGGCACAAGTTTTCGCCTTGATTCTCCGGTAGAAACTTTTGGGCACTTTTGAGGTTCTATGTGTTGGTTGAATAGATGAATCTGAGATTGTGTGATGCATATCGATAATCATACCCACGGATACTTGAGATGACATTGGAGTATCTAGGTGACATTAGGGTTTTGGTTGATTTGTGTCTTAAGGTGTTATTCTAGTACTAACTCTAGGGCTGTTTGTGACACTTATAGGAATAGCCCAACGGATTGATAGGAAAGAATAACTTTGAGGTGGTTTCGACCTACCATAATTTTCGCTTGTTTTCCACTATTAGTGACTTTGGAGTGACTCTTTGTTGCATGTTGAGGGATAGTTATATGATCAATTATGTTTTATTGTTGAGAGAACTTGCACTAGTGAAAGTATGAAACCCTAGGCCTTGTTTCTAGATGCAGGTAGGAGTCGGTCTACTAATCTTGGACATGATGCCTATATACATGGTCATTGCCTTGGATATCGTCATAATTGTTTGCTCTTCTATCAATTGCTCAACAATAATTTGTTTACCCATCGTGTGCTATTTTCTCGAGATAAGTCACTAGTGAAATCTACAGGCCCCGGGTCTATCTTTTATCATTGTTTTCAGATCTATTATTCCAAAAACCTAAAAATACCTTGTTGCACTTTCTCTTTACTTATTTTATTTCGTGTTTTTGCTAGATCTATTTATCCAATCTCATACAGTTTAATCTATCTTTTTACCGTGGAGGGACTGATAACCCTGAAGGAAATATGCCCTAGAGGCAATAATAAAGTTGTTATTTATATTTCCTTATATCATGATAAATGTTTATTATTCATTCTAGAATTGTATTAACGGAAACTTAGTACATGTGCGAATACATAGACAAAACTGAGTGTCCCTATTATGGCTCTACTTGACTAGCTCCACTAGTAGAAAAAGGGTCAACGTGAAGCACATTAGTGCGGTTTCTATTAGAGCCGGCACAAATGTATACATTAGTGCGGTTCAACGGCTAGCCTTTAGCACCGGTTCGTGGCTAACCTTTAGCACCGGTTCGCGCCACGAACCGGTACTAATGAGGTGGTGGCAGGATGTTGTCGAGTCTTGGCCCCTCCGGCACCTTTAGTACCGGTTCGTGCCACGAACCGGTACTATAAATCCTCCTGCATATAAACCCTTCGTCCAGCTCGCTCTGTTCTTCCCCTTTCCCTCTCCTCTCCTCTCTGTTCTTCCTCTTCTCCCCTCGAGCTCATCACACATTTTGCCCAAAATTTGTCAAGATTTGAAGGCCCCCATCCATTCAAGTGATCACAAAGGTTAGCAACTTTGTCCTTTCATCTCTCATTGCTAGATTAGCTCTTGCATTGGTTCATATAGTTATTAATTTGTGAGTTTAGTAATTTGGGAGGAAATATATATATGTGCTAGTATTTGATTTATATGCAATTTGAGGTCAAAATAACACTTAGTTTGCATATGTAGGTGTGGTTTACTTAGTGCCTTCTAAATCTCTATCGTAACCACCGTCGATCGCCCATTTGTTCGTCATGGCACCACCTTGTGGTGAGCCTCTTGTTCATGAAATTTTATATAAAAATTGATGTTTGTGTGATTTGGATATATAGTTACTCGTATAATAATTATCTTACCCGTCGTTGTTTGTTATACATAGTGCCATGGTTTTGATATCCGTCCCGTCGGCCCTCGTCCTTGTTATGATTCGGATGTGGTATATTCTCTTTTAAAACTATTTGTTGCATTTAGTGTTTATGACAAATTATGCCCATCAAGTTGACATAGATATTTTTATCTAGGAGGTATGTGAACCGGAAATTCCAACCGACCCTATTGTCGAGAGGTTAAATTTAGTTGAAAGAAAACAAGTACTTGAAAGAAAAATTGAAAAGAATTGAGGGGAGAAGATGGAATTGGAGTTGCATGTTGCCGATGTAAATCGATGATCACAAGATCAAGATGGAGAAAATGCGCTTGAAGATTAGAAAGATTAGAAAATATGCCATCGATAGTGAGGCTTGGTATCATTATCTTTGTTGGATCAATTGTTACCTTAGTTGCGATCTTGATCGCATTTGTTGTTGCATTTAAATGCTTTAGCTAGAGAGTTATTTGTTTGTTGCATTTAAGTGTTGTATGAACTTTATGTATGAACTTGTATTAATTTGGTCTATTCGGTGTTGTGTAATGAAGATGAGCGGCAATGGATGTACGATGACCGATGCTCTCCCAGTTCGTTGAGGCGTGCATACTTTTACGCTTTGGTGAGGCAAACAAGCGGGCGGATGGTTTTATGCCTTGTCCATGTGCTGGCTGTAAGAATGGTCATAATTACTCTCGTCAAGAACCATTCCGTCCACTGTTTGAGTCGGTTTCATGCCCCACTATAATGTTTGGACCAAGCACGGAGAAAGAGGGGTTATGATGGAAGACAATGAAGAAGAAGAGGGCGACGACAGCTATCCGGCCATGGGTTCCCTGAATACGATGATACAACAATGGGGAAGAAGCTGAGCCGAATGTCGGAAGAAGCTGGGCGGCAATGCGGGAAGAAGCTGAAGAAGAGGCATCGGATGAGCCGTTGATGATCTAGGTCGGGCCATTGCCGATGCAAAGAAAGCTGCGCAAGTGATTTGGAGAAGAAGAAGTTGCAGCGCATGTTAGAGGATCACAAAAATTGTTGTACCAATTGCGTGGGTGACAAGAAAAAGCTGGGCACCACACTGGAATTGCTGCAATGGAAGGCAGAGAATGGTGTATCGACAAGGGATTTGGAAAGTTCTTGGTAATGATAAAGGATATGCTTCAAAGGACAACGAATTGCCCGAAATGCGTCTGAAGCAAAGAAGGCTGTCGCCCTCTAGGGTTAGAGGTGCGAAGATACATGCATGCCCTAATGATTGCATCCTCTACCGCGGTGAGTACGAGGATTTGAGCGCTTGCCGGTATGTGGTGCATTGCGCTATAAGATCAGCCACGATGAGCATGGTGATGTTGAGGCGGCGCCCGGAAGAAGATTCCTGCCAAGGTGATGTGGTATTCTCCTATAATACCACGGTTGAAACATTGTTCCAAAACAAAGAGCATGCCAAAGCGTCACGATGGCACGAAGAAGACCGTAAGGAAGGCGGAAAGTTGAGAGTACCGGTGACGGGTCGCGGTGGAGAAAAATCGAAAGAAATGCGGGAAGGAGTTTGTAGATGGCGCAAGGGCGTATGGTTTGGTCTAAGCGCAGATGGCATTAATCCTTTTGGGGAGCAGAGCAGCAACATAGCACCTGGCCTGTGACTCTATGTTTGTATAACCTTCCTCCTTGGTTGTGCATGAAGCGGAAGTTCATTATGATGCGGTGCTCATCCAAGGCCCTAAGCAACCCGGCAACGACATTGATGTGTACCTAAGGCCATTAGTTGAAGAACTCTTACAACTGTGGAATGGAACAGGTGTACGTGCGTGGGATGAGCACATGGGGGAAGAATTTGACCTAAAGGCGTTGCTGTTCGTGACCATCAATGATTGGCCTGCTCTCAGTAACCTTTCAGGACAGACAAACTTCTTGATGGGTTTTGCTTCTATCCACTTGGTGAACTTGTCAACCGCGACAAGTAGGTGAGTTAGGCCGCCTCGTGCCGTTTTGAATGGTCCCACCATGTCCAGGCCCCAAACAGCAAAGGGCCAGGCGATGGGGATAGTCTTGAGTGCTGAAGCCGGCTGAAACGGCTTGGAGCGGAACACCTGACACCCCTTGCATTTCTGAACTAATTCCTTGGCCTCTTCTAGGGCAGTTGGCCAGAAGAAACCGTGTCGGAAGGATTTGGTGACGAGTGCTCTTGAGGCTGCATGATGGCCTTTTCGCCTTGATGAATGTCTTGAGAATTGCTTGGCCTGCTCGGCTCGGCCTTGCCTGGTAGACCACAGTGGCGCTGCGCTGACCAGCTCTCTGTTGACTATAGTGTAGGCTGCGGCTCGGTGTTGTACTTGCCGAGCTAAGGACTCATCGGTTGGTAGCTCTCCGCTTACTAGGAACTTCAGGATGGGCTGGGCCCATGAGGGTGCTGCTATTTCTTGATTGCCGATCTTGCTACTTGGGCCGAGGCGGCTGGGCTGGGAGGCGGCGGGTTGGAGTCCGCAGCAGCTTGCTGGGTTGAAGAAGTCCCCGGGCCGACTGGCGCAGGCCCCGGGCTGAGTTCTGAAGTCTTCGCAGTGGTGGCCGCAGTCCCCGGGCCAAGTTCTGAAGTCCCCGGGCCAGCTTTGACTGCAACATTCTTGGGGCCGTCTGCAAGAATTCTTGTGTCGTCTGCTGAGGCTTTGGAGTCGGATCCGACTTCTTCAGGGGAGCCGGCACAAAAATGGAGTCTGATTCTGGTGACGGCTTGACAGATGGCTTGAGGGCTGAAGGCGGCGCGGATGGTATTACTGGCGGGTGGAGCCGATTCTTGCGTGGTATCTGCTTGGTCGTTGTCGTTTCTTGCACGTGGAGGAACTCGCACCCTCAAAATATCCACTCAGCTGTTGTACCAGAAGCGGTAGCTCGCCATGTTTGCATCTTTGGCGTCCGATCACGGATGATTGTTGGACCACCAAGTCGAGTCGCCATAACACGGGATCCGGCGAATGCCAAGCTCTTTGGCAAGCCGGAGCCTGTGAATGAGCGCCTCGTATTCGGCGACGTTGTTGGAGGCGGCGAAATGGATCTGCAGCGCGTACTTGAGCTTGTCGCCTTTGGAGGAAGTGAGGACAATGCCGGCTCCCAAGCCGGTGCGCATCTTGGAGCCATCGAAGTGCATCCGCCAATGGGTGGAGTCGGGCGTTGGCGGCAGGTACTGGGTCTCGGCCCAGTCGACGAGGAAGTCGGCCAGTGCCTGCGACTTGATGGCGGTGCGGGGCTGGTAATAGATGGTGTAGGGGGCCAGTTCTATGGCCCATTTGGCCACTCGGCCAGAAGCATCTCGGCTTCCGATGATCTCGGCTAGTGGGGCTGTGCAAACCACGGTGATTGGATGCTCTTGAAAGTAAGGCTTCAACTTCTTGGTGGCAAAGTGCACGCCGTAACACATCTTCTGGTAGTGAGGGTAGTTCTGCTTGGAGGTTGTGATGCCCGCTCGGGTAATATACCGATCTACGGACAGGTAGCGCCTTGCCTTCCTCCTTGCGTTCAACTACAATGGTATCTTGACTACCTGCTGGTGGCGGCAATATCTGAGAGCATGGGCTCCTTGGGAGTCGGGCCGCCAAAGACGGGGAGTAGTCAGCATTTTCTTCAAGCGGAGAAAAGCTTCGTCCGCCTTGGGGTTCCATTGAAGAAGGTGGTCTTCTTCATGAGCTGGTACAAAGGAAGAGCTTTCGCCCGCCGCCGGTGATGAATCGGTGATGGGCGTAAACAGCCGGTGAACTTTTGCACATCTAGCGATCGGCGGGTACTTCCATACTCTCGATTGCCTTGATCTTCACGGGTTGCACTCTATGCCACGTTAGGAGACCAGAAACCAAGGAGCTGGCGGTGGTACTCAAGACGCACTTCTTCTGGGTTGAGCTTGATCTGGAATCGGCGCAGATTCTCAAAGGTCTCCTTGAGGTCTTCCAACAGTGTTCCTCGCTTTTCCGTCTTCACCACCACATCGTCCACGTAAACGTGGGTGTTTCTGCCAAGCTGCTTGAGGAGGCACTTCTGCATGCAACGCTGAAAGGTGGCGCCAGCATTCCTTAAGCCGAACGTCATGGTCAGCTAGCAAAAGGCTCTGAACGGCGTGATGAAGGCGGTCTTCAATCTGTCGGCCGGGTTCAGCTTGATCTGGTGATATCCTGAGTATGCGTCTAAGAAGCTCAACAGCTCGCATCCGGCTGTGGAGTCTATCACCCGATCAATTCTCGGCAAAGCGAATGGGTCCCTGGGGCAAGCTTTGTTGAGGCTTGTGTAGTCAATACACATCCGCCACTGCTTGTTCTTCTTTAGTACCAAGACCGGGTTCGCTAGCCACTCTGGAAAGAACACTTCCATGATGAAACCGGCTGCGAGGAGCCGGGCTATCTCTTCTCCAACAACTCTTCTCTTCTCTTCTGACAGGCGGCGCAAGGGCTGCCTGACGGGCTTCACATCAGATCGGACATGTAACTTGTGCTCGGCGAATTCCGTCGATGCACCTGGCATGTCTTTAGGGGACCATGCGAAAATGTCCCAATTCTCACGGAGGAAATCGACGAGCTCGCCTTACTATTTACTGTCAAGGTTTGCACCTACGATAGCGTACCTCTCCGGGTGCTCCGGGTCCAAGGGTATCTTCTTTGTCTCTTTGGCCGGCTTGAACGAGCCCTCAGCTTTCGACTCCTTGGGGTTGGGCGACATCTCTGGCTACTTGCCGGCCATTGCCACAACCCGATCAAGAAGCCGCTTCTCAGCTGCGATTACCAGGGACTCGGCTAGCCGACTGCTTTCAGCTGCACAGACGGACGACTTTCTGTAGTCGCCGGCTACGGTCAGAATCCCCTTGGTACTCGGCATCTTCATCTTGAGGTAGGCGTAGTGGGGGACCGCCATGAACTTGGCCAAAGCAGGTCGGCCAAGCAGAGCATGGTACGGGCTTTTGAGGTCCACCACTTCGAACCAGACTGGCTCTCGGCAAAAATGATCTTTGTCCCCAAAGAGGACGTCTATCAGGATCTTGCCGACCGGTGAGCAGGAAAGGCCAGGTACAATGCCGTGGAACACAGTCCGGCTGCTCTAAAGCTGTCTTTGCTTGATTCCTAACTTCTCCATTGTGTCCTTGTACAGGATGTTGATGCTGCTGCCTCCGTCTATCAGCACTCGCGAGAAGCGAGCGGCCCGCCTATCCGCGGCAAGGGTGGCTCCCAAGACCAGGGCGTAGGAGCCCGGATTCGGCATCACCTCTGGGTGATCAGCTCGGCTCCAACTGATAGGCTTCTCGGAACAGTGCATGAACTCTGGAGTATCTGACGCTACTGCATTCACTTCCTGCTGCTGCAGCCGCCTGCTGCATCGGTCGTCGGCCACACTGGTGAACACTACATAAGCTCCATGCTCTCTGGGTACTCGTCTTGTCTTCGCGGTGGCGGCTCGACAGCCGGCTCTTTGGGCGGCGATGGAGGCGGCGGCCCGAAAGGGGGAGGCAGGAGGCCGTCTCCTTGGCGATCTGGTGAGCGGTGGCACTTCGGGTGGTGTGGTTTGGCGGCCGTGCGCTATGGAACTTCTGAGGACCATCTAGTGTCGCTTTCGTAAGAAGGCCGACAACCGATTGGATTTTCCGCCTTTACGCCGCTTGGCGGAGGCTGCCCCTCTGGCTGTTGGTCTTCAAGCGCCGCCACCGCCGGCTGTTGGAAGCGGCTGCGGGCCTTGCGCTTGTGATCATTACGCTCTGTCGCCGACCGGTGTCGCCACCGAGTTACGGGAGCACGAGGAGCCACCTTGCGGTCGACCGACTTCAATCTCCGTCTACATGGAGGAGTCGGCTGTGGCGTGCTTATGCGCTATGATCAGCAGCTCGTTGAGGGTTTCGGCTCGTCGCAAAGGAGCTTGTGCTTGAGGAGGTGCCTTCTCGCACCCGCGGTGAAGTACTCAATAGCCTGCACCTCGTGCACTCCCTCGCAGGAGTTCCGGAGCTCGGCCCAGCGCGTGAGGTAGTCGCGAGTGGACTCGTTGGGGCCTTGCACGCACAAGGAAAGCTGGCGAGGCTTGGGAGGTCGCTTGTATGTGCTCGTGAAGTTGCGGATGAAGGCCTCGGTGAAGTTGACCCAGCTGTTGATGCTGCGGGGCTTCAAGCTGTTCAACCATGTCCGGGCCGTGCCCTGGAGCATGAGGGGAACATACTTTACGACAACGCGCTTGTTGCCGTTGGCTATGCTGACGGCCGTGGAGTAGTCAACTAGCCAGTCCTCCGGCTTCACGGAGCCGGTGTATTTGGGTGTATCTCGGGGGAGTGTGAACCCTCTGGGGAAGGGCTCGTCTCGGATGCGAGGCCCGAAACATGGCGGGCCCAACTCGTCTTCCTCTTCCAGCGCCAGGGATCGGTGGAGTCGGTCGATCCGGTGGCGGGCGTTGTTTTCTCTGACTCCCTCTCGGTGGCCAAGGCGGTCGCCGAGAGTCGGATGCTCGACGGGTGGCGGGGAGACTCGCCTTTCTCTGCGGGGAGGAGGAGGCAGATAGTCATCCTGCCGCTCCACTGCTCTTGGGCGGCCGTCTTGGTCGCGCTCGATGGAGATGTGGGTCCGACTATGGCTGACAGCCGGATCCTTGTTTTTTCTTCCACGGACACCGCTAGTCGGCGTCCGAGATGTCACGCCTTGATCTCGGCGGGAAGGCAAGTCTTCGTGTTGTCGTCGCGGCGCCTCCGTGCGGCAGCCGGCTTCGTCTTGCGTGGCAGCCGCGTCGAGGAGCTGCTGGACTCGCTCCGTCATCACGCGGCGCTCCTCGCCCTCGAAGTTATCCAGCTCGTCCGCCGCCGCCTGGGCGGCGCGGATGTTCTCCGCGGGCGTGGCGTACACAGGGTGATTGGCCCCGAACAGGTTGGCGATGGCTACGCCGCGTTGCTGGACCGCGCCTAGGCGGCTAGGCCCAGTCGGAGTCGGCGAGCCGCCCACAGCGCGATCCATCTCACGCGGGTAGGCTTCTGACAAGCGTCTCATGCTTGCCAGCTTCTTTGCGCCTACGAGGAGGTGAAGGCGGCGTGCCTCCGGCGTCCCAGCGTCAGCGTCTTCCGGAATAGGCGCGGTCAGGTCCTGCAGAACCGCGTCGAGAGGGTAATGAGCTCCCTCACCGAAGGCTCGCTATGACCGATGACGAGCACTTCCGTGACGGTGCTTCCGCCGCTCTCGCGCGAGGGAGCGGCTCATCGTAGACCACCACGTTGGTGGGGAACGCGTCGAGCGACGCGGTATTGGAGTCGACCATCATTGGGTCGGTGGAGCCCACGGACTCCAGGTCGGTGGCGGGCTCGCCGGCGACGTGGAGTTGCTCGAGGAGGCCCGCGAGGAGGCTCTCGGGGCCGCCCGTGCCTGCGTCGGATGCAGGCTCGTCGGAGAGGCGAACCTCGCCGACAAGTTCGGCGAGGCAGCTGGTCGCGCAGGCGATCTCAGCGCCATGCAGTGTGTCGGCGCAGACTCCGTCTGGCGTGCCGGGCTGGCTGCGCTCTCTAGGGAGGAAAAAGGTTCACGTCCAGAGCAGGTCTCCGGACGACGGTGCACCTGGCCCCACGGTGGGCGCCAAATGTCGGGGGTTGGGTGCGACATATGCCAAAGGATGGCTTATCATGGTGGGGGCGAGTAGAAGCGTCGCGGTGCACAGAAGCAGGATGAGGCGAAGGCATGCACGCCGCGAATCTTACCCAGCTTGAGGGCTCTCCGGGAGATAACACCCCTCTCGCTGCTCTGCGGGGTCTCCGCATGATCACTATGGCAAAGTGGGTACAAGGTTGCTCCTTGAGCTGTTGGGGTGAGGAAGGAGAAGGCACGGCTAGCTCTTCTCTTCCCTCTATGTGTGTCTAAAACTATTAGGGTCCAACCCCTTGCATGGGTGCCCGGGGGTTTATCTGAGCCTGCCCCGAAGTACAATGGTAATCCGGTGGCGCGAGTCCCGGCCGTCGATCTCTTAAGTCGCCGTCTTCTCCGCCGACTACTGGGGCCCGCCGACTAGTGGGCCCCGCCGACGGTCCAGCATGGGGCCGACAGCCCTTGTCCGCCGCGGGCGGGTCTTGCCGACTGCGGATTACTGTAGTCGTGCCTCTAATGACGCGAGCTTGGTCATGGGGTCATGGAAACAGTGCCGCCGCCTGACGAGCGATCGCTGTTGCCACTCCCTGTCTTGTCTGGTTAATGGCGCACGGAGCCCGTGGGAGGGACCGGCCAACTCTGGGAGGCCGACTCCCAGCGGGTCCGACTTGGGGTGCTCTCGCCGTCTTCTGCACTCCCGCCGACGGGCGGGTCCCGCCGTCTTCGGGTTGTACAGACAGGCCGTCTTGGGTACGGGGATCTGCCCACGAGGCTGATGTCAGGGCCGGCGTGGCAACAATGCCGCGCCGGACGGAGATCTCTGTCAGTACGGCGCTCTATGGCCATGCATGTCCTTTGTGAACGGGGCAGGGATGGGCTGCGAGGCGGCCTCATCCCATCCCGTCCAGAGTTGCATAGGCAGGAGGTGGTTGGAGTCGCGGGCCGACTCCCCATTGCCGGCTTCTCCGGAAGTCGCTGGCTGGGAGTCGGCCCATCTCGAGGCCGTCTCTGGGACTCGGCTGGGAGGGGCAGTCAGCGGCTCTGCCGCCGACTCTCAAAAGGCGGCTCTCCGTCTTGGGGTCTTGAGGGGCGCAGTCGCCCCGATGTTTTGAAAGGTCCAGGGGCTCGGGTTTGCCTACCCGTGGCCCATTACTCCGACCGCGATGGTCTTTTCCTACCAATCTATCCCCCTAGGAGCATGCGCATAATTCTTTGCTTAGATAACTTGTAGATTTTGGCAATAAGTATATGAGTTCTTTATGACTAATGTTGAGTCCATGGATTATACGCACCCTTCTTCCTTCCACCATTGCTAGCCTATCTAATACCGCGCACTTTCCGCCGGTATCATACACCCACCATATATATTCCTCAAAACAGCCAGCATACCTACCTATCATGGCATTTCCATAGCCATTCTGAGATATATTGCCATGCAACTTTCCACCGTTCTGTTTACTATGACACGCTCCATCATTGTCATATTGCTTTGCATGATCATGTAGTTGACATTGTATTTGTGGCAAAGCCACCATTCATAATTCTTTCATACATGTCACTCATGAGTCATTGCACATCCCGGTACACCGTCGGAGGCATTTATATAGAGTCATATTTTGTTCTAAGAATCGATTTGTAATTTTTGAGTTGTAAGAAAATAAAAGTGTGATGATCATCATTATTAGAGCATTGTCCCAGTGAGGAAAGGATGATGGAGACTATGATTCCCCCACAAGTCGGGATGAGACTCCGGACGAAAAATAAAAAAAAAGAAGGAAAAAAAAGAGGCCAAAAAAAAGAGAAAGGGCCCAAATAAAAAAATATAAAAAAATGAGAGAAAAATAGATAAGGGGCAATGCTACTATCCTTTTACCACACTTGTGCTTCAAAGTAGCACCATGATCTTCATGATAGGGAGTCTCCTATGATATCACTTTCATATACTAGTGGGAATTTTACATTATATAACTTGGCTTGTATATTCCAATGATGGGCTTCCTCAAAATGCCCTTGGTCTTCGTGAGCAAGCGAGTTGGATGCACACCCACTTAGTTTATTTTGTTGAGCTTTCATATACTTATAGCTCTAGTGCATCCGTTGCATGGAAATCCCTACTCACTCACATTGATATCTATTAATGGGCATCTCCATAGACCGTTGATACGCCTAGTTGATGTGAGACTATCTTCTCCTTTTTGTCTTCTCCACAACCACCATTCTATTCCACCTATAGTGCTATGTCCATGGCTCACGCTCATGTATTGCGTGAAGATTGAAGAAGTTTGAGAACGTCAAAAGTATGAAACAATTGCTTGGCTTGTCATCGGGGTTGTGCATGATTTAAATACTTTGTGTGGTGAAGATAGAGCATAGCCAGACTATATGATTTTGTAGGGATAACTTTCTTTGGCCATGTTATTTTGAGAAGACATAATTGCTTTGTTAGTATGCTTGAAGTATTATTATTTTTATGTCAATATTAAACTTTTGTCTTGAATCTTTCGGATCTGAATATTCATACCACAATTAAGAAGAATTACATTGAAATTATGCCAAGTAGCATTCCACATCAAAAATTATCTTTTTTATCATTTACCTACTCGAGGACGAGCAGGAATTAAGCTTGGGGATGACTGATACGTCTCCAATGTATCTATAATTTTTGATTGCTCCATGCTATATTATCTACTGTATTGGACAATATTGGGCTTTATTATCCACTTTTATATTACTTTTGGGACTAACCTATTAACCGGAGGCCCAACCCAAAATTGTTGTTTTTTGCATATTTCAGTGTTTCGAAGAAAAGGAATATCAAACGGAGTCCAATTGACCTGAAACTCCACGGAACTTATTTTTGGACCAGAAGAAGCCCACGGAGTACCGGAAGCTCACCAGGGGAGTCCCGGGCTGCCCACGAGGGTGGGGGGCGCGCCCACCCCCCTAGGGCATGCCCCCCTGCCTCGTGGACAGCCCGGAGGTCCACTGACGTACTTCTTTCACCCATATATATCCACGTACCCTAAAAACTTCGGGGAACAAAATAGATTTGGAGTTCCGCCGCCGCAAGCCTCTGTAGCCACCAAAAGTCAATCGGGACCCTGTTCCGGCACCCTGCCGGAGGGGGGAACCCTCGCCGGTGGCCATCTTCATCATCCCGGCGCTCTCCATGACGAGGAGGGAGCAGTTCACCCTCGGGGCTGAGGGTATGTACCAGTAGCTATGTGTTTGATCTCTCTCTCTCTCTCGTGTTCTTGAGGTGATGCGATCTTGATGTATCGCGAGCTTTGCTATTATAGTTGGATCTTATGTTGCTTCTCCCCCTCTACTCTCTTGTAATGGATTGAGTTTTCCCTTTGAAGTAATCATATTGGATTGAGTCTTTAATGATTTGAGAACACTTGATGTATGTCTTGCCGTGCGTATCTATGGTGACAATGGGATATCACGTGATTCACTTGATGTATGTTTTGGTGATCAACTTGCGGGTTCCGCTCATGAACCTATGCATAGGGGTTGGCACAAGTTTTCGTCTTGATTCTCCGGTAGAAACTTTTGGGCACTCTTTGAGGTTCTATGTGTTGGTTGAATAGATGAATCTGAGATTGTGTGATGCATATCGTATAATCATACCCACGGATACTTGAGATGACATTGGAGTATCTAGGTGACATTAGGGTTTTGGTTGATTTGTGTCTTAAGGTGTTATTCTAGTACGAACTCTAGGGCTGTTTGTGACACTTATAGGAATAGCCCAACGGATTGATAGGAAAGAATAACTTTGAGGTGGTTTCGTACCCTACCATAATCTCTTCGTTTGTTTTCCACTATTAGTGACTTTGGAGTGACTCTTTGTTGCATGTTGAGGGATAGTTATATGATCAATTATGTTATTATTGTTGAGAGAACTTGCACTAGTGAAAGTATGAACCCTAGGCCTTGTTTCCTAGCATTGCAATACCGTTTACGCTCACTTTTACCACTTGTTACCTTGCTGTTTTTATATTTTCAGATTACAAAAACCTATATCTACCATCCATATTGCACTTGTATCACCATCTCTTCGCCGAACTAGTGCACCTATACAATTTACCATTGTATTGGGTGTGTTGGGGACACAAGAGACTCTTTGTTATTTGGTTGCAGGGTTGTTTGAGAGAGACCATCTTCATCCTATGCCTCCCACGGATTGATAAACCTTAGGTCATCCACTTGAGGGAAATTTGCTACTGTCCTACAAACCTCTGCACTTGGAGGCCCAACAACGTCTACAAGAAGAAGGTTGTGTAGTAGACATCATAGATCACCGGACAGTGGTCAAAATTATCCTTAGAGGACTAAGGAAATATTTCTCGCTTATGGAGGTGATAAAGAGTTCGTTGTAAAGAGTTACGTCGATGCAAGCTTTGACACCGATCTGGATGACTCTGAGTCTCGATCTGGATACATATTGAAAGTGGGAGCATTTGGCTAGAGTAGCTCCGTGCAGAGTATTGTAGACATAGAAATTTGCAAAATACATACGGATCTGAATGTGGCAGACCCATTGACTATACCTCTCTCACAAACAAAACATGATCACACATTAGTACTCTTTGGGTGTTAATTACATGGCGTTGTGAACTAGATTACTGACTCTAGTAAACCCTTTGAGTGTTGGTCACATGGCGATGTGAACTATGGGTGTTAATCACATGGTGATGTGAACTGTAAGTGTTGAATCACATGGTAATGTGGACTAGATTATTGACTCTAGTGCACGTGGGAGACTGAATGAAATATACCCTAGAGGCAATAATAAAGTTATTATTCATTTCCTTATTTCATGATAAATGTTTATTATTCATGCTAGAATTGTATTAATCGGAAACTTAGTACATGTGTGAATACATAGACAAAACAAAGTGTCCCTAGTATGCCTCTACTTTACTAGCTCGTTTATCAAAGATGGTTATGTTTCCTAACCATAGACATGTGTTGTCATTTGATGAACGTGATCACATAATTAGGAGAATGATGTGATGGACAAGACCCATTCGTTAGCTTAGCATTATGATTGTTACAGTTTCATTGCTACCGCTTTCTTCATGAATTATACATGTTCCTCAGAATATGAGATTATGCAACTCCCGAATACCGGAGGAACACCTTGTGTGCTATCAAACGTCACAACGTAACTGGGTGATTATAAAGATGCTCTACAGGTGTCTCCGAAGGTGTTTTTGGGTTGGCATAGATCGAGATTAGGATTTGTCACTTCGTGTATCGGAGAGGTATCTGTGGGCACTCTCGGCAATACACATCACTATAAGCCTTGCAAGCAATGTGAATAATGAGTTAGTTGCGGGATGATGCATTACGGAAGAGTAAAGAGACTTGCCGGTAACGAGATTGAACTAGGTATGATGGTACCGATGATCGAATCTCGGGCAAGTAACATACCGATGACAAAGGGAAGAACGTATGTTGTTATGCGGTTTGACCGATAAAGATCTTCGTAGAATACATAGGAGCCAATATGAGCATCTAGGTTCCGCTATTGGTTATTGACCGGAGACGAGTTTCGGTCATGTCTACATAGTTCTCTAACCCATAGGGTCCGCACGCTTAATGTTCAGTGACGATTGGTATTATGAGTTTATGTGTTTTGATGAACCGAAGGTAGTTCAGAGTCCCGGATGTGATTACGGACATGACGAGGAGTCTCGAAATGGTCGAGACATAAATATTGATATATTGGACGGATATGTTCGGACACCATAAATGTTCCGAAGAAGTTTCGGATAAAACTGGAGTGCCGTAGGGTTATCAGAACCCCCGGGGGAACTAATGGGCCTCGATGGGCCTTAGTGGAGAGAGAGAGGGGCGGCCAGGGCAGGCCGCGCACCCCCTTCCCCTTGAGTCCAAATAGGACAAGGAAGGGGGGTGCCCCCCTTTTTCTTTCCCCTCTCCCTCTCCTTCCTTCCCCCTCTCTCCCTTTTGGTGGAAACCTACTAGGACTTGGAGTCCTAGTAGGATTCCCCTCTTGGGGCGCGCCAAGGAGGGTTGGCCGGCCTCCCCCTCCCTCCTTTATATTTTTTGGGGAAGGGGGCACCCTAGAACACACAAATTGATTGTTTAGCCGTGTGCGGTGCCCCCCTCCACAGATTTCCACCTCGGTCATATCGTTGTAGTGCTTAGGCGAAGCCCTGCGTCGGTAACTTCATCATCACCATCATCACGCCGCCGTGCTGACGAAGCTCTCCCTCGACACTCAGCTGGATCTAGAGTTCGTGGGACGTCACCAAGCTGAACGTGTGCAGATCGTGGAGGTGCCATACTTTCGGTACTAGGATCAGTCGGATCGTGAAGACGTGCGACTACATTAACCGCGTTGTCATAACGCTTCCGCTTTTGGTCTACGAGGGTACGTAGCCACACTCTCCCCTCTCGTTGCTATGCATCTCCTAGATAGATTTTGCGTGATCGTAGGAATTTTTTTGAAATACTGCATTCCCCAACGGGTGGGAGGGCCATACCGACAGTTGTTTGAAGCAAACTAGTAGGGCCCATGCCATCCGTGAGGCTACCACATCCCACTACACTCTCGATGCGGCGATGTTCACCGCCCAAGTCAAATAGCTCACGATGCTCTTGATGCTCATCAAAACAAAACAAATAGCTATGTGATAATGCAAGTTTTTTATCACAAATAACTTAGTTAAATTGAATGAACTTTTTTTCCAATACATTAAGTTTTTATTAGTTGTACTTTATATAGTTGTGTAAGTAAGATAACTACATGATAGTTTGAGTTTGAGAAATTTTGTGGTTGGTGAGTTCATAGGTACTTATACCTTGTTTGTGTAGTTGCACGAGACGAAGGTGGTCGACATAAAACATTGCATGTCAGGGATGTTCATATCTCAAAACATATGCTGATATTTTCTCAAATGTGTATCATTGCCTTAACATGGTATTGACCCGTGTTATTTTCTGACATCAAAGTATATATTTATGTTCATGAAAATATAAAACCATGGTAATGTATCTCAAACTAAGGAGTAAGACCTTTCGAATGTAGTAAATAGAGGTGGATTCCCAATGTACCAAAAAAAATTAGTTCTTTGCGCTTGGTATCAACTCTCCATGTGCTTTCACATAACACCGTCCCATGTGTGTTTCCTTGTGTCATGCAAGTGATATTCCTCAAGTATTCCGTTATTTCTCATTATGGCTTTGGTGTATCCGGATATGGGAATTTATATCATTATATTTTCTCAATGTTTGTTAGTGGATTAATTAAGAGTAAGGAGATTTCAGGTCTACAACCAGAGGATGACACAGTTTCATGGCATTCCAGCAAAGACATGTGGTACCTTTGTCGAGGCATGATCTTGGCAAAGGACATCCTCAACTACTACAATTGGCTTGGAAGTAAGAAGTATTGCTTGGTCACAAAGATGAAACAATTAAACACTTATTATCCCAATGCATTTTTGTGCGGGCTACACGGTATGCCATCCAATTCACACCTAACTTGTATGGGCCGCACAATGTCGCCGATATGTTTGGTTACCACCTCGATGGCATACCCCACAAATTTAGCACGTTCCTAAGGGTGGTTGCATGCATGAGACCTTATTTCATCGATGAGTATGTAGAAATGATATGGTTTTAATGGTACATCAGCAGGTTCTACATGTGCATCCATTGGCTCTGTTCGTGGTTTACTCTTTAGATACAGGAACACTGAAAGGTGTTTATGGCGATGTGTACACGATTGAGGGGGTGACCAGGGATGTTTTTGGCCCTACATGGGTGGCGGCACAGTTCACGGGTAGCTCTCCCGAACGCCTTACCAAAGTTTTGGTCTTACAATCATTCAATATACTTTTATTTGTGTATGTTGGTGTTGGTTGTGTGCATCTTAGCTTTTCATTTATCGTGTGTGTGCTCATTATGATTGTACTGTCTAATAATGCTCTTTATTGGAGATAAAAATCAAAGAGTTAGAGCGACAAGCATCGCTCCCACCGATCTTATATCATTCTTGAATGATTGAAACCCTAAATAGGCTCATACTACACACATCACTTCCAAGTATGTCGTCTACCTTAGCATATGGATCTTGGATTTGCGACCACCACAGCATGTCAATCTCGGGCGGGGTATGTCCTTCAATGGTCACCACACCGCTGCCAATGATGACGAGGAGAAGTTGCTTACAAACGACCATTAGCTTGTCTTCATCAGAGTGGGAGCTCAGCTCACACAAGAGGGAAGCCTCAGTCTCCGTTGCAATGTTGCTTTACGCCGCTCTCAAGTATGCTAATTCGTTGACCAACACACACCTAGCGAAGAATCCATCTCCAGTTGACCAAAATTGCAATTTTCCTTCATGTACATACATAGGTTGATTCAATCATAAATCCTGATGCTTCCAAGTACTAGGATATGTATGGGTGTTTAATGACATTGCAAAAGAGGGTAAAACTTCAATGCATTGTGTATTCGAGCCACCACTAAGCTCTATTCCTCGTTCTACTTCAGGTGCAAAGAATGGCTTCTTTGTGAATAATGATGTTCTTCCATCTCTCTCCCTCTTCTCGCCTTTAAATAAGGCTAGTTTTTCCACACACTCAAATAGGAGTACTATTACACTAAATTTTATGTGATGATGCAATTACAATTTTTCTTATATGCATTTCAATCCCATAAAAGGAGCACATGGGCACCTACTGTCCAGAGATCTTCATGGTAATTGCTTTAAGTTTCTTTAGATGATCATCGAATGACCATGCTTTGAATTTCGTTGGATGGTCACATTCAAGATATCTTTCATGTTTGTCATTAGTTGCCTGACAAAAGGTCGGAACTCACATGAGCACACACACAAAAAACACACACAAGAGAGATAGAGAGAGGGGGGAGGGGGAGAGAAAGATATGTTGGTTGGGTTTAAGTGCAATAAATAGATGACTGCAACATTTTTCCAGAGAAATTGACAATCTTGATCTCTACAAGTGGCCCTTCTTTCAATACTGGTGCAGAGTAATACCATTGTCCAGAATGCATAAGCCGGAGCCCTAGTCGCCGGGGATAAACCTCTCACCCCCTCGCCTCTGGTTGTCATTGGGACCAGAGGTGATAGGTGCTCAGATCTTCAAGAAGTTACTAGTTTGCGTCAACATGTAATGATACTCGTGGTGTTTTTACACATAAGATTACTCTAATTCGTTGTAGCGGTGCCATGGAGCCAGATTAGCATGTGTCCTTGTGGACCTGATTATATAGTTCTAGTGGATTCATGTGTCATGTTGCTTTTTTTTGTTTGATCCTTTTGTGGAGTTGGAATATTTCCGCGACTTTATGGTGAATATTTTATGGTCGACAACCTGCACTTCTAGGGGTCCATCCCTGGCCCAAGTATGTTCATCGTTCATGTCTTCCCATATTTTTGGATGGTCGACTCAAGGGCCTTTTAGAAATCTTTATCAATAATTAAACTCGTGTAGGTGAACTAATGACAGTAACGTCTCTAGTCCAATTGTAGTTCACTAAAGTCTTGGGAGATTTTCGTCTTGCAAAGAGTGATACTACAGAGAAGATGTCTCCAAAAGATTTCATCGTAATTATTAGTTCTAACATCCCAAATTTTCAATTTGGAATGTTATACATTAGATCATCATTGCATATCATATTTTATTGCATTTTGGCTTGATCCTAGAAATTCCACGCAACTCAAGGACCAACGGAGAGAGTTGGGGATTTCGTTATTTTCATATTTGAGTTTTCTCAAATTTTTGAAAAGAGGACCGTTTGATTTTAATTATTTTATCTTCGCATTTTTCTTTTTAAAATAAAAGATAGGGAAGACTTTCTCAAAATAAAGAAATATTGGAGATTTAATATTAAAATAAAATAAGATTTTTATTCGGAGTTCTATCGCTATTTTATTTGAATTAGGAAAATCTGCGTTTTTCAAAATTGCATTACAGGCCCAAATAAATGTTCACTTTGTCCGCTATATTTTCAGGCGTCAGAGAAAATTTATTTCAGGATTTTTTGAGTCCGTTTAGTATTTATTTTATTCATTTTTCTGCGTGAATAATTATTTTTTAAAAAAAGTTACCGACCTAGCCGGGCCGTGCCCGAGCCAGACACTAGCCCGGACGGCCTTTTTAAGCCGCGGAGGCCCAAGCCGCCAGCCCCACCAAACCCCTAGCCTCGCCGTCGCGCAAGTCGTCGCCGCCGCCGGAGTCTGTCGCCGCTGCACAAGCTGCTGCCGCCGGAGCCCCTCGCCGCTGCCGCCGCCCGACCCATCGCCGCCGAAGCCGCCGCCTGATCCGCCGCCCCGCCGGACCTCGCCGGAGGTAACCGCCACCGCCATCGGTTTCCTCGGGAAAACCGATCGGTTTTTTAAACCCTAGATCTGTTTTTCTTTGATCCGGTTCGGTTTTTTTCCGGTTTAGTTAGTTAGCGGACGTTTGTCCATACGTTCGTTTTATCGAACGGTTTTCACCGTTTAGTCGCAGACAGTGAACGTTCGTTCGTTGGTCTATTCGTCAGTTTTCTTTTTCCAGGGTTTTTCCGCGATTATTTTCTATCGCGATTTCTGCCCTGTTTTTCGTTTTAGTATAATTTTTCGCTCGTTTATTGGAATCAGGCGATTCAAGCGCCTAGAGCTTCGTCTCAAAGCCCTCTTTCTGTTTAACCAACTTAAACAGGTTTTTGCTACTATAAAATTTGACTTAAGTTCAGATTAGTAAACAAAGCTTGTTTCTTTCGCCGTTTGAGTTTTGTTGCTTCGTTTGATTTGATTCCTTTTACAAACCGGAGTTCTTAAGTTGAACTTTCTGGTTAGATCTCTTATTTGAGTTTTACCCGTGCTTCTAGTTGAGTGCTTATTGTATGCTTGTTTGTTTGCGATAGAGTACCCGGAGTGCGAAGCGTGCTACTACGAGTCTCTAGGTTTCTCGGATCTTCAGCAAGGCAAGTAACACTTTGATCATATCTCTCTACTACCCAGTTTTATTGCATTAGATCAACCCACAAACATTGCATGGTTAGGAGCTGATTAATATGTGGGTTTTGGGAAGTAGTTAAGGTAGTACCTATTACCTGTTTATTTTCAAACCCTTGCGAGTTACTTCTACGTTGCTTATATTGCTATGCTATGCTAGTAGATGTGGATTGGGTTTGAGTGACTTCATGACAGATGTGAGATTGTTAATTAATGGTTAACTTAAGGTGGCTACTTAAATACACATCTGGGTGGAGTGAGGCACTTGGGGAACCCAGTGTTGCCTGTATTTTTGGAAATCCCGGGGTACCATGTGATTCTCCTATGGACCGCCACCCAGGACGAAGGGATCATAAGATTATTCATGCTAGAAACTTCCGTGTGCAGCCACAAGCTATTATGGGTTCTAGCATAGTTGATTAAGTCGTGTGAACTCTTACAGTGGTAGACTAGTAGATGTAGGGGATGTAGGTGGTACTGTCTACCCATCTTAATGTGCTAACACTTTTGAAAGACTGTGTCTCGGTCATCCGTTTCTCAAACGCCATGTAGTGCGAGAAATCCAACGGAGGAGATCGATTCTTGTGGGGAAACGCAAACCTCTGCAGAGTGTACAAACTAATCATGGTTAGCCGTGTCCCCGGTTATGGACATCTTGAGTATCTGGTTCTTGGATTATCATGTGGATCTCATCACTCTTAATATTAATTTGAGTTGGGTTAATGATGAAGATTAATTGGGATTGAGTTGGGTGAACCTTCTCAATGTTTAACAACCACCATGATAGTTAAATTAAAATTTATTACTTTGTTGTAGGGGGAAATTGGCTTTTCGCAAAACTATAACCATAGAGGTTTCCACCAGCCATATATGCATGTAGTGATAGCATTATTCTATGCATTATTCTCTATGTGTTACATTGCCAGCATATTCCATGTGCTGACCCGTTTTCGGGCTGCAACGTTCATATTGCAGACTTTTCAGACGACGAGTAAGGTGCCTTAGGTCGTGAACTTTCACTCAGTGATGCCGTTGGAGTTGATGGACTCACTTTATCTTCCAAGCCTTCCGCTGTTAACATTATTAGATGGCCTTAAGCGTGTAATAAGTTCTCTTTTGAGACATTCGATGTAATAAGTGTGTGATTGCTACTCTGTTATAAATCCTTCAAGTACTGTGCGTGTCAGCATTACCGATCCAGGGATGACACTGATGCACAGAGATCAGACTGTTTGAGGTCTGGTCGCTACAAGATGGTATCAGAGCACACGCTGACTGTAGGACACGACCACTGAGCTAAAGCCCTATATCACTACTCTCTTCTCATTTCTAACTCCTCTCCCTTTCTACTCTTTAGGATGGCGGATGCAAGGAACAAGTTCACGCAACCGGATGAAGATACACCTTTTGGACGCCACTTGAAGGAAGTTACTAGATACCTGAACATTGGAATACCAAGCTTCACCGGGACCTAGAACGCCACACTACCAGAGGAGGAGCGTTGGATGATTCAAGTTCAAGTTCCAGGAAGGACGTTCATGCCAGTCACTGAGCCTATAGAGTTTTCCTTTGATGCACCAACCTGGAGTCTAGGCAAGAGCATGGCAGCCCACATCACCATGGGACGCATTGGAGAAGTTTACCACAAGGATCTCAAGGATACTATCTACCAGATTTGTGGGCGCTGAGATGAGAAATGGGAGATGATCAGCACCAGGAAGGATAGATCTATTGCAGCTTTCATCCAGGAGTTAAACCAGCACATTCGTCGCCAGGAGAACCAGATGTGCGCAGGCATGACAGACCTGAAGAAGGCAATGACCAGGATCACGGAGCTGGAGGAAGAACTCAAGTCTACACGCGATGGATATGAGGAGGAAATCGTAACATTATTGGAGAAGAATGATGACCTGATAAAGAAGATCAGAGTGTTCATGGGAGACCCCGCGCCAGGAGGAGAAGACGACGATTCTACCTGTCCGGAGAACTACATCATCATCGACGACACCGACTCGGACCCCGACGATAGCAATGATGACTTTTTTGATGAAGCTGGAGCAGATATCATGGAGTCTTCCACAGATCAAAATTTCTAGTAGACTACCATATCAATAGTAGTATTCCCCCATGTATACAGCATAGTCCGAGCACTTTTGTAACGATAGTTAGACCGTTGTATGCCCTTGTTTGAATTGTTTGGAGTGAAATGTTTGTGTTTGTCTCATGTGCATATGGGTAGTGTTTTCCCGCTAGACCTCTTTCTATTCTATTTTCTCATCTTTTCTAAACCCATTAGATGCCTCCGAGACGCGACAACGGATTTGCTTTCCCACCGGAGCTCACCCAGTTGATCCAGAAGCAGAATGCCCTGATGCAGCTACTAGTCCAGAATTAGAATCAGGGGAACAACAACAACAACAACAACAACAACAACAACAACAACAACAACAACAACAACAACAACAACAACAACAACAACAACAACAACAACAACAACAACAACAACAACAACCCACCACCACCACCACCACATGTTGATCACTTAGCCCGTTTCTTGAGGCTTAATCCGCCAGTGTTCTCCAGTAACACCGAGCCGATAGTTGCAGATGATTGGCTCCGCAAGATTGGAAGGGAGTTGACCACTGCAGGATGCACAGGTGCGGGAAGAGTGTGTTTTGCTGCACATCAGCTTGATGGACCCGCGGCATCATGGTGGGAGAACTACACAGCCACACACCCCGTCGACACTGTCACGTGGGACCAGTTTCATCAGGCTTTCTGTACTGCCCACGTTTCAGCAGGAGCTATGGCCATGAAGAAGCGTGATTTTCGCAACTTGCGCCAAGGAGGACGCACCGTTGGCCAGTATGTGGAAGATTTTAGTAAGTTAGCACGTTATGCCCCGGATGACGTTGCTATGGATGCTACAAAGCAGGAGAAGTTTCTGGAAGGACTGAAACATGAGTTGAGCATGCAGTTGATGGTGGCAACCTTCGACAACTACCAGGAGTTGGTAGTGTTGGAAATATGCCCTAGAGGCAATAATAAAAGCATTATTATTATATTTCCTTGTTCATGATAATTGTCTTTTATTCATGCTATAATTGTATTATCCGGAAATCGTAATACATGTATGAATACATAGACCACAATACGTCCCTAGTGAGCCTCTAGTTGACTAGCTCGTTGGTCAATAGATAGTCATGGTTTCCTGACTATGGACATTGGATGTCGTTGATAACGGGATCACGTCATTAGGAGAATGACGTGATGGACAAGACCCAATCCTGAGCATAGCACAAGATCGTGTAGTTCGTTTTGCTAGAGCTTTCTCAATGTCAAGTATCTATTCCTTAGACCATGAGATCGTGTAACTCCCGGATACCGTAGGAGTGCTTTGGGTGTACCAAACTTCACAACGTAACTGGGTGACTATAAAGGTGCATTACAGGTATCTCCGAAAGTGTCTGTTGGGTTGACACGGATCGAGACAGGGATTTGTCACTCCGTATTACGGAGAGGTACCACTGGGCCCACTCGGTAGTGCATCATCATAATGAGCTCAAAGTGACCAAGTGTCTGGTCATGGGATCATGCATTACGGTACGAGTAAAGTGACTTGCCGGTAATGAGACTGAACGAGGTATTGGGATGCCGACGATCGAGTCTCGGGCAAGTAACATACCGTCGACAAAGGGAATAGTATCTGAGGTTGCTTGAATCCTCGACATCGTGGTTCATCCGATGACATCATCGAGGAGCATGTAGGAGCCAACATGGGTATCCAGATCCGCTGTTGGTTATTGACTGAGAGCGTCTCGGTCATGTCGCATGTCTCCGAACCCGTAGGGTCTACACATAAGGTTCGGCGACGCTAGGGTTATTAGGAAGACTTGTATGTGATTACGAATGTTGTTGAGTCCGGATGAGATCCCGGACGTCACGAGGAGTTCGGAAGGGTCCGGAGGTAAAGATTTATATATGGGAAGTTGTAAAGCGGACACCGGAAAGTTTGAGGGCACACGGTATTGTCTGGGGCCACGGAAGGGTTCCGGAGGTCCACCGGGGGGCCACCCCTCCCGGGGGCCACTGGGCTGCGTCTTGAAGCAGCCAGCCCCTGGTGGGCTGGGCGCACCCTCCCTTGGGCCCTTGCGCCTAGGGGTTGAGGGAACCCTAGAGGCGCCCCTTGCTTGGGGGCAAGTCCCCCTCCCTTGGCCGCCGCCCCCTCTAGATGCATCTAGAGGGCGCCCCTCTCCTTCCCCTATAAATAGAGGGGTGAGGGAGGCAGCCGCACCACAAGCCAAGGCGCAGCCCTCCCTCCCAACACCTCTCCTCCTCCGTTGTGTGCTCGTGAAGCCCTGCCAGATCTTGCTTCCCTACCATCATCACGCCGTCGTGCTGCCGGTGGAGCTGTCTTCCTCAACCTCTCCTTCCTCCTTGCTGGATCAAGACGTAGGATACGTCACCCGTACCGTACGTGTGTTGAACGCGGAGGTGCTGTCCGTTCAGCACTTGGTCATCGGTGATCTGAATCACGTCGAGTACGACTCCATCATCACCGCTCCCTCGAACGCTTCCGTACGTGATCTACAATCGGTATGTAGATGCAAACTCACTCCCTTGACTTGTTGCTTAGATGAACTCATAGATGGATCTTGGTGAAACCGTAGGAAAAATTTTAATTTTCTGCAACGTTCCCCAACAGTGGCATCATGAGCTAGGTCTATGCGTAGTTCTCTATTGCACGAGTAGAACACAATCTTGTTGTGGGCGTAGATCTTGTCAACTTGCTTGCCGCTACTAGTCTTATCTTGCTTCCGCGATATTGTGGGATGAAGCGGCCCGGACCAACCTTACACGTACGCTTACGTGAGACCGGTTCCACCGACTAACATGCACTAGTTGCATAAGGTGGCTGGCGGGTGTCTGTCTCTCCCACTTTAGTTGGAGCGGATTCGATGAAAAGGGTCCTTATGAAGGGTAAATAGAAGTTGACAAGATCACGTTGTGGTTATTCGTAGGTAAGAAAATGTTCTTGCTAGAACCCAATTGCAGCCACGTAAAAGATGCAACAACAATTAGAGGACGTCTAACTTGTTTTTGCAGCAATTGTCATGTGATGTGATATGGCCAAGTTGTGATGAATGATGAATGACATATTGTGATGTATGAGATCATGTTCTTGTAATAGGAATCACGACTTGCATGTCGATGAGTATGACAACCGGCAGGAGCCATAGGAGTTGTCTTTATTTTGTATGACCTGCGTGTCATTGAAGAACGCCATGTAAATTACTTTACTTTATTGCTAAACGCGTTAGCCATAGAAGTAGAAGTAGTCGTTCGTGTGACAACTTCATGAAGACACGATGATGGAGATCATGGTGTCATGCCGGTGACAAGATGATCATGGAGCCCCGAAGATGGAGATCAATGGAGTTTTATGATATTGGCCATATCATGTCACTATTATATAATTGCATGTGATGTTTATTATGTTTATGCATCTTGTTTACTTAGAACGACGGTAGTAAATAAGATGATCCCTTAAAACAATTTCAAGAAGTGTTCTCCCCTAACTGTGCACCGTTGCTAAAGTTCGTCGTTTCGAAGCACCACGTGATGATCGGGTGTGATAGATCCTTACGTTCACATACAACGGGTGTAAGACAGTTTTACACATGCAAAACACTTAGGGTTAACTTGACGAGCCTAGCATGTACAGACATGGCCTCGGAACACGGAGACCGAAAGGTCAAACACGAGTCGTATAGAAGATACGATCAACATGAGAATGTTCACCGACGATGACTAGTCCGTCTCACGTGATGATCGGACACGGCCTAGTCGACTCGGATCGTGTAACACTTAGATGACTAGAGGGATGTTAAATCTGAGTGGGAGTTCATTCAATAATTTGATTAAGATGGACTTAATTATCATGAACTTAGTCTAAAACTTTTTGCAAAATATGTCTTGTAGATCAAATGGCCAACGCTCATGTCAACATGAACTTCAACGCCTGTTTGGAGAAGAATCAACAGAATAGCTAATAGCATAAAAATGGATCCCAGTAAAGTATATAGGAAAAACTGATATGCTGCCTTGATCTTTCTTTGTCTCGAACCGCGTTCCTAGAGAAAACCAAGCTGAAAGATGATGGCAGCAACTATACGGACTGGGTCCGGAACCTGAGGATCATCCTCATAGCTGCCAAGAAGGCATATGTCCTAGAAGCACCGTTAGGTGACCCACTGCTCTCCCGGCCTTTGCAAGACGATTTGAGCGTTTGGCGGAACGCGTCGATGATTACTCCCTCGTTCGATGTGGCATGCTTTACAGCTTAGAACCGGGCTCCAAAAGCGTTTTGAGCGACACGGAGCATATGAGATGTTGAAGAGCTGAAACTAGTTTTCCAAGCTCACGCCGGGTCGAGAGATATGAAGTCTCCGACAAGTTCTATAGTTGTAAGATGGAGGAAAACAGTTACATCGGTGAGCACATACTCAAAATGTCAGGTTGCACTGACCACTTTGTCCCGGTGGAGATTAACCTCTGGACGAGGCGGTCATTGACAGAATCCTTGATCGCTCCCACCAAGCTACAAGAGCTTCGTGATGAACTACAATATGCAGGGGATGGTGAAGACCATTCTGAAGTATTTTCAATGTGAAGTCGTGAGAGGTTGAAATCAAGAAAGAACATCAAGTGTTGATGGTCAATAAGACCACTAAGTTTAAGAAGGGCAAGGGTAAGAAGAACTTCAAGAAGGACGG
Source organism: Aegilops longissima (assembly GCA_021605205.1). NCBI lineage: Eukaryota > Viridiplantae > Streptophyta > Magnoliopsida > Poales > Poaceae > Aegilops > Aegilops longissima. The sequence goes on from CM038679.1 coordinate 696,930,762, forward strand.
CAAAGATGTTGCGCGCTGGTAAGCCGATTGCCGGGAAGAAGTCAAAGAATGGACCCAAGCCCGAGACCGAGTGCTTTTATTGCAAGGGAAGGGTCTTTGAAGCGGAACTACCCCAAATACTTAGCAGATAAGAAGGCCGGCAACACCAAAGGTATATTTGATATACATGTAATTGATGTGTACCTTACCGATTACTCGTAGTAACTCCCCGGTATTTGATACGGTGCCGTTGCTCATATTTGTAACTCACAGCAGGAGCTGCGGAATAAGCGGAGGCTGGCGAAGGACGAGGTGACGATCGCGCGTCGGGAATGGTTCGAGTCGATGTGATCGCCCGTCGCACGCTACCTCTACATTTACCTACGGGATTAGTTTTGAACCTTAATAATTGTTATTTGGTGCCAAGTTTGAGCATGAACATTGTATCCGGATCTCGTTTAATGCGAGATGGCTACTCATTTAAATCCGAGAATAATGGTTGTTCTATTTATATGAGAGATATGTTTTATGGTCATGCTCTAATGGTCAATGGTTTATTCTTAATGAATCTCGGCGTAATGTTACACATATTCATAGCGTGAATACCAAAAGATGTAAAGTTGATAACGATAGTCCCACATACTTGTGGCACTTGCCGCCTTGGTCACATTGGTGTCAAGTGCATGAAGAAGCTCCATGCTGATGGACTTTTGGAGTCTCTAGATTATGAATCATTTGACACATGCGAACCATGCCTCATGGGCAAGATGACCAAGACTCCGTTCTCGGAACAATGGAGCGAGCAACCAACTTGTTGGAAATCATACATACCGATGTGTGCGGTCCAATGGCGTTGAGGCTCATGGAGGATATCGTTATGTTCTCACTCTCACAGATGACTTGAGTAGATATGGGTATGTCTACTTGATGAAACACAAGTCTGAGACCTTTGAAAAGTTCAAGGAATTTCAGAATGAAGTAGAGAATCAACGTGACCGAAAGATAAAATTCTTACGATCAGATCGTGGAGGAGAATATTTAAGTCACGAATTTGGTACACAATTAAGAAAATATGGAATCGTTTTACAACTCACGCCGCCTGGAACACCTCAGCGTAAGGGTGTGTCCGAACGTCGTAATCGCACTCTATTGGATATGGTGCGTTCTATGATGTCTCTTACCGATTTACCGCTATCATTTTGGGGATACGCTCTAGAGACAGCTACATTCACTTTAAATAGGGCACCGTCTAAATCCGTTGAGACGACACCGTATGAATTATGGTTTGGGAAGAAACCTAAGCTGTCGTTTCTAAAAGTTTGGGGATGCGATGCTTATGTCAAGAAACTTCAACCTGAAAAGCTCGAACCCAAGTCGGAAAAATGCGTCTTCATAGGATACCCTAAAGAAAGGGTATTGAAGGAAATATGCCCTAGAGGCAATAATAAAGTTATTATTTATTTCCTTATATCATGATAAATGTTTATTATTCATGCTAGAATTGTATTAACCGGAAACATAATACATGTGTGAATACATAGACAAACAGAGTGTCACTAGTATGCCTCTACTTGACTAGCTCGTTAATCGAAGATGGTTATGTTTCCTAACCATAGACATGAGTTGTCATTTGATTAATGGGATCACATCATTAGGAGAATGATGTGATTGACATGACCCATTCCGTTAGCTTAGCACTTGATCGTTTAGTATGTTGCTTATGCTTTCTTCATGACTTATACAAAGTTCCTACAACTATGAGATTATGCAACTCCCGTTTACCGGAGGAACACTTTGTGTGCTACCAAACGTCACAACGTAAATGGGTGATTATAAAGGTACTCTACAGGTGTCTCCAAAAGTATATGTTGAGTTGGCATGAATCGAGATTAGGTTTTGTCACTCCGATTGTCGGAGAGGTATCTCTGGGCCTTCTCGGTAATACACATCACATAAGCCTTGCAAGCATTGCAACTAATGAGTTAGTTGTGAGATGATGTATTACGGAACGAGTAAAGAGACTTACGTAACGAGATTGAACTAGGTATTGGATACCGACGATCGAATCTCGGGTAAGTAACATACCGATGACAAAGGGAACAACGTATGTCGTTATGCGGTTTGACCGATAAAGATCTTCAGTAGAATATGTAGGAACCAATATGGGCATCCAGGTTCCGCTATTGGTTATTGACCGAGAATGGTTCTAGGTCATGTCTACATAGTTCTCGAACCCGTAGGGTCCGCACGCTTAAGGTTTCGATGCGGTTATATTATGAGTTTATGAGTTTTGATGTACGAAGGAGTTCGAGTCCCGGATGAGATCGGGGACATGACGAGGAGTCTCGAAATGGTCCAGACGTAAAGATCGATATATTGGACGACTATATTCGAGTTCGGAAAGGTTCGAATGATTCGGTATTTTTGAGTCTGGGAGAGTTACGGAATTCACGGGAAGAAGTATTGGGCCTTATTGGGCCTGCGGAAAGAGAGAGGGCTGCCTAGGGCAGGCGCGCGCCCCAAGGCCTAGTCCGGGTGGACTGGGGAGGGCCGCACCCTTCCTCCCTCCCTTCCTTCTCTCCTACTCCTACTAGGAAAGGAGGAGTCCTACCCGGTGGGAGTAGGACTCCCCCCTGGTGCGCCTCCTCCCTAGGCGGCCACCTCCTCCTTGCTCCTTTATATACGGGGCAGGGGGCACCCCTGAACACGAAGTTGATCTACGGATCGTTCCTTAGCCGCAGCGGTGCCCCCTCCACCATATTCCACTTGGTCATATCGTCGCGGAGCTTAGGCGAAGCCTGCGCCGGTGAAGTCATATCGTCGCGGAGCTTAGGTGAAGCCCTGCGTCGGTAGAGCATCATCATCGTCACCACGCCGTCGTCTTGTGGAACTCATCCCCGACGCTTTGCTGGATCGGAGCCGGGGATCGTCATCGAGCTGAGCGTGTGCTGAACACGGAGGTGTCGACGTTCGGTACTTGGATCGGTCGGATCGTGAAGGCGATGACTACATCAACCGCGTTGTTATAACGCTTCGCTACGGTCTCACGAGGGTGCGTGGACAAACACTCTCCCTCTCGTTGCTATGCCATCACCATGGTCTTGCGTGTGCGTAGGAAATTTTTTGAAATTACTACGTTCCCCAACAGTGGCATCCGAGCCTGGTTTTATGCGTTGATGTCATATGCACGAGTAGAACACAAGTGAGTTTTGGGCGATATAAGTCATACTGCTTGCCAGCATGTCATACTTTGGTTCAGCGGTATTGTGAGATGAAGCGGCCGGACCGACATTACGCAGACGCTTACGCGAGACTGGTTTCACCGCTTGAGCACTAGTTGCTTAAAGGTGACCGCGGGTGTCTGTCTCTCTCACTTTAGTTGAACCGAGTGTGGCTCGCCGGTCCTTGCGAAGGTTAAAACAGCACCAACTTGACAAACTATCGTTGTGGTTTTGATGCGTAGGTAAGAACGGTTCTTGCTCAGCCCGTAGCAGCCACGTAAAACTTGCAACAACAAAGTAGAGGACGTCTAACTTGTTTTTGCAGGGCATGTTGTGATGTGATATGGTCAAGACGTGATGCTATATTTTATTGTATGAGATGATCATGTTTTGTAACCAAGTTATCGGCAATGGCGGAGCCATATGGTTGTCGCTTTATTGTATGATATGCAAACGCCATGTAATTGCTTTACTTTGTCACTAAGCGGTAGCGATAGTCGTAGAAGCAATAGTTGGCGAGGCGACAACGATGCTACGATGGAGATCAAGGTGTCGCTACGGTGGCGATGGTGATCATGATGGTGCTTGAAGATGGAATCACAAGCACAAGATGATGATGGCCATATCATATCACTTATATTGATTGCATGTGATGTTTATCCTTTATGCATCTTATCTTGCTTTGATTGACGGTAGCATTTTAAGATGATCTCTCACTAAAATTATCAAGAAGTGTTCTCCTGAGTATGCACCGTTGCTAAAAGTTCAGTAGTGCCCGGACACCACGTGATGATCGGGTGTGATAAGCTCTCGTCTATCTACAACGGTGCAAGCCAGTTTTGCACACGCGAATACTCAGGTTAAACTTGACGAGCCTAGCATATGCAGATATGGCCTCGGAACACGGAGACCGAAAGGTCGAGCGTGAATCATATAGTAGATATGATCAACATAGTGATGTTCACCATAGAAAACTACTCCATCTCACGTGATGATCGGTTATGGTTTAGTTGATTTGGATCACGTGTTCACTTAGATGACTAGAGAGATGTCTGTCTAAGTGGGAGTTCTAAAGTAATATGATTGATTGAACTTAAATTTATCATGAACTTAGTCCTGGTAGTATTTTGCAAATTATGTTGTAGATCAATAGCTCGCGTTATTGCTTCCCTATGTTTTTGCTTCCCTATGGTTTTATATGTGTTCCTAGAGAAAATTGTATTGAAAAATGTTAGTAGCAATGATGCGGATTGGATCTGTGATCTGAGGTTTATCCTCATTGCTGCACAGAAGAATTATGTCCTTAATGCACCACTAGGTGACAGACCTATTGCAGGAGCAAATGCAGACGTTATGAACGTTTGGCTAGCTCAATATGATGACTACTTGATAGTTTAGTGCACCATACTTAACGGCTTAGAATCGGGACTTCAAAGGCGTTTTGAGCGTCATGGACCATATGAGATGTTCCAGGAGTTGAAGTTAATATTTCAAGCAAATACCGAGTTGAGAGATATGAAGTCTCCAACAAGTTCTATAGCTAAAAGATGGAGGAGAATCGCTCAACTAGTGAGCATGTGCTCAGATTATGCAGGTACTTTAATCGCTTGAATCAAGTGGGAGTTAATCTTCCAGATAAGATAGTGATTGACAGAATTCTCTAGTCACCATCACTAAGTTACTAGAACTTCGTGATGAACTACAGTATGCAAGGGATGACAAAAACGATTCCCGAGCTCTTCGTGATGTTGAAATCGACGAAGGTAGAAATCAAGAAAGAACATCAAGTGTTGATGATTGACAAGACCACTAGTTTCAAGAGAAGGGCAAAGGGAAAGAAAGGGAACTTCAAGTAGAAAGACAAGTAAGTTGTCACTCCTGCGAAGAAGCCCAAAGCTGGACCAAAGCCTGAAACTGAGTGCTTACACTGAAACGGAAATGGTCACTGGAAGCGGAAATGCCCTGAATATTTGGTGGATAAGATGGATGGCAAAGTGAACAAGAGTATATTTGATTTACAGGTTATTGATGTGTGCTTTACTAGTGTTTATAGTAGCCCCTGAGTATTTGATACTTGTTCGGTTGCTAAGATTAGTAACTCGAAACAGGAGTTCGAATAAATGAAACTAGTTGAAGGGAAGTAACGATGAGTGTTGGAAGTAGTTCCAAGATTGATATGATCATCATCACACACTCCCTATACTTTCGGGATTAGTGTTAAACCTAAATAAATGTTATTTAGCTTTTGCGTTGAGCATGAATATGATTTGATCATGTTTATTGCAATACGGTTATTCATTTAAAGTCAGAGAATAATAGTTGTTCTGTTTACATGAATAAAACCTTCAATGGTCATACACCCAATGAAAATAGTTTATTGGATCTCAATCGTAGTGATACACATATTCATAATATTGATGCCAAAAGATGCAAAGTTAATAATGATAGTGCAACTTATTTGTGGCACTGCCGTTTGGGTCATATCGGTATAAAGCGCATGAAGAAACTCCATAAAGATGGATTTTTGGAATCACTTGGTTATGAATCATTTGATGCTTGCGAACCATGCCTTTTGGGCAAGATGACTAAAACTCCGTTCTCCGGAACAATGGAACAAGCTATTGACTTGTTGGAAATAACACATATATACCGATGTATGCGATCCAATGAGTGTTGATGCTCGTGGCAAGTATCGTTATTTTTCTGACCTTCACAAGATGATTTGAGTAGATATGGGTATATCTACTTGATGAAACATAAGTCTGAAATAGTTGAAAGGTTCAAAGAATTTCAGAGTGAAGTGGAAAATCATCGTAACAAGAAAATAAAGTTTCTGCGATCTGATCGTGGAGATGAATATTTGAGTTACGAGTTTGGTCTTCAATTAAAACAATGTGGAATAGTTTCACAGCTCACGCCACCTGGAACACCACAACGTTATGGTGTGTCCGAACGTCGTAACCGTACTTTATTTTGATATGGTGCGATCAATAATGTCTCTTACCGATTTACCAATATCGTTTTGGGGTTATGCATTAGAGACAGCTGTATTCACGTTTAATAGGGCACCATCTAAATCCGTTGAGACGACACGTATGAACTATGGTTTAACAGTAAACCTAAGTTGTCGTTTCTTAAAAGTTTGGAGTTGTGATGCTTATGTGAAAAAGTTTTCACCTGATAAGCTCGAACCCAAATCGGAGAAGTGCGTCTTCATAGAATACCCAAAGGTAACTATTGGGTACACCTTCTATCACAGATCCGAAGGCAAGTTTTTCGTTGCTAAGATGGATCCTTTCTAGAGAAGAAGTTTCTCTCGAAAGAAGTGAGTGGGAGGAAAGTAGAACTTAATGAGGTAATTGTACCTTCTCCCTTATTGGAAAGTAGTTCATCACGAAATCAGTTCAGTGATTCCTACACCAATTAGTGAGGAAGTTAATGATGATGATCATGAAACTTCAGATCAAGTTGCTACCAAACCTCGTAGGTCTTCCGAGTAAGATCCGCACAGAGTGGTACGGTAATCATGTTCGGAAGTCGTGTTACTAGACCATGATGAACCTACGAACTATGAGGAAGCGATGATGAGCCCAGATTCGAAATGGCTTGAGGCCATAAAATCTGAGATATGATCCATGTATGAGAACAAAAGTATGGACTTTGATTGACTTGCTCGATGATCAGCAAGCCATGTTAAATAAATGGATCTTCAAGAGGAAGACAGATCTTGATAGTAGTGTTACTATCTACAAAGCTAGACTTGTCGAAAAAGGTTTTAGACAAAGTTCAAGATGTTGAATACAATGAGATTTTCTCACTTGTATCGATGCTTAAAAGTCTGTCCGAATCATGTTAGCAATTGCCACATTTTATGAAATCGGCAAATGGATGTCAAAACTGCATTCCTTATTGGTTTTCTTAAAAGGAGTTGTATATGATGCAACAGAAGATTTTGTCAATCCTAAAGGTGCTAACAAAATGTGCAAGCTCCAGCGATCCATCAATGGACTGGTGCAAGCATCTCGGAGTTGGAATATACGCTTTGATGTGTTGATCAAAGCATATGATTTTATCTGAGACTTTTGGAAAGGCTGTATTTACAAGAAAGTGAGTGGGAGCACTACAGCCTTTCGATAAGTATATGTGAATGACATATTGTTGATCGGAAATAATGTAGAATTATTCTACAAAGCATAAAGGAGTGTTTGAAAGGAGTTTTTCAAAGAAAGACCTCGGTGAAGCTGCTTACATATTGAGCATCAAGATCTATAGAGATAGATCAAGGCGCTTGATAAGTTTTTCAATGAATACATACCTTGACAAGATTTTGAAGTAGTTCAAAATGGAACAGTCAAAGAAAGAGTTCTTGCCTGTGTTACAAGGTGTGAGATTGAGTAAGACTCAAAACCCGACCACGGCAGAAGATAGAAAGAGAATGAAAGTCATTCCTATGCATCAGCCATAGGTTCTATAAAGTATGTCATGTTGTGTACAGATCTATTGCATACCCTACCACTAAGCTTGGCAAGGAGTGCAATAGTGATCTAGGAGTAGATCAATGGACAGCGGTCAAAATTATCCTTAGTAGAATAGGGATATGTTTCTCGATTATGGAAGTGAAAAAGGTTCGTAAGTAAAGGGTTACGTCGATGCAAGTTTTAACACTAATCTAGATGACTCGAGTCTCAATCTGGATACATATTGAAAGTGGGAGCAATTAGCTAGAGTAGCTCCGTGCAGAGCATTGTAGACATAGAAATTTGCAAAATACTTACGGCTCTGAATGTGACAGACCCGTTGACTAAAATTATCTCACAAGCAAAACATGATCACACCTTAGTACTCTTTGGGTATTAATCACATAGCGATGTGAACTAGATTACTGACTCTAGTAAACCCTTTGGGTGTTGGTCACATGTCGATGTGAACTATGGGTGTTAACCACATATAGATGTGAACTATTGATGTTAAATCACATGGCGATGTGAACTAGATTATTGACTCTAGTGCAAGTGGGAGACTGAAGGAAATATGCCCTAGAGGCAATAATAAAGTTATTATTTATTTCCTTATATCATGATAAATGTTTATTATTCATGCTAGAATTGTATTAACCGGAAACATAATACATGTGTGAATACATAGACAAACAGAGTGTCACTAGTATGCCTCTACTTGACTAGCTCGTTAATCGAAGATGGTTATGTTTCCTAACCATAGACATGAGTTGTCATTTGATTAACGGGATCACATCATTAGGAGAATGATGTGATTGACATGACCCATTCCGTTAGCTTAGCACTTGATCGTTTAGTATGTTGCTTATGCTTTCTTCATGACTTATACAAAGTTCCTGCAACTATGAGATTATGCAACTCCCGTTTACCGGAGGAACACTTTGTGTGCTACCAAACGTCACAACGTAAATGCGTGATTATAAAGGTACTCTACAGGTGTCTCCAAAAGTATATGTTGAGTTGGCATGAATCGAGATTAGGTTTTGTCACTCCGATTGTCGGAGAGGTATCTCTGGGCCTTCTCGGTAATACACATCACATAAGCCTTGCAAGCATTGCAACTAATGAGTTAGTTGTGAGATGATGTATTACGGAACGAGTAAAGAGACTTACCGGTAACGAGATTGAACTAGGTATTGGATACCGACGATCGAATCTCGGGTAAGTAACATACCGATGACAAAGGGAACAACGTATCTCGTTATGCGGTTTGACCGATAAAGATCTTCAGTAGAATATGTAGGAACCAATATGGGCATCCAGGTTCCGCTATTGGTTATTGACCGAGAATGGTTCTAGGTCATGTCTACATAGTTCTCGAACCCGTAGGGTCCGCACGCTTAAGGTTTTGATGCGGTTATATTATGAGTTTATGAGTTTTGATGTACCGAAGGAGTTGAGTCCCGGATGAGATCGGGGACATGACGAGGAGTCTCGAAATGGTCGAGGCGTAAAGATCGATATCTTGGATGACTATATTCGAGTTCGGAAAGGTTCGAATGATTCGGTATTTTTTTGAGTACCGGAGAGTCACGGAATTCACGGGAAGAAGTATTGGGCCTTATTGGGCCTGCGGGAAAGAGAGAGGGCTGCCTAGGGCAGGCGCGCGCCCAAGGCCTAGTCCGAATTGGACTAGGGGAGGGCCGCACCCTTCCTCCCTTCCCTTCCTTCTCTCCTACTCCTACTAGGAAAGGAGGAGTCCTACCCGGTGGGAGTAGGACTCCCCCTGCGCGCCTCCTCCTAGGCCGCCACCTCCTCCTTGCTCCTTTATATACTGAGGCAGGGGGCACCCCTGAACACGAAGTTGATCTACGGATCGTTCCTTAGCCGTGTCGGTGCCCCCTCCACCATATTCCAGTTCGGTCATATCGTCGCGGAGCTTAGCGAAGCCTGCGCCGGTGAAGTCATATCGTCGCGGAGCTTAGGCGAAGCCCTGCGTCGGTGGAGCATCATCATCGCCACCACGCCGCCGTCGTCTTGTGGAACTCATCCCCGACGCTTTGCTAGATCGGAGCCCGGGGATCGTCATCGAGCTGAACATGTGCTGAACACGGAGGTGCCGTACGTTCGGTACTTGGATCGGTCGGATCGTGAAGACGTACGACTACATCAACCGCGTTGTTATAACGCTTCACACGGTCTCACAGTGCGTGGACAAACACTCTCCCCTCTCGTTGCTATGCCATCACCATGGTCTTGCGTGTGCGTAGGAAATTTTTTGAAATTACTACGTTCCCCAACAGGTATACCTTCTACTTAAGATCCGAGGGCAAGATCTTTGTTGCCAAGAACGGATCCTTTCTGGAGAAGGAGTTTCTCTCGAAAGAAGTAAGTGGGAGGAAAGTAGAACTCGATGAAGTACTACCTCTTGAACGGGAAAGTAGTGCAGCCCAGGAAAATGTTCCTGTGATGCCTACACCTAATGAAGAGGAAAATAATGATGATGATCAAGGTACTTCGGATCAAGTTGCTACTGAACTTCGTAGGTCCACAAGGACACGTTCCGCACCAGAGTGGTACGACAACCCTGTCCTGGAAATCATGTTGTTAGACAACGGTGAACCTTCGAACTATGAAGAAGCGATGGCGGGCCCAGATTCCAACAAATGGCTAGAAGCCATTAAATCCGAGATAGAATCCATGTATGAAAACAAAGTATGGACTTTGACTGACTTGCCCGATGATCGGCGAGCGATAGAAAACAAATGGATCTTTAAGAAGAAGACGGACGCGGATGGTAATGTCACCATCTATAAAGCTAGACTTGTCGCTAAGGGTTATCGGCAAGTTCAAGGGATTGACTACAATGAGACTTTCTCTCCCGTAGCGAAGCTTAAGTCCGTCTGAATCATGTTAGCAATTATCGCATACTATGATTATGAGATATGGCAAATGGACATCAAAACAACGTTCCTTAACGGTTATCTTAAGGAATAGCTGTATATGATGCAGCCGGAAGGTTTTGTCGATCCTAAGAATGCTGACAAAGTATGCAAGCTCCAGCGATCCATTTATGGGCTGGTGCAAGCATCTCGGAGTTGGAACATTCGCTTTGATGAGATGATCAAAGCGTTTGGGTTTATGCAGACTTATGGAGAAGTCTGCGTTTACAAGAAAGTGAGTGGGAGCTCTGTAGCATTTCTCATATTATATGTAGATGACATACTTTTGATGGGAAATGATATAGAATTCTTGGACAGCATTAAGGCCTACTTGAATAAGTGTTTTTCAATGAAGGACCTTGGAGAAGCTGCTTATATATTAGGCATCAAGATCTATAGAGATAGATCGAGACACCTCATAGGTCTTTCACAAAGCACATACCTTGATAAGATTTTGAAGAAGTTCAAAATGGATCAGTCAAGAAAGGGTTCTTGCTCAGATTGCAAGGAGTGAGATTGAGCTCGGCTCAATGCCCGACCACGACAAAAGATAAAGAAGAGATGAGTGTCATCCCTATGCTTCAGCCGTAGGATCTATTATGTATGCCATCTTTGTACCGGACCTGATGTAAACCTTGCCATAAGTTTGGTAGGAAGGTACCAAAGTAATCCCGCAAGGAACTTTGGACAGCGGTCAAGAATATCCTAAAGTACCGAAAAGGACGAAGGACATGTTTCTCGTTTATGGAGGTGACGAAGAGCTCGTCGTAAAGGGTTACGTCGATGCTAGCTTCGACACAGATCCGATGACTCAAAGTCACAAACCGGATACGTGTATATGTTGAATGGTGGAGCGATGGCTGGTGCAGCTGCAAGCGAAGCGTTGTGGCGGGATCTACATGTGAAGCGGAGTACATGGCAGCCTCGGAGGCAGCGCATGAAGCAATTTGGGTGAAGGAGTTCATCACCGACCTAGGAGTCATACCCAATGCGTCGGGGCGATCAACCTCTTCGTGACAACACTGGAGCTATTGCACTTGCCAAGGAGCCAGGTTTCACAAGAAGACCGAGCACATCAAGCGTCGCTTCGACTCCATCCGTGAAAATGTTCAGGATGGAGACATAGAAATTTTTAAAGTGCATACGGATCTGAATGTCGCAGATCCGTTGACTAAAGCTCTTCCGCGGGCAAAACATGATCAACACCAGAACTCTATGGGTGTTCGATTCATCACAATGTAACTACATTATTGACTCTAGTGCAAGTGGGAGACTGTTGGAAATATGCCCTAGAGGCAATAATAAAAGCATTATTATTATATTTCCTTGTTCATGATAATTGTCTTTTATTCATGCTATAATTGTATTATCCGAAAATCGTAATACATGTATGAATACATAGACCACAATACGTCCCTAGTGAGCCTCTAGTTGACTAGCTCGTTGGTCAATAGATAGTCATGGTTTCCTGACTATGGACATTGGATGTCGTTGATAACGGGATCACGTCATTAGGAGAATGACGTGATGGACAAGACCCAATCCTGAGCATAGCACAAGATCGTGTAGTTCCTTTTGCTAGAGCTTTCTCAATGTCAACTATCTATTCCTTAGACCATGAGATCATGTAACTCCCGGATACCGTAGGAGTGCTTTGGGTGTACCAAGCGTCCTGGCGAATCGGGTGACTATAAAGGTGCATTACAGGTATCTCCGAAAGTGTCTGTTGGGTTGACACGGATCGAGACAGGGATTTGTCACTCCGTATTACGGAGAGGTATCACCGGGCCCACTCGGTAGTGCATCATCATAATGAGCTCAAAGTGACCAAGTGTCTGGTCACGGGATCATGCATTATGGTACGAGTAAAGTGACTTGCCGGTAACGAGACTGAAAAAGGTATTGGGATGCCGACGATCGAGTCTCGGGCAAGTAACATACCGTCTGACAAAGGGAATAGTATACGGGGTTGCTTGAATCCTCGACATCGTGGTTCATCCGATGACATCATCGAGGAGCATGTGGGAGCCAACATGGGTATCCAGATCCGCTGTTGGTTATTGACAGAGCGTCTCGGTCATATCGCATGTCTCCCGAACCCGTAGGGTCTACACATAAGGTTCGGTGGCGCTAGGGTTATTAGGAAGACTTGTATGTGATTACGAATGTTGTTTGAGTCCGGATGAGATCCCGGACGTCACGAGGAGTTCGGAAGGGTCCGGAGGTAAAGATTTATATATGGGAAGTTGTAAAGCGGACACCGGAAAGTTCGGGGCATACGGTATTGTCTGGGGCCACGGAAGGGTTCGAAGGTCCACCGGGAGGGGCCACCCCTCCCGGGGGGCCACTTGGGCTGCGTGGGAAGCAGTCAGCCCCTGGTGGGCTGGGCGCACCCCCCTCCCTTGGGCCCTTGCGCCTAGGGTTGAGGGAACCCTAGAGGCGCCCCTTGCTTGGGGGCAAGTCCCCCTCCCCTTGGCCGCCGCCCCCCCTCTAGATGCATCTAGAGGGGCCGGCCCCCTTCTCCCTTCCCCCTATAAATAGAGGGGTGAGGGGAGGGCAGCCGCACCACAAGCCAAGGTGCAGCCCTCCCCTCCCCAACACCTCTCCTCCTCCGTTGTGTGCTCGGCGAAGCCCTGTCGGAGTACTGCTTCCCTACCATCATCACGCCGTCGTGCTACCGGTGGAGCTGTCTTCCTCAACCTCTCCTTCCTGCTTGCTGGATCAAGACGGAGGAGACGTCACCCGTACCGTACGTGTGTTGAACGCGGAGGTGCTGTCCGCTCAGCACTTGGTCATCGGTGATCTGAATCACGTCGAGTACGACTCCATCATCACCGCTCCCTCGAACGCTTCCGTACGCGATCTACAAGTGGTATGTAGATGCAAACTCACTCCCTTGACTCGTTGCTTAGATGAACTCATAGATGGATCTTGGTGAAATCGTAGGAAAAATTTTAATTTTCTGCAACGTTCCCCAACAGGTAGATAGAGCTCTCATGATTGAAGGGAAGAAGCAGCAGATTGACAGCCGTAAGAGGAAGTATGGACAAGGGAAGTACAATTCTGGAGCTCAGCAGAAGCCTCGTTTTACCCGAACTCGGGAGGGCCGTTTCAGCATAACCATGGAGGTCACAACCACAATGGAGGAAGTTCGCACAACCATAGTGGCCCCAAGAATGGGAATGGTAATGGAGGAAGCAACGGCCAGAACCGTTCCAACCCAGCAACACCCGCCAAGAAGGATCTAAGCCACGTTACTTGCTACAAGTGCCAGAAAACCGGACATTATGCCAATGAATGTCCTGAGGCTAAAAATGGCAATGGAAATGGAAGCTCTGGGAAGAAGCCCAACCCTTTCAACAGGGGACAAGTGAACCACGTTAACGTGGAGGAGGTTGGAGCCCAGCCTGATGCAGTAATAGGTAAGTTTTTGGTTAAGTCATTTACTGCAATTGTTCTCTTTGATACTGGTGCATCGCATTCATACATATCAAGGGGATTCGTGGATAAGTTTAAACTGCCAATCCAAGCCCTTAGGTCACCCATGTTAGTAAATTCACCAGGAGCAGAGTATATGGCTAGTCTATGGTGTGATCAGTTACCATTGAGGATTGGTAACTACGTGTTTCCCTCAGACCTAATAGTATTGGAGTCACAAGGACTGGATGTAATATTAGGCATGGATTGGTTATCAAAGTATGGAGGGAACATTGACTGTGCCAGTAAGTCGATTTTTCTTACCACCCCAGAAGGAAGAAGGATTAGGTATGTATCACGGCATTTGCCGAAGAGGACTCAAGTGAATTCCTTATCAGGAGTTGTTCAGGAGGAAGTACCAGTGGTGAAGGAATTCCCTGACGTATTTCCAGAAGAGTTGCCAGGCATGCCACCGGATAGAGACATCGAGTTTTTGATTGAACTTTTGCCAGGCATAGGGACAATATCAAAGAGACCATATAGGATGCCCGCTAAGGATTTGGAGGAAATTAGGAAGCAGATTAAGGAGTTACTGGATAAAGGCTATATTCGCCCAAGTTCGTCACCTTGCGGATCACCACTGTTTCTAGTGGAGAAAAAGGATGGATCGTTAAGGATGGTTGTTTACTATCGAGGATTGAATGAAGTGACCATCAAGAACAAGTACCCACTGCCGATGATCAATGGTTTGTTTGACCAGTTGCAAGGAGCCAAGGTATTTTCCAAGATCGATCTGCGATCAGGATATCACCGGCTGAAGATTCGAGAGCAGGATATACCTAAGACAACTTTTACCACAAGGTATGGGCTATATGAGTATACCGTTATGTCATTTGGTCTGACTAACGCACCTGCCTATTTCATGAACATGATGAACAAGGTGTTTATGGATTTTTTGGATAAGTTCGTCGTAGTGTTCATGGATGATATTTTGGTCTACTCGAAGAATGAAGAGGAGCATAAAGAGCATTTGAGTTTGGTACTTGGGAAGCTCAGAGAACATCAGTTGTATGCCAAGTTCAGCAAATGTGATTTTTGGTTAAAGGAAGATGGATTCCTCGGACATGTTATATCCGGAGAAGGAATAGCAGTAGACCCCACCAAAGTTATCACTGTGACAAATTGGGAAGCACCCACGTCTGTTGGAGAGATCCGGAGTTTTCTTGGACTCGCAGGATACTACCGGAGGTTCATTGAGAATTTCTCAAAGATTGCAAAGCCCATGATAGAGTTGTTGAAGAAGGACACCAAGTTCAAATGGGCTGAGGAGTGTGAGGCTATTTTCCAGGAGTTGAAGAAACTCTTTGTTACAGCACCGGTGTTGATTCTGCCCGATCAACGCAAGGATTATGAGGTGTATTGCGACGCTTCTCATCGAGGACTTGAAGCAGTACTTATGCAGGAGGGAAGAGTTGTTTCTTATGCCTCACGACAGCTTAAATCCCATGAGTTGAATTATGCTACACACGATTTGGAGTTAGCAGCCATAGTGCATGCTTTGAAGACTTGGAGACATTTTCTCATCGGAAACCATTGTGAGGTGTACACGGATCACAAGAGTTTGAAGTATATCTTCACATAGAAGGAGTTGAATCTCAGGCAAAGGAGATGGTTGGAGCTCATCAAAGATTATGATATGAGGTTGCATTATCATCTCGTAAAGGCTAACGTAGTAGCCAATGCGTTAAGCCGCAAGAGCCATGTCAACACACTCATGACCGGAGAGTTACCCAAGGAGTTAGCAGAAGATCGTCGCGAGCTATGTTTGGAGATAGTTCTGAGAGGCTATGTAGCAGCATTAGAGATTCAGTCTACTTTGATGGGATAAGATCAGAGAAGCCCAGATTGCCGAGATAAAGGAAAGGATGAGCAAAGGAAAAGCCAAGGGATTTCATGAGGATGAGCACGATACCTTATGGTTTGAGGACCGAGTATATGTGCCTAATGATCCGGAGATTAGGAAGTTAATTCTGCAAGAGGCCCATGATTCGCCGTATTCGATTCACCCAGGAAATACCAAGATGTATCTGGATTTGAAGGATAGTTTCTGGTGGACCGGAATGAAGAAGGATATTGCGGAGTATGTAGCAGTTTGTGATGTATGTCAGAGAGTAAAGGCAGAGCATCAGAAACCAGCAGGTTTGCTACAGCCATTGCCGATACCCGAATGGAAGTGGGATAAGCTAGGCATGGATTTTATCACGGGTTTGCCCAGGACTCGTTCAGGCTATGACTCGATATGGGTTGTAGTCCATCGTTTGACGAATGTAGCTCATTTCATCCCAGTGAAGACCACTTACACCAGTGCTAAGTTAGCAAAGATATACATGACCAGGATCGTATGCCTGCATGGAGTTCCGAGGACCATTGTATCAGATAGAGGAACCCGGTTTATCTCAAAGTTCTGGAATCAGTTGCACGAAAATTTGGGTACCAGGCTAGAGTTCAGTACAACCTTTCATCCACAGACAGATGGACAAACCGAGAGAGTCAATCAGATTCTGGAAGATATGTTGAGAGCTTGTGCGCTAGACTATGGATCTAGTTGGAACGACAATTTGTCGTATGCAGAGTTCTCTTACAACAACAGTTACCAAGCCAGTTTGAAGATGGCCCCTTTCGAGGCTTTATACGGAAGGAGGTGCAGGACACCGCAGTTGTGGGATAAAGTTGGAGATCGTCAGTTGTTTGGACCAGATTTGATTAAAGAGTCTGAAGAGAAGGTTAAGTTGATTCGTGATAGACTCAAGGTAGCCCAGTCCAGGCAGAAGAGTTATGCGGATTCTAAATGCAAGGAGACAGTTTATGAAGTCAAAGACAGAGTTTATCTATGTGTGTCCCCACTTCGAGGAGTTAAGCGTTTTGCAGTTAAAGGAAAGTTAGCACCACGTTTTGTGGGACCATACAAAGTTTTGGAACGTATGGGAGAAGTTGCCTACAAGTTGGAGTTGCCCGAAGGATTGTCCAAAGTACACGATGTGTTCCACGTTTCTCAGTTGAAGAAGTGCCACGCGGAGATGGCTGATATTCCTCTGAGAGATACAGTGCCGCTGGAAGCGATTCAGTTGGATAGAGATTTGACCTACGAGGAGAAACCAGTGAAGATTCTCGAGTTTGCCAGCCGAGTCACACGCAGTAAGGTTATCAAGTTTTGCAAAGTTCAGTGGAGCCACCATACCGAGGATGAAGCCACCTGGGAGCGAGAGGAAGACCTACGGAAAGACCACCCTCACCTATTTTCTAGCCAACCCGAATCTCGAGGGGAAGGGGGGTAGTTTTGTAACATTTCAAATTTTCAATTTGGAATGTTATACATTAGATCATCATTGCATATCATATTTTATTGCATTTTGGTTTCATCCTAGAAATTCTACGCAACTCAAGGACCCACGGAGATAGTTGGGGATTTCGTTATTTTCATATTTGAGTTTTCTCAATTTTTTGAAAAGAGGATCGTTTGATTTTAATTATTTTATCTTCGCATATTTCTTTTTAAAAATAAAAGAGAGGGAATAAAATGACTTTCCTAAAATAAAGAAATATTGGAGATTTAATATTAAAATCAAATAATATTTTTATTCGGAGTTTTATCACTATTTTATTTGAATTAGGAAAAAAATGTTTTTCAAAATTGCATTATAAGACCAAATAAATGTTCACTTTGTCCGCTATACTTTTAGAGGACGGGGAAAATTTATTTCAGGATTTTTGGAGTCGGTTTAGTATTTATTTTATTCATTTTTCTACATGGAATAATTTTAAAAAAAGTTACCGACCTAGCCGGGCCGTGCCCGAGCCGGACACTAGCCCGGCCGGCCTTTTTAAGCCGCGGAGGCCCAAGCCGCCAGCCCCACCGAAACCCTAGCCCCGCCGCCGCCTCGATCCGCCGTCGCGCAAGCTGCCGCAGCCGGAGCCCTCGCCGCCGCTCGACCGTCGCCGCCGAAATCGCCGCGCCGAATCCGCCGCCGCCCGATCCGTCGCCCCGCCGGACCTCGTGGAGGTAACCGCAGCCGCCGTCGGTTTTCTGGGGAAACCCGATCTTTTTTAACCCTAGATCCGTTTTTCTTTGATCCGTTTTTCGATTTAGTTAATTAGCGGATGTTCGTCCGTATGTTCGTTTTAGCGAACGGTTTTCACCATTTAGTCGCAGACAACGAACATTCGTTCGTTGGTCTGTTCATCAGATTTCTTTTTCCAGGGTTTTTCCGTGATTATTTTCGATCGCAATTTCTGCCATGTTTTTCGTTTTAGTATAACTTTTCGCTCGTTTATCGGAATCGGGCGATTCAAGCGCCTAGAGCTTCGTCTCGAAGCCCTCTTTCTGTTTAACCAACTTAAACGGGTTTTTGCTACTGTAAAATTTGAATTAAGTTCAGATTAGTAAATGAAGCTTGTTTCTTTCGTCGTTTGAGTTTTGTTGCTTCGTTTGATTTGATTCTTTTTGCAAACCGGAGTTCTTAAGTTAAACTTTCTGGTTAGATCTCTTATTTAAGTTTTACCCGTGCTTCTAGTTGAGTGCTTATTGTACGCTTGTTTGTTTGCGATAGAGTACCCGGAGTGCGAAGCGTGCTACTACGAGTCTCTAGGTTTCACGGATCATCAGCACTCTACTACCCAGTTTTATTGCATTAGATTAATCCTCAAACATTGCATGGTTAGGAGCTGATTAATATGTGGGTTTTGGGAAGTAGTTGAGGTAGTACCTATTACCTGTTTATTTTTAAACCCTTGGGAGTTACTTCTACGTTGCTTATATTGCTATGCTATGCTAGTAGACGTGGATTGGGTTTGAGTGACTTCATGACAGATGTGAGATTGTTAATTAATGGTTAACTTAAGGTGGCTACTTAAATACACATCTGGGTGGAGTGAGGCACCTGGGGAACCCACTGTTGCCTGTATTTTTGGAAATGTTGGGGTATCGTGTGATTCTCCTATGGACCGCCACCCAGGCTCAAAGGGATCATAAGATTATTCATGCTAGAAACTTCTATGTGCAGGAACAAGCTATTATGGGCTCTAGCATAGTTGATTAAGTCGTGTGAACTCTTACAGTGGTAGACTAGCAGATGTAGGGGATGTAGGTGGTACTGTCTACCCATCGTAAGGTGCTAACACTTCTGAAAGAGTGTGTCTCGGTCATCCGTTTCTCAAACGCCATGTAGTGCGAGAAATCCAACGAAGGAGATCGAGTCTTGTGGGGAAAAGTGTGCAAACCTCTGCAGAGTGTACAAACTAATCATGATTAGTCGTGTCCCCGGTTATGGACATCTTGAGTATCTGGTTCTTGGATTATCATGTGGATCTCATCACTCTTAATATTAATTTGAGTTGGGTTAATGATGAAGATTAATTGAGATTGAGTTGGGTGAACCTTCTGAATGTTTAACAACCACCATGATAGTTAAATTAAAATTTATTGCTTTGTTGTAGGGGAAAATTGGCTTTTCGCAAAACTATAACCATAGAGCTTTCCACCAGCCATATATGCATGTAGTGATAGCATTATTCTGTGCATTATTCTCTATGTGTTACATTGCCAGCATATTTCATGTGCTGACCCATTTTCGGGCTGCAACGTTAATGTTGCAGACTTTTCAGACGACGAGTAAGGTGCCTTAGGTCGTGATCTTTCACTCAGTGATGCCGTTGGAGTTGATGGACTCACTTTATCTTCCAAGCCTTCAGTTGTTATCGTTATTAGATGGCCTTAAGCCATATTTATTGTAATAAGTGTCTTTTGAGACATTCGATGTAATAAGTGTGTGATTGTTACTCTGTTATAAATCCTTCAAGTACTGTGCGTGTCAGCATTACCGATCCAGGGATGACACTGATGCACAGAGATCAGACTGTTTGAGGTCTGATCGCTACATTAGTCATGGGAGTTACTCTGTAATATCTTGTCAAACAAATCATTATTATAGATTAGATCTAGATTCCCCTCAGCTTCGTGGTGTTGGTCCACAAGTTGTAAGGTGTTGCTACTTGGGTACGCATGGATACCTTGGAGGCATCGAAGAACTTTGCAATGGAAAACTCTCGTGTGTGGGAGGTATAACCTATCTGCGGGAGTCAGAGGACTTCATCGATATCAAAGCTAGCGGATTGTTGAGGGTATGATCTCATTACATGCACCTCGATAGTGATCTTGGTTGGTTCCTGCGTGGTAAAAAAATGTGTGCCACGTTCCCCTACATTGTTAACCATCTACACCCAAGCAAACTTTGATGTATTTGAAGAAAAGAAAGAGGGCCCTAGATTTGTCACTAAACTAATCTTGAATCTCCCTTGAGTAGTTCTCAACATGGCATGATATAACTATGTCATCCTATCCAAGGGTTTCGAAGTTCTTACCGCCATTGATGCAATGGAGGAGGAAGTCGTCACCTCCTTCATCGTCAAGGAAGGAATTGACACCACTTTCATCGGTACCGTAGATGAAAGATCATGGTGACGTGGTGGTGGTGGTGTTGGAGGGAAGCGACTGAACGGGGAAGACAAGTGGTTGAAAGAGAGAGTTGATGGAGTAGAGTGGAGAGTGAGAGGAAGGGGTGATGGAACAAATGATGATTGTTCCTGAGGCCTCATTTGATAGGAGGGGATTGTAGAGGTTTTGGGAGGGGGGGATTTCAGGGGATTTGGTGAATCCCCCTCTTCCACCAAATCCCCTCAAAACCCCTTGAATCCTCAAAACCCTTCCTTTCACAATCCTCTTTGTTTAAAATTTCTATTTGGTAGAAAGGGTTTGTCATGTTGACATAACATGATGTAGAACATTTAAAAATCCAATCTTTACAATGTAACTAACTCCCCTTATATCCTTGCTACAGAATTACCTGAAAAAATGACTTGAAATCAATATCTCATAATTTAGCAGCAGTTTTCCCAATAGCAACATAATTTTGCATGACTTGAAAGCAATATCTCATCACAGCAACAACATAATTTATCATAACAGCATGACTTTGAATCCCAAATCCCAGCATTCATAATTTATCATAACAACGTAATCTTTCACAGCAAACAGTTCATCACAGCCACAACATCATTTTGCAACAAAGATAATGCAAACAAATGTATCCATCTTTTGGTGTCATGGTCGTCTAGCATTGAGAACCTGGGAGAAATTTATCCATTCGGCTTGTTTATTGTGCCTTCTTTTGGTGCTTGAGAACCTAATGAAACAAAAAGAGATGAATATTAGAGTGCCTTGAGAAGAAATGTTACAGCAAATAGCTTTGCTAGATGAACATTAGTTCTATTTACAGAGGGAGTAATACATATGAAAGCATAATAGTAGAGACCACGGGGCGGATCAACTCGCAAATATTTCAAAAGCAGAGCAAAACAGGTCAGGACCAAAACAAGTGTCAAGGTAAAAGACCAATGATCGATACTGACCAACAAGAACACGTCCCCAACACCCGGCTGGTGAAGGCAGATGGGTCGCTCACAGAAAAATTCAGGACACAATTTGCCTCCTGTTATAAAGATTTGAGGGAATGGCTAGACATGCTCTAACCACGCGGCCTTGCATATAGCATTCTGGACAAAACATAGCCACAGCAAGAACCGAATCCCGTTTCACAAACCGAAAGCCGATCAGCCATTCAGATCACCGTAGTCTCTATTCAGAAGGAAATTAATTAAAAGTGCACATTCATTCAGGAAGACACATCCACACCAGTATCCATTCAGAAAGGATCCACACCAGTATCCATTCAGAAAGGATCCACACCAGTATCCATTCACTTAAGAAATAAGGTCTAGAGGCCAAAAAGTTTGTGTACATTACCGAAATTAGGCGTGACAACTGGATCCCAAGAATCGAAGCGGCAGGCTGTCAAAATAAGAACATATCAGCGACATATAACAGTTAAAAAAATCAAATAACATACTTAAACAGTCGCCAAACTGCTCAAATTTTGGTCAGTTAAAAAAATTAGTAAGAATGGATCGTTAAGAGCTGCTATTGTTTCCTTGTGCTGACTGCTAATTGAAAGCTTGGTAGAATGGCAGCACTTGTTCCAGAGAACGGTCAAAGTTTTAACAGAAGATCGCAACAAGAAAATGAAGAGTCAATTCACGGTAGGCAGACCAGCACACGCAGCCATGAACGGTCAACCGACGCCGCCCATGACCCCTGCCTGAGTCTCAGTCCATCGCTCATGTTCATTGCAGCAGTCACTGCGACTGTTTTTACTTAAATATGTGGAGTTTCTTTTTTTCTTGGCGCACCAATTCAAAAGGACATGCTATATCAAATCTGGGTTTTCACCTATTGTGCTTTCACATGTAGGTGTTCTCTTATCTGCACCAAGCAGAAAGTAAAACAACGAGCATACAAAAAAATAGCCTCGTGTACGAATATAGAGACAAGTTCATCCATTGTTTCCTAACCAAAAAATTACGTATGACCTTGAACTAGCAATCAAGAGGCTGTCCATGGTCACAGGCTCACCTTGAACTAGCAATCAAGAGGCTGTCCATGGTCACAGGCTCACCGCACATACGCGTGACAACATCAGACCATCACCATCACCATCACTAATACAATTTGCACCACACTGCCATCACCATTAGCATCAGACCATCACAAACAAGCACTACTAATACTACTATATATCTCTAGATAGGCACGCAAATCGACTGCGGGATCAACAGCAGTCATCAAGAGGGGGCGAATTTGGGGCTTAAAACAGAGGAACATAACACAAACAACACTTTTGTAGATCACACTCTTCACATCAAGACACAAATTTTGTTTTATTCCTACTATGGCAGATATGGGAGGCAAGAAACAACCAGAGATCCACAGGTAAAGAAACAAATATAGACTGAATGCCGAAGGGCTTGGAGGTACACCACGGGACAATTATTTCAGATGAACTCAAAACTTGTCAACATCTTTGAATGTCGGAAGCGACAAGAGCATGGACCTGGAGGCTCAGACAAGCAATATTAGAAACAAAGAAAATGGCAGATAGAAATGCTCCTCACTTCCATTTACCTATAGAAGGAAAAAAATGCGATTCTTGATAATAGCGAAGGCAGTTCTTCCTAGAGCTGCTATTCCTTTTAAGAGCCCTATTTGTAATCCTAATCATGGCCCTGTTTGCCCACTCTTACATATCTTGTCTAATCTAACAAATCATGATATAACAAATTAACAACATAGACTCCTCAACCAGTAATGGAAACACAAAAGCAGGGCTGCTTAACGATTGATAAATATCAAGAAGACCACTTAATACACATAATGAAAGAGAGACCACGGGCGGATCAGCTCGCAAGTATTTCAAAAGCGAGCAAGAACACATAATGAGAGCATGTTCACTAGATAGATGTTCACAGGAGCAAGAACAACAATCTTAGTTTTCATGAAGTGGGGCAAAATGTCACAAGAGAAATGGAGTAAGGTAGCTTACCTTAAATACGTTGAGTCAACTCGCCATTTCGCTCAAGAAACACTGCAGCACTCTCTTCATCTTGGCGGCAGAATTAAGAAAGATCTCACGGTTCTCAACACTTTTGAACACTTTGTAGGCAGTGGCTCGTTCATCGCGCGGATGTTTTCCATCTTGTGCAAAACAGCAATGCACTTGCGATGGAGAATTCTTGGGCATTTTTGCCCCAACCAATAGAGCAGACTCCTCCTCCGCTTGCTTTCGTTTGATCTCCACATATTGTGCCATCACTTCCACCATAGGATCATCACGCTTCTTACCCTTCTTTGATTCCTTCACATGCTTGTTGCTTGAAGTAGCAGCACCACCTCTTTGTGTAGCATCTCTTGAACCATCACTTGGGGCAGCACCTCTTGGACCATCACTTGGGGCAGCATCTCGGGACCATCATTTGGGGCAGCATCACTTGGACCATCACTTGGGCGGCATCTCTTGGATCATCATATATGTGTAAATCATCACCATATTGATTCAGGTCAAAAGAGAAGGCATTCTTCTCTCTTTCAACTTCGAGATCACCATCACTCACATACAGTAACCTCGGTTGATGTGAAATTGAAGTTACCTTCGCTATATGCCCTGCACAAACACCCAAGTTATCATTAAAGGCCACACAGCAATGAAATGAAAATTCATTATAAAGGACAACAAAAAGAGAGGAAATGAAAATCCATTCAACTCAGTAACTCACCATCATACAGATCACCAAGCTTATCGTAGAGGGGAAAGGGCTTATTCTGGAACTTGGCTATTTCTGGCCACGACTGTGTATATAAAAGAAATGATTTATCAAACTTAGATTGCTCAAAAATAAGATTGATTACAAAAGAATGGAATACAAGTCATCAAGTTTTGCAAAGACAAAATGCACTACACTAGAACTTACAGTCATCAAGTTTTGCCAAAGATTAGCATCCGCATCTATCATGTGTGTATGATAGTTCCAGCTGACACCACTCTGTTTGCGGGCATCCTTAAGAATTCTGTATTGACCTTTCAAGTCTTTCTGTTTTTCCTGAATCTGTGACTTTGTAAAATTTGTGTGGCCATATCTTTCATGAAATAAATCCGCCATCCTATTCCATGCTTCAGTTGACCAACCATTTTGTCCTCGATGATACGGAGTGTTGTGCTCCTGAAGTATCTCCACTAAACCCTTCTCCAAAGCTGGGTTCCATTGAGCTCTTGGCTTTTTAACTACACCAACACAAATTTACATTGTTCAAACTTAATGCTCAACATGATAAGAGGAGTTACTATCATTCAATTTGAAAACAAATAGTGATGAACTATCATGAGCTAGCTAATATTCAAAACGAGAAATATTAAGTAGAACAATCACAAACATCAAAACTGCAGCACAAGATCTGAGAAATGGAGATTAAGTAGACCAAATACCTCTTGGAGGTGTCTTTTTAATTTTGGGTGATGGCTTCTTGGCACCGTGTGAAGCTTTTCTCCCACTTGCTTTCATCACATTATACTTTGGAGACCCCTTTGGATACATATCTGCATTTCAACACACACTACATTATTAGATGATGAAGTGTGTGTGTATATATATATATATATATATATATATATATATATATATATATATATATATATATAGCTATTCAGGATGGTATGCTTCCCACATTTGCATTGCTATTTCATCCCTTAGAGTGTTCCCTAAGTCGTTGTTCCCATAGTTATTCTCGTCGCCATTCGGGAGATCAACAAAAACATTTGGCGCTATGTTATCGGGCTGGTTGTCAAGCCAAGTCTCATCACCATTCTCCATTTTGATGATATTGTGAAGAACTGCGGCAGCTGCGGGAAGTTTCACTTGGTTCTCGATTGAATGCAGTGTGCCAACATGAAGAATTGGGAAGCGCTTCTTAAGAATTCCTAGAGACCTTTCCACATGGTTCCGTAGAACAGCATGCCGATGATTGAACAATTCCCTGTGGTTTTGTGGTCGAGGGTGTCCATGACCAAATTCCTTCAAATGATACCGGACACCCCGATAAGGTGCGAGAAATGACTGAGTGTTTGCATAACCCCCATCAACTAGGTAAAACTTTCCCTCGGGTACTCTAAATCCTTTGCTAATCGCAGAATGAAGAACCCTCGCATCCGTAGCTGAACCCTCCCAACCACATGATATGAAAGTGAATCTCAGATCAAGTCACAGCAACCATAATATTATGACTCAAGGTACCCTTCCTATTCGAAATGGAGCAGCAATTCCAGGTGTTGCCGTTATAGGAACATGTGACCCATCAATGGCTCCTAAACAGTTCGGAAGCAAAGATTGCAGGTCAATAAAGAACTATAAGTTAGATAAGAAAAGAAATTGTGGAAGCGTTAAAAATGGAAACCTGGAAGTAAGGATAAAATCTTGTGTCGGTGGAGATTACTGGATGTGGCTCATCAATGTTCGGGGGCTTCAAAAATCGACTAGCTAAAATGGGGACGATGTTGAAGAACTCATTGATGTACTCATGAAATGTTTGTCCACTATGCTGAAATTCTAGCTGAAGATCTTCATAAGATGCGTTGTGAGACACCATGTACAAGAAAAAGGCTAACTTCTCCTCTACCTTAATTCTTTTATCCGATATCAGATTTTCTCTTCTAAGGTAAGATGCCAAAGCCCGAAAGATACGTGGCTCCATCCTATAAGCTACTAGGCAATTCTTCACATGGCCTGTAAGGATATCATCAACCCGCTTCTTGCCATATAAGATGGAGCTATGTCGCTGAGTTCTCTCGATTGACCCTCTACTACGCATTCGATGCAATACAGGCAGAATAAAGGACATCATATCTTCATCATCCTCGCTTCTCCTCTTCCTAATTCGATCGATAATCTTGGAGTTCATCTTAGCACTAAAACTAGAATCAGGAAGCAACAAATAAGAACTACATTTTAATGGTTTACTTGACTTGAAGAAAATTATTAATAAGACATACACACATAGTAAGACTACAAGAGCCATCAAGTAGGATATAGTACTTCGGTTAAGACATGATAGAAATAAGGTCAAGAGGCCAAAAAGTTGGTGTATATTACCGAATTTAGGCGTGACAACTGGATCCCAAGATGGAGGCAACTCGTCCACCCCAACAAGAATCCAAGCAGCAGGCCTCTGTCAAAATAAGAACATACCAGCAGCATGTAAGATGACACACAATCATTCATATATACTATAGAAACAAACATCCCTACTGCATTGTTCCACCAACACTCACGGAGAATTAACCAAAAGTTACATCTTACCGGGGAAAAGGCTAGCTAGATAATAAATGAATGACAGAAATGAAGTGAGATAATCTAAATCTTATGATAAATAATTCTGAATGTTGACAAATAACTTGAGCACATCAACCATGTATAGATGTGTGTATGAGTATATGAAAGACAGACTGGAAGATAATAACCTAGCAATTTTTTTATAACGAATCATCACAATCTGTAGGTGACACAGAAAAAATATGACGTCTCCCTCGAATGGGCTCATTTTTCATTGTTGTACATTACTGTTCGCCTGAGGAACTGCTGAAAACAAATTGTAGTGCCTCTCAAGTTTGTTGTCATTGCACTGGAACACAACATTTACATTACTTTCTAAAAAGATACGGCAGTATTCAGTTTAGATGAATAGAAAAGCCAGTGTTGGTAAGATCGTCATTGATATAGATATAGTAGTACCACAGAAACTACTACTACTTGCAGATAAGCAGAGTCAGCAGCAGAGATACATCAGCCAGCCACAATTGTCACGGCAAAACTAGTTCAGTACAATACTAAATTGAACATGGACAAGTCTTTGGCCCTGGAATAAATTTACTCTTAAAATAAGAAGATATCCAAGCGGTAGGATTCTATCAAAATAAGAACATATCTAAGTTGAGAACACAGGGAGAAGATAGCACAAGGCCATCCTATCCTGTACACTGCGGCATGCATGTTCCTGTGAGAGCATGTTCATTTTGATTGTATCCTGTACATTGTTGTACTATGTCACACAAATATGTAGGAGTGATCCGACTACTCATCATAGAAATCTCATATGAGAACATCCATCCAAAAATTTCATGACCAAATTATACTGAAAATCAGGTTGGCATCCATCCAAATATATTATACAAATTGCATATGTAATCAGGGTAGTTCTAATACAATGTAAGATGCATGGGAGTTGCGTGTTGCAAGAAAAAAGCATCAGTCTATTAGGACAAATCAAGTAACAGACATGCTTCAGAATTCAATTTCAAAAACCAATAAACACCAAAATTTGGTAATGGTATATATATCAAGCATGAATACAATTTATGTAAACACAAAATCACAAGGGAGGATTTTATGTTCTAATCATATGACTATATTACAAAAGCGAGCAAATGAGAAAGCATATGTCGAACATTCATAACACTGACAGCTGGTTATCAAGTACAAGTATCCACTTCCAGCAAACCCTGTACATACCAAGTTGCCGACTAATGATCACATTGTCAAGTCAGATTAAGCGAGTCAGTAGTTAGTTCCCCAGAAAAAGTGCAGAGCATATATATATTGACCGATATACATGACCATATCCACTAGAATTAGAAATGGTTGTGCTCTCCTTGACAAGGAGCAAAGCAAGAAACAGTTGTGATAGATAGTGACATCGTAGACACACTGTACAGTACAGGCAATTCCCTGCAAGATCTTAACAAGTCACTATCTGCAAAAGCTCTTGAGAGGATAGTGGAAACAATTTAACTCATTATCTGCTCATTAGCTATACACTAAGAGCAAACTGATTTACTTGTTTACATGGTAGCTTACAGGCCAACATTGGCAGGTTCAGAAAGAGTAATTTGGCCATTAACACGAGGTGTTCAACAAATCCTACAGATCTGACGAGCAATCACCATCACCATCAGAAAATCACGGCAATCTCGCCGGGTAGGGTTAGGGTCCATGTGGAGTTAGGGGTAGGAGACGGCGTTCTTGGCGAGCTTGCCGGTGATGACGAGGCGGACGGAGGACGTGCGGGATGTGGCAGCCATGGCGGCGGGGAGAGGAAGGGGGAGGAGGGGAGGGGCGGGGCGGCGATGACTTACCACCGGGGAGAAGGCCAGTTTGCTGGAGGAGTGACACCGGCGTTGAGGCGTTGAGGCGTCGGGGCGTCGGGCAGACTCGGGCGGCGGCGTCGGCGCTCCTCCTCTCACCGGCGGGGCTCCTCCCCTCCGTGGCGGCGGCGTTGAAGATCCGGCAGCGGGGCTCCTCTCAGTGGCGTGGAGGAGGCTGGCGGCGTGCGCTGGGACGAGAGATTCCCTGAGTCCTTCGGCGAGGGTTATGAGTCGCATGGGTTCGGGAGGATCGAAGGGGATTAGAGAGGATCGGCCCATGCAAACCCCCTGTACCAAATGGGCCGACAGGTTTTTTGGGGGATTCTGGTCCACGCGAGGAAAATCCTCTCGAAACCCCTCCCATCCACTCGCGCCAAACGAGGCCTGAAGGAATGCAGTATCTCACGCCTTCTTCTATGTGCCTTGCGTCGATCATGTTGCGCTCCTAGTGGGACTGGATCATTTCAAACGGCTGAATCAAGAGTTTCTCTTGAGCATGGTTGAGCGCTGCTTTAAGCAATAGTGGGCCTAGCCCAATCTCTCGTACATGAAACCAATCAACCTGATCTCACGCATTGTCGCCGCTAGATGGCCCGCTGGCAAAGCCAGAGCATGCACCAAGGAAGGTGGTGACTAGGCACTTCGCTTCGGTGGAGTTCAACTTGGATCGTGCCCGGAGGCGAGGGGGCGACGATGATTCTCGTCACACAGAGGTTTGATATCCTTTTTTTTTATAAATGGTGGGTTTTATTGATTCAAAATAAAGCATCAAGATCTTACAAACACAATAAGCACACACCCAGCCTCTGCATAAGTAAGATGCACACAGTTAACACCAACGCGCACACATGAAAAAACACCGGCAAATAGCAAAGTCTGACCAAAGCTATGCGTAGGCGAGGAAAAAACTCCAAAGTGTTAAAATCAGAGATTGACAAACTACAATAATGACCTTATCCGCACCAACCATCTCATGACACCAGAAGAACGACGATGTTCTTCAACAGCAACCCCTTCAGGACGGGAGCGGCGCTCAAGCGCCACCGTCACCGGATCTAACCAACAAAGGGTAGATTCTAGATTTTCAACCTGGGTGTCAATTCAAGCATATCCGAGTAATGCCTTCAACAGGGTAACAACGCAAAAATATCGTCATTTCTAGGTATACCACCTTGGGTTAGAACTAGGTTTTCACCTCGGAGCTTGAGACCGGGTGCTTGAGTAGCACCACATCAAAGTCACTCAGATGTTGTCGCCACCACTTTTCCGCTATCCCAGCAGCTACATGGGATTTTTAACCGCCACCGCTGCACAACCATACCCTCTGCGTCAAGCCGTCGTTCGTAGATTGCATCTCATCGTCGAAGACAACCACCGAATCTGAAGAGAAAACTCTCACGATGACCTTTCGGCGGCCACTACAATCGCAGTGAGGCCGCCGCTCCAGGCTGGAGTGGTCACCAGTCAGA
This sequence comes from Aegilops longissima, assembly GCA_021605205.1. NCBI lineage: Eukaryota > Viridiplantae > Streptophyta > Magnoliopsida > Poales > Poaceae > Aegilops > Aegilops longissima. Next base: position 696,960,883 of record CM038679.1, read on the forward strand.
CCAACACCGACGGCAAAGCGCGGCACATCGGACTGCCACTTCGCCGAAAAGAGCTACGCCCATGCCCGTCGGCCCACGGGCCGACATGGACAGATCTAGAGCACGAAAGGCAGACACCCATTGCTAATGCGTGCCCATGCGAAGTGCGGCCGCCGCTAGATCAAGAGTGCACCGGCCACCAAAACCACGCCGCGCCTCCCGACCGAAGCACTACGCCTGGCTCGAGCACGCCCACCGTCATGCCTCAACCATGCCTTCATGTCGTCGCCTCGCAACCTCGCCTTTGAGGAAGCCCTCGATCGTGCCACCGTCAGGTGAAAGACAAAGGCCCCACTGTCGTCGTCCTTGGTGGTCCGTCATTGATGAATACGAGAAGAGCCGTGACTCAATCTCGTAGATTTGGAATGGTTGGGCCCCATACCCAGGTTATGTTAAGGTGGCAGGAATAAGGCGTTGGGCAAAAGCTTTGATCCACGAGGGTCGTTACCGACGATGATGGCCCTCGAGGGCATCCTTCCTCCTCGTGTTGTGCATTTTTCATTCTTTCTATTTTCTTGTCTACTATGATATGTTTCCTTCGTCCCAAATTATTTGTCTTAGATGTTTCTAGATACGGTAAAACGTGTAGTAATTTGGGACGGAGAGTGGTTTTCAGCATTGTTTTTTCATATATATAAACCGGGCCATATTTTATTCCCACTGTTTCTATCTGTATACCATACGCAGGAGTACCTTGCCCTTTGACGAGGTTCCCTGAAGAAAAGAAAAACACTGCAATTGGAACACACAGAGAAATCCAACAGCGCAAGACATTCCTGAACCGGCGGCAGTGCTCGTGGATTCCGACTTTCAAGTGCAAGCAGCCAAGCAACCTTTCGGGATCGTGGAAAAATACTGTCCTGAAGTGAACTGTAGCTGCTTAGCCGTTGTACAAGAGCAGCTATATTGCATAGGAGAAGTGCTGAAAACGTCTGTCTTGAGCTGTATTGTAGTGCAAAATTGCTGAAAATCGTGCCTGTCTAGCCTTGTAATCAACAGGGATGATCATGGTAAGGATTGAGCATGATAAGACAGGCATGAAACAGATCAAAGCAACACCATTACTATTTCCTCCAGATCCTGAATCATTGAGTCCCCACAAATTACAAGATGGTTTATTCTGAACATCTAACTCTAAAAAGACAGGGAACAGCATAGCCTCATTAGAAAGAGGCGAACCTAGATTTATGTCTGAAGAAATCGACACTCGTCAGACGCCGCCTCACCTTGGGAGTGCTCGTTGAAAAGTGTTCAGAAATGGAACAAAGAAACATCTGTGCAGGTACAGAGGCGTTGTCTGCACAGATTTACACACGACCATAGCAAGGATAAAGTCACACAAGCAGGATCATAGCAAGGGATAACGGCAAGAACTGAACACGATACAGGCAGAGACAGAATAAATCAGTACGGTTACTATTTCTCCAGATAATGAAACAGTTTGTGTTCAACACAACCAGAACATAAGTTACAAGATAACAGAGTACGAACAGCTAACTAACTACAGAGCAGCATCGATCAGCCAGCATGACAGGGAACAGCCCATCTAGGAGGAGGTGAACTTGGTGACGGCCTTGGTCCCCTCGGAGACGGCGTGCTTGGCGAGCTCGCCGGGGAGGACGAGGCGGACGGAGGTCTGGATCTCCCGGGACGTGATGGTGGGCTTCTTGTTGTACCTGGCCAGCTTGGCGGACTCGCCGGCGAGCTTCTCGAAGATGTCGTTGATGAAGGAGTTCATGATGGACATGGCCTTGGAGGAGATGCCGATGTCCGGGTGCACCTGCTTCAGCACCTTGAAGATGTAGATCTTGTAAGTCTCCACGCTCTTCTTGGACTTCTTCTTGCCCTTCTTCTCGCCGCCCTCCTTGGACGCCGGCGGCCGCTTCTCGGCCTTGGTCTTCTTCGCCGCCGTGGTCTTCTCGGCCTTCTCCGCCACTGGCTTCTTCTCCGCCTTGGGGGCCATGGATGCTTCTGCTACTGCTTCGCCGGAGAGAGGTGTGGTGCTGTTTGATTGGGAGGGTGGGAGGGATGGTGAGGAATCGGCGGCGAGGGCGCGGAGGATTTATAGGAGAGGAGAGGCGGGCTCTGATTGGCGGAGGGGTGCGTGCCACGGATCGGTGGCCTCGAGTGATCTGATACGATCTCAGCCGTTCGCCGATGTGCGCGATGGACGGCCCGGATGCGCCACGGCGCGGATCGCTGACGTGGCGGAAACGTGGGCCAGGGGAGCAGACGGGTTTCGGCCCACGCGCGCGTATGTACAGATTGGACTTTCTCCGTGGCAGGAATCTTGAGTTCGATTTTTTTTCCATCGACATTTTGCTCTTTTTTGCGGGGAAATCCTTTGTACATGCATAGTACATGCGTCTTTCTGCGCCGTTTATCTATGTTGGTCATTAATTGTTTGAAGAATTTATTCAACAGAGTAAGTCAAATAGTTACTCCCTCTATCTCACTAGTGTCAAAAAACGTCTTACATTATGGGACGGAGGGAGTAGATCATTTAGAATTGTGGTTGTTCATACCATGGAGTGTAGGGAGTGAAGAAGCGCACGGATATCCTCCACGGCGCCTCCTCGAATTTGCACTGCCCTCGGATGGAAGAGGAGTGGTGCATAGAAGAGTTTTTGATCTAGAGGTAGGGGCGTGCGGAGGAGTTCGACCGGGTGCCAATTTAATCGACCTTGAAGAATATTTTTCAAGTGTCTGATTACTGATTAAAATGATTTTAATCGATTGTTTGAAACATCTGAACCCTTACATAAAAAAAATTCAGCAGAGTTTCCTTTTTTCAACGACATCTACAATATACAATTCACATAATGTTATTAATTTTCCAGCTTAAAGTAATGCAAGAGTAAGAAAAACACCTCTCTACTCAACAGTACAAAAACAACATGGACATATACATTATACACGATAATTGCACAGTCAGGGACCGATGTAAAATTAATAAAGATCCATACTTCCAATGCTGTACGTAATCAGCATCTCTTGCAGCTTGTAGTCCCTCTATGACACTAATCCCTACTCCAACTTTAGCCTCTTGAATCATTCTTATATCATTACCATCATCACCTATTCTAGAGTTAAAGAATCGAATGACATAAGGATACCAAACATGTATCTAACTCACAGAGTCATTTATGAACCTAAAGCCCAATTGATGACCCTATTCTATTCGACTGTGTTGGAAAATCTGAGCACTTCTCCACATGCTTATTTCTTGATTAATCTGCAAATGTACATATATTTTTGTTGCACAACATATAAGGTGAAGTGTGGGAGGAGAACCATTAGTCCACTGGATTTCCAACAACTTAATTTTATTCATGAAGAACAACAAATAGACGTCTTGTGAACTATTATTTTTAGCAGCTTAAAAATAAGCACAACACATTATAGTTCAGCAACCACAACACTACATCCAGTGACATCCCAACATTATTATTTTCACGAAAGAAGGAAATTCAACATTCAGTGCCAAAGACAAATATGCTCATCCTGTTAAGTTTTCGTAAGCATCAATTTACATGTCAAAAGGTAAGAAAGTTGTTGGTATAAATAGCCAAAGAGAAACTTGTGCTTTCTTCAAAGGTGTCATTCGACAGCGTATTGTTGTTCTTGACAGCATGGCCAGCCGATTGAAAGGTTCCAACAAACGCTTTAGAATTATTTCGAGTGCCCAACCATCCAAAACGAATGCAAGATTCTGCTTAAGCATATTTGTCATTAGGTACTCAACTAAACCAAACCAAGAACTCATTTAGAAGGAACACGGTTTAATTTCATCTAATGCACATAGATGAACACACTAAAGAGTATGATAGCAAATATGAACTAATAGTTCAAACTAAATATTCAAAATGGAACAAATTCTTTAGTTTAAACCAACATGACATAAAGGCATTACACCTAATGTAAGGTATTCTATGAACATCTGATGGGTTGACGTAAAGTTTAATGTCATTTTCTCATGTATATATTTCTACTGCCAAAATGGGATACAAAGGACATTTTCCGCATATAACATTTGATATCATTCGTGTACGATACAATATGGAATCTAGAAAAAAATTACCTTTATTTCTAACATATCTTCATATTACCAATGTCGTCCCTAAGCTATGTAATATGTCGTCTTCGACTTTTCCATTGATGGACGTCAATTACCCAATGGACTTTGAGAGAGGCACGAGACTTGTGTGAGGTACAATATGGAATCTAGAAAAAATGCCTTTATTTCCAACATGTCATCATATTATCAATGCCCTCCCTAAGCTATGTAATATGTCGTCTTTGGTTTTTCCGTTGATGGACCACAATTGAACATTGGACTAAGAGAGAGACACGAGAGTTGCAGTGATTTCGGTAACAAGTTGATAGTACAAAATAGTGGTCCTATGGCCAAGTATCTAATGTACTAACCACATGGGAAGTATAAATTCATTTATAAAATAGGTGATTACCAAAGTGTGCAAAAGAAAGAAATCTGCTTAACGGCGGTGCTTGTTTGTGAGATGCATTTCTATTTACACCATAAATGCATTCCTGGCTATACATTGTTTGTGCGCTATATTGCAACATTACTTATTTCGGGGAGGCGAGGTACAAAGACTACTATGAGTTCTATACGCCGTTGAGGAACTGAATTCAACGATGCATATCTGCTATGAATAGCAGGCCCTCGACCAGAGATATGACATAACCCACCAATGCCTTTGACCCCCATGTCGCCACCCATGCCGCTCCACAATCTTGCATGGTCACCGCGGAGTATGGCACATTTGAGGGGCGGATCAGCGCCAACATCAAGCCAGGGGCGCCACCAGAGTTCACCACGATCCACACAGCCCCTTCACCAGCCGCCATAGCACGCCATTCCAATGAGAGGACTAAGGATAGAAGGGAATGTGCACTTTGCCGCACCGTTTACTCCCTTGCAGAAAATATAAAAAAATAGACCCTTCCGATAAAATCATCCAATATAGGTTATCTATTCAAATAAAATCATCCATCAGAGATTATCTATATCCAAATCAACCAAGGGAAATTTGATGTATGCTCGCTAAGGATCCTTGCACTAATATGTTATAAGTCACCACTTAGTCCACAACACAATTTAGAACAGAAAGAAGAAAATGAAAATTAATCGACGCTTGGTAACTAAATGACGGCATGTCCACATGGGCTACTATGGATAAGAATAGATTCCATAAACATGGGAGAAAGGTAAGTAGTTTTTCCACGTGACAATTTGAGTGCAAGGAGAAATTTTGCAAGAACAATAGCTTTATAACGTTTAGAATCCCAGAAAACCTATTCTCTGTGACATGCCTGTAGATATATGAGGAACTTGTGATACCACTTTATCGTAAAACTTACCATGCTGCTCCACCTGGGCACACAGACCAAAAACCAAATCAGTGTGGGATTGTCTGCTTCTTTTGGGCATATCAAACATGTTAAGCCTTCACTGAATCAGCATAGCACAAACAAACTTCATTTTCTCTATAATGAGACTGAACTTGGTATCTTTCTGGACAATGCATGACTATCACTCAACTGAAGTTTTATAGGACTTGGAGAACCACAATCACACGGAAAAAAACAGTAATTGAACAAATGTTCAACAAGAACCGTTCTAAATGCTAGTGCTAATTTATTAAGAAGAGTATGTTGTAACATTTCATGCTACTATTGATTTATTTATTCATTTATGTTCTACACTTTAGTATATAATTATAGATAATATGAAGCAATGCAGAAAAATGAGGGAAAGCATGCATGTATATAACAGTGGAACCAGAGAAGAACACCTACATGGTTTCCAAAATTAAATGTGGGATGCTATATCTGACACTCACCCAATCAATTTATGTCATCCTTGCACCTTCATCTAGGCCATTTCAAATTAATTTTGAATTTTCTAGCACTAATTATTCTATGTAAAAGCAAAAGAAGTAAATTTATTTAGTTCGTACTTATGAATTCCCAATCTACCGTAAATCCATAATCAACTACATAAAAAGGAGAGTCTAACCTTGAACTGTCATGGAACTTTTTTTCTCATATAATATCATACAATATGCTTCCCCTAAGCATCATATATTCAGAAAAAAGGAAAGGTCGGAATTAAATGAAATACAAACAGAGTACAAAATAAATTGTAAGCTCCTGATCTAGCGTAACTTTCTTGGGTGCTTAATGTTTGTTGGTTGCACCGGTAATTCCTAACAATCTGAATAAAAACTAATATCAAACTCATAGGCGGGGAAAAGGGAAAAAGTATGGAGCAAATAGAGAGATTAGGAAGGGAGAGAAAAAAGGATGGAAAGAACTCTACCTGGTCATCCATGGAAGGAGAGGAATCCCTGTGGAAGGGGAGGCTCAACCTGCACCAGCGTCACGGGCTGCACGCCTTCAACCTCCGCCATTCCCCATCATGTAGCATCTGGCCGAAGCTAGGTTTGTGCGTGCAGGGATCCGGTGGCCCAGCTGAGGTGCAAGAGGAGGTGGGGTGGATGAGGGGGGAGGGAGGAAGTAAGGCGTCTAGGCTTAGAGATGTACGGATGAGGTTGAACTTCCTCTTCGGACATCGGCACATGGTCTCCCTACTCACCTAGACCATCAAGGGAAAGAGAAGAGAGAGGAGAGATTGAGTTGAGAGGCAATTCAAGCAAGGCAGGGATGCAAGGTCGCGAGAGAAGGAGGTACTGGTGCCGGTCGGAGCTAGACTGGCGACGGCCGCAAACCCTAACATGGCGGCGCTAGGAAGGAGAAGGAGAAGAGAGATGATGGGAGGGTGGATACAGGCTTTGGGGTCACCGAGCAAAGAGCGACCAACCTAGCGAATTACCGACTGAAAAAACAAATGACATGTGGACCTCCAGCCACGATTAACCACAACGCTCCAATTTGTGGGAGCTTAGTAATTGTAGTGATTAACTGACGAGCAGGCCTACACTTCTCATTACAATGTTTTACAACCATATATGGTCCTAATCTTAGCCAAATGACAATACATTTTTTATATATATCAAAGTTGGGCAACAGGTGGCTTACATTATTTTGAGGTCGACGCACATGAGTAATATGGACATACCTTTCCTTCAACTTTGAAAATTTGCATGGGCACGTAATTATGGGGGCACGCATTTACACGGCCACACATGTGTGTTCGTCGCACCGTGATTCGTGGAGTTGTTTGTACTGGAAAATCATAAAAAAAACATTGGTAATTGATATATGCTATGAATACGTCCAAATATGCTCCAGTATATATGTAAGTGCACAAAGTGTCCCTTAGTGGTTTCGCAGTATTGAAGACAAATAGGTTGAGGGACTAATGCGTTTGTGAGTGTACACATGAGTTATAGTCCCTGAAGATTTGGTTTAATCGACGGAAGATGACCCATAAAAATGTATTTCTTCAAGTGAAGAAATTGGTACGGACTCTGAAGGAATTGATGTAAAGACTTTGAAGCTTGAAGACTTTTGTTTTCATAGTTTATTTTCTTCTTATTTGAGTCATAGGAAAAATCGTATTGTCAAAGGGGGTTTAAGTGAGACATATTTCACATTTCCAGAGCGATGCTCAAACCTATTGATACGTCTCCAACGTATCTATAATTTATGAAGTATTCATGTTATTATATTATCCATCTAGTATGTTTTATATGCATTTCTATGTTATTTTATATGATTTTTGGAACTAACCTATTAACCTAGAGCCCAGTGTTAGTTTCTGTTTCCTCCTTGTTTTGAGTTTTACAGAAAAGAAATACCAAACGGACTCCAATTGACGTGCCAATTTTTGATGAATTTTTATGGACCAAAAGAAGCCTCGGGAGTGCAAGAGTTGGGCCAGAAGAGTCCCGGACTGCCCATGAGGGTGGGGGCGCACCCCAGGGGGATGGGCGCGCCCCCTGCCTCGTGGATAGCCCGGAGACCCCCCTGGCGTGAAATCAACGCCAAAAATTCCTATAAATACAGAAACTTCCAGAAATAAACCTAGATCGGAAGTTCCGCCGCCGCAAGCCTCTGTAGCCACGAGAAATCAATCTAGCCCCTCTCTAGCACCCTGCCGGAGGGGGCCATCATCATCGGAGGCCATGGAGGAGGATCCCGGAGGGGCCATCGTCGCCATGAAGGCCAAGGACTAGAGGGAGAACCTCTCCCCATCTAGGGGGGAGGCCATGGAGGAGGAAGCACAAGGGGGAGAACCTCTCCCCCTCTCTCTCGATGGCGCCGGAGTGCCATCAGGAGGGGAATCATCGCCGCGGTGATCGTCTTCATCAACATCACCATCATCATCACCATCCTCATCTCTTTTACGCGGTCCACTCTCCCGCACCCCGCAGTAATCCCTACTTGAACATGGTGCTTTATGCCACATATTATAATCCAATGATGTGTTGCCATCCTATGATGTTTGGAGTAGATATCCTTTGTCTTTGGGTTGATTGATGATCTAGATTGGTATGAGTTGTATGTTTTATTTTGGTGCTGTCCTATTGTGCCCTCCGTGTCCCCCAAGCGTGAGGGATTCCCGCTGTAGGGTGTTGCAATACGTTCATGATTCGCTTATAGTGGGTTGCTAGAGTGATAGAAGCTTAAACCCGAGTAAGGGGCTTGTTGCGTATGGGATAAAGGGGACTTGATGCTTTAATGCTATGGTTGGGTTTTACCTTAATGATCTTTAGTAGTTGCGGATGCTTGCTAGAGTTCCAATCATAAGTGCATATGATCCAAGAAGAGAAAGTATGTTAGCTTATGCCTCTCCCTCATATGAAATTGCAATAATGATTACCGATCTTATTAACAATTGCCTAGGACAATTCCGCACACCGGTCCATCATTATTCCACACTTGCTATTTATAATATTTACTAATATATTCTAACTTTATTATAACAGCACCTACTTTTATGTTTTAGCTCTCCGATATCATGCAAAGTTATCCTCTTCATACCCACAACGTAGTTTTATTTCTCGTTTCTAGTTGGAAGCAAACGTTCGGTGTACGTAGAGTCGTATCAGTGGCAGATAGGACTTGAGAGAATATTGATCTTACCTTTAGCTCCTTGTGGGTTCGACACTCCATACTTATCACTTCCACCTTGGTAATTGCTACAATGATTCCCTGCACTTGGGGATTATCAAAACTCTTTTCTGGCGCCGTTGCCGGGGAGCAATAGCGTGGGGTTGATATTCTCGTGTGTGCTTGTTTGATTTCTTCACTAAGTAGATTTTGTTTTTACTTTTTGTTTATGTTTATTTGTGGGTGAAACATACAATTTTTTTTTTGAAAGAATGAAAATACCAAAAAAAATTACTTGCCTCTCATGCCTAAAAAGTTTTTCAAAAAGAAAAGTGATTGGAAAGTTATGCATTGAATAAGTGAGGGTCGACCTTGAGCACTTGTGTTCATGCTCATGGAAACAATGTAGAATTTTAATGGAAGTTTCTCTGTAAATAATTATCCCCTTGTATATATCCTTTGTAATATAAAAATAATGTGCCAAGTTTTGGTTTTAGGATGAATAGATTGCTTGTTTACTATGTGCAGAACAAAAACAGAAACTTTGGCTGTAGCGCGTGAATTTACATTTTTTACTGGAAAGTTAAATGGGTATGAAACTTTTCGCAAATTACTTCTGTAAATGTTTTTCAAATTTTCAAATTTATTTCATAATTTTTGGAGTTCAGAAGTTTACTAAACTTCCAGATTACTACAGATTGTCCTGTTTTTGACAGATTCTGTTTTTCACGTGTTGTTTGCTTATTTTGATGAATCTATGGCTAGTATCGGGGGGTATGAACCATAGAGAAGTTTGAATACAGTAGGTTTAACACCAATATAAATAAATAAATGAGTTAATTACATTACCTTAAAGTGTTAGTTTGCTTTATTACACTAACGGATCTCACAAAGTTTTTGTTTAAGTTTTTGTGAATGAAGTGTTCAAAGAACGAGGAGTTACCGGTGTGAGAAGAATAAGGAGAGGAAAGAGTTCAAGCTTGGGGATGCCTAAGGCACCCCAAGTAAAAATTTCAAAGGATACTCAAGCATCTAAGCTTGGGGATGCCCCGGTTGGCATCCCCTCTTTCTTCTTCAACAATTATCGGTATACCTCGGTTTTTGTTTTGTTCACATGATTTGTGTCTTGTTTTTTTATTTTATCTTTAAGAACCATGCTAGTATGAGATAGACTTTCATTGATTTATATAATACTTCATGTGTTTCACTTATATCTTTTAAGTATGATCTTATAGAATTGCTCTTTGTGTTTCACTTAAATCATTTAAGTATGCTTTTATAGAATGCTTCGTGTGCTCAACTTATATATTTTGAGCTTGGATATTGGTTGGTCTATATTAATTGTATAATTCTCCGTGAACTTCACTTATATATTTTGAAGTATGAATAATACTATCATATAAAGTGGGTTTGGAAGAGTGTCAACTTTAGGAATTAGTGATCCCACTATTCCGAATGAGAAGAATTTTGCTTATGTGGAGAGTAGAAAAAATTCTATACTTGTAGATCATGAAAAGAATGCTTTATGTGATGGTTATATTGTTAAAATAATTCATGATGCTACTGAAAATTATTATGAGGGAGGAATATATGCTTGTAGGAGTTGCAATAATATCAAGTTTCCTCTCTATGTGCTTAAAGTTTCGAAGTTATACTTGCTTTGCCTTCCTATGCTAGTTAATTCTTGTTCCCTTAAATTATGTGTTCAGAAAATACCTAGGCATAGGAAGTTGGTTAGATTCAAATGTGCTAGTCATATTCTTCATGATGCTCTCTTTATGTTTCAATTCTTATCTTTTATGTGAGCATCATTGAAATCATCATGCCTAGCTAAAAGGCATTAAAGAAAAGCGCTTGTAGGGAGACAACCCAATATTTACCCTTACTATTTTTGTGTGTTTACATGATTAAGCTACTGTAGTAATCATGTTTTATAGCTTTTGTTTCAATTAAATGCCAAGTAAGACCTTTGGGAAGACTTGGGTGAAAGTTAATGTGATCTTGCTGTAAAAAACAGAAACTTTGCGCTCACGCGATTAGCTGACATTTTTTACAGAAGAGTGCTTTTAGGTTGATTCTTTTTGCAGTTGATTAATAGACAAATTCCTCACGTCCACCAATTTATTTAATAATTTTTCGAGTACTAGAAGTATGGTTGCTGTTCAGATCATTACAGACTGTTCTGTTTCTGACAGATTCTGTTTTCATTGCATAGTTTGCTTGTTTTCTAGTTTATATGGCTTATATTTCTCAATATAAATTGTAGAAATGATATGGTACAGTAGGCATTGTGTGAGAACAATTATGAACCTTGTCTTTGACAGTACCAAAGTGAATGGTTTACCCTTTATCATACTAACCTATCTCACGAGGTTCCGTTAAGTTTTGTGTGATTGAAGTTTTCAAGCTTTGGGTGAGATATCGATATGAGGAGAATAAGGTGTGGAAATACCCTAAGCTTGGGGATGCCCGAGGCACCCCAAGGTAATATTCAAGGAAGACTCAAGCGCTTAAGCTTGGGGATGCCCCGGAAGGTATCTCCTCTTTCGTCTTCAAAACTATCGGTATACCTTACTCGGAGCTATATTTTTATTCGTCACATGATATGTGTTTTGATTGGAGTGTATTTTCATTTTTACTTGCAGTTTGAATAAAATCATTGGACCTGAAATCTTGAATGAAAAATAATCCTCCCATGGCTAGTTAATTATTTGACTACTCAGTGTTCTTCACTTATATCTTTCGGAGTAGTTGGTCATTTACTCACGTGTTTCACGTATATCCTATGAGTAAATGGTTGAATGAATTGAATGTCATAAATCTGAATTTATATATGTTCCACATGCTTATAACATGGTGAGTAATGACTTCACACATAATAAGTATAGGTAGTAAACTCATTGAAGGTTAGCAAACATTGTATTGGTCACTTGAACAATTCATGAAATAATATTGAAGGAAGAGAGATTTCACATATAAATATACTATCTTGGACATCTTTTGTAATTGTGAGCACTCATTAAAATATGACATGCTAAAAGGTTGATGTTGGACAAGGAAGACAATGTAATGGGTTATGTTTTCTTATATCCGAAATAAAGTATATTGTCATGGATCGCCCAACATGCTGAGCTTGCCTTTCCCCCTCATGCTAGCCAAATTCTTTGCACCAAGTAGAGATACTACTTGTGCTTCCAAACATCCCTTAAACCAGTATTGCCGTGAGAGTCCACCATACCTACCTATGGATTGAGTAAGATCCTTCAAGTAAGTTGTCATCGTTGCATGCAATAAAAATTGCTCTCTAAATATGTATGATCTATTAGTGTAGAGAAAATAAGCTCTATATGATCATTGTGATATGGAAGAAATAAATGCGACGGACTGCATAATAAAGGTCCCTATCACAAGTGGCAATATAAAGTGGCGTTCCCTCGCATTAAGATTTTGTGCATCCAACTATAAAAGCGCATGGCAACCTCTGCTTCCCTCTGCGAAGGGCCTATCTTTTATTCTTGTCTTTTACCTTATGCAAGATGCAAGAGTCATGGTGATCTTCACCTTTCCTTTTTACATTTTATCCTTTGGCAAGCACCTTATGTTGGAAAGATTCTATATATATATATATATATATATATATATATATATATATATATATATATATATATATATATATATATATATATATATATATATATATACATACATATATCCAATTGGATGTAAGGCATCATGAGCTATTATTGTTGACATTACCCTTGAGGTAAAAGGTTGGGAAGCGAATCTATAAGCCCCTATCATTCTCTGTGTCTGATTAAAACTTTGAACCCATCAATATCGCGTGAGTGTTAGCAATCGTGAAAGACTATATGATAGTTGAGTATGTGGGATTTGCTAAATCAAAGCTCTGACATAGACCCTTCCTGAAAATAAGATGAATTGCAATTTTTTGATGACTAAGATCACTGTTTGTTAGTTTTCAAGAAAGTTTATGATCTATACTTTAACATGTGAATAGCTTGTTACTTGATCATGAAAAGTTTTATGAGATGAGCTACTGTTATGACATATAATGATGCTAGAAAAGGTGACTGAAATTATCAATGATCAAACTTGTGCACCTACTAGCATTTACACTTCATAAATTATTTCTTTTATCATTTACCTACTCGAGGAGGAGCAGCAATTAAGCTTGGGGATGCTAATATGTCTCCAACGTATCTGTAATTTATGAATTATTCATGCTATTATATTATCCATCTAGGATGTTTTACATGCATTTATATGCTATTTTATATGATTTTTGGAACTAACCTATTAACCTAGAGCCCAGTGCCAGTTTTTGTTTTCTCCTTGTTTTTGAGTTTTACAGAAAAGGAATACCAAATGGAGTCCAATTGACGTGCCAATTTGTGATGAATTTTTATGGACCAAAAGAAGCCTCGGGAGTGCAAGAGTTGGGCCAGAAGAGTCCCGGGCTGCCCACGAGGGTGGGGGGCGCGCCCCTGCCTCGTGGATAGCCAGGAGACCCCCCTGGCGTGAAATCAACGCCAAAAATTCCTATAAATATAGAAACTTCCAGAAATAAACCTAGATCAGAAGTTCTGCCGCCGCAAGCCTGTGTAGCCACGAGAAATCAATCTAGGCCCTCTCTGGCACCCTGCCAGAGGGGGCCATCATCATCGGAGGCCATGGAGGAGGATCCCGGAGGGGCCATCATCGCCATGAAGGCCAAGGACCAGAGGGAGAACCTCTCCCCATCTAGGGGGGAGGCCACGGAGGAGGAAGCACAAGGGGGAGAACCTCTCCCCCTCTCTCTTGGTGGCGCCGAAGTGCCATCGGGAGGGGAATCATCACCGCGGTGATCGTCTTCATCAACATCACCATCATCATCACCATCCTCATCTCTTTTACGCGGTCCACTCTCCCGCACCCCGCTGTAATCCCTACTTGAACATGGTGCTTTATGCCACATATTATGATCCAATGATGTGTTGCCATCCTATGATGTTTTGAGTAGATATCCTTTGTCTTTGGGTTGATTGATGATCTAGATTGGTATGAGTTGTATGTTTTATTTTGGTGCTGTCCTATTGTGACCTCCGTGTCGCGTAAGCGTGAGGGATTCCCGCTGTAGGGTGTTGCAATACGTTCATGATTCGGTTACAGTGGGTTGCTAGGACAGAAGCTTAAACCCGAGTAAGGGGGTTGTTGCGTATGGGATAAAGGGGACTTGATGCTTTAATGCTATGGTTGGGTTTTACCTTAATGATCTTTAGTAGTTGCGGATGCTTGCTAGAGTTCCAATCATAAGTGCATATGATCCAAGAAGAGAAAGTATGTTAGCTTATGCCTCTCCCTCATATGAAATTGCAATAGTGATTACCGATCTTGTTAACAATTGCCTAGGACAATTCCGCACACCGATCCATCATTATTCCACACTTGCTATTTATAATATTTAGTAATATATTCTAACTTTATTATAACAACTCCTACTTTTATGTTTTAGCTCTCCGATATCATGCAAAGTTATCCTCTTCATACCCACAACGTAGTTTTATTTCTCGTTTCTAGTTGGAAGCAAACGTTCGGTGTATGTAGAGTTGTATCAGTGGCAGATAGGACTTGAGAGAATATTGATCTTACCTTTAGCTCCTTGTGGGTTCGACACTCCATTCTTATCACTTCCACCTTTGGGAATTACTACGATGATTCCCTAAACTTGGGGATTATCACCTATACATACACAAGCCACTTCGAGTGAAGCCTTCAGTAATCTCAGGAACAGCTGACATCTTTGCTAGCGACAACGACGAAGTTCATCTGGTCACTGACGAATTTGGTCAGGCTAAGGAGTTATGATTTCGCCAGTGCGATCTGCCTATCATGAGGAAATTGAGTGCCGAGACGAAATTCCGAGTTCAATTTTTCCGACTGTTCCTGCACCATGTGCCAGCTGTCGGGTGGATCCTTATCTTGACAACTGCCATATACGAAGGGACATTTATGACATTTCATGTTGGATTGCCCGTGGCTATAAATAGCCGCCCCCTACATCCATTTGTCGGTTAGCTGCTCTAGAGAGAACTTGACACTTTCGTTTGAGAGCAACCCTCCCTCTGAAGACTTTGAGAGAAACCTAAATGAGGAAAAACCCAACCAGAGCCAAAGTGATTGAGCATCACTAAAGATATTGATCTATGTGATCCGACGCCTGTTACCTTTGAAGATTGTCATCCTTTCAGATGGTTAGGCATCAAGTTCTGAGCACCCAAGAGTAATTGTGGTGTGCCAGTGAACAATTCTATGAAGATTTTGTAAGCCTACTTTGAAGACTTACCACGGGTGACTGGGCGAGGTCTAAGTGATCTTGGCTCAAGAGGAATACGGTGGAGGACTAAGTGTGCTTCGAGTTCATCTCAGGCGCCTCTGTAACGCCCCGGATTCGATGCGCCAGGTGTCTGCCAGTTATTCGCTGTCTTTTCCATGTCATGTGCTTGCGTGTTTCACTTTGCCATGTCATCATCTGCATTTTATCATGTCATCATGTGCATTTAATTTTGCATACGTGTTCGTCTCATGCATCCGAGCATTTTTCCCGTTGTCCGTTTTGCAATCCGGCACTCCCATGTCTCCCGGCACCCCCTTTTACCTCTTTTCGTGTGCGGGTGTTAAACGGTCTCGGAATGGACCGAGGTTTGTCAAGCGGCCTTGGTATAGCACCGGTAGACCGTCTGTCAAGTTTCGTGCCATTTGGAGGTCGTTTGGTACTCCAACGGTTAACCGGGTAACCGCAAAGGCCTCTTTTGTGTTGCAGCCCAACACCCCTTTCAAAGTGGCCCAAAACCCAGCAAACTCCCCTCCATGCTCTCGGGCGTTCGATCACGATCGCGTGGCCGAAAACCGCACCTCATTTGGACTCTCCTAGCTCCCAGAATCTATAAATAAGTCCCCCCTCCGAAAATTCGCGGATGAATCTCCCCAAACCCTAGCCAACCTCCCCCTCCGCGCGCCGGACATGTCCATCCCGCCGCCGGACATGTCCGCCGCCTCCCCGGACCAATCGCCAGCCGCCACGTCACCTCCCTGCGCCCACTTCGCCGCCGGCCACCCGGGGCCCAGATCCGCCCGCCCGGGCAAGGCCTCGCCGCCCGCTTCGTCGCCGCCTCCTCCAGCGCCCAGCGCCTCCGCGCCCGGCGCGCCTCGCCGGCGGCCTCGGCGCCCGCTGCCCGCCGTCCTCCGGCCAACTCCGCCCGGCGCGCCCGAAGTCGCTGCCCGCCGCCGCCGGTTGTCGCCGCGGCGCCGCCGCCGCGCCGCATGGACGCCACGCGCCTCCCGTCTCCCTCACCGGACCGCCGCAATCGCCGCCTCCGCCCTGATACGCCGCCCGCGCCGCCGCTGCCCGCGTCGCCCGCTCTGCCCGCTCGGCCAGCGCCTCCGCCGGCCGCCGCCGCCGCCGCCGCGCGCCGCCGCGCCGCCGCCCGCTCCCTGATCGCTCCGATCTTCGCGCCTCCTCCTCGCCGGAGTTCCTCGCCGGAACCACCTCCACCTCGCCGGAGTCGGGGTGGGCGAGATCCACCACCACCACCAACCAAATGTCGCTTTTGTTGCATTTTCATCGGATCTCTTCGTCTCCGTTTCCGTCAAAACCAAGAGTCCAACTTTCGGAGGGTAAAAATTTTTATCGATGCCCGAAAACATGCACTTTTGTCATTTTTGCCATGATTGATGTGTGCCCCCTATGGACTTGAGTCCTACATGTGTTTTGTAATATGCCATGCCATCTTTCCAGGGGTGTATGCCATGTATTTTTGTGATCTATGTGGTGACTAGCACAAGCATGCAAAGTAGGCTTCCTGATGTTGCTGATTTCAGCCCTGTTTTTGCTGATATTTTCATGCCATGTTAACTTGATGCTACCAAGAGATCCATGCATATTTTGAGATACTTCAGTAAGGATATTTTGTTATACATGTCTTTCTCTATCCATCCATGCCCTTGTTTGCAATTATGGAGTGCTATAGCTTGAGTCAATCGAGCTTTACTTTTGCTATAAAATGTTTCCTGGCAGGTTGTTTACATGTTATTCAATTTTGCCAAGGTTGTAGTAGTTGATCCTTGCATGCTATGATGTTGTTCTTGCCATGTATAGCTTCTATGCCATGTCTTCTTACTGTTGGTTGCCTTGCCATGCCATGTATTGCTCTGTGGTGAGTGGTTCAAGCTCACCAACATGCCTACTTGTTGTTGTTTCTGCCATGTATGAATCTGTAATATAACTTGCCATGTTTACATGGGTGCCATCATATCTTCTGATCCTTTTTGGCTTATGGTCAGTAAGGGACTTTTGTTCTATGCAATTAGTAGATTCATGCCATGCCTTTGTTTGCCATGATAAGTTCCTGTAACATGTTGTTTCATAGCTCTAAACATTGCAACTTTGATGTTATTTACGCCAATGCACTAAACTGTTATTATTTGCAATCTTGCCATGTGTTTTTGAGCATGTTCTAGTGATTTCTGGAGATAGCTCAGTGTTCATGTTTTGTAATGCTTTACCTGTACATCATGACCATGCCTTTTGTTTTCTTATTGTGATGCTGTAGCTTATTGTTTTGATGCTTGCAATATGCCTAGTGGCTGTTTTGGACAGATTGTTGCTTAAACTTGTATAGGGTGTATGTGTTGAACCGTTGCTCCGTTTTGAGTGTGCTCTATATGAAACTTGCTTGATTTTGCATGTAGTTTCATATTATCATGTTGGATCCTTGTTTTGAGGTGTTTGCTTGATGTTTGTATGCATTTTGCATCAATGCCATGCTTAACTTGTTTTGCTCATATCTTCTAGGCCGTAGCTCCGAATCTAATGAACTTTATATGTAACTTGACTAGAATTTCGTGTAGATCATCATGGTGCATCTTAAATTGCTGTTTAACAACTTGAACATAAAGTTATTCGGATCTGGACCAATTTCGAAATTTGCATATGAGGACTTACCGGAATTGTTCTATGTTGTTTCCGGCCTCATTTAAACTTGTCTTGATGTGTCGCTCTTGTTTGCATCATCTCTTGCCATGAGTAGCCTCATATATAGATTTGTCATGCATCATGCTTGGTTTTGCATCATGTCTTGTTCATGTGTGGTGTGTTTACTATGTTGTGTGCTTCTTCTTGTTAGTCCCCGTTTCGTTGCGATCGTGAGGATTCGTTCGTCTACGCTTGGTTCGGCTTCATCCGTTCGTCTTCTTCATGGACTCGTTCTTCTTCCTTGCGGGATTTCAGGCAAGATGACCGCTACCCTGGATCTCACTACTATCATTGCTATGCTAGTTGCTTCGTTCTATCGCTATGCTGCGCTACCTATCACTTGCTGCTCAAGCCATCCCAAATTGCCATGTCAGCCTCTAACCTTTTTCACCCTTCCTAGCAAACCGTTGTTTGGCTATGTTACCACTTTGCTCAGCCCCTCTTATAGCGTTGTTAGTTGCAGGTGAAGATGAAGTTTGTTCCTTGTTGGAACATGGAGATGTTGTTCCTTGTTGGAACATGTTTACTTGTTGGGATATCACAATATAGCTTATTTAATTAATGCATCTATATACTTGGTAAAGGGTGGAAGGCTCGGCCTTATGCCTGGTGTTTTGTTCCACTCTTGCCGCCCTAGTTTCCGTCATATCGGTTTTATGTTCCCGGATTTTGCGTCCCTAACGCGGTCGGGTGATTTATGGGACCCCCTTGACAGTTCGCTTTGAATAAGACTTTTCCAGCAAGGCCCAACATTGGTTTTACATTTGCCTCACCTAGCCTTTTTCCCTTGGGAGTCGCGCATCCCGAGGGTCATCTTTATTTACACCCCGGGCCAATGCTTGTCTAAGTGTTGGTCCAAACTAGAGCCACTTGCGGTGCCGCCCGAGGCAACTTGGGGTATCGTCGGTTGCCGACGTAGTGTTCATCCGGTCGTGGCTCGAGACGAGATGTGCGGCTACTATCGTGGTGTCGGCACGCCGGAGGTCTTCTGGACTTGTTTTATTGCTATCGAAATGTCTTGTAGCCGGATTCGAGACTGATCGGGTCTTCCGGGAGAAGGAATATCCTTCGTTGATCGCGAGAGCTTATCATGGGCTAAGTTGGGACACCCTGCAGGGTTTGAACTTTCAAAGCCGTGCCGCGGTTATATGGCAGATGGGAATTTGTTAATATCCGGTTGTAGTAAACTTGAAGCAAACTCTCCTAAAATACACCAACCGTGTGCGTAACCGTGAGTGTCTCTTTTCGGGGTTGATCGAGAGGAGAACACGGTTTCTGGGTTATGTCTGACGTAAGTAGGAGTTCAGGATCACTTCTTGATCATTACTAGTTGACGACCGTTCCTTTGTTTCTCTTCTCGCTCTCATTTGCGTATGTTAGCCACCATATATGCTTAGTCGCTGCTGCAACCTCACCACTTTACCCCTTCCTCTCCCATTAAGCTTTGCTAGTCTTGATACCCATGGTAATGGGATTCTTTGAGTCCTCGTGGCTCACAGATTACTACACCACCGATTGCAGGTACAGGTTTGCGATGATCATGGCGAGAGCGATGTTACTTGTTTTGGAGTTCTTCTTACGCTTCTTCTTGATCGGGGATAGGTTCGGTCGGCAGCACTGGGCTAGCAGGTGGATGTCGTTGAGTTTCTGTTTATGTTTCATCCGTAGTCGGATGTTGATCTTGTATATGATATTGATGTATTATTGTGGCATTTGTGCCTTATGTATGTATCCCCATCTATTATGTAATGTTGATGTAATGATATCCACCTTGCAAAAGCGTTTCAATATGCGGGTCTATCCTTGGTGGGACCGTCGAGTTCCTTTTGGATAGGGTCGCATATTGGGCGTGACAGCCTCAACCAGACATATAGTTGATACAACAACTGGAACCAGTCTACCAAATCATTGTGCCTTCACCGGCCCTACATGGTTTCAAATTCCCCACCCTTTACCTTTACGTTATTCCACCGCTGAAGAATTTGTGATCTACCCTCTAAAGAATTCCACATGCTGTTTTTCATTTCTTCAATTCATCTTCCTCATGCTTGTATGCTTGTCTGATTACATGTTCTTCACCTGTATGTATCTTGTATGCATGCTTTCTGTATCTGTGATGACTTAATTCCCTCGCGTTTCTATTTCTTCACTATGATTTTTGTCAAATTCATCAGAGTTTCAGGATTTTCTTAAAATCTCCCATTCACCCCCCTCTGAGAGTAAACTTGTGCTTTCAATTGGTATCAGAGCTAGGTACTCCCTTGTTCTGTGTGATTTTGGTTTTAGCACCTGGAGTTTTAGTGTCGACCACAGGTATGATCAAGGCATCTATTGCGTGCCCCATCTTTGATGGCACGAATTATACATGCTAGAAGGTCATGATGAAAAAGCGTCTCTTGGCGATGAACAATGAGTTATGGACAGTCACTGAAATTGGAGTGACGGATCTCTGCAAGATGGCGTGTGCTGATGACATTCGCAAGTACACTCAGCTCGATGCTCGGGCGAAATACATCATCTGCTCTCGCTTAACCAAGGATGAGTTCATTAGCATCAGCTATCCGAGAAATGCAAAGCTCATTTGGGACAGGATATCTGATGTCTATGAAGGGGCCTACACACTTCAAGATCCCTGGCTTGTGGGATTCACTAATTCCCTCAAGTCACGAGAACCAGATCCTGCCTCAACATCTTCAGCTACTTGACTCATGGAAAAAGGCACCATGGTACTTCAACGCCCTTCACCTTCCTCAAGTGAAGGTGAATCTGATAAAAACATGAACCCCAGTTACTCCAAACTTCCAAACATTTCTACTAGGCAACAGAATGCTATGGAAGGATTTAAAATTTGTTAGACAAAAGCGATGACATGTTGAACGATGAAATGGAATGTATTCAGACCTTGACTGACGATCTTGAATGTCTTCAGTCGACATAAGATGAACTTGAAAGTCGTCATGTGGCCCTCTCAGCAGATCATGAGAAGCTTTCCTATGAATTTCTTCAAAGGAAGTAAGATCTCGAGAAGTTGAGAGCATCTCATAATGATCTTCAGAAAGAGAATGATTCATTACTGGCTCAACAAATCAGTACCACCCGGGAAGAATTTGTTGCACCATGCTTAAAATTCCTAGAACGTGAAAATGCAAATTCTTCAGCTGAGTGTTCAAATGCTTCATTTACTGCAATATCTTCAAATGTTTCTGTGGTTTCAATCCCCTCATCTAAGGAGACCACAAGTATTACTGACGAAAATACAGGGTTGAAGAAATTGTATGTCACAGGCATGTACAAAAGCCTCAAAGGGCACCAAACTCTTTGTGATGTGCTCAAGAAGCACATTCTGAACAGGAACCCTAGGAAAAAGGGTATTGCTTTCAAGAGAACTCTCAATGCCGATGGATCATATTGAAAACCTAACAGTATCCCAAAACCAAATGGGTTGCTGCAAAAGGACCTCCAGATGATCCATCCACTTTATTTGGTTACAACTGTGATACTTCATATTCCTCAGATGGGTCATTTGAGTCTAACTATAAGCTGTTCAAAAATCAGAATGGTGAAGTATTTGCCATATTTATTGGTACTAACTATAGGAATGGTTCCTTAGTGAATAAAATCTGGGTACCCAAAAGCCTTCTGGAAAATCTTCTGGTGAATGTCATCATGACACCATCGGTGAAGAAGAAACATCCCATGGCAAATTATTCAAATGTACCGAAGTTTTCAAATGGTCAAAGAACCACCTATCTTCGTGCTAATGCCTCTGTTTCACAGGGAAACAAACAATGATCTGACGAATATGTGCACTATTCTTTGAACCACTAAGTCCACAAATCTTCGAAGAATTTCTTTGCATATTCATTTGAGTACTATAACCCCCTGTGAAGAGAAATGCATATTCTTTAATGCCTAAATTCTCTATCAATGTGTTTCGATACATTGCTTCTCGGCCAGCCATTCATATGTGGGTGGTTAAGAAGAAGAACTAATCTCTTTTGCAGGGCCAAGTCTTCAGATAATGATAAATGTCCGATGAATTTGGATCAGGTCTTCACACATCCCCTATGCTGCTACTTATGTTCTATTGATGAAATTCACTAACAAAATTGATCATCATATCCTTCACATTGAAGTATATAAATTTATAAACCATACTAATCCTTCTATAGGATGACACTCCTAAAGCCACTTAATGAGTCCTGGACAGTGGTTGTATGAATCACATGACTGGTGATAGGAATCTCCTCATCGATGCTCCCCTCACTCTATCTCATCTGAAGCATATCACCTACACTGGCAAAGGCAAAGCAAGGTATTGGGTCTAGGTAAGATTGCTATCTCAAAAGATTGACACATGGGAAAAGTGATGCTTGTCGAGTCCCTTGGATACAACCTCATGTCTGTTTCAATGCTTTGTGATCTTGATATGATTGCCATCTTTGCAAATATAGATGCATTATGCTAATGTATTCTGAAAAATCCAAAGTATTCGAAGGCTTTAGGAGAGGTGATTTGTATATTGTAGATTTCTCTCTAGGTCCTCAGCCTGTCACATGCCTATTAGCAAAAGCATCAGAGTGCTGGCTATGGCATCGACGACTTGGACATGCAAGCATAGGGAATTTGAGCACACTCGTCAAGAAGAAGCATATCATTGACATCGAGGGCGTCAAATTCATCAAAGATCATCTTTGTGGTGCTTGTGAGTCTCGGAAGATGACCAGATCCAAGCACTCATCAAAGACAATCATGACCACTACTCGTCCCTTTGAATTACTTAACATGGATCTGTTTGGTCCTACTCATTATGCCACTCTAACGAATGCAGCATCACTCTATGGATTCGTAAAAGTTGATGACTATTCTTGTTACACCTGGGTGCATATCATTACCTTCAAGACTGAAGTGCAAGACGTCTTCAGACGATTCTCCAATTGTGCCATGACGAATTATGGTCTCAAGATCAAGCACATCAGAAGCGGCAAGGACACCGAGTTCAAGAACACGGGCATTGATGACTATCTTGACGAACTTGGTATCACTCATGAGCTGTCTGCTCCATATACCCCTCCGCAGAATGGCGTCGCAAAACGCAAGAACATTACACGCATCGAGATGGCTCGCACTATGCTTGATGAAGACAAGACTCCTCCTGGATGGTGGCCTGAAGCAATTGATAATGCATGTCACATCATCAACCGGATATATTTTCACAAATTCCTCAAGAAGACCTCATATGAGCTCCTCACTAACAAGAAACCCATATGAGTTATTTCAAAGTCTTCGGTGCTAAATGTTGGATTAGCGAGCCTCATCACAATTCTAAATTTGCACCCAAAGCACATGAGGGTTTTATGCTTGGTTATGGTAAGGACCCGCACACCTACATAGTCCTCAACACCTACCACAACAAGGTTGTTGAAACTGTAGATGTGCGGTTCGATGAAACTAACGGCTCGCAAAGAGAGCACTTGCCTCCTGTGCTAGATGAAATGCCTTGTGAGGAATCTATCAAGCTGGTGGGCACTGGTGAGATTGTGCCTAGTGAATAAATAGACGATGAAGAAGTGATCATTCCCCATCGTGAAGAAACTGCTGATCCTGAAGAAAATGACAGTGTGGAAAATGCTGAACAACAACAAGGCCCTCGTCCAGCTCATCCACGAGTGGTGAATTAAGTGCAGATTGAGAAGATCCTCGACAACACCAATGCACTTGGTCCCCTCTCTAGCTCAAGAGCTTCACATCTGGCTAACTTTTGTGGGCACTATGCTTTTATCTCTATCACTGAGCCGACCGAAGTTGATGAAGCATTTTTGGAGCCTGAATGGATTCAAGCCATGCAAGATGAATTGCATCAATTTGAGCTCAGCAATGTGTGGGATCTTGTCAAGCGTCCTGATCCACACAAGCACAATGTCATCGACACCAAGTGGTTCTACCGCAACAAGCAAGACAAAAATGGCCAAGTGGTCAGGAATAAGGCTCGTCTTGTAGCTCAAGGCTACACACGGGTTGAGGGCATTGATTTCGATAAAACATTTGCTCATGTTGCTTGGTTTGAAGCTATTCGTATATTGTTTGCATATGATAACCATCATGATATCCTCTTATATCAAATGGATGCGAAAAGTGCATTCCTCAATGGTAAGCTTGTGGAAGAAGTATATGTTGCTCAACCACCAGGTTTTGAGGACCCAAAGCAGCCTGACAAAGTCTCTATATTCAGGAAGGCTCTCTATGGCCTCAAGTAGGCCCCAAGGGCTTGGTATGACACATTGAAGGAGTTCCTGAAGAAAAAGGTTTCAAACTAGGTTCACTTGATCCCACTCGTTTCACAAAATCTTATGATGGTGAACTGTTCATATGACATATATATGTTGATGATATTATCTTAGGTTGCACTAACAAGCCTTTCAATGACGAATTTGCATATATGGTGCATGAAGAACATTAGATGTGTATGATGGGAGAATTGAAATTCTTACTTGGTCTTCAAATTCATCAACAACCCAATGGCATCTTCATTTTCAAGAGAAATACCTCAAAGATTGCCTAAAGAAATTGGGCATGCAAGACTATAAAGGCCTCAAAATTCCAATACCTACAAATGGCCAACTCTGCACTAACAAAAATAGTAAAGATTTCGATTAGAAGGTATATCACCCATCATTGGTTTGCTGCTTTACCTATGTGCATCTAGGCCAAATATTATGCTTAGCGTTTGCATGTGTGCCCGATTTCAAGCGACGCCAAAGGAATCACACCATCAGGCTATGAAGCAAATTCTTTGATATTTTAAATCCTGCATCTTCGCTTGCTAAAAACCTATTGATATGGATCCCCATCCACTTGCTAATATTTTTAAAAGATCCAATAATGATGAACTAATGGCTAGTGAGTTGAGTGCACTAGATTATCTTTATGAAATTTTGCTTGAGATTCATGAATCTGAAAATTGTGATGAAGAAATTTATGAAGTGATTCATGATAGCTCCTTGATTGAAAAGCACGTTTGCAATGGTGTTATTATAAATTATATTAATGTCAATTATGTTAATAGTATGCAAAACCCCAATCTTGGGGATGCTAATTTTGCTATGTCCACTACTTATTGCAATGATCATGATTGGGGTGATAATGCTTTATGATCTTGAAAATTTATGTAAGCCTCAGGATGAATTTGTTTGCAATAACATTGAAAGTGGGTCTGGAAGAGTGTCAACTCTAGGTAAACATAATCCCACATATTTGTAGAGTGTTCAATCTTATGAATTTTTTATGAAAGTGGGTTTGGAGAGGTCATGATTTTAGTTGATGTTAATCCTACTATCTTGGAAGATTATAAATTTTTTATGCATGTGGATCATGAAGAGAAAATTTTATATGATAGCTATACTGTTGAATTTTATTATGATCCTACATGTAATTATTATGAGATAGGAAAATATGATTGTAGAAATTTTCATGTTACTAAATTACCTCTCGTTATGTTGAGATTGTCAATGTTTTATTCCTCTCCTTTGCATATGCAAGATTTTTCTTGTCTTGATAATTTGTTTGCTTATAAAATTCCTATGCATAGGAAGTATGTTAGACTTAAATGTGTTTTTCACATGCTACATGATGCTCTCTTAGTATTTGAATTACTATCTTCCATGTCAGCATTATTGAAATCTCAAGCCTATCTTAATGGCTATAAAGAAAGAGCTTGTTGGGAGGCAACCCAATGAATAAAATATTTTTCTTTTGTTTCTGTTTTTCTGTGTTCACAAAATTATGCCTCTGTTATGATTGTGCTTTTTTATGTTTTATTAGTGTATGTGCCAAGTTAAGCCTTTAGGATAGCTTTGGGTGATAGTTGATTTGATCCTGTTGAAAAACAGAAACTTTTGCGTCCAGTAGTAGAATTGTTAAAATTCACTGAAGCGACGAAACATTATGAATGCTTTACACAAGATTGATATATGAATTTCCTCTGTTGTCCTAATTTTTCAGAATTTTTGGATTTACATAAGTATGAGTAAAATTCAAGTCTTTACAGACTGTCCTATTTTTGACATATTCTGTTTTCGTTGCATTGTGTGCTTATTTGATGAATCTATGGATTGTATCGGTGGGTATAAGCCATAGTAAAGTTAGAATACAATAGCTATAATGCAATAACAAAATATGAATGGGTCTTCAACAATTCTTAAAGCAAAGATTGGTTTTCTTATACTAACGGATCTCACGAAGGTTTTGTTAAGTTTTGTGTGATTGAAGTTTTCAAGTTTTGGGTGAGATCTCGATGGACGAAGGAATAAGGAGTGAAAAGAGCCTAAGCTTGGGGATTCCCATGGCACCCCATGATAATATTCAAGGAGAACCAAACAACTAAGCTTGGGGATGCCCCGGAAGGCATCCCCTCTTTCTTCTAACAACCATCGGTAATTTTACTTGGAGCTATACTTTTATTTGTCACATATCATGAGTTTTGCTTGGAGCATCTTGTGTTATATGAGTCTTTGTTTGTTTTGTGTTTTAGTTTATCGCAATCATCCTTGCAGGAGACACCTATCTGAGAGAGCCACAATTATGCTATGATTTGTTAGAATTGCTCTATGTGCTTCACTTAAAATTTTTGAGCTATGGAATTGCTCTAGTGCTTCACTTATATCTTTTTGAGCACGGCGTGCTTTGATTTTTGAAGAAATTATCTCGTGCTTCACTTATATTATTTTGAGAGATGAAATATTTTATGCTCATGTTCTTCACTTAAATTTATTAGAGCTTGTTAAAAGCAATAATAATATATTAACCTAGTCCCAAAGTGATACATATTCAAGCGGGATATAATAAAAACTTTCATGAAGATTATTGGACAAAATAAACTTGATTCTTTGTAATAGTTTTGAGATATGATGATAGTAATATGTGAGTCATGTTGGTGAGTAATTATGCTTTAGTAAGAATATTGGTGTTAAGGTTTATGATTCCCTTTGCAAGCACGAAAGTCAATAGTTATGCAATGAAATTACATCCTACTTCTGCATTATTCAGTGTTATATTATGCTTAATGCTTGTTTATGAGAATTTTTGTTTCTTGGTTGGTTGCTTCTCAATCTATTTGCTAGCCTTTCCTTGTACTAAGCGGGAATACTACTTGTGCATCCAAAATCCTTAAACCCAGTTATGCCATATGAGTCCACCATACCTAGCTATATGCGGTATTTCTGTGCCGTTCTAAGTAAATTTGTATGTGCCAACTCTAATTTTCAAAATAAATTTCCTTTTTGTGTGCTCGTACCGCTCATGAAGCGGCAGGGGGTGGCCAATATTTTCCCATGCTAGATGTGTTATTCTCAAGATGAGTGTTTATTCACTTGTCATTTGTCGGTGGAAACGACACCTATGGGATTACTGGGATCCCTTCTACGGTCGGCGGGCGCGGGTTGTGGAAAGAGTGGGTCTAGGAGCCAGCACATAGGTCGTTTACCCAGGTTAGGGCCACGAAGATGCATAAAACCCTAGTCCTGCTTTGGTGTATATTGGAGTGTTCTTGAGCTCTCGAACTAGCTACGGTGTGTGCATAGTCTAAAAGATCTGAATCCTCCTCCTGTACGCCTCATGCCTCCTTTTGTATCAAAAGGGGTCACCACAGTGGCACACAGGAGGTGCAAAGGTATACAGTGTACAAGCTTATCGCCTGTCATTAAGGTACAAGATGCATTAAATGCGCTCCTTAGGTGTCCCGTTGCTTTATCGGGGATGGCAACGAGGCCTGTCCCGCCCGTCGCTGCTCCGCCTTGCTCCGACACGCGTCCAGGCCAACGAGGCATGCAGCGCCGCGTAGGCTGGCAGGCTGTTGAGATGGCGTGGTGGTAGGGTCTTCACGAAGATCTGCATGCCACCACGCAGGTGCTTGCTGAGTTGGCCTGGAAGCCGCACGTTGCCATGCAGGTGCCTGCCCAGCTGGTTGGCTGGCAGCTATATGGGAACGACGATGGAGTCTTGGCAGACGTGGGTCTGGCTGCGGCCCCACGGGTGTCCTCGGTAAGGGTCTTGCCAGGGCCCCGGCAAGTGGCCCTGCCATGGCGTCGTGGTTGCCCCCAGCGAGGATCTTGCCGGGGGTCTCGTGGATTTCCTCGGCAAGGATCTCGCCGAGGATCGTCGTCTTCTGGTCCTCATCTGATCTTGTGTGTTTATGATCTTGACAAAGATCTGCATGCCACCATGGAGGTGCCTCCCGAGCCTTGGTTCCAATGTGGTTGATGGTGTTGGAACCCTTGGGCTCAAGGGTGAAGCACCCTGCTGGCGTTGGGCATGTTGCCTCGGCAAGACTCTTGCCGGGGCTGTGGAGGCCGCCCCGACAAGGGTCTTGCCGGGGGAGCCCACCTCGCCCTCTTGCTCTTTGTGTTTCTGGTCTTGGTGTTGCTTTGCCCATCTCGTACCTTCCTCTGCCCTACTTAGTGTGGCCGTGGGTGCGGCTCTGATTGCCCGTGCACAAGTAGAGGGGTAGAAAAAGGTCCCCTACTTTTGTATACCTTTATAGCAACTTTATATCATTTTTGGGACTAACCTATTGACATAGTGCCCAGTGCCAGTTGCTATTTTTTGCTTATTTTTTACTTCGCAGAATATCCATATCAAACGGAGTCCAAACGCAGCGAAAGTTTTTGGAGATTTTTCTCAGCCCAGAAGACAACTTGGGAGCCAAGGAGGTGCACAAGAGGAGGCCCGTGGGGCTCGATGGGTGGTGGGGCCCACGGAGGTCTCCTCCACCGCCTCTCAACTCTATAAATACTCAAATATTCTAGAAACCCTAGGGGAGTTGTCAAAACACAATTCCAGCCGCCGCAAGTTGCAGAACCACGATATCCAATCTAGAGCCCTATTCCGGCACTTTGCCGGAGGGGAACACAATCACGAAGGGGTTCATCATCCTAATTGGTGCTCCTCCGATGATGCGTGAGTAGTTCATCATAGACCTACGGGTCCTTAGGCAGTAGCTAGATGGCTTCTTCTCTCTTTTTCATTCTCAATACAATGTTCTCCTCGATATTCTTTGGAGATCTATTTGAGGTAATGATTTTTTGTAGTGTGTTTGTTGGGATCCGATGAAGTGCGAGTTTATTGTAAGATCTATCTATGAATATTATTTGAGTTTTCTTTGATCTCTTGTATGCATGATTGTTATAGCCTCGTATTTCTTCTCTGAAACCTTGGTTTGGTTTGTCTAACTAGATTGATTTTTCTTGCAATGGGAAGAGGTGCTTTGTGATGGGTTCGATCTTGCGGTGTTCTCACCCAGTGACAAAAGGGGAGTGAGGCACATGTATCATTGCTATTAAGGATAAAAAGATGGGGTCTATTCCTACATGAATAGATCTAGTCTACATCATATCATCGTTCTTATTGCATTACTCCGTTTTTCCATGAACTTAATACACTAGATGCATGCTGGATAGCGGTCGATGCGTGGAGCAATAGTAGTAGATGCAGGTAGGAGTCGGTCTACTAATCTTGGACATGATGCCTATATACATGGTCATTGCCTTGGATATCGTCATAATTGTTTGCTCTTCTATCAATTGCTCAACAATAATTTGTTTACCCATCGTGTGCTATTTTCTCGAGATAAGTCACTAGTGAAATCTACAGGCCCCGGGTCTATCTTTTATCATTGTTTTCAGATCTATTATTCCAAAAACCTAAAAATACCTTGTTGCACTTTCTCTTTACTTATTTTATTTCGTGTTTTTGCTAGATCTATTTATCCAATCTCATACAGTTTAATCTATCTTTTACCGTGGAGGGACTGATAACCTCAAGGAAATATGCCCCTAGAGGCAATAATAAAGTTGTTATTTATATTTCCTTATATCATGATAAATGTTTATTATTCATTCTAGAATTGTATTAACCGGAAACTTAGTACATGTGCGAATACATAGACAAAACTGAGTGTCCCTATTATGGCTCTACTTGACTAGCTCCACTAGTAGAAAAAGGGTCAAACGTGAAGCACATTAGTGCCGGTTTCTATTAGAGCCGGCACAAATGTATACATTAGTGCGGTTCAACGACTAGCCTTTAGCACCGGTTCGTGGCTAACCTTTAGCACCGGTTAGCGCCCATTTAACCGGTACTAATGAGGGTGGTGGCAGGATGTTGTCTGCCTTGGCCCCTCGGCTGATTTAGTACCGGTTCGTGCCCACGAACCGGTACTATAGGTCCTCCTGCATATAAACCCTTAATCCAGCTACGCTCTGTTCTTTCCCCTTTCCCTCTCCTCTCCTCTCTGTTCTTCCTCTTCTCCCCTCGAGCTCATCACATTTTGCCCAAAATTTGTCAAGATTTGAAGGCCCCATCCATTCAAGTGATCACAAAGGTTAGCAACTTTGTCCTTTCATCTCTCATTGCTAGATTAGCTCTTGCATTGGTTCATATAGTTATTAATTTGTGAGTTTAGTAATTTGGGAGGAAATATATATATGTGCTAGTATTTGATTTATATGCAATTTGAGGTCAAAATAACACTTAGTTTGCATATGTAGGTGTGGTTTACTTAGTGCCTTCTAAATCTATCGTGAATTCACTGCCGATCGCCCTTACTGTTTGTCATGCTTGGCACCACCTTGTGGTGAGCCTCTTGTTCATGAAATTTTATATAAAAATTGATGTTTGTGTGATTTGGATATATAGTTACTGGTATAATAATTATCTTACCCGACGTTGTTTGTTATACATAGTGCCATGGTTTTGATATCCGTCCCCGTCGGCCCTCGTCCTTGTTATGATTCGGATGTGGTATATTCTCTTTAAAACTATTTGTTGCATTTAAGTGTTTATGACAAATTATGCCCATCAAGTTGACATAGATATTTTTATCTAGGAGGTATGTGAACAAGGAAATTCCAACCGACCCTATTGTCGAGAGGTTAAATTTAGTTGAAAGAGAAAACAAGTACTTGAAAGAAAAATTGAAAAAAGAATTGAGGGGAGAAGATGGAATTGGAGTTGCATGTTGTCGATGTAAATGATGATCACAAGATCAAGATGGAGAAAATGCGCTTGAAGATTAGAAAGATTAGAAAATATGCCATCGATAGTGAGGCTTGGTATCATTATCTTGTTGGATCAATTGTTACCTTAGTTGCGATCTTGATCGCATTTGTTATTACATTTAAATGCTTTAGCTAGAGAGTTATTTGTTTGTTGCATTTAAGTGTTGTATGAACTTTATGTATGAACTTGTATTAATTTGGTCTATTCGATTGTTGTGTAATGAAGATGGTAGCCGCAATGGATGTATTGATGACCGATGCTCTCTCAGTTCGTTGAGGGCGCATATACTTCTTCTCGGCTGAGGGAGGCAAACAAATGGGCGGATGGTTTTATGCCTTGTCCATGTGTGGCTGTAAGAATGGTACGCAATTACTCTACGTCAAGAACCATTCACGTCCACTGTTTGAGTCCGGTTTCATGCCCCACTATAATGTTTGGACCAAGCACGGAGAAAGAGGGTTATGATGGAAGACAATGAAGAAGAAGAGGACAACGACAGCTATCCCGCCATGGGTTCCCTGAATACGATGATACAACAATGGGGAAGAAGCTGAGCCAATGTCGCGGGAAGAAGCTGGGCCGCAATGCGGAAGAGCTGAAGAAGAGGCATCGATGAGCCCGTTGATGATCTAGGTCGGGCCATTGCCGATCAAAGAGAAACTACGCAAGTGATTTGGAGAAGAAGAAGTTGCAACAAGATGTTAGAGGATCACAAAAATTGTTGTACCCGAATTACGTGAGGTGACAAGAAAAAGCTGGGCACCCTACTGGAATTGCTGCAATGGAAGCGAAGGAGAATGGTGTATGTCGACAAGGGATTTGGAAAGTTCTTTGGTAATGATAAAGGATATGCTTCCAAAGGACAACGAATTGCCCGAGAGTACGTCTGAAGCAAAGAAGGCTATCGCCCTCTAGGGTTAGAGGTCGAGAAGACATGCATGCCCTAATGATTGCATCCTCTACTCGCGGTGAGTATCACAGGATTTGAGCGCTTGCCGGTATGTGGTGCATTGCTGCTATAAGATCAGCCACGATGAGCATGGTGATGTTGAGCGGATACCGTGAAGAAAAGATTCCTGCCAAGGTGATGTGGTATTCTCCTATAATACCACGGTTGAAACATTTGTTCCAAAACAAAGAGCATGCTAAGGCGATGCGATAGCGCACGAGAAGACCGTAAGAAAAGACGGAAAGTTGAAATTACCGGTGGCGGGTCGCAGTGAGAAAATCTGAAGAAAATACAGGGAAGGAGTTTGCGGATGACCGAGAGCGTATGGTTTGGTCTAAGCGCGGATGGCATTAATCCTTTTGGGGAGCAGAGCGGCAACTACAGCACCTGGCACTGCGGACTCTATGTTTGTATAACCTTCCTCCTTGGTTGTGCATGAAGCGGAAGTTTATTATGATGCCGCAAGTTCATCCAGGGCCCTAAGCTTCCAACGGCAACCCATATTGATGTGTACCTAAGGCCATTGGTTGAAGAACTCTTACAACCTGTGAAATGGAACAGGTGTCGTCGGCGGATGAGCACATGGGGAAGAATTTGACCTAAAAGGCGTTGTTGTTCGTGACCATCAATGATTGGCCCGCTCTCGGTAACCTTCGGAACAGACAAACAAGGGATCGCGGATGCGCGCCTTTGTTTGGATGATCTGAGTAGTATATATTTGAATAGTTGTATGAAGAATGTACAGGACGCCATCGATTTCTTCCGAGCAGGCATCCCGTGAAAGAAAGGCAAGCATTTCAAAGGTGGTGGATCACGGACCTCGCCACCGTCTTGGTGCAATGTACATGATATGGTCAGAATTTGAAGGTGATATTTGGAAAAGTCTGGCGGACAACCTATTCCAAGGGCGCTACACGAGCCACCATGTGGAAGAAAACTATATTTTGGGACCTTCCATATTGGAAAGACCTAGAGGTCCGCTCCGCAATCGGCGCGTGATGCGCGTGCGAAGAATCTTCGCGTGACCACTTATATACATGGTCATTGCCTTGGATATCGTCATAATTGTTTGCTCTTCTATCAATTGCTCAACAATAATTTGTTTACCCATCGTGTGCTATTTTCTCGAGATAAGTCACTAGTGAAATCTACAGGCCCCGGGTCTATCTTTTATCATTGTTTTCAGATCTATTATTCCAAAAACCTAAAAATACCTTGTTGCACTTTCTCTTTACTTATTTTATTTCGTGTTTTTGCTAGATCTATTTATCCAATCTCATACAGTTTAATCTATCTTTTTACCGTGGAGGGACTGATAACCCTGAAGGAAATATGCCCTAGAGGCAATAATAAAGTTGTTATTTATATTTCCTTATATCATGATAAATGTTTATTATTCATTCTAGAATTGTATTAACCGGAAACTTAGTACATGTGCGAATACATAGACAAAACTGAGTGTCCCTATTATGGCTCTACTTGACTAGCTCCACTAGTAGAAAAAGGGTCAAACGTGAAGCACATTAGTGCCGGTTTCTATTAGAGCCGGCACAAATGTATACATTAGTGCCGGTTCCAACGGCTAGCCTTTAGCACCGGTTCGTGGCTAACCTTTAGCACCGGTTCGCGCCACGAACCGGTACTAATGAGGGTGGTGGCAGGATGTTGTCGGCCTTGGCCCCTCCAAGATTTTAGTACCGGTTCGTGCCACGAACCGGTACTATAGGTCCTCCTGCATATAAACCCTTCGCCCAGCTCGCTCTGTTCTTCCCCTTTCCCTCTCCTCTCCTCTCTGTTCTTCCTCTTCTCCCTCGAGCTCATCACACATTTTGCCCAAAATTTGTCAAGATTTGAAGGCCCCATCCATTCAAGTGATCACAAAGGTTAGCAACTTTGTCCTTTCATCTCTCATTGCTAGATTAGCTCTTGCATTGGTTCATATAGTTATTAATTTGTGAGTTTAGTAATTTGGGAGGAAATATATATATGTGCTAGTATTTGATTTATATGCAATTTGAGGTCAAAATAACACTTAGTTTGCATATGTAGGTGTGGTTTACTTAGTGCCTTCTAAATCTCTATCGAATTCACCGCCGATCGCCTCAGACTGTTCCTGTCATGGCACCACCTTGTGGTGAGCCTCTTGTTCATGAAATTTTATATAAAAATTGATGTTTGTGTGATTTGGATATATAGTTACTCAGATAATAATTATCTTACCCGACGTTGTTTGTTATACATAGTGCCATGGTTTTGATATCCGTCCCGTCGGCCCTCGCCCTTGTTATGATTCGGATGTGGTATATTCTCTTTAAAACTATTTGTTGCATTTCGTGTTTATGACAAATTATGCCCATCAAGTTGACATAGATATTTTTATCTAGGAGGTATGTGAACGGAAATTCCAACCGACCCTATTGTCGAGAGGTTAAATTTAGTTGAAAGAGAAAACAAGTACTTGAAAGAAAAATTGAAAAGAATTGAGGGGAGAAGATGGAATTGAGTTGCATGTTGCCGATGTCGCCGATGATCACAAGATCAAGATGGAGAAAATGCGCTTGAAGATTAGAAAGATTAGAAAATATGCCATCGATAGTGAGGCTTGGTATCATTATGCTGTTGGATCAATTGTTACCTTAGTTGCGATCTTGATCGCATTTGTTGTTGCATTTAAATGCTTTAGCTAGAGAGTTATTTGTTTGTTGCATTTAAGTGTTGTATGAACTTTATGTATGAACTTGTATTAATTTGGTCTATTCGGTGTTGTGTAATGAAGATGAGCCGCAATGGATGTACGATGACCGATGCTCTCCCAGTTCGTTGAGGCGCAGCATACTTTTCTCGCTATGGCTGAGGCAAACAAGCGGGCGGATGGTTTTATGCCTTGTCCATGTGCTGGCTGTAAGAATGGTCGCAATTACTCTCTACGCCAAGAACCATTCACGCCCACTGTTTGAGTCCGGTTTCATGCCCCACTATAATGTTTGGACCAAGCACGGAGAAAGAGGGGTTATGATGGAAGACAATGAAGAAGAAGAGGACGACGACAGCTATCCCGCCATGGGTTCCTGAATACGATGATACAACAATGGGGAAGAAGCTGAGCCAGTAATGCGGAAGAAGCTGGGCGGCAATGCGGAAGAAGTGAAGAAGAGGCATCGATGAGCCCGCTGATGATCTAGGTCGGGCCATTGCCGATGCAAAGAGAAACTCGCGCAAGTGATTTGGAGAAGAAGAAGTTGCAGCGCATGTTAGAGGATCACAAAAATTGTTGTACCCGAATTGCGAGGTGACAAGAAAAGCTGGGCACCACACTGGAATTGCTGCAATGGAAGGCGAGAATGGTGTATCCGACAAGGGATTTGGAAAGTTGCTGGTAATGATAAAGGATATGCTTCCAAAGGACAACGAATTGCCCGAGAGTACGACGAAGCTAAAGAAGGCTGTCTGCCCTCTAGGGTTAGAGGTGCGTAAGATACATGCATGCCCTAATGATTGCATCCTCTACCGCGGTGAGTACGAGGATTTGAACGCTGTCGGTATGTGGTGCATTGCGCTATAAGATCAGCCGCGATGAGCATGGTGATGTCGAGGGCGAGCGCCCAGAAGAAGATTCCTGCCAAGGTGATGTGGTATTCTCCTATAATACCACGGTTGAAACATTTGTTCCAAAACAAAGAGCATGCCAAGGCGATGCGATGGCACGAGAAGACCGTAAGAAAGACGGAAAGTTGAGAGTACCGGTGACGGGTCGCAGTGGAGAAAAATCGAAAGAAAGTACGGAAGGAGTTTGTAGATGACGCAAGGAGCGTATGGTTTGGTCTAAGCGCAGATGGCATTAATCCTTTTGGGGAGCAGAGCAGCAACCATAGCACTGGCCTGTGACTCTATGTTTGTATAACCTTCCTCCTTGGTTGTGCATGAAGCGGAAGTTCATTATGATGCCAGTGCTCATCCAAGGCCCTAAGCAACCCGGCAACGACATTGATGTGTACCTAAGGCCATTAGTTGAAGAACTCTTACAACTGTGGAATGGAACAGGTGTACGGCGTGGGATGAGCACATGGGGAAGAATTTGACCTAAAGGCGTTGCTGTTCGTGACCATCAATGATTGGCCTGCTCTCAAGAAACTTTCGTGATGATAAACAAGGGATACCGCGGATGCACGACTGTTTGGATGATACCGAAAAGATATATTTGAATAGTTGTATGAAGAATGTGTACAGGACATCGCCGATTTCTTCCGAGCAGGCATCCGTAAGAAAGAAAGGCAAGCATTTCAAAGGTGAGGCGGATCACCGGACGAAGCCTCGCCACCGCATCGGTGTTGATGTACATGATATGGTCAAGGATTTGAAGGTGATATTTGGAAAGGTCCGGCGGACAACCTGTTCCAAAGGACGCCGACGGACGCGCACCCATGTGGAAGAAGAAATCTATATTTTGGGACCTGCCATATTGAAAGACCTAGAGGTCCGCTCCGCAATCGACGTGATGCACGTGACGAAGAATCTTTGCGTGACCCTGCTTGGCTTCTTGGGCGTATGGGAAGACAAAAGATACACCGAGGCACGGAGGACCAGCAACGATGCACGGAGAAGACGGCATATATCGTGGTCATGCAAGCTACGCCTACCAAAGAAGAGAAGGAAATCTTCTTTGAATGCCTGCTCAGATAAGGTACCGTCCGCTTCGTCGAATATAAAGGAATAATAAACATGGCAGAGAAAAGTTCCGAACCTAAAGTCTCATGACTGCCACGTGATTATGACGCAACCGCTTTCGGTTGCATTGAGGGGCTTTACCGAAAACGCTCGATTAGCCATTGTGAAGCTATGTGCATTTCTCAATGCAATCTCTCGTAAGGTAATCGCCCGAAATCATACCAAGGTTACGTAATGATTTGGTGCAATGTCTTGTCGGTTTCGAGTTGGTGTTCCCACCATCCTTCTTCAACATCATGACGCACGCCCTAGTTCACCTATGCGAAGAGATTAACGTTTTGGGTCCTGTATTTCTACACAATATGTTCCCTTTGAGAGGTTCATGGAGTCTTAAAGAAATATGTTCATAACCGTGCTAGGCTAGAAGGAAGCATCTCCAAGGGCCATCAAAATGAGGAGGTCATTGAGTTTTGTATTGACTTTATTCCTGACCTTAAGCCGATTGGTGTTCTGAATCACGCATAAGGGCAGACTCGATGGAAAAGGCACGCTAGGAGGGGAACAAATAATATGTATGGACGGACATTCTCTCACCAAGCACACCACACAGCTTCTACAGAATTCCGCCTTGGTGGCTCCGATATGGATGAACACAAGAATTTGCTACGCCCAAACACCCGGAGCGGTCTCGATGACTGGATTACACGTGAACAAACCAGAGTTTCGCCACTGGTTGCGTATATCGCATCATGCATGACACCTCTATTGAAGATGACCTGTACTTGCTGTCCCAGTTACCATCTTGAATATAATGACTTTCAAAGGGTACGAGATAAATGGTAATACATTTTACACGATCGCCCAAGATAAGAAGAGCACCAACCAAAACAGTGGTGTCCGCTTTGATGCAGAAACCAAGACGGAAAGGAAACATATTATGGTTATATACAGGACATATGGGAACTTGACTATCGACGTGGTTTAAAGGTCCCTTTGTTTCGTGCAAATGGGTCAATATGACACGAGGCGGGTAACGGAAGACCCAAGACGGAATGACAACAAGGATCTCAACAATCTTATGTGATGCAGACGAACCATTCGTCCTAGCCAATGATGTGGCACAGGTTTTCTATGTGAAGGACATGTCTACCAAGCCAAGAAAAGAAAAGATAAGGAAGCGAATGCATCGCACGATGAGCCAAAGCGGCACATAGTTCTTTACGGGAAGAGAAACATCGTGGGAGTGGATGACAAGATGACAAGTCGAAGATTATGAAAAGTTTGATGAAATTTCTCCATTCACAAGTGAATATTGACCCGAGCATCCCGTTAAATGATGAAGATTTTCCATGGTTACGACGCAAAGGGACACACGCTGAAGAAAAGTTTCACACCCAAAGATCTGGGATGTGATCGGCTTCACTATCATCACTTTCTTCATGTTTCACACCCAGAGGGGAATCTCTGTAATAGTTAGGGTAGTTATGTGTTTTGGCATTTGAAACGCGAAGAAATTTTATGTGCAAACAAATTCTTTCATGCCTTTACTGATTTTTAAAGTTAAATTATTCACAAACTAGTGATTCACACTAATTTCAAATAATTCAAAATTTAAACTATTCAAATTTGAAAACTACGGGCACTAACAGAAAGTTTGTAATTTTTTGTACCTAAAGCAAAAATATTCACAAAGAAACTCTAAATACACAAAAAAACAACACAAAAATAAATAAAGCAAAAAAACTCGCTTACTAGGGTCAGAGCGGCCTGCATACGACTAGAAACCCAACCTGTTGTTGGGCCAGGATGCAGGCCCAAAAGGCCAAGTGGGCCAACAGGCAGCAAAGAACACGAGGCCCAGTGAGGCCTGCTTTGGAGAGGAGTTGAGAGAGCGACCGACGGGGTTTATAAACCAGTGCAGGTCGCCTCGGCTAGCGAGGTGGGACTAAACTTGCCGCACCGCACTGCTGCTAAGACACCCCTTTAGTACCGGGTGGTGGCACAAACCGGTACTAAAGGGGGCCTTTAGTACCGGTTTGTGCCACCACCCGGTACTAAAGGGGTCGCTTCCGCTGCTTGGCTGGCCAAAACAGATTTTAGTACCGTTGGTGGCTCCAACCGTACTAAAGGTGCCTTCTATATATACAACACTTCAAAAATTTCATTCTCCTCTGTTTCTTCCTCTGCTTCCCCATTGAACCGCCGCCCGATCGATCGACGCGTCACCGACCCGTCGCCGTGCCGCCTCCAAATCCCGTCGCCGCCCGCCCCCGTCCCCTCGCTGTCCTCGTCTCCGTCGCCGCCGGGCCCTTCCCGTCAGGCTGTCCCTGCGTCGCCCCCTCACACACGCCTGACCCGTCGCTGCCCGCGTCGTCGCCTCGCCGTCGCCTCGCCTGTCGCCGCCGCCTCGCTGTGAGCTCTCCCCTCTAACCCTCTCCCTCGCTCAAGGGCCACCATGGGCGCCGCCTCCCGAGCCCATACACACACACAAGCATGATGAACACACACACACATACACGTATATATTTAATTAGTTTAGATTTTGTATGTTTAATTAGTTTAGATTTTTAGATTATTGTTTTTCACTAGTATATATGTATGAATGCATGTTAGATGGATATAATTAGTGTTTAATTAGTATGGAATTTTTTATATAATGTTGTTTTTCTGTTTTTAATGGATGTATAGAAATTGTTTTTATGTTTTAGTGTTAGATGCTTAATTAGTATGAAATAGTATATAGATTTTTGAAATAGTAGAAATGTTAGAAATTTTAGTTATCAAAATCCAATCATTAAAAAATATTATTTTTGTGGGCATATAGCTAGTATTTGTTATCGACGATGCCCTGCCCGCATCCTCGCTGCCGACCCTTCCATGACGACGCCCAGCCGCCCATGTCCGGACTGGCTCCTGGCTGGCACGGGAGGTACTGCTCGAGGGCGCGCCGCTTGATGAGGAACCCGCCCGGGTCCCGTCGTCGACCCGATCTCGTTTGGTGGCGTTCAGCGTGGGCCAGTCTCGGTGCGGAGGGACCTGCCCCGCCGGAGGAGGACGTCGCCGTGTCGTGGAGGAGGACGAGCACGCCCATCGCTACATGGTTGCGTTAGAGGCGGCAGGTTCTCCAATACCGGCAAGATCTTCAGGATCTCACATCAGCTATGATCCTGTGAGGGTTCCTTCTCTTTGGGTGTCCACCGCCATGACGCAGAACCACGAGTGTCCTAGATTCTTCTCGTAGTATTCGATC
Organism: Aegilops longissima; assembly: GCA_021605205.1. Classification (NCBI taxonomy): domain Eukaryota; kingdom Viridiplantae; phylum Streptophyta; class Magnoliopsida; order Poales; family Poaceae; genus Aegilops; species Aegilops longissima. The sequence goes on from CM038679.1 coordinate 697,000,912, forward strand.
TTTAATTAGCTAGCCGGTGATGTACTATTCAATATTATATATTATTCGAGACGATGTATTCGAGATTGTATCTATTATTCTAGACAAAGTATTGAGATTATATCTATTATTCGAGACGATGTAATTTGAATACTAAATTGTTTTATATTTCTTTTGAATTAGTTAAATAAAAGCTATGGCGGATAATACCGACAGAGAGGAGAACAGGCCATGTTCGATATGATACGCGGGCCGATGATAATCAGAATGAAGAAGATTATGACGGCTCAATTTCTAAACAACACGGAGAGGGTGATATGATATTCGATCGCGACGATCAATTGATGAAGTCATGAACTACGATTATGACGATGACGAAGAACATGTTGATCCTGAAACAACAAAGACCGCGAGGTATATATATTTATATAAGCAGGTTTCGTGATCATCACATGTTTTAAATGACTTGAAGATATATTAACGAATCGATCTTTGTTCTTTCAGCCATCCGGATCGAGCAAATCTTCGAGCAAAAGGACTAAACGAGGCCCGAACAAAAGTTGAAGGAGGGCGTAAAGTACAATATCGAGGCAGTCGGACCTAATGGCGAACCATTAGCGCCTAAGAAGATTGCGGACAAGTTCATTAAATCGGCGGAGTTCTTGTGAAGGACCAACTCCCGATCTCCCTTCAAGAATGGAGAGAGCCAGCAAAAGACAAAGGACAAAAAGGCAAAGAGGACGCTGCTCCACGTCCAGATGTTACTTTTGAAGATCTGCTTTGGGATACTCTCATGGAACATTTCACCCTACCAGATCATTTCACAGAAGCAGATGTGCAGAAAGTCAAGGACGCTGCTCTTAGGAAGATGGCGGTTGCATTCAAGAACCACAAGAATCGTGAATGGGACAAGTACGTCAAGGAGGAAGGAAGACTCCAGATTCGAGGGAACACTAGAGAACCAACGTGCTCATTGGGACGATTTCGTGAAATTCAAGGATTCAGAATTAGCTAAGGAACGGTCGAGAATAAACAAGAAGAATGCCGAAAAAAGGATAAGTTCCATAAGTGGGGCGGTGGCTATGCGGTGGCAATGCCTAAGTGGGATAAGTCCGAGAAAGAGATGGAGGATGCAGGTGTCACTCCGGATACTAAGAGCTGGCCCCTGTGCAGGACTTGGTTCTATGCGCATGGGGGAGTTGGACCCAAGACAGCAAAGTTTCACCAAGGCATGTCTGAACGGAGCCGACGATGCGATACTTGTTGCAATAGAAGAGGCACGATCGGGGTGTTCCAGCCCAACAGAGAGAACGACGAGCTTACGCGTTCCGGGAAATCCTGAACACCCGGAAGAACACGAGGCAAGGGCGCTATTCCGTGGTATGAGGGGTTTTCAGACCGAACAACGACTACGTAACCCGTGCGAGAAAGAAGATTGCGGAGGAGAAGAAGAGGAAGATGGAGGAGGAGCAGAGGAAGGGACTATGAACGCCTTCAAGGCCTAGAAGCAAGTCAAGCGGAATTGGCAGTCAAATTCCAGCGGCAGCAGGAGCAGATCGACTCACTTAGCCAGCAAAGGGGGTCTCAGCAGCTGCAGCAGCTAGCGGATGATCCAACATTGGATAGCACCGCCCCATCCATGCAGAGAAGCAGCGTGGGTTCCGCCCCGGACGACGCAATGCTGGGTAGATACCCCGTGGATGACATCACGGAGAACACTAGCTGCGAGCTACACGTCAAAATGAAGAACATATCCATGAAGGTGGCGGACGGAGAAGCTTTTCCGATTACCCCAAAGCAACCTACCATTGCATCCCGATTCCAGAGGGCTATGCTCGTGTCATGGTTGACGAGGTGGTGCAGCCATATTCGGGCTAGAGCTTGACATTCACGGAGGTGAGGACGAGCGCTTTCGGAGACGCCAACCATCGATCATCCTATGGAAAAGGATTGCATCATCTTCAAGGCCACCGACACGCGTCATCCGACTCCTCGTCAAGTCCGCCACCGAGTCAGCAGTCTCCCGCTCCCGCAAGTCCACCAAGTCCGCAAAGTGTCGAGGCCACCTCCTCCAAGTCCGCAAAGTGTCAGCCATCCTCCTCCTCCAAGTCCGCCACAGCGTCAGACGCCCTCCTCCTCCAAGTCCGCACAACCTCAGGCCACTCCTCCTCCAAGTCCGCACATCTTCAGCGGCCACTCCTCCTCGTCCAACTCAGCCCCGTCGGCGGCATCTCCGCCCGCCAAGAATCGCAGAAGAGACACCCCAGCTATGGTGTGTGAGCGGCACGAGTCGAGGTAGTACAGGAAGTACAGGCGGAGGCAAGCGATATAAATATGGTCCAAGCCTCACGCCTCTTCCGCAGAGGTCTTATGACAGGTCCGAGGAGGAAATCGCAGCCATATCAAAGTCCGAGGTGGAAGCCCATTTTGCACCGAAACCGCCACCGCCGCCAAGGGAGAAAGTGCCTAAGGAAACGATTGACCACTTCATTCATATGGCTCAACCACCAGCTCCCAAGCCTGTTGACACAGACTATGAGCGCCACATCAGGAAGTTAAATCGAGCACGCCTCACGTAAGGAGGCGAGCTCGGATCGAGCAAACAAGAAGCAGCTGTCAAAAATGCGGAAAACCATTCCCGGCTGGGAGAACAGCGGCGCAATCGATCCCTCGCTTGTTGTGCCAACAACACGTGATAAAGACGCTGCGCCCAATATTATTGTGGGCAAACAGTTTACGTTCCGAGGTGGGCAATGTGGTAATAACGGAGGACCATATAATGCAGGCTGAAGTTCTCAAAATCACTGTTGGACAACTCCTCGAGATCGAGCCCATGCCTGTGCTTAGAGAGGATGAAATAAAACGGAAATATGTCCGGGGCCAACCTTTGGTCCATCCAGACAAGGTCAAGAACCTCCCAACGAGAATGTATGAATTGCATCAATGGTACATGAACATTACCAAGATTTCCGATCGAGTGTCCCTCATGGTGAATGTCAAGGAGGAGCATTACTTCCATGAGAAAGCTTTGTCCGTTGAGTATTCGAACTGTTTCAGTTATACAATCAAGACGCACTCGACAAATCTATAAATCATTGCTATTGTCTATAAGTGATTTCTTTCTCGTAATTTAAGTCTCAAGCTAGCTGTACTGATCCTTTTGATCAATCATTACCTGTAATTATCCTCACTATATTCTTTTACGTGGTATTATATGCAGGATGAAGATATATGAAATGAGAAAAGGTGGACGCTGGCATCGGGTTCATTGACCCAAACACCGTTAATGAATACACATGGAACATAAATGCACATCATCAAAAGGCCGAGAGGACAACATGCTAGAGTTCTTGAAGCGCCTCAAATACAATGAAGATATACTACTTCCTTACAACTTCCAAAGTGAGTCACACTGTCTTGTACTACAAATTCTCTGTTTTTGCCTACTAGCTAGCTACATGTTTTTGCTTTACATATGCCCGCTTAATTAAGACATGCAAAAGTGTGTGCATGCAGATTTCACTGGGTCTTGTGTATCATTAAAGTTGACGCTGGAACAGTTGAAATCTGGACTCACTACTCAAAGAAAAACTGACTATAACATCTTGTTTGGGATAGTCAACAGGTAATTTCAATCATTATTAACTATATATCTCGCCTATTTAGTTCGTCATTTTCATGATATGAACTATTTAATAACCCCTTTATTCATTTTCTTTGTCGGCGGGCAGGGCTTGGGCAAGGTTCATCAGCGTGACCCGTGGAGAATGGAAACAAAAGCTTAAATGGTTTCACCCAAGGTAAGTAATTATAGTACTAGCTAGCTAGCTAGCTGCCATCTCTTTAATTATCATGCTTGATTAATTATTATCTGATCAAATTCCATTCTCGTAAGGCCCTCAAGCAAGCGCAGGGACTGATCTGTGTGCATTCTGCGCTTATAGAACATTCGCATGATGGCGTCCAAAGGAGCAGATCTCAAAGACAGGAATGGGTACGCTTGTCAAAACACTATTCACAATTTTTACACCATTATCGATATCTAGTCACACAACTAATACACATGCATATTGATCTCCTTCTTAACAGTTCACAGAGGTGCGGAGAAGCTCCTAGAAACGGAGAGCGAGAAGCACTTCAAGAGGAAATAGCGGATTTTTGCTCGACCAGGTCATAAACCAAGGAGAATACTATTACCCGCTACCGCCCCCATCGTGTTCAAGGCACCAATTAGGCTAATGCCACTGGCTCAAGGCAACATGCATATGTAGGAGAAATTGTATATAGCTATACATGTGTGTATGTGTGAATTAATTAATATGATGGTTTGTGAGACATTGATGATATATATATATATATATATGCATGATTGGTTCTATTAGAAATTCTATATATATATATATATATATATATATATATATATATATATATATATATATATATATATATATATATATATACGTACAATGTGTAGTATCGTAAAATACCAGCAAACGAAAAAGAATTAAATTGATAACACAAATTTAATTGAAAAATAAAAAAATAAAACAAAAACCCACAAACCTTATAGTACCGGTTGGTCTTACAAACTAGTACTAAAGGGCTCCAGGCCCCTGGAGCTGGCTCGTGCCACGTGGTTGGCCTTTAGCACCGGTTCGTGCTGAACCGGTACTAAAGGGGGGGGGGCCTTTAGTGACCACACTTTAGTGCCGGTTGTTGAACCGGCACTAAAGGGCCTTACGAACCGGTGCTATTGCCCGGTTCTGCACTAGTGCTCGTTAATCAGACATGTGTTGTCATTTGATGAACGGGATCACATCATTAGAGAATGATGTGATGGACAAGACCCATCCGTTAGCTTAGCATAATGATCATTAAGTTTTATTGCTATTGCTTTCTTCATGACTTATACATATTCCTCTGACTATGAGATTATGCAACTCCCGAATACCGGAGGAACACCTTGTGTGATATCAAACGTCACGATGTAACTGGGTGATTATAAAGATGCTCTACAGGTGTCTCCGAAGGTGTTTGTTGGGTTGGCATAGATCGAGATTAGGATTTGTCACTCCGAGTATCGGAGAGGTATCTCTGGCCCCTCTCGGTAATGCACATCACTATAAGCCTTGCAAGCAATGTGACTAATGAGTTAGTTGCGGGATGATGCCTTACGAAACGAGTAAAGAGATGAAAGGATCAAGAAGAGGTGTCTAGAGGGGGGGGGGTGATTAGACACTAAGTACCAAAAGTTGCAGTTTTAATTTCTTTAAGTTGAAGTGGAGTTTTGGCACAAGTTTAACAATCACAATACATATCAAGCAAGCATGCAAAGAGTATATGAGCAACCGAAAGTAAAGCATGCAACTTGCAAGAATGTAAAGGGATGGGATTGGAGTGTGGAAACGCAATTGGAGACACAGATGTTTTTGTCGTGGTTCCAATAGGTGGTGCTATCGTACATCCACGTTGATGGAGACTGCAACCCATGAAGGGTAACGGCTGTGCGAGTCCACGGAGGGCTCCACCCACGAAGGGTCCACGAAGAAGCAACCTTGTCTATCCCACCATGGCCGTCGCCCACGAAGGACTTGCCTCACTAGCGGTAGATCTTCACGAAGTAGGCGATCTCCTTGCCCTTACAAACTCCTTGGTTCAACTCCACAATCTTGTCGGAGGCTCCCAAGTGACACCTAGCCAATCTAGGAGACACCACTCTCCAAGAAGTAACAAATGGTGTGTTGATGATGAACTCCTTGCTCTTGTTCTTCAAATGATAGTCCCCCAACACCCAACTCTCTCTCACAGGATATGGATTTTGTGGAAAGAAGATTTGATTGGAAAGCAACTTGGGGAAGGCTAGAGATCAAGATTCATATGGTAGGAATGGAATATCTTGGCCTCAACACAAGTGTAGGTGGTTCTCTCTCAGAAAAGGTAAGTTGGAAGTGTAGGTTCATTCTGATGGCTCTCTCCATGAACGAAGAGGAGGTGGAGGGGTATATATAGCCTCCACACAAAATCTAACTGTTACACACAACTTGCCAATCTCGGTGGGACCAAATTGATAAACTCAGTCAGACCGATTCAGCAAATCTAGTGACCTTAGGAATTTCGGTGGGATTGACATGCAACTCGGTAGGACCTATATGGTTAGGGTTAGGGCATAACGTAATCTCGGTGAGAACGATTACACAAACTCGGTGAGACCGATTACACAAACTCGGTGAGACCGATTTTGGTAACAAGCTAACCAGAGAGTTGGTCAGGTAAACCCGGTGGGACCGATTCGCTCATTTCGGTGAGACCGAAATGTTATGTAAGGGAAACAGAGAGTTTACATTGCAATCCCGGTGGGAACGATCGCTCATTTTGGTGGGACCGAAACATTACGAAGGGAAACAGAGAGATTACAATCCCATCTCGGTGAGACCGAGATCCCTATCGATGAGACCGATTTGCCTAGGGTTTGTGGCAGTGGCTATGACATCTGAACTCGGTGGCACCGGATAGAAAGAATCAGTGGAGCCGGATTTGACTTTTGGTTTAGGTAATATGTGGACGTGAGAAAGTAGTTGAGGGCTTTGGAGCATATCACTAAGCACTTTGAGCAAGAGCCTCATTAAGCAACACCTCATCCCTCCTTGATAGCATTGGCTTTTCCTATAGACTCAATGTGATCTTGGATCACTAAAATAGAAAATGTAGAGTCTTGAGCTTGGAGCTTGAGCCAGTCCTTTGTCCTTAGCATCTTGAAGGGGTTCCACATCCTCTAGTCCATGCCACTTCATTGTTGAACTTATCTGAAACATACTAGGTAAAAGTGTTAGTCCAACAAGAGATATGTTGACATTAATTACCAAAACCACCTAGCGAGCACTTGTGCTTTCAATCTCCCCCTTTTTGGTAATTGATGACAACATACATCAATGCTTTAGATAAAGATATAGAGAATAGTAAGTAAAGCTTTGGAAAGACATGTAACATGCATAGGCTCCCCCTACATGTATGCAATCACGTGAATATGGAATATAGGAGCATGTGAATGCATAAACATGACAGAGTAAGCAATGTGTTACATGTATCTTGGCTATATGCATCAGAGCAAATGATGTGAATATGAGAAATGTACCTTCATGCTCATGAGTCCTTCTTGCAAACAGTATGTACATCAGCAAGAATTTCTCATACACATGACTGTGATGCATATACTTACCTTGTGGTCTTGAGTTGGCTTCGGATGGAATGAACCTGCATAAACAAGGTTAGATAACACAAATACACCTACTGGCCGGAGCAAACAAAAGAAACCACAAGAGTACCAAGACTGGGATGACATGTAGAGTGAGTACTAAGTACCACATTGGATATAGACATGTCCCCAAAGGTAAAGACGTGCAATAAATTCAAGGATTTCCTTCCCTTAGATGTCTTGCTCCCCCTGAATCTAGCATGGGATACCAGAGCAAAATCGGAGCTCAAAGGAAATAAACAGAGCTAATGCAAACGAGCAAATATGAACATGTCTTTCCCCTCTTGAAGACATGTGAATTCTCTCCTCTTGAACACCAAGCATCTGGGGTCCTTGATGATTACTCTTTCTTCCCTTGAGTATTATCTCCCCCTATATATATGATTAAGCTTTGATGTGATCTCTCTCTCCCCCTTTGACATCAATTTCCAAGAAGGGTTCTTCTGGATTTTTGTCATGATGGGTTTGGTCCTTATCGGTGTCAAAACTGGCGGATCTCGGGTAGGGGGTCCCGAACTATGCGTCTAGGCGGATGGTAACAGGAGACAAGGGACACGATGTTTTTACCCAGGTTCGGGCCCTCTCGATGGAGGTAAAACCCTACTCCTGCTTGATTAATATTGATGATATGGGTAGTACAAGAGTAGATCTACAACGAGATCAGAGACGCTAAACCCTAGAAGCTAGCCTATGGTATGATTGTTGTATATCTATCGACTAGCCTGGCCTCGGTTTATATAATGCACCGAGGCCTAGGATAACAAGAGTCCTAGCCGAATCACGCCGGTGGGGAGGAGTCCTTGTCTTGATCGCCAAGTCTTGTGGAATCTTCCTTGTATGCGGCAGCTGTCCGGATCGCCCATGAGTATCTGGCCATGGGGTCCTCGGCCCAATCTAAAAGATCGGGAGATGACGTGGTGAGTATCCCCTAGTCCAGGACACCGTTAGTAGCCCCCTGAACCGGTCTTCAAGTTTAGGGACGCTCCTTGATTCTTCCGAACCATTCTTCATCTTCAGTCGTCGGTCTTGAAAACTGGTTCAACAAATCTTCTCATCTTCGATCTTGAGGATCACCGAAATGCATTCGACGAGTTTACACGTCGGGTATCCGAGGAGCCCCTTTAAGTTTCCGGCCTTTATCAATGCCTTGTTATTTTTATGCCACACCTCGGGTTTGAAGTTGTCCCTGGGCGGCAGCGTCCTCTTGCGTCCGAACTCCAACGTCGGACTGCATTCAAGGTATCTTTTGCAGCTGAGCACCAATGCCGGACTACTTCCTAGCTCTAACGCCGGACTATGTATCCGAGCTCCAACGCCGGACTGTATCCGAGCTCCAACGCCGGACTATGTATCCGAGCTCCAACGCCGGACTGTATCTGAGGTGTCGTAAATCACCTTGGTTCAAAGAAGTTTGAAGGAGTTTAGCTGAGCTTAATGCCGGAAATGCCCTTTATGGAGCCAGCCACTAGCGCCCGGGCTTTATGTCGGATCGCTTCGAGGTGGTGCACCACCCGAATGTGGGCCGATTTTGTCAATATTTTGATTGGTGCAATTTATTCTCTCGCCGAGATACATAGCCAGTAGCCCTCAAGGTGGGTATCGATCTAAAACCCGAGATGCACATGAAGGATGACATAAGACCTCGATCCCGAGTCAGCCGAGACTCAAAGTTGATTTGCAAAATCGGTCCGAGGATCAAGTCCTAGCTCGCAGAATACTTGGGACACAAAAGCGGCGTTTCGATCCTCAAGACTCGGGTTGGGTGTGGCCGACCAACCCGAGGATCAAAATCTCCTCAAGACTGTATTACACTTAAAATTTTCTGCATTGGACAGGCAATGCGGTAGCCCCGAGACATCGGTCGGTGGCAACACCGGATCAGGGATCGATGTGCCCTTTAATATTTGTAAATAATAAGCTCGAAGCCCAAGAGTTCCCGAGCCTTAATGCGGCACGGTGGCGAATTAAGGATTGATATCCATAGTAAAATCACAAATTATGTGTAATGACTCTATGTATCCAAGTACTTTACGTCATTAATGCTCAGATCCGCATTGTACAAAACTTTGTTGACCGACCATCGGCTTCCACCTCCTCGGCCAATAGCCGAGGAGTATTTGTCCTACTTCATAAAGCCTTTATGAGGGCAAAGATTTACAACAAACAAGGCAATCTGGCCATACGGTTTTATAAACAAAGGTACACAGAGAGATATGTTATATAACTGTTTAACAGAAGAAATGTCTTCCAAACAAAATAGTCCCGCTATCGGTTCCTTTCTTTGGGTTTTCATGCTAAGCATGATCATGAAACCTCAGCTCCAATGTAAGAGAAAAATATCGAGGATTTAGTTTGGGAGGCCAGTTAATAGCCCCCGGTAGTGTTCGGTGACAGTCGAGGTCAAGCCGTAAACACTTCGGCCATTGTTATGAATGGCCCGCTGTTTAACACCGTCGTCGGATCGCTGACCAGTTTACGCTTATTATGACATCAGTTTTGGCTTTCTCCACCGAGGTGCTTAACCATGTGAGCTGGAAGCACAATCGCAGCCAGTTCTCCTTTGCACACCTAGCCGAACAAAGCGGAACGAGGAGGCAAGCGCAGGAGCAGGCAACCCAACTATTGATCAAGACACAATTCTAAACCAATGCATATATAGCAATATCCGAGAATGTTTTGCGAATCTCTAAAGGTGTCGGCGTTGCCTTTGTGAGACTTGTGCTGAAAACATACAAATAGTTTAAAAGTGCCATAAGCTTGGAAAACAAAAAAACGTCAAGAAAACTTGGCGTCCGAACAAGATCAAGTGTTCGTGCCAATCCGAAAATTGGCCTTAGCAAAGAAGTGCTTCATGGGTGCTTTAACATGATACATCTTATATCAAGACTTCAAGCGGGTCAGCCACGGCTTCAACCTCCTATCCCGAGGGCGGAGTACTTCTCATTAGGCCGGTTTAGCAAACTAAACTCTAGCGACTTTGAGAGAAATTAGGCTCCCGGCTAGTGACCACACGCCTCGTCGAAAAAGGAGCGATAGATAATAATAATAATAATAATAGAACAACTTTGCAACGACTAAGAAGAAGAACACTTATCATAAAACGACTCATATAAATTTAAGAGCCCCAAGTGACTTGGGTAAAGAATGATTGCATGTACCAAGTACTTATATCATATCTATGTTCAACCAAACTTTAAGCGCGTCTTAACAGACCATCGGCTTCTCCTCTTTGGTCGAGGACGAAAAGTGTTATGTACTCCATCCGTCGAGAATATCGACGGTGTTTCCAATAACCGAGCAATCAGGCCATAAGGCTGTAATGCAGACAAAGCGCTCGGGGAACTTATGCTATATTACTGCAAAGTGTAAGAAGCATCTTTGAAGAAAATAGTACCCCCACCGATACCTTTCTTCGGTGCTCATTGTTATTATGAGACTTGTGCAATAGATTTTTTGTACTCATGAGTTCCGTTGTGTGCCGACCATCATTGAAAACTATAAGAGCACTAGCTTTCGGCTTCACCCAGTCTGAGGTCCGGCTCAGATGAACCGATCGTGACAATCGCAGAGGTGCTCCCTTTACTCCCTAGCCGAACAATCGGGAACGTAGGGGTAAACACAGGAGCGAGGCAACCCAGCTTGCAAATCGCTTAAGTCAATATGGCGCATATTGTGGCGTAATACACGAACAAGGAACGAAGCCGTATGTCGGTGTCAAAACCGGCGGATCTCGGGTAGGGGGTCCCGAACTGTGCGTCTAGGCGGATGGTAACAGGAGACAAGGGACACGATGTTTTTACCCAGGTTCGGGCCCTCTCGATGGAGGTAAAACCCTACTCCTGCTTGATTAATATTGATGATATGGGTAGTACAAGAGTAGATCTACCACGAGATCAGAGAGGCTAAACCCTAGAAGCTAGCCTATGGTATGATTGTTGTTCGTCCTACGGACTAAAACCCTCCGGTTTATATAGGCACCGAATAGGGTTAGGGTTACATAGAGTCGGTTACAATGGTAGGAGATCTACATATCCGTATCGCCAAGCTTGCCTTCCGCGCCAAGGAAAGTCCCATCCGGACACGGGACGAAGTCTTCAATCTTGTATCTTCATAGTCCAGGAGTCCGGCCGAAGGCTATAGTCCGGCTATCCGGACACCCCCTAATCAGGGACTCCCTCAGTAGCCCCTGAACCAGGCTTCAATGACGACGAGTCCGACGCGCATATTGTCTTCGGCATTGGAAGGCGGGTTCCATCTCCAAATACTTCATAGAAGATTTTGAACACAAGGATAGTGTCCGGCTCTGCAAAATAAGTTCCACATACCATCATAGAGAGAATAACATTTACACAAGTTCAATCTGCTGACGTATTCTGCAGCGTGACATCACACCACGGCCAAGCCTTTATTCGAATCGTTTTCACTGTCCCACCTCAGCGAGTTTAGCGAGGCGGTTTCCTTGGCACTTTTTGTCAAAGCAGAGATCGTGTCCCCTTATTCGGGATTCTCATCAATACGGGAGTGGGTAACCCAACCGCGCCATTGATTACGGCGCTTGGGAGATAAGCGAGTTTTATCGGGCGGTGGGGGACGATAGCTTTGTACGTCCATATAAGGGATAAGGATCCACTTTTCACACACGCCTTCTTCCTCCTTTGCCTATCCATTTCCGCTTTTCGAGCTCCAGCGCCCAAGTCCATAAATCCCACCTCGACCTTCTCCAACTATGTCCGGAGCGGAGGCAAGTGGATGGCCTCCTCCGTCATGGAGGGCACATCAAAAAAGCTGCGGAAGGCGGATACTGTCCGGCGACATCGCAGATAGGCTCCCCAACGAGGGCAGCTCATGCCCACCCCTGGCCCCATGAGAGGTGGTGTTCCTCCCCACTTCCTCCGGGACTAGGGTTTCCACTTCACCCATTCGTCAGGGGCTCATGCTCTACTACGGCCTAGATTTCCACGATTTGGCCCCAATTTCATCCTCAACCTCTCGGCGTTTATCGTGGGTGTGAGGCCTTCCTCTGCATCCAGCCCCACTCACGGCTTATGGTGAAGACCTTCAATGTCAAGCGGAAGGTAGTGGGCGGCCGCCAAGCGGAGTGCGGAGGTGCCACGGTGGGCCGGATGGCCAACGTCCTATGGCTCGAGGGCTCCTTTGTGGAGACCATAAAGGGTGGCAATCGGGGTGGTTCTACATCAACGAGCAGCTGACTCTCAATGGCGGCGGCCCCAATTCTGATCTGGATTCCTACACGGCTCACCTCATGGAAAGAGGCGGGCCTGACGTGGGGTAATTCCGAAGAGTTGTCCGGACTCCAAATCTGCGTCCGAAACCTGGTGGACAAGAATCTCAAGCTTGTCAACGTAATCCAGGCGATGCTCATCCATCGGATTCTCCCACGCCAAAGAACGGGCCTTCAACTTGTGGAGTTTGATCGGCACAGATCAACCTTGAGCCGACTCTTTGACACTACGCATAAAGGCGCTGGAAGGTCTTGTTCAAAGCGCCAAGCTCCGCATCCGCTCATCAAGATCGCAGATTCAGCTCGCAGCATCAAGCCAGCGAGGTAAGTTATTTTACCCTTTTCGGGACTCTTTTTTCATAGTTTGACTCTATGTGGGATCTAAAACTCCCTCACCTTTGACAGGACTGGCTGAAGACGTCCAGACAGATCGACTGTCCGGCTCCCTTGCTAGAAGACCCAGCGAACGCCTGATTGATGGGGCTGCTGGTTCCGGCACCTCACGCGGTGCCGGAAAAGAAGGCCACGGGAACTCGAAGGAGTTCCTGGTGCCAGGTGCTGTCGGACTCATCGTCCGATGACGCCGAGGCGGACTCCTCCCGCGAAGACGAGGAGGAGGAAAAAGAGGCCTCTCCCCCAGCGGGGGGAGAGAAGAAAAGGAAGGCTGCCCCAATTGGGGAGGCCGAAGGGTCCAAGAAGGGGAGGACCCTTCCTCCGGACTACACCGCCGATGCCGATGACGGCGAAGAGGGATGGGCTCCAAGGACCAAGCCCCTGGCGAAATCGTAAGTGTCCGGACACCAGAATAACTCATGGCGTTTCATTTGTCGCACAACATCTTATAATGCCGGATATAACCATGCAGCCCGCCCAAGGATGGGCTCGACGATTTGTCGAGCGGCTCCCTGGATTCGTCGGAGGTGAATAGCACCTCACTTCCGACCGCCTCGTCTCCTCCTGCCGCGGATGACGCCGGGGTGGAGTCCCAAAAGGGGCCCAGCCAGGAGGAGGTGGCTATGGAGGCGCCGCAAGGCGACCTCCCGGAATCCGGGCTCAAAGGGGATAAAACCCCGAAGGGCTTCAAGTCCGGCCCCGTGCCGGACTCCGTACCGGAACCTTCAGTGGTTCCGGAGTCCGACAGGCGACCCCTTCATAAGAAGGGCAAGACTGCGATGCCGGTGACCTCCGCCCAACCGGAGGCACCGGATGATTTGATGGAGGCGCTTAACGGCGCTTCCATCTACGAGGAGCACCGCACTGTTATGAGTGTGGTGATCCAGAAAGTTCAGTCCGCCAAGAGCGGGCTAACTAAAGCCTGTGCCAGCCTTCTAACAGGCTTTGAGGTATGTATTTAAGATATAAAAATATTACCGCATAGACAGTAGCCCCTGATGCTCAGTTTGGTGTTCGGAAGAAAAAGCCAAACCGAGGATCTAAAAGATATCGCAGGAGTCTAACATAAGTATGTCAATATGGGAATGCAGGCTGCTGCTGCTCTGACCTCAGCCCGATCATGGAGGTTGGTGCATTGAAGCGAGCCTCGAGCAGTCCGAGAACGAGCTCGGACTTGCCAAAAAGCAGCTCGAGGACAAGGAAGGTAAGTAATACCTTATGGGAGTATTTAAAAGATGTGTTTGCAAAAATGACAGGAATAACGTGAATATTGCAGGGCCACAAGCGAGGTGGCGACCTCAAGGAGGCGGTGTCAAGGTCGAAGCAATGCGGCCGGAGCGCACTGAGCGAGAAAAGCAGGAGGCGCTGGTGGCGGAGGTGCGGCAAGAGCTCCAGGCTCGTGGAAAACACGAGAGTTTGGGCGTGACTCAAAGACTTCGAGTCCGAGCTCGCCACGGCCTTTGAGAGCGCCAAGGCCGCTAAGGTCAAGCCCAAAAGCCCTCCAGAGATTGAGGCGATGAAGAAGATAGCGGCGGGTAAGGCATTCTATATGCAAAGCAAGCATGTGAAAGTGAATTATCATTACTTACCCGAATCCGAGCTCTCCGGGAGCATTCAGAGATCTGCCCTTGATGTGGCTGATCTGCCGCATTCTACCGAGCCGAGGAGGGGAGCTCGACGGAGAAGGTCTTCGGTCTCGATATCTTTGAGGCGGACACCCAGTGCCCTTAGCGACCAGTTGAAGCAGCTGGTCGAGCTCCAAAAGGTGGCCGAACAGGCCATGAAGGGCCTCATAGTTCGGCTGTGGCCTAATGAAGCCATGCCTGGGAGCTACTTCGGGCTGGTGAGGCAGCTGGTGGACGCCTTTCCATGGGTTGAAGTCATCAAGCGCTCCGTCTGCATCAAAGGTGCCCGTAGGGCCCTTGCCCTTGCTAAGGTGCACTGGGGCAAGATGGACGCTGAGAAGCTTGTGAAGGACGGACCACCACCGAAGAAGGAGCATCGCAAGCCTGAAATGTATTATGAAGGCGTCCTGAAGGGTGCCTGCCTTATAGCGGATGAATGCTCCAAAGATATAATTTTTTAGTAGACTCGCATTTGTTATCCTGTACGCTGAAAACTTGTTCATATGTGCTAAGCAACACTTTTGAAATTAAAATATTACCTTCTGTGCGGCCGTGTATGTGACACTCCAAAAAATTTTATTTAATTTTTTAGCAAAAACCTTGCTTGATTTGAAGAGGGTCATTTAAATCCTTCCTAAAACCTCTCTCTCTCTCTCAAAACTTTTCCCCTTGGCAAGGACTTTGATTTCTGTATCTTCTGCAACCCTGGTGTTTGGTTATTAAAAACTTTGCTTCTAAGTATTCCATCTCAAAAATATTTTTGGGAATTTATTTTTTTTCTTTTGAAAAAGAAACCCTAAGGGTTTTGGGGCCACTCTTTTGTTTTGAACCATCCTTGGTTTTACCATGCCTCATGTGGTAAACTCTCCCAAAATCCCTCCCTCCACTTTGGGGCAATCCAAACATTCTGCCCCAACAATTTCAATCCATTTTTGGATGTTAATTCATTTATTTTACTCCCCAAAACAATTCTGTCATTTATTCTCAGCCTAGATGATTTACAAAGGAAGTGCCTGTTTTATTCTGAGTTTTGATCTCAAACAAACTCCTCTGGATAGTCCTTAGCACCCCCAACCTAGATCCATCAAGATCCACTCTTCCTCTTTTCACATTTTTCAAGTTTCAACCTTTGCAAGTTTGGACCAGATTCATCATTTTTGGTGAAATTCATATTTTTCCTTCTCCAAAAATTCCACAAAAATTCAGGCAGTCCCCAGGTGCTTTGAGAGACCACCACACCAAAGATCAGCCCCAGATAAATTTTTCTCATGCTTGAATCATTTCATCAAACACTTGGCCGACACTGTTCCTGTACACTTTCAAGAAAAATTTGAGTTTGAGAGTTATCTTGATGTCGTTTTAAATGGTGACTTGTCACCGATCACCAGGCATACTGGCGCGTTCGCATAGCCCCTTCTCGCTGACGAGCACCTTGACGCTTCTTGGACGGACGCAGGTGTCGGTGACGGCGAGCATCGCCGACGCTGGTAGCTTCTGCGGTGGCAGAGCCACCCGTGGCGGCCAACGGAGCCAGCGCCGGCTCGCTACGCCGTTCTGCACCGCCTAACGCCCCTAGCCCTCCGCGTGGCCTCATGCATGCCAGCTCGCACGAAGCACCGCGCGTGGGGCCGGCAAGCACTGGCGCGCCCTCTGCCGCCGACGGGCCCCGCCGCCCGCTCGTCGAAACCTCCTTGCGCGCCAAATCCAAACTGGGTTAGCCTCTAAACGGAGCCCGTGGACCTCCACGTTGATGCCCAACCCCTAAGCACCCCGACCAAGCACTGCGCCGCCGTAACCATCGCCGGAGATCCCCGTTCTCGGCCACCGCCTCAGATCGTCTATAAAATGGAGTCCCGAGCTCATTCTCGAGCACGCACCACCACTGCACCCCACCAGTACCCCGCCAAGCCACTAGGAGGACCTCGAGGAGGTCTCCTCCCCCAACTCCGGTCGCCCCGATCCGCCTCGGCCACCAGCTTGATCCACTCCGGTGAGGCCACCCTCGCCGCCCTAACCTCGTTAGTAGTCTCCTCGGGAGCCCAGTGATCTAACCCCGACTTCAATTTGACCTCCGCAGCCCTCCCCGACAAGATCCAACTCCACCCGAGCCGCCGTCCGCCGGATCAAGGACCGCCGTCGACGTGGTGCTCGCCGACGACCACCACCACCACCCACTGACGCGGAAGGACACCCTGAGCACTTAGGTACTCTCCGATCCTCCCCACTCGCCGTGGATCGCCGCCGGCGACCACCGCAGCTCTCGGGCGCCGACGAGCTCTGTTCCTCCCCCTTTGAAATTTCAAACCTGACAGGTGGGACCCCTCGTCAGTGTTTTCTTTTTATTCGAATCGTTTTCTGAAAACGCCTTCGGGCAGAGTACGCTTTCCTTTGCAGTTGACGGCTTTTTAGCCGAAGCGTTTTCTGTTTTTATAAGTTGGCCCCTGGAAACTTTCTGTTTCATTACAGATGAGTCCCTGGATTAAAATCTTTATAACTTTTTTTCAGAAACTGATTTTTGATTGATTCTTTTTCTGTCATCTTTATTTTCTGTCTAGTTTTTTGTCATATTTATTTGAAAAGTATTTGGAACACTTTTCTGTGCACTCACGGTATTCACGATAGGTACGTATTTTCTTATACCGTAGTTACCGGAGGAGGTGACGGAACCGCGAACTTCGCCAAGCTAGACTCCGACTACTCCGAACCAGGCAAGCATGTTTGAACTTTTGATATGATGAGTGTCTGTTGCATGTTTGCATTAAGTAGTTACATGGCATGTTTATGAGCATTTCGATAAGTGTTATAACACGTGCAAAGTTGAGGCAAATGGTTTCGAAAATCCATATGTTGTTGGATATGAGTTGCATGGCCATGTGTTGGCATGAGAATGGGTGAGATGGCAGTGTTGTAGCATGTCAGTCTTATGCCAGACTATTTGACTCCAGTGTCAACGTGAGTCAAGTCATGTTTTCATCCGTCTTTCCTATACTACCACATGTTTTCCGCAAGGAGTATGGCTTAGTAAGTTGCAAACCGTTTTCCTGGTACACACCAAATAGAGAGGCCGTGATGAGGGTTCCATGGCCCTGGATTAAAGCCCGTCATCCGGTCAGGGGGCATGGGTGTTTCCGGTTGGGACCGAGAGGGGGGCACCCCTTAGAGGCCACGATATAAATTTGATCCCATGCTATTCGAGGTTGTGATCTCCCCGTCTCAAAGTTTTTCTTGTACGTTGCCTAGGGTGATTCCTGGCATCGTGAGGTGGGATGGGTGTGTACTGGTTAGATGTGTTTCTACCGAAATACCGTAAACGGAACTAGTCCTCGTGACTACGGAAATCCGTTGGCTGTGGATAATTAGTACAAACTCTGCGAGTCAAGATCCTTTGAATCATATTATCCATGTCCAAGTCATCAGGTTCAACTTACCTTGTCGGTATCGGTTTGATGACAAAAACCCCGGTGAAACACTTGAGTGTTAAGTGCTTGTTCCTGTGGATGGACTAACCCGTGTATTATCGAGTGTTGAATTTTTCCTATGAGTGTTATATCTTCAAAAATTTATCAGATATGTATAATGCAATTTAAAGCCCTTTCTGCGATGTCGCTCAGACGTCTGACTGTGGCACACTCATTATTTACCTTCACTATAAGCCCTTTCTGCGATGTCGCTCAGACGTCCGACTGTGGCACACATATTATTTTTACCTTCACTATAAGCCCTTTCTGCGATGTCGCTCAGATGTCCGACTGTGGCACACTTATTATTTTTCCCTTCACTATAAGCCCTTTTTGTGATGTCGCTCAGACGTCCGACTGTGGCACTCTTGTCGTTTACTTTGGATATAAGCCCTCTCTGCGATGTCGCTCAGACGTCCGACTGTGGCACGCTTGTCGTTTTCTTTTCAGTATAAGCCCTTTATGTGGTGTCGCTTAGACGCCCGACTGCGGCATGTTAATTTATTTTTTCACCCTTCGAGGCGTCGCTCCAGACACCCGATCAGTTTTCAACTATTTTTATTGGGATTTCGGGAAGACTACCACCCGACTTCCTTTTACTTATCATATTGTGCAAGTAATTAATTTTTTTGAATGTGCATTATAAATTTTTCATGGCGCATTCCTGCATTTATTATATCTTATGTCCGAACTGTCTTGCGAGTACTTTCAAAGTACTCACCTGGCTTGTTGATTTGGCCAGATGTTGATGAAGGCGATCTCATGGATGAAGAGTTCGATAGCGAGTCCGGCGCCTAGAGAGTCGATCGGTCTCGTGCGATCCTGGATTTGGTCATTGTATTATATCCGCTTCAGCTACTTGAATAAATTCATCGAGCCTCACCTCGACGCTCGATGAGCTGCCAGTTTAGGAGTTACATTATCCACTCCACTGTGATATATCCGCCACCACTTTTATCTCAAGTCAATAGCATGCCACCACGCTCTTGTGTCATGACCGCCCTTATGTACAATATCAGCGTGTTTGTAATAAATTGTTGAGCAGCCTCAGCTCAACCCTGTAATATATTTAATGCTACTGGTCTTTTGTATCAAGTATTTGTCTACCAGTAAGGATAATTCTTCTTATACTGGGGCTTAAAGATCGGTTTCTCAATAAGTATTTTATTGAAAATTCGGTCGTGACAGTGTATTAAATTTGAGAGATGGCGAGTCGTCGGCTTCAGCCCCCATGCCACGAGTGCTGGGGTGTTCATGATGAACTTGGCGCTCTTGTTCCCATTCTTGGGTCCTTGAGGAGGCGCTCAGCATAGCGAACAAGGCAACCAGAATATAATGCTTGAACACTCTCCTTAGCCATAGAATTCTATAATTTTAAATTTCGTGAAGCCCCTGGTATTCGGAAGACCGAGTTAGGGAGCTATCACGCCTAGGCGGACAATGCCGACTCCTCGCTCTAAGCGGCATAAGTCTTTAGGGACTCGAAAACCTCTCGAACAGCGATCGGCTCTCGCCCTATCATGACGGTCAGTTTTAACTTTCTCCCGAGGTGCTTAACCCAGCTCAACCGGGGCACAATCACAGTGGTTCTCCCAGCGCTACCTTAGCCGATATAACGGACCGTAAGGTACCAAAACATGGGAGCCGGGCAAACCCAACTATTGACCCAAGACATGATTCGGAGCCGATTCATATAATGCTATAAGTTCGGGGTGCCGCACTTGTAAAAGTGTTCGGACTTATCACACCATGTTATGGGGTATTTAAGCCCCTGGTGTATTGCCTGTACCAAAGTGTACGGTTGCACAATGTCATAAATGAACATATATATAGAAAAAAGGGAATTCAATAATAGGCAGAAGCTATATATTGTTTATTCAAAGGACTACGATGAAGCGAGCGATACAAATAGTGCGATAAGCAAGGGACGGGACTTCTTAACATGTCTCCCTCCAGGGGTAAGCCGCGGGATGGTGTGTAAAACATATATATTGCTCGTAATAGAGACCACCTGGACACTCGACATAGCTTTCTGCTTCCCTGGCTGTTGCATCGTGTGTTCGACGATTCTAATGCCGGACAGGGCTTCATAAGAACGGAGTCCTGAAAGTAAAAAGAAAGAAAAAATGACACAATCGGGGCCCCAGTGCGGTTGAGCCGCGTGCGGGCATCTTGTGGTCGTGCCCCTTCCCTATGCCCATGGTATTTCAGGCGTAATTATATGCAGCGTATCTGGTTTCACAATTTCGCGAGGGTTGGGGCTTGGGCCGCATTGCTATGCGTGCTCGGAAAGTGCCAGGCGGTCTTGTTGTAGGTTACTCCGGGCGCGCTTGACGGCGTCCGGACGTTTAATAGCCGGACTTGAGAATTGCCTTGAGAGGCTGGTTTGTACTTCCGCCGCGAGGGCCGCCGTATGCTCCTTCGTCCGGAGAGAGCGTTCGGTGTTTCCATTGACCGTAATGACTCCTCGAGGTCCTGGAATCTTGAGCTTGAGATATGCGTAGTGCGACACCGCATTGAACTTTGCAAATGCGGTTCGTCCGAGCAGTGCATGATAACCGCCATGAGCGGAACTATGTCAAGATTAACTCCTCGCTCCGGAAGTTATCCGGGATCCGAAGACCACTTCAAGTGTGGCGAGCCTGTACAGCTGGCCTCTACACTGGTATGGCGCCTTTGAAGGTCGTCTTCGTGGGTTTAATCCTTGATGGGTCTATGCCCATTTTGCTGCTGTATCTCGATAAAGCAGGTTCAGGCTGCTGCCGCCGTCCATTAGGACTCTAGTGAGGTGAAATCCGTCAATGATTGGGTCTAGAACCAATGCGGCGAATCCGCCATGGCGGATGCTAGTGGGGTGGTCCCTTCGATCAAAAAGTGATCGGGCAGGAAGACCACGGGTTGAACTTTGGGGCGACTGGCTCCATCGCATATACGTCCCTTAGTGCACGGTTCCGCTCCCTTTTGGGTATGTGGGTTGCGTATATCATGTTCACCGTCCGCACTTGCGGGGGGAAGCCCTTCTGTCCTCTATTGTTCGGCGGCCGGGGCTCCTCCTCGTCATCGCTATGCAGCCCTTGTCATTGTTTTCGGCATTTAACTTGCCTGCCTACTTGAACACCCAACAATCCCTGTTGGTGTGATTGGCTGGCTTTTCGGAGGTGCCATGTATCTGGCACGAGCGATCGAGTATTCGGTCCAAATTGGACGGGCCCGGAGTACTTCTTTTAAATGGCTTTTTCCGCTGACCGGGTTTAGAGCCTCTGAATCCGGCATTGACTGTCGTATCCTCAGCATTATCGCCATTAATGCGGCGCTTGTGCTTGTTGCGACGTGACCTGCCACTGCTGTCCTTGGTATCCGAATTACCAGGGCTCTTGGTCATGTTGTTACTACGAGCTAGCCAGCTGTCCTCTCCCACGCAAAAGCGGGTCATGCGTGTTGTGAGGGCTGCCATGATTTCGGCTTTTCCACTCGTCGTAGATGTTGTGTTTGAAGGCTACAAGGGCCTCGACATCCGGACAATCGACGATTTGATTTTTCTTGGTTACAACCGTGTCCAGAATTGTCTGGACGATTCCTGTGGCTGCTGAATTATGTGGCTTAGGTCATCGGCGTCTGGTGGTCGCACATATGTGCCCTGGAAATTGTCGAGGAATGCGGCTTCCAGGTCTTCCCAACAACCAATTGACTATGCTGGCAGGCTGTTAAGCCAATGCCGGGTTGGTCCTTTAAGCTTGAGTGGGAGGTATTTGATGGCATGTAGATCATCACCGCGGGCCATGTGGATGTGAAGGAGATAGTCCTCGATCCAAACCGCAGGATCTGTTGTGCCATCGTATGATTCAATGTTTACGGGTTTGAAACCCTCAGGGATTTGATGATCCATCACTTCATCTGTGAAGCATAGTGGGTGTGCGACGCCTCTGTATTGGGCTATATCACGACGCAACTCAAATGAGCTTTGTCTACTGTGTTCGGCCCGGCCGGAGTTGCCATATCCGGCGTGACGGTTATCGTCACGTGTTGTGGGGCGCCCACGCGATCCATAGATCGATCTTGTCTGCCTTGCCTTGTCCTCCAATATATCTCGCAGGTCTGGCGCATTTCCCCGTGCCTTTGTATTTTTTGAGCGGCGACGGGGTGCGGCTTGAATTGAGGGCCGAGAGGCCTCTCTGTCGCGGCCACGAGGTGGCCGGTCAGCCATATCATGCACCGGTGATGTAGGTTTAGGTGCTTCCTCCTCTAATCGGGGTAGCAGCCTGCGTCTTGGGTAGCTCTTGGAGGGGCGCTCGAGTTCGTACTCTTCGGCCGCAAGGACTTCAGTCCATCTGTCAGCTAGCAAATCTTGGTCAGCTCTAAGCTGTTGCTGCTTTTTCTTGAGGCTGCTTGCCGTGGCCATGAGCCTGCGTTTGAAACGCTCTTGTTCGACGGGATCCTTGGGCACGATTTAATTACGTCGTCGTCGAGGCTTGCCTCATCTTTGAGGGAGGCATGTAATTATCGTCCTCTACCTCTTTTTTCGCCACTCTCTCATGAGGGCTGGCTTCTCCATCCTCCTGCGCTGAATCTTCTTTGGAGGGGTTGTCTTCGGCCTTGTCGGGGTGTTATTATCTCCGTGCGAGAATCACCGTTTTTCTTTGTGGCGGGATTTAGGCGGCGCCCGGTGGCCTTGGCGCTTAGGCTGTTTCTTGGAGGGGTCATCCTTCGCTGTTCCATCGCCATTCCCATCTTTTGGGATGTCCACCATGTATATGTCACATGACGAGGTGGCCTTCCAGTGCCCTGTGGGCGCTGGTTCTTGGTCGTCTCCTGCATCGTCGTCCATACCGTCGATGTCTTCGAAGTCGAAGTCGAGCATGTCGGTTAAATCATCGACAGTGGCTATGAAGTGGGTGGTGGGTGGGCTTTGAATTTCTTCATCGTCGCATCCCAACCTTCGACCATAATCCGGCCAGGGCTCTCTGATAAAGAGAGACTTTAGTGAATTCAGAATGTCGCCAAAGGCGAGTCTTGAAAGATGTCCGCGCGATGAATTCCATGATCGCGCCCAATCGGATTCGATTGGCGAGCGCGGAAGGCTCGGATTCGAGAGGAGTCCGGCGCCTTGGAGTCACGAGCTTCGCAAAGGACAGGGTAGGTGTATGGCTCAATCGCCGTAGAGATCGCAGCCCCGAGGCGGTGTCCAGCCACCCGTCCTCGATTGGCGGTCGGCCCGAGCTAAAGGTCGGGCGGACTCTGTGCGACCTCGAGGACCTTCGTCCGTGGCGGAGATAGATCATGCCCTCGTGGCGGTCTGGCGGCGCTTGGCTGTGGCTCGAACCCATCGAAGATCAAGTCTCGCGGATGTCGGCCGTGTAGTTCAACCTTCAAATCTGACGATGGCGGGCGTAGCTTTCAATCTGCTCCGGATGGTCAAGCGAATTGCCCATGATAACGCGCGCCGAATATGAAGATCTGTCCGGGAGAAAGGTCTCACCACGAGGCGCATCGTTGTTGATGATCGGAGGAGCCATCGGGCCTAAAGATGACGACACGAGGAACTCTCAATGAAAGCACCATTGTCGGTGTCAAAACCGGCGGATCTCGGGTAGGGGGTCCCGAGCTGTGCATCTAGGTGATGGTAACAGGAGACAAGGGACACGATGTTTTACCCAGGTTCGGGCCCTCTCGATGGAGGTAAAACCCTACTCTGCTTGATTAATATTGATGATATGGGTAGTACAAGAGTAGATCTACCACGAGATCGGAGAGGCTAAACCCTAGAAGCTAGCCTATGGTATGATTGTTGTTAGTCCCACGGACTAAAACCCTCCGGTTTATATAGGCACCGAATAGGGTTAGGGTTACGTAGTCGGTTACAATGGTAGGAGATCTACATATCCGTGATCGCCAAGCTTTCCTTCCACGCCAAGGAAAGTCCCATTCGGACACGGGACGAAGTCTTCAATCTTGTATCTTCATAGTCCAGGAGTCCGGCCGAAGGCTATAGTCCGGCTATCCGGACACCCCCTAATCCAGGACTCCCTCACCGTACAAGTATAATCATATGCAAGAGGAAAAGCTTCATGAAGGAAGCCCCCAAATGAATTGGGTATTTGAATTTATGTGTCACAAACAAAGTTTGGACCAGGAAATTTTTTACAAGCAACATTTTTCCAAAAGATTATGATTCTTGGTCGAACCGAACACAAGTTAGAAATTAAAGCTTTGAGCATGAAAGCGACTTAGCCGCTTAATGTGTTCGGTATTGATGACGCGGTCCGAGCTTGATACGGGACAAGGTTCCATCCCCCAAGCCGGTCCCGAGGTGGCGGAGCGGAGAGCTCGACACGCCGGAGTGGTGACATAGCACGGTCAATGCAGACCGGCAGAGTGACGCCGAAGTCCTCGGATCATTTTCCTGTGCACAAAAAATGGTGCAAACCGGAGATAATAATAATAAAAAAATCGTTGCATAATAAATAATTTATGCAAAGTGAGTAATAAAAGAAATATGGCCTGGCGGCAAAGTCAATGTCGATGCAGGGCGTCGGCGTGATGCGGTAAAGGCGTGGCAAAGCCTGAATTCACAGGTCGGTCCGAGCTCGGATCGGCGTTCGCGGACTATGTCGGAAACTGACCGAACCACCATGCGATGTCGTTAATCGCGCCACCATTCGATAGACTGTGTACATATGATGGACAAACCAGAGTAATAATTCCTTGGGAAAAATGAACCCAAATAAGCAAAAAATACTAGGATTAATAGCACCTGGTTTATTTGTTGTAGCAATCCGAAGGAAGGTGATTCCCAAAATTGGGACTCGATCCGCGCACCCATTGCCTGATTGGCGATAAAATGACGGCATGGCAATGCTGGCAAAGGTTGGCTCGCCGAGGCAAAGCCCTCGGTCCAGCTAACATGACGGAGCTGGTCGGCTAGTGACGCCGAAGTGTCCGGAGTAGGTTGATGAAGAGATGGCGAAGCCCCCGGTCCAGCCGAGATGTCGAAGTAGGTCTGCGTGATGGACACCAGCTTGAAGAAGCAATAGTGCGACCCTGCCGATGCAGGTCGTGACATGGTCGATGCCGGCTTGATGAAGCGACCGTGCGGCGATGCCGGTATGCCCGCTCCGTGTAATCCGTGGGGCGGCGATGTTGGTGATGATTTATCCTTCGCGATGCCGGACTCTTGTTCGGCTTTCCAAGATGATGATCCGAAGAAGTTGAGTTCGGCTCAACAAAGTGACGACGTGTCTAGTGCAGGTCGGCAGCCGTGGAGCGATATTGCCAGACTGGTTTGACACCAACATGATGTTGAAGATCATGTTCAAAAGATTTTAAAGTTAGTGGGATGTGTTCGGGAACAAAACACAATACCCCATACAAAACTTCCTTCAAAAAGGATGTCCAAAATCCCGTTCGTAAAAAGGACGAACTCGGGTCGGATTTGTTTTCACGCAGAAAACAGATCCGAAAAGTGATGCACTAATCGGAAGGTTCATAGAGTTTGGACGGTCGGATCGAGCTGAAATTTTGAGGTGTGGTAGATATAGGAATTCCGCAGTCGATCAACGGTTGGATCTTCCAAAGGAGGTCCGATCTAGAAGCTGGACATCACGCCATAAACTCGTCCAGATTCTCGTCCAGATTTGACAAGGCTCCGGTATATCGTAGATTGTCGAAGATTCCTCCATCGGAACTCGACGAAATTTAGCGTGGCTGTTGTTGACGTAATTCTGCACTATTCTACCAAAGCAATCATGAAACTGACGCTCGAGGAGGCGGTGACGGCGGATACAAGTTCGCTGTCCAGAAAAACAGCACGGTCGCCCGAGGGCAATGTTGACGTTGAGCCCTCGGGCTCCCTGGATGATTTCTCCATGATCTTGATAGAGATCGTAGCTGATGTTGATGAAGGCCCTCATTCGAACATGACGATCGGAGATAGGGCGCAGTCCTTGGTCGAGCCAAGGTGACCAGTCAAGCTGGTGACGAAGATGCCGAAGTCGCAGTTTATCTGCACGCGAGCCATCGACCTTTTGCCGAACACACAGCGGAACTCTCAATGAAAGCACCAATGTCGGTATCAAAACCGGCGGATCTCGGGTAGGGGGTCCCGAACTGGGCGTCTAGGCGGATGGTAACAGGAGACAAGGGACACGATGTTTTACCGTGTTGGGCCCTCTCGATGGAGGTAAATCCTACTCTGCTTGATTAATATTGATGATATGGGTAGTACAAGAGTAGATCTACCACGAGATCGAGAGGCTAAACCTAGAAGCTAGCCTATGGTATGATTGTTGTATATCTATCGACTAGCCTGGCCTCGGTTTATATAATGCACCGAGGCCTAGGATAACAAGTCCTAACCCGAATCGCCCGGTGGGGAGGAGTCCTTGTCTTGATTGCCAAGTCTTGCGGAATCTTCCTTGTATCGGCAGCTGTCCGGACTGGCCCATGAGTATACGGCCATGGGGGTCCTCGGCCCAATCTAACAGATCGGGAGATGACATGGTGAGTACCGCCTAGTCCAGGACACCGTCAGTCCTTGAGTCACAAAACAAAGCAGCAAGTTGAATGGGATGCTGGTCGAGGACAAGATTCATTGAGTGGAGCTGGATAAAAAAGAATGCAGAAACAAGTGGCAAGATGTCTTTCCTGTAGTAAAATCGGAGACACCGAGTTGTATGGTTTGGTTGTACCAAAAGGATTCGGTTGGACCGAAAGCATTAGACTAGTGAGACTGAGTTTATCGCAGAGAAAACACTTGTCACCTCAGATCACTAGACAAGTAAGATCTCACAAGGATTTGCAAGGAATTAACTGAAAGATTTGCAATGAATTGGATGCAAAGAATGCAGAATAGAAAATTAAAGAGAAGAAACTAAAAAGGAGTCTAGATGAAGTTTTTTATGAAGAAGGAAACAAATATGCATGAGACAAATGCAAGAGCACAGAAAAGAACACAAGAGAACTTCATCTAGAATTGGTCGGTGACAAAGTCACCTATGTTAGAGTATATTGACTTAGGAGTCAAGTGAGATCACTTGATCATAGGTCATACTCATCGTTTAAGCTCAAAATGGGGTTACCATTTTTCGTTTAAGCATTTTGATATATTCACATCTTGTCGAGTTGCTTTGACTCATGTCTTGGAGTAAAGCTTCTCTAAGATGGAATAACATACCTTGGGTGGTGGTGTTGATCATGATCATGTAGTTGAACTTGTGTGGGTTTCTCAAGGTTGATGTAGCTCATCAAGAGTTGGGAGCACCACTTGGAGTTTGAGTTCATCTACCTACATGGGTTAGTTTTTGCAAGGAAGAGAACTTGTGTATCCAAAATGACAATCATGAAACTCAACATAGAATTTGTCAAAGGATATGTTTGAATGGTTGCATGCTTCCTTGTCTTCAACCACCATTGTGTAGAGACTTGGTGATATAGAAATTGCTCAAGAGTGAGTGAGTTGCAATCTCATAGATTTATATTCATCCAAGTACCTACACGGGTTAGATAACATGCAAGGTGCAAATATATCCAAGACATAAGATAGTCAACATAAGAGAAATATCAAGGATTAGTCATAGGCTCATGCCTTGCATGTATCAAATGGAGTTCCTACTCCAAGTTTGAAGCATCAATGATGTTCAATTCACCTCTTAACCTGCAAAACACTTTCTCATCAAGTGGTTTCGTGAATATATTAGCTAACTACTTTTCTGTGCGAACATGCTTAAGATTAATGTCCCCTTTGGCAACATGATCTCGAATGAAATGATGATGAACTTCAATATGCTTAGTTCAAGAATGTTGCACGGGATTATGAGCAATCTTAATAGCACTTTCATTATCACAAAGTAATGGAACATGTTTCACATATATCCCATAATCTTTAAGAGTTTGGGTCATCCAAAGCAATTGAGCACAACATGAACCAGCGGCGATGTATTCCGCTTCGGCGGTGGACAAGGATACCGAGTTTTGTTTCTTGGAAGAACAAGATACAAGAGATCTACCAAGAAATTGAAAAGTACCCGAAGTGGACTTTCTATCAACCTTGTCACCGGCATAGTCCGAGTCGGAGTAGCCAACAAGATCGAAAGAGGCCCTCTTTGGGTACCAAATGCCAAAATTTGGTGTATGGATTAAGTATCTCACTATCCTTTTCACGGCCTTAAGATGACATTCTTTAGGAGCAACTTGATATCGTGCACACATGCACACACTTAGCATAATATCGGGACGTGAAGCACATAGATATAACAATGAACCAATCATAGAGCGATAAACCTTTTGATCGACCAGTTCACCATCTTTGGTCAAATCAAGATGTCCACTAGTAGGCATGGGTGTAGTCATACCTTTGCATTCTTGCATATTGAACTTCTTGAATAAGTCCTTGGTGTACTTCGTTTGAGAGACAAAGGTACCTTCCTTAGTTTGCTTGATTTGCAAACCAAGAAAGAATTTGAGTTCACTCATCATAGACATCTCAAACTTCTCTGACATTAGCTTTCCAAACTTTTCACTAAAATGAGGGTTAGTTGATCCAAATATAATATCATCGACATAAATTTGGCACACAAATAGTTCTCCATTAACCCTTTTAGTAAAAAGAGTAGAATCTATTTTTCCAATTTCAAAGCCTTTGTCAATAAGGAACTTGGTCAAGCATTTATACCAAGCTCTAGGAGCTTGTTTGAGTCCATAAAGAGCTTTGTGAAGTTTGTAAACATGATCAGGTTTCTTAGGATTAACAAAGCCGGGAGGTTGCTTAACATAAACTTCCTCCTCTATTTCACCATTTAGAAAAGCACTTTTAATGTCCATTTGGTACAAGGTGATATCATGGTGATTAGCATAGGCAAGTAAGATGCGAATGGACTCAAGTCTAGCAACGGGAGCATAAGTCTCACCATAGTCCATACCTTCGACTTCTGTGTAGCCTTGGGCGACGAGACGTGCTTTATTGGAACTACTTGTCCATCTTCATCTTGCTTGTTGCGAAACACCCATTTGGTACCGATGATGTTGTGGTTGTTGTCGGGCTTCTCAACTAATGTCCAAACTTGATTTCTCTCAAAGTTGTGTAGCTCTTCATGCATGGCATTTATCCAATCCGGATCTTCCAAAGCTTCTTCAACCTTCATAGGTTCAATGCTAGAGATGAATGAATAGTTTTTACAAAAGTTAGCTAAACGAGTTTTTGAGCGAGTGATTCTCCCGGTTTGGATATTATTGTAGATTTGCTCGACGGGATGGTCTTTAGCAATTCTTGCTCGAACTCGTGAAAGCTTTTGCTTGGATCTTGGTTGAACATCTTCTTCATCTTGTTCTTCTTCTTGGCCTTCTTCATTGTTGACGTTGTCGTTCTCTTGTCATGGTGGAGAAGGAGGTTGTTGGCGTTCATCTTGGTGCACTTCTTCGTTTTCTTCATCTTGGTGTGTCCCACTTGTGGATGCTTGCGTATCAACTCTTGGTTCACCTTGTCGGGAGGTAGAAGCTTCCACTTGGACGGACGAGGTACTCTCCTTCACCTCCGTTGGACGAATCTTGCCAATAGACAAGTCTTGGATTGCTTCCGAGGAGTCTTTGCCTCCTACATCAATTGGCAATTGCTCTACCTGCGAGTCGTTAGATTCATCAAACTTCACATCTACCGTCTCTTCAACCTTTCATGTGAAATTATTGTAGACACGGTAAGTGTGAGTGTTTGAGCCATAACCAAGTAGGAAACCTTTATGAGACTTAGGAGCAAATTTAGAACGACGATGCTTATCAAGAATGTAGCACTTTGAGCCGAATACTCGAACGTATCCAACTTTTGGTTTGTTACCGGTGAGGAGCTTATATGCCGTCTTGCCGAGTAGCTTGTGAAGATACAAGTGATTTGTTGCATGACAAGATGTCTCAACCGCTTCAGCCCAAAAGTGCTTTGGCGTCTTGTACTCATCAAGCATCATTCTTTCCATTTCGATGAGCGTACGGTTCTTCCTCTCAACAACTCCATTTTGTTGAGGTGTGTACGTAGACGAGAACTCATGTGAAATCCCTTCTTCGCCAAGAAAGGTGTCCACATTTGCGTTCTTGAACTCCGTTCCGTTGTCGCTGCAAACCTTCTTGATCTTCACTTCAAATTGATTTTGGGCCTTCCTAGCGAAGTTTTTGAAGATCTTTTGGACCTGTGATTTATCATCGAGAAAGAACACCCACGTAAATCTTGAAAAATCATCAACTATAACTAGACCAAAAGAATTTCCACCGAGACTTTTGTAGGCATTGGGACCAAAAAGATCCATGTGAAGTAGCTCGAGTGGCCTCCTTGTGGTCATGATGTTCTTCACGGGATGCCTCCCTCCAACCTGTTTACCTACCTGACAAGCGCTGCAAAGTCTATCCTTATCAAATATGACATCGTTAACGCCAAGGATATGATTTCCTTTAATAAACTTGTCAAGGTTTCGCATGCCAACATGACCTAATTGTCTATGCCATAACCAGCCTTTAGAGGATTTAGCAATTAAGCAAGTTCTAGGTTGAGCCTTTTTAGTGAAATCAACAATGTAAAGATCACCTCTGCGTATACCGGTAAAGACCATTTTATGATTATCTCTACGAAACACTTGGCAATCTACTTCAGTAAATAGGACATTGAAACCGAAATCATCAATTCTAGATACTGAAAGTAAGTTGTAGCCAAGAGATTCAACGAGCATGACATTTTGTATGGAGCTATCATGTGATATGGCCACCTTACCGAGGCCAACCACCTTACCCTTTGAGTTGTCACCAAAAGTGACATACTTTCAAGGACCGTCGTTTTCAGCAAGCTCACGAAACATGTCTTTATCTCCGGTCATGTGATCGGTACATCCACTATCAAGAACCCATTCCTTTCCTCCTGCCATATATCCCCGAAGATTTGCCATAAGACCAAAGTGTCTCATTGCAGCATCAAGATCAAAGTCACTATCATCATCCTCGTCATAGTATCCATGTTCAACATCGTCATGTGGTGGATCAAATCCTACAGAGGGTGATTCGTTAGAGTTAGTTTGACAATGATCTTCTTTATGAATTTTAATACCTTCAAAAATAATATCACTAATAATTCCAACATCTCCTTTGGCACACATAAGGTTTGTAAGCTCAAATAGATAATAACCAAACATAGGATCATTGGAATTCATCTTACTCAAGGCAATAGACTTATGGATAATTTCATCTAGATTTTTCAAGGAATAATTTGGAAAGCGTTTGAGGGAGTCCTGGATTAGGGGGTGTCCGGATGGCCGGACTACGACCTTTGGCCGGACTCCTGGACTATGAAGATACAAGATTGAAGACTTTGTCCCGTGTCCGGATGGGACTTTCCTTGGCGTGGAAGGCAAGCTTGGTGGTACGGATATGTAGATCTCCTCCCATTGTAACCGACTCTGTGTAACCCTAGCCCTCTCCGATGTCCATATAAACCGGAGGGTTTTAGTCCGTAGGACGAACAACAATCATACCATAGGCTAGCTTCTAGGGTTTAGCCTCTCTGATCTCGTGGTAGATCTACTCTTGTACTACCCATATCATCAATATTAATCAAGCAGGAGTAGGGTTTTACCTCCATCGAGAGGGCCCGAACCTGGGTAAAAGCATCATGTTCCTTGTCTCCTGTTACCATCCGCCTAGACGCACAGTTCAGGACCCCCTACCCGAGATCCGCCGGTTCTGACACCGACATTGGTGCTTTCATTGAGAGTTCCTCTGTGTCGTCATCTTTAGGCCCGATGGCTCCTCCGATCATCAACAACGATGCGGTCGGTGAGACTTTTCTCCCGGACAGATCTTCGTGTTGGCGGCTTTGCACTGCGGGCAATTTCGCTGGCCATCTGGAGCAGATCGAAGCTTCGCCCGCCATCAGTCAGATTTGGAAGTTTGAACTACACGGCTGCCGTCGCGGAGACTTGATCTTGACGGGTTCGAGCCACGCCGAAGCGCGCCGCCTCGTCACGATGGGCATGATCTAGATCTGCCACCGAACAGTGCCACTCGAGGCCGCACCGGTGTCGCTCCGACCCTTGGCTCGGAGCCGCTCGCGCCAATCGAGGACGGGTGGCTGGACACCGCCTCGGGGCTGCAATCTACGGCGATCAAGCGAACACCATACCCGTCCTTGCGGCTCGTGACTCAAGGTGCGGACTCTGTCCGGACCAACCTTCCGCGCCCCTGCCAATCGAATCCGATTGGGCGCCGATCATGGAGTTCACCGTCGCGGACATCTTTCAGCACTCACCCTTTGGCGACATTCTGAATTCACTAAAGTCTCTCTCTTTATCAGGAGAGCCCTGGCCGGACTATGGTCAGCAAGGTTGGGATGCGGACGACGAAGAAATTCAAAGCCCACCCACCACCCACTTCGTAGCCACTGTCGATGATTTAACCGACATGCTCGACTTTGACTCCGATGACATCGACGGTATGGACGCCGATGCGGGAGACGACCAAGAACCAGCGCCTACAGGGCACTGGAAGGCCACCTCGTCGTATGACATATACATGGTGGACACCCCAAAACAAGGGAATGACGATGGAACAACAGAGGATGACCCCTCCAAGAAACAGCCTAAGCGCCGGCGTCAGCGGCGCCGCTCTAAATCCCGTCATAGCAAAAACGGCGATTCCGGCACGGGAGATAATAACACCTCGGACAGTGCCGAAGACAATCCCCTCTAGCAGGATTCAGCGCAGGAGGATGGAGAAGCCAGCCCTCATGAGAGAGCGACATACAGAGAGGTAGAGGACGATAATTACATGCCTCCCTCCGAATACGAGGCAAGCCTCGACGACGATGAATTTGTCGTGCCTGAGGATCCCGTCGAACAAGAGCGTTTCAAACGCAGGCTTATGGCCACGGTGAGCAGCCTCAAGAAAAAACAGCAACAACTTAGAGCTGACCAAGACCTGCTAGCTGACAGACGGACTGATGTCCTTGTGGTCGAAGAGTACGAACTCGAACGCCCCTCCAAGAGCTACCCAAAACGCAGGCTGCTACCCCGATTAGAGGAGGAAGCACCGGACATACATCACCAGCGCATGATGCGCCGACCGCCACCTCGTGGGTCGCGACAGAGAGCCTCTCGGCCCTCCACTCAAGCCGCACCCTGCGTCGCTCAAAAATACCAAGGCACGGGAAATCGCCGGACTGCGAGATATATTGGAGGACATGGCAAGGAAAACTAGATCGATCTATGGATCGCGTGGGCATACGACACGTGGCGATAACCGTCATGCCGGATATGATAAATCCGCCGGGCCAACTGAAGAGACAAAGCTCATTTGAGCTACGCCGTGACATAGCCCAATCTGAGGCGCCGACACCCACTATGCTTCACGGATGAAGTAATGGATCATCAAATCCCGAGGGTTTCAAACCCGTAATCATCGAATCATACGATGGCACAACAGATCCGGCGGTATGGATCGAGGATTATCTCCTTCATATCCACATGGCCCGCGGCGATGATCTACACACCATCAAATACCTCCCACTCAAGCTTAAAGGACCAACTCGGCATTGGCTTAACAGCTTGCCAGCAGAATCAATTGGTTGTTGGGAGGACCTGGAAGCCGCATTCCTCGACAACTTCCAGGGCACCTATGTGCGACCACCATACGTCGATGACCTAAGCCACATAATTCAGCAGCCAGAGGAATCGGCCAGACAATTCTGGACACGGTTCCTAACAAAGAAAAATCAAATAGTCGACTGTCCGGATGCAGAGGCTCTTGCAGCCTTCAAATATAACATCCGTGACGAGTGGCTTGCCCGGCACCTAGGACAGGAAAAGCCGAAATCCATGGCAGCCCTCATGACACTCATGACCCGCTTTTGCGCGGGAGAAGATAGATGGCTAGCTCGTAGTAATAACATGACCAAGAGCCCCGGTAATTTGGATACCAAGGACAGCAATGGCAGGTCGCGTCGCAACAAGCACAAGCGCCGCGTGCGGTGATAATCTTTGAGGATCTGGCAGTCAATGCCGGATTCAGAGGCTCTAAACTGGTCAGCGGAAAAAGCCATTCAAAATAAATATTCCGGGCCCGTCCAATTTGGACCGAATACTCGATCGCTCGTGCCAGATACACGGCACCCCCGAAAAACCAGCCAACCACACCAACAAGGATTGTTGGGTGTTCAAGCAGGCAGGCAAGTTAAACGCCGAAAACAAGGGGTTGCATAGCGATGACGAGGAGGAGCCCCGGCCGCCGAACAATAGGGGACAGAAGGGCTTCCCCCCACAAGTGCGGACGGTGAACATGATATACGCAACCCACGTACCCAATAGGGAGCGGAAGCGTGCACTCAGGGACGTATATGCGTTGGAGCCAGTCGCCCCAAAGTTCAACCCATGGTCCTCCTACCTGATCACTTTTGATCAAAGGGACCACCCCACTAGCATCCGCAATGTCGGATTCGCCGCATTGGTTCTAGACCCAATCATTGACGGATTTCACCTCACTAGAGTCCTTATGGACGGAGGCAGCAGCCTGAACATGCTTTATCAGGATACAGTGCGAAAAATGGGCATAGATCCCTCAAGGATTAAACCCACAAAGACGACCTTTAAAGGCGTCATACCAGGTGTAGAGGCCAACTGTACAGTCTCAGTTACACTTGAGGTGGTCTTCGGATCCCCGAATAATTTCCGAAGCAAGGAGTTAATCTTGACATAGTCCCGTTCCGCATGGCTATCACGCCTTTGCTCGGACGAACCGCATTTGCAAAGTTCAATGCGGTGCCGCACTACGCATACCTCAAGCTCAAGATGCCAGGCCCTCGAGGAGTCATCACGGTCAATGGAAACACCGAACGCTCTCTCCGAACGGAGGAGCACACGGCGGCCCTCGCGGCGGAAGTACAAAGCAGCCTCTCAAGGCAATTCTCCAGTCCGGCCATTAAACGTCCGGACACCGTCAAGCGCGCCCGGAGTAACCTACAACAAGACCGCCTGGCACGTTCCGAGCACGCGTAGCAATGCGGCCCCAACCCCAGCCGTCGCAAAATTGCGAAACCAGCACTACGCGTACATAACTACGCTCTGGAAATACCATGGGCATAGGGGGAGGGGCACGACCACGGCATGCCCAAAATGCGGCTCAACCACACCAGGGGCTCCCGTTCTTGTCATTCTTTTTTTCCCTACTTTCAGGACTCCACTTTCCGGAAGGCCTGTCCGGCAGTATAATCGCCGAACACACGATGCAACAGCCATGGAGGCAGAAAGCTACGTCGAGTGTCCCGGTGGTCTCTATAACGAGCAGTATACTAGTTTCACATATCATCCCGCAGCTCGCCCCTGGAGAGGGACATGTCAAATAGTCCCATCTCTTGCTTATCGCACTATTTGTATCATTCTGCTTTTACCGCAAACTTTTCGAATAAACAATACATAGCTTTTGTCTGTTATTGCATTCCTTTTTTTAATATAAAAATATGTTCAGTTATGACATTATGCAACCGTACACTTTGGTACGGCCAATACACCAGGGGCTTACGTACCCAGAATATGGTGTGAGAAGTCCGATCACTCTCATGAGTGCGGCACCCCGAACTTATAGCATTATATGCATCGGCTCAGAATCATGTCTTGGGTCAATAGTTGGGTTTGCCCGGCTCCCATGTTTTGGTACCTTACGTTCTGTTATATCAGCTAAGGTAGCACTGGGAGAACCACTGCGATTGTGCCTCGGTTGAGCTGGGCTAAGCACCTCAGTGGAGAAAGCTAAAACTGACCGTCATGATAGGGCGAGAGCTGGTCGCTGTTCGAGAGGTTTTCGAGTCCCTAAAGACTTATGCCGCTTAGAGCGAGGAGCCGGCTTTGTCCGGCCTAGGCGTGGATAGCGCCCTGAACTCGGTCTTCCGAACACTAGGGGCTTCACCGAAATTTAAAATTATAGAATTCTATGGCTAAGTGAGAGTGTTCAAGCATTATAGTCCGATTGCCTCGTTCGTTGTGTTGGCGCCGCCTCGAAGGACCCAATAATGGGAAAAGGCGCTCAAGTTTATCCGAACACCCGGCAGACGTGGCATGGGGGGCAGAAGCCGACGACTCGCCATCTCTCAAATATTATAAACATCCGCACAGAAGGTAATATTTTAAATTCAAAAGCGTTGCTTAGCGCATATGAACAAGTTTTCAGCGTACAGGATCACAAAGGCGAGTTTACTCAAAAATTACATCTTTGGAGCACTCATCCGCTATACGGCGGGCACCCTTCAGGACCCTCATAATACATCTCGGGCTTGCGATGCTCCCTGCCCGACGGTGGTCCGTACGTCACAAGCTTCTCAGCGCCCATCTTGCCCCAGTGCACTTTAGCACGGGTAAGGGCCCTACGGGCACCTTCGATGCATACAGAGTGCTTGATGACTTCAAGCCTTGGACAGGCATCCACCAGCCGCCTTACCAGCCCGAAGTAGCTCCCAGGCATGGCTTCCCCAGAGCACAGCCGGACTACGAGACCCTTCATAGCCTGTTCGGCCACCTTATGGACCTCGACCAGCTGCTTCAGCTGGTCGCTCATGGGCACCGGGTGTCCGGCCTCAGCATACTGAGACTAGAACACCTTCTCCGTCGAGCTCCCCTCTTCGGCTCGGTAGAATGCGGCAGTGTCAGACACACTCCAGGAAATATCTTCGAGTGCTCCTGGAGAGCTCCGGACTCGGGTAAGTAACAAGTAATTCACTTTCACGTGCTTGCTTTGCATAAAGAATGCCTTACCCGCCGCTATCTTCTTCATCGCCTCAATTTCCTGGAGGGCTTTTTGGGCTTCGGCCTTGGCAGATTTGGCGCTCTCAAGCGCCGAGGCAAGCTCGGACTCTCGAGTCTTTGAGTCAAGCTCCAACCTCTCGTGTTTTTCCACGAGAGCTTGGAGCTCTTGCTACACCTCCGCCACCCGCACCTCCTGTTTTTCCCACTGGGTACGCTCCACGGCCGCATTTTCTTCGGCCTTGGACATCGCTTCCTTCAGGGTCGCCACCTCGTTCGTGGCCCCTGCATACCCACGTTGGTCCTGTCATTTTTTGCAACCACATCTTTTTTATATACTTACATAAGGTATTACTTACCTTCCTTGTCCTCGAGCTGCTTCTTGGCAAGGCCGAGCTCGTTCTCGGACCGCTCGAGGCTCTGCTTCAATGCATCGACCTCCACAGTCAGTGCGGCAGAGGTCAGCAGTGCAGCCTGCATTCCCATATTGACATACTTACGTTAGACTCCTGCGTATATCTTTTTGATCCTCAGTTCGGCTTTTCTTTCCGAACACCAAACTGAGCATCAGGGGCTACTGTCTATGCGGTAATATTTTTACATATCTTAAATACATACCTCAAAGCTTGTTAGAAGGCTGGCACAGGCTTCGGTCAGCCCTCTCTTGGCGGACTGAACCTTCTGGATCACCACACTCATCATAATGCGGTGCTCCTCGTCGATGGAGGCGCCGTTGAGCACCTCTAGCAAATTATCCGGTGCCTCCGGTTGGACGGAGGTCACCGGCGTCGTAGGCTTGCCCTTCTTGCGTAGGGGCCGCCTGCCGGACTCCGGAACCACTGAAGGTTCCGGTGCGGAGTCCGGCCCAGGGCCGGACTTAGAGCCCTTTGGGGTTTTATCCCCTTTGCGCCTGGAGTCCGGGAGGTTGCCTTGCGGCGCCTCCAGGACCACCTCCTCCTGGCCTGGCCCCTTTTGGGATGCCACCTCGGCATCATCCGCAGCGCGAGGAGAGGAGGCGGCCGGAAGTGAAGTACTGTTCACATCCCACGAACCCAGGGAACCGCTCGACGAAGCGTCGAGCCCGGCCTTGGTCGGACTGCATAATTATATTCGGCGTCAGAAGGTACTGTGCAACCAAGAAGCGCCATGAGTTATTCTGGTATCTGGATACTTACGATTTCGCCAGGGGCTTGGCCCTGGGTGGCCACTCTTCTTCGCCGTCGTCGGCGTTGGTGGAGTAGTCCGGAGGGAGGGTCCTTCCCTTTTTGGACCCTCCGGCCCCCCAGTTGGGACGACCTTCCTTTTCTTCTCTCCCCCCGCTGGGGGAGAGACCTCTCTTTCCCCCTCCTCGTCTTCACGGGAGGAGTCCGCCTCGGAGTCATCGGACGATGAGTCCAACACCACTGGCGCGGGAACTCCTTCGAGTTCCGTGGGTTTTTCTTCTCCGGCACCACGCAGGTGCCGGAACCAGAGCCCCGTCAGCGGGCGTCCGCTGGTCTTCGGCAAGGCAGCGGACAACCAATCTGCGGATGTCCTCTGCCGATCTGTCAAAGGTAGGGAGTTTAGATCCGCATAGAGTCAAACTATGAAAACAAGTGTCCCGTAAAGGGCAAAATAGCTTACGCGTTGGCTTGATGCTGCGCGCTGAATCCGCGATCTTGATGGCGGATGCGGGAGCCTCGGCGCCCTTGAACAGCACCTTCCAGGCATCTTCGTACGTAGTGTCGAAGAGCCTGCTCAGGGTTTGGTGCTGTGCCGGATCAAACTCCCACAAGCTGTAAGCCCGTTGTTGGCACAGGAGAATCCGGCGGATGAGCATGACCTGGACTACGTTGACGAGCTTGAGCTTCTTGTTCACCAAGTTTTGGACACATGTTTGGAGTCCGGTCAGCTCTTCCGAATTACCCCACGACAGGCCCTTCTCTTTCCAGGAGGTGAGCCTTGTAGGGAAGCCAGATCTGAATTTGGGGGTCGCTGCCCATTTAGGGTCAAGTGGCTCGGTGATGTAGAACCACCCCGATTGCCACCCCTTTATGGTCTCCACGAAGGAGCCCTCGAGCCATGTAACGTTGGGCATCTTGCCCACCATGGCGCCTCCGCACTTCGCTTGGCGGCCGCCCACTACCTTCGGCTTGACATTGAAGGTCTTCAGCCATAAGCCGAAGTGGGGCTGGATGCAGAGGAAGGCCTCACACACGACGATGAACGCCGAGATGTTGAGGATAAAGTTCGGGGCCAGATCGTGGAAATCCAGGCCGTAGTAGAACATGAGCCCCCGGACAAATGGGTGAAGTGGAAAACCTAGTCCACGGAGGAAGTGGGTGAGGAACACCACCCTCTCATGGGGCCAGGGGTGGGGATGAGCTGCCCTTGTCGGGGAGCCGGTGCGCGATGTCATTGGACAAGTATCCGGCCTTCCTCAGCCTTTTGATGTGCCCCTCCGTGACGGAGGAGGCCATCCACTTGCCTCCCGCTCCGGACATGATTGGAGAAGGTTGAGGCGGGATGTGCGGACTTGGGCGCTGGAGCTCGAGTGCGCGAAAATGGATAAGCAAAGGAGGAAGAAGGCGTAGATGGAAAAGGTGGATCCTTATCCCCTTATATGGGCGGATGAAACTGTGTGCCCCCACCAGCCTAGTAAAACTCGCTTATCTCCCAAGCACCGTAAATTAATGGCACGGTTGGGTTACCCACCTCCGTATTGATGAGAATCCCGGAATAAGGGGACACGATCTCTGCTTCAACAAGACGTGCCAAGGAAACCGCCTCGCTAAGTGCGTTGAGGTGGGACAGTAAAAACGATTTGAATAAAGGCTTGGCCGTGGTGTGATGTCACGCTGCGAAATACGTCAGCAGATTGGATTTGTGTAAATGTTATTCTCTCTACGGTGGTATGTGGAAATTATTTTGCAGAGCCGGACACTATCCTTGTGTTCAAAATCTTCTATGAAGTATTCGGAGGAGGAACCCGCCTTGCAATGCCGAAGACAATCTGCACGCCGGACTCGTCGTCATTGAAGCCTGGTTCAGGGGCTACTGAGGGAGTCCTGGATTAGGGGGTGTCCGGATGGCCGGACTATGACCTTTGGCCGGACTCCTGGACTATGAAGATACAAGATTGAAGACTTCATCCCGTGTCCGGATGGGACTTTCCTTGGCGTGGAAGGCAAGCTTGGCGATACGGATATGTAGATCTCCTCCCATTGTAACCGACTCTGTGTAACCCTAGCCCTCTCCGGTGTCTATATAAACCGGAGGGTTTTAGTCCGTAGGACGAACAACAATCATACCATAGGCTAGCTTCTATGGTTTAGCCTCTCTGATCTCGTGGTAGATCTACTCTTGTACTACCCATATCATCAATATTAATCAAGCAGGAGTAGGGTTTTACCTCCATCAAGAGGGCCCGAACCTGGGTAAAAGCATCGTGTCCCTTATCTCCTATTACCATCCGCCTAGACGCACAGTTCGGGACCCCCTACCCGAGATCCGCCGGTTTTGACACCGACAGCGTTCCTCAAGAAATTTCCATATAGTGTAGGCACACTTAAGAGTAGGCAAACATCCAATCAAGTTTCTAGGCAAGCCTCTAGTGATAAGATTAACAGTTTGCGAATCATGTCAATTGACTCATCAAGGGTAGGATGCATGGGATCAACATGAGGTGCACAAGGGCTAGCAATGTACTTGTTCAAATGATATTCATTGAAAATCACAAGCATCTCATTTTTCCACTCATGAAAATAATCTCCATCAAGTATATGCACTCTATGTCTAAGACTCCCCAAAGTAGACTCATCCATCTTCCTCCAATGGTGTTTAAACCAAAGCAATGGAGATCAATGCTCTGATACCAATTGAAAGGATCGAGAAGAGGTGTCTAGAGGGGGGGTGATTAGACACTAAGTACCAAAAGTTGTAGTTTTTAATTTCTTTAAGTTGAAGTGGAGTTTTGGCACAAGTTTAACAATCACAATACATATCAAGCAAGCATGCAAAGAGTATATGAGCAGCGGAAAGTAAAGCATGCAACTTGCAAGAATGTAAAGGGATGGGATTGGAGTGTGCA
Organism: Aegilops longissima; assembly: GCA_021605205.1. Taxonomy (NCBI): domain Eukaryota; kingdom Viridiplantae; phylum Streptophyta; class Magnoliopsida; order Poales; family Poaceae; genus Aegilops; species Aegilops longissima. The sequence continues at coordinate 697,041,676 of CM038679.1, forward strand.
AACGCAATTGGAGACACGAACTTTTTTGTCGTGGTTCCGATAGGTGGTGCTATCGTACATCCACGTTGATGGAGACTTCAACCCACGAAGGGTAACGGCTGCGCGAGTCCACGGAGGGCTCCACCCACGAAGGGTCCATGAAGAAGCAACCTTGTCTATCCCACCATGGCCGTCGCCCATGTAGGACTTGCCTCACTAGCGGTAGATCTTCACGAAGTAGGCGATCTCCTTGCCCTTACAAACTCCTTGGTTCAACTCCACAATCTTGTCGGAGGCTCCCAAGTGACACCTAGCCAATCTAGGAGACACCACTCTCCAAGAAGTAACAAATGGTGTGTTGATGATGAACTCCTTGCTCTTGTGCTTCAAATGATAGTCTCCCCAACACTCAACTCTCTCTCACAGGATATGGATTTTGTGGAAAGAAGATTTGAGTGGAAAGCAACTTGGGGAAGGCTAGAGATCAAGATTCATATGGTAGGAATGGTATATCCTGGCCTCAACACAAGTGTAGGTGGTTCTCTCTCAGAAAAGGTAAGTTGGAAGTGTAGGTTCGTTCTGATGGCTCTCTCCACGAATGAAGAGGAGGTGGAGGGGTATATATAGCCTCCACACAAAATCTAACCGTTACACACAACTTGCCAATCTCGGTGGGACCAAATTGATAAACTTGGTCGGACTGATTCAGCAAATCTAGTGACCGGTGGGACCGACATGCAACTCGGCAGGACCGATATGGTTAGGTTTAGGGCATAACGTAATCTCGGTGAGACCGATTACACAAACTCGGTGAGACCGATTTTGGTAACAAGCTAACCAAAGAGTTGGTCAGGTAAACTCGGTGGGACCGATTCGCTCATTTCGGTGAGACCGAAATGTTACGAAAGGGAAACAGAGAGTTTACATTGCAATCTCGGTGGGACCGAAATGTTACAAAGGGAAACAGAGAGATTACAATCCCATCTCGGTGAGACCGAGATCCCTATCGGTGAAACTGATTTGCCTAGGGTTTGTGGCAGTGGCTATGACATCTGAACTCGGTGGCACCGGATAGAAAGAATCGATGGGGCCGAGTTTGGCCTTTGGTTTAGGTCATATGTGGATGTGAGGAAGTAGTTGAGGGCTTTGGAGCATATCACTAAGCACTTTGAGCAAGAGCCTCATTAAGCAACACCTCATCCCTCCTTGATAGCATTGGATTTTCCTATAGACTCAATGTGATCTTGGATCACTAAAATAGAAAATGTAGAGTCTTGAGCTTGGAGCTTGAGCCAATCCTTTGTCCTTAGCAGCTTGAATGGGTTCCACATCCTCTAGTCCATGCCACTTCATTGTTGAACTTATCTAAAACATACTAGGTAAAAGTGTTAGTCCAACAAGAGATATGTTGACATTAATTACCAAAACCACCTAGGGAGCACTTGTGCTTTCAAAAGACTTGCCGGTAACGAGATTGAACTAGGTATGATTATACCGATGATCAAATCTCGGGCAAGTAAGATACCGATGACAAAGGGAATAACGTATGTTGTTATTGCGGTTTGACCGAAAAAGATCTTTGTAGAATATGTAGGAACCAATATGAGCATCCATATTCTGCTATTGGTTATTGACCGGATATGTGTCTCGGTCATGTCTACATAGTTCTCGAACCCGTAGGGTCCGCATGCTTAATGTTCGATGATGATTTGTATTATGAGTTACTAGTCATCTACCCGTGCACCTGCACGGCCTAGATATTATAGGGGTACGTAGTAGTTAATAAAATTATATTTATCTATAAAATGCAAGTGTTGAAGTTTCAAATATGTGCGTCTGTTTTCTCATCTATGCTCCACAAACTGCCAATCATTGGTCTGAATGAAGTCTTCATGTGATAGTAGCAAGAAATACCTCTTTGTGAATTTTACGCCACCTACAAAGGGATCGATAAACCATGAGTTAATTTGATCCATATGGCAAGATACACATCTTCCTCGCTTATTCGACCCACATTGTAGCATATTATAGCGCAACTCAAAGAAGTTGGAGAAAGATACACTACTCACACGCCTACCACTCAACAAAAATCGAAGCGTGAGAGGTATATGTGGTATGGCTAGTTTTTTTTTCAAATATGACGGACATATCGATTATTTGCATATATAAAAATATTAGCGGAGGTATAGGGTGTTTATAAAGATAACTTGAATGACTATTTTTTAGGTGGATTTGTATTCCATTGAGTGAAAGATTCAAAAGATGATGTCTATATCTAATATTTGGTAAATTGGAAAAAATAGAAGATGTGTGTTTTAAAAGATAATTCTAGTGAATACTATTAAGGTGGATATCTGATCCATTTGACGTCGCATTCCTTTATTTCATGTTGTATTTCTTTTTCACGGTTGACGTATATATGTACCCCAACTACAATGCTACTCATATCATTTACATAATTTACGTTTCTTCTTAGTGCATTAGGCAGTGCTCTTACTTAACTTTCAAATAATGCTCTTAGGTGAGAATATTTCTATCTAGAATCATCTTAGATAGTAGTATCGCGTAATAATTGACAAAACATTTTACCCATAAATATTCAAATTTTAGTAGATCCGGGTCTGAAATAATCGTATTTGAAATAATAAAGAATGTGTCTTGCCAACGCCTAGCACGAAAATCAATGATATTCGTTCAATTGATATTTATTAATAGGTTTATATTCAAATTTTCTTATGCATGACAATTCATATTATTATTCTACTATTATTACAATTAGGCGATTCAACATATCAAAATATTAGATATTGGTCGTGTTGGTGTATCAAGAGCCACCAGGAAGACATTTTTGCATGTCCGTGCCTAACTTATTTTATCGTGGCTAGGTCCTCCTTTTATACGATGAGATTAATTATTATTTTTCAATCTGGCACACGTTCAGTTTTGTAGCGAGCCTTGAGGACTCCTTTAGTTATACGTGTCTTTTTTCTTTCTATACCCGTCTTGGCATGTGTTTTTATTTTCATGAGAATTAGGAGATGTGATTTTTTTAGTTGTACACGTCTTTCTTTTTTGCAAGGAGACGGCACATACTTTTCTTCTCGGAATTAACATGACTGCTCAGGACACTTTTTTTTATTATCGGCTGTGTGGGCTTAATCCTTTATTTCACGTAAATTATATTCAAGGGTTTTATTTCACATATCGGTGAGAACTCTTTTTCTGGCTTGATTTCTTTGTACGTGAGTGTTTTTTTAGGAATACGTGGGTATTTTTAGTCAAAGCCTTTATGCGTGTGAGTTTAATCCCTCAAGGTACGTTGTGCTTTTATTAATAATGCACGGCTTTCTAATAGACCTTGATCATTATATTTGAACACAGAGGTGTTCTTTTTTTCATTGCAAGGATTTTGGGAGCTAGCATGGGTGTTGTAGACTCTTTTCTTTTGGGACGTCTGAGCTTAATCTTTAATTGTATGCACATGGTGAGGACTCTTTTTTCCGACTCTATTTTGTGTACATGCTGGTTTGATCCCTTGGAGTGCGTGGTGATTTTAATAAGGCATGACCTTCTAATAGATCTTGACCATTAAATATAAAATCTAATGGTTATATTAATCCTGATGATGTGGATTAACATGATGGCTTAAAAGGTGCCTCCAATTAGTAAATATAAGATGTGTTTTGGTGACCGAAGTTTGCTCGGAGTCCCGGATGAGATCGCAGACATGACGAGGAGTCTCGAAATGATCGAGAGGTAAAGATTCAATTATTGGAAGGTAGTATTCGGATATCGGAATGATTTCGAGTGGTTCGGGTATTTTACCGGAGTACCGAGGGGTTACCGAAACCCCCCGGGGAAGTATTGGGCCTACATGGGCCTTAGTGGAGAGAGAGGAGGGCTGCAAGGGGTGCCCCCCATGGTAGTCCGAACTGGACTAGGGGAGGGGGCGGCGCCCCCCTTTCGCTCTCCTTCCTTTTCCCCTCCGGTAAGAAAGGAAAAGGGGGGGGGCGAATCCTACTAGGAGTGGAGTCCTAGCAGGACTCCCCCCATGGCGCGCCCTCTTGGCCGGTCGCCTCCTCCTCCCCTCCTTTATATACGGGGCAGGGGGCAACCCAAAGCACAACAATTGTTTTCTTAGCCGTGTGCGGTGCCCCCATCCATAGTTTACTCCTCTGGTCATAGCGTCGTAGTGCTTAGGCGAGGCCCTGCGCGGATCACAACACCATCACCGTCACCATGTCGTCGTGCTGACGGAACTCTCCCTTGACCCTCTGCTGGATCAAGAGTTCGAGGGACGTCATTGAGCTGAACGTGTGCAGAACTCGGAGGTGTCGTACGTTCGGTACTAGATCGGTTGGATCGTGAAGACGTTCGACTACATCAACCGCGTTAACCTAACGCTTCCGCTTTCGGTCTATGAGGGTACATGGACACACTCTCCCCCTCTCGTTGCTATGCATCTCCTAGATAGATCTTGTGTGTGCGTAGGATTTTTTTTGAAATTGCATGCTATGTTCCCCAACAAACCCCTCTTACACATTGGGTTGCAAGCATTTGTTCTTTGTGTGTAGGTACCGTTTACATAGTGTTGCTTGGTTCTCCTACTGGATTGATAACCTTGGTTTCATAACTGAGGGAAATACTTATTGTTGTTGTGCTACATCATCCTCTCCTCTTCGGGGAAATACCAACGCAGATACAAGCAATCAGGTACACACTCCAAGTTCGTCTGATATACCTCTGTTAGTGAGGAACGAATATGATAGATTGGCTTGATATTTTTATCGGTATACACTTGTATTCCAGTCATCTCTAGTTCTCTACAAATGTTGATCACCAAATTGGAATGTTCTGCAATTTTATATTTCTCTGTCACTTCTTTTTTGCTTACTTGTTTAAAATGGCAAGTGAGTGTAAATTTTACGCATATCTGCTTATAATGAATAGATGATCAACATGAGGGGGGACCTAATCCTAGTGATACTGTTGACTATAATAGTTTGTAACAAGAATTCAAAGAACACGCACTTTCGTGCGATTTGTGTCATATCTATCTACCTATCGTACTCTTCTTCTATGATTCTTTTTTCTGTTATTTACTATGTCTCTTAACATTATTTTAGATGGCACAACAGTCTTAATTCTACATCTCATTTGATTCACTTGATGTTCTGTCCAATGTTCCACTTTCCCCTCATATTCCTCAGTTTCACTCTATGACTTCACCACAATCATCTCAATCAGTACATACACATGCTTCAAATGCTTCCACTATACATAATCAGCAGTTGTCATCTCCTATGCCAATAGATGAACAAAACGATGTCGATTTAATGCAACATGCACCGACAACTCCTATATAAATCCTTAACCTTCCTATAAATTTACTCTCTTCAATTTACATATTTTGGCCTCTATATTCCTAATTTCAAAATTATGTACCTGGTCACGTGATAAGTTTGTTCCTCATGTTGATCCAGCAAACCATTCTCGGCTTTGTGCTCTCCAAAAATCATTATACACATATTCAACATGGACAACACAAACTATTATTTTCCCATCTATTAGAACATGCTTCAATACTATCACCGAGGCATATGAATTCTACAATCTATACAACTAGAAAATTGGCTTAGGCATCCGGTATGGAAAGAGTTGGAAGAATTCTAAGAAAATTCATGCGATGCAAGAATTCAACTGCCTATGTGTACTATGTGTAAACTCATTACTTATATATTTCCAATGTCTTTTGTTCTGTTCTATGCATAAAATGATCTTGTTGAGGGTATGCCTCGTCGGAAAAATAGCAAATCCATAAGGACTGAATTCCCTTCTATCATTAAATTGACCTTTCGCAAGGACAATTTATGGTACACCAATGAATTTTGATTTGATCATGACCATCCATTATCAAGAAGTGATTCTGAGAAGATGCACTGGAAATCCCATCATCATATTGATATATACCTTCAACAACTAATTAATAACCAATATGAGAGTAAACAATGTTAACATATTAAAGGTGTACATGTTTCTTGGTACTTTCTGTGGGAGGATGAAAAACATTCCTTTTAGTAAACACAGTTTAAAAACTTTAAGTGGTCACATCAATAAAGAGCTTGCTCATGATAATGCCAAACAAAAAAAAAACATTGGATGTTTTTCATGATATATGTTCTCAAGATCCTGATTTTTCCTACTGGGTCCAGGTTAACTCACAAAGCAGAATTGGTATTTTACTCTAGAAAAATGGTCGTAGTCGACCAGAATATAAATACTTTGGAGATATTATTACTTTTCATACAACTTACTGAATAAATATTTATGACATGCCTTTCGGTCTGTTTGATGGTGTCAACAACCATTTTCAAAGTATCATACTATTGGGGAACACAGTATTTCAAAAATTTTACCTACGATCACGCAAGATCTATCTATGTGATGCATAGCAACGAGCGGGAGAGTGTGTCCACGTACCCTCGTAGACCAAAAGCGGATGCGTTAAGTAACGCGGTTGATGTAGTCGAACATCTTCGCGATCCAACCGATCAAGTACCGAACGCACGGCACCTCCGCGATCTGCACACGTTCAGCTCGATGACGTCCCTCTAACTCTTGATCCAGCTGAGGCCGAGGGAGAGTTTCGTCAGCACGACGGCGTGATGACAGTGATGATGAAGTTACCGACGTAGGGCTTCGCCTAAGCACTACAACGATATGATCGAGGTGGAAATCTATGGAGGGGGCACCGCACACGGCTAAACAATCAACTTGTCTGTCTATGGGGTGCCCCCTCCCCCGTATATAAAGGAGTGGATAAGGGGGCCGGCCAGCCTCATGGTGCGCCCCCAAGGGGGGGGGGAATCCTACTCCTACTAGGAGTAGGTTCCCCCCTTTCGTAGTCCTAATAGGAGGGGGGAGGAAGGGGAAGAGGAGAAGAAGGAAGGGGGCGGCCCCTTCCCAATTCAGATTGGGTTGGGCGCGCCCTCCTCTCTCTTCCACTAAAGCCCATGTAGGCCCATTAAGCCCCCGGGGGGTTTCGGTAACCTCCCGGTACTTCGGAGAATGCCCGAACTCACCAAAAACCTTTTCAGTGTCCAAACATAACCTTACAATATATCAATCTTCATGTCTCGACCATTTCGAGACTCCTCTTCACGTCCGTGATCACATCCGGGACTCCGAACAACCTTCGGTACATCAAAACACATAAACTCGTAATACCGATCATCATCGAACGTTAAGCGTGCGGACCCTACGGGTTCGAGAACTATGTAGACATGACCGAGACTCATCTCGGGTCAATAACCAATAGCAGAACCTAGATGCTCATATTGGCTCCCACATATTCTACGAAGATCTTTATCGGTCAAACCGCATAAGAACATACGTTGTTCCCTTTGTCATCGGTATGTTACTTACCCGAGATTCGATCGTCGGTATCTCAGTACCTAGTTCAATATCGTTACCGGCAAGTCTCTTTACTCGTTCCGTAATGCATCATCCCGCAACTAACTCATTAGTCACATTGCTTGCAAGGCTTATAGTGATGTGCATTAACGAGAGGGCCCAGAGATACCTATACGACAATCGGAGTGACAAATCCTAATCTCGATCTATGCCAACTCAACAAATACCATCAGAGACACCTGTAGAGCATCTTTATAATCACCCAGTTACGTTGTGACATTTGATAGCACACTAATGTTCCTCTGGTATTCAGGAGTTGCATAATCTCATAGTCATAGGAACATGTATAAGTCATGAAGAAAGCAATAGCAACAAACTAAACGATCATTGTGCTAAGCTAACGGATGGGTCTTGTCAATCACAACGTTCTCTAATGATGTGATCCCGTTAATCAAATGACAACTCAAGTCTATGGCTAGGAAACTTAACCATCTTTGATTAACGAGCTAGTCAAGTAGAGGCATACTAGTGACACTCTGTTTGTCTATGTATTCACACATGTACTAAGTCCGGTTAATACAATTCTAGCATGAATAATAAACATTTATCATGATATAAGGAAATATAAATAACAACTTTATTATTGCCTCTAGGGCATATTTCCTTCAGTCTCCCACTTGCACTAGAGTCAATAATCTAGATTACACAGTAATGATTCTAACACCCATGGAGTATTGGTGTTGATCATGTTTTCCTCATGAGAGAGGCTTAGTCAATGAGTCTGCAACATTCAGATCCGTATGTATCTTGAAAATCTCTATGTCTCCCTCCTTGACTTGATCGCGGATGGAATTGAAGCGTCTCTTGATGTGTTTGGTTCTCTTGTGAAATATGGATTCCTTCGCCAAGGCAATTGCTGCAGTATTGTCACAAAAGATTTTCACTGGACCCGATGCACTAGGTATGACACCTAGATCAGATACGAACTCCTTCATCCAGTCTCCTACATTTGCTGCTTCCGAAGCAGCTATGTACTCCGCTTCACACGTAGATCCAGCCACGACGCTTTGCTTAGAATTGCACCAACTGACAGCTCCACCGTTCAATATAAATACGTATCCGGTTTGTGACTTAGAGTCATCCGGGTCAGTGTCAAAGCTTGCATCGACGTAACCATTTACGACGAGCTCTTTGTCACCTCCATAAATGAGAAACAAATCCTTAGTCCTTTTCAGGTATTTCAGGATGTTCTTGACCGTTGTCCAGTGATCCACTCCTGGATTACTTTGGTACCTCCCTGCTAAACTAATAGCAAGGCACACATCAGGTATGGTACACAACATTGCATACATGATAGAACCTATGGCTGAAGCATAGGGAATGACTTTCATTTTCTCTCTATCTTCTGCAGTGGTCGGGCATTGAGTCTAACTCAACTTCACACCTTGTAACACAGGCAAGAACCCTTTCTTTGCTTGATCCATTTTGAACTTCTTCAAAATACTGGCGAAAGAATCAAGACCAGGGGGCCCACACCCTGTTCACGAGGGTGGGGGCGCGCCCCTGTCTTGTGGGGCCCCTGGAGCTCCACCGACCTCAACTCCAACTCTATATATTCACGTTCGGGGAGAAAAAATCAGAGAGAAGGATTCATCGCATTTTACGATACGGAGCCGCCACCAAGCCCTAATCTCTCTCGGGAGGGCTGATCTGGAGTCCGTTCTGGGCTCCGGAGAGGGGAATCCGTCGCCGTCATCATCATCAACCTTCCTCCATCACCAAATTTCATGATGCTCTCTGTCGTGCGTGAGTAATTCCATCGTAGGCTTGCTGGACGGTGATGGGTTGGATGAGATTTATCATGTAACCGAGTTAGTTTTGTTAGGGTTTGATCCCTAGTATCTATTATGTTCTGAGAATGATGTTGCTATGACTTCGCTATGCTTAATCACTACAAAAAAAAAGACACATCCGTGACATTTTGGGCCGAACGAAAATCTTTTCTGTCATACTTATGAAACTTCTATGACGATAATT